>CAKJTW010000047.1:0-1200000 GCA_917880005.1 Nanger dama | reverse complement strand
CCTGGAACTCATCAGTTACACACCAGTATGTCAACATCTACCACCGGGCACACAAGTTTGGAAGCTCTGGAGGAAAAGATGTTTATGGACTCACTGGGGATTCCAAGACTTCTTTTTTAGCATAAATTCACTGGCATTTAACCACTGATTTGGGACTTGACCATCATGGTCCAATACCTTCTAGAGCATAAACTGGTCCCAGAATGTGAGTCTCTTGGTTAACAGCATTCATGCTGTGATGACTAACTGTCCCAGTTTGACCAGGATTGAGGGGATTCCCATGACATAATGGAGATTTTTAGTGCTAAAACTAAGACAGTCCTAGGAAAACCAGGACAGTTAGTCCTCTACCAACCATATATTCAAATATTCTGTTAAGGAAACACAGAGGACATACTCTTTCTGCTTTTGTAGGCTCAAGTGTTTGCGGTGGTCTTCCCAGGCCTTTGGAACCAAAGGCAACAGCTCCAAAGCTGGTTATGGAGTCCAGATCTAAGCTTTATAAAGCAAAATCCTTTGACTTTTAATGAAATGTTTTCCTTCGTAGAGTTGTTTTTGCCAGTTCATAGAGGAAATAGTGGGCTGAAATCAAATAACATGACTGAATGACTAGTGCTAAGCAAATGATTCGTGCAAAAGCTTCATTGGAAACATTCAAACTCAAAACAATAGTAGTTCTGACATGACTACCTCTTGCCTGAGAAACTCATAAACACAGCCTTTAGGTCATCCTTTTTCTTTTTTCTCCCCAGCAGCTGCTGGTCCTTTAATTTAATTATAAGCTACAAGTAAACTTCTTAAAGAGGCGATGTGTGTGTACCACACTGTGTTCAGAGGACAGTCTGTTCACAAAATTTAAGACAGTCAGCACTGTTGGAATTACATGTTCTAATAAGAAATGGGTGGACTGGTGTGGGAGAAATAAGAATCACCATCCCTCTCCTCCCCTACTCAACTTAAACCAAAATTGCTTTTGCAGTTTAAAAGTATTCACATGACAGTTTCTGTTTGGCCAGAGTGGACTAAACTGCAATACCAAGAAAATCGTTTCTTCTGTCTTTTATGCTAATACAGACGTCATAGGACTTAAGAAATTTCATGGCTGGCTCTCCAAACTCATGTATAGCTACTATTTCACTTTTAACATGTCTTATACACTTATTGTGACTTCCCTGGTGGCTCAGATGATAAAGCGTCTGCCTACAGTGCAGGAGATCCAGGTTCAATCCCTGGGTCAGGAAGATCTCCTGGAGAAGGGAATGGCAAGTCACTCCAGTATTCTTGCCTGGAAAATCCTATGGACAGGGGAGCCTGGTAGGCTACAGTCCATGGGGTCGCAAAGACCCCAACTGAGCGACTTCACTTTGACTTTACACTTATTGTGTGCACAGAGCCAGGCTTTGCTCTGAAAGGAATGAGAAAGAAGCAAACTGAAATTATTCTCTTGATGCACACACCATGTCTTGTGGAAAAGCCATCCAAATTAATTTGCACACCAAGTAGAATAAAATCAGTACAGCAGAAATGTGAGAACAGGAAGAAAGGAGGAAGTGGTATTCGAGCCAGTAGCATTTGGTAAGATAGGATATTAGTGAAAGAGGTGAAATTTGGAGTTTTAAAATAAACCACAGGAAGTCTTCTCCCTGGTACTAGCCCAGCAAGACAAGTCTGCTCTTGCTTCCCTGACAGGCATGTCATATATGAGCTCTCTTGTCTGAATGAACATGACCTTGAAGTCAAGTAGACTTGAGTTTCAATTCCATTTCTGCCTTGTATTAGCTATGGGTCTGTGTCAATTATTTAGCTTCTCTAAATTCATTCCTACACTATACAAGGGAATTAATAATGAAAGAATCTTATTAATACAGAAAAGGTAAAGGTGAGATAATATAGGTAAAATTGCTTTATACAGAGACAGAGAAAGATAGACACTGCAAAGAGACACACAGAGACAGAGAATTCTCTGGGGCCACTTATCCATCTCTTTCTGGTTTCTTTTGAAACCCACTGTGTATCCTCCAAACTTAAGTTTTCAAGTAGAATGACTTCTACTGAATTCTGAGCAGTGTGTAAAAGCTCCTATTTTTTTTATTATCAGGGAAAACAACAAATACATTTAAAACTTAAAGCCAGTCTAATTAGATCCATTGTTTTAGTACCAATGTCTTGTTACATGGAAGACATGAAATTAAAGGTGAGTATAGGAAATGCTGGGGAAAAAGAGAGGAAAAGATATTTAAGTATGTAGTATTTGTCGCTCAGTCATGTCTGACTCTTTGTGACTCCACAGACATAGTCCACCAGGCTCCTCTGTCCATGGGCTTTTCTAGCAAGAAAACTGGAGTGGATAGCCATTTCCCTCTTCAGGGGCTCCTCCCGACCCAGGGATTGAACTCACACTTCCTGCATTGCAGGCAGATTCTTTACCATCTAAAGCACCAGGGAAGCCCCATTTAAGTATGTAGACAAACCCCAAGTCTAAAACAGGTCATGTGTGAATCTTATTTCAGAGAACTCAGTCCTCAGAATTCAACAGCACAGATTGCATTTTTAATACCCAATATTCCAATGAAAGCCAGTACCCATGCCTCTTTTACATGTCTTTTATAGTATCTTTGGGTACTGATATTTGACCTAATGTAAACAGAATGTTTGCTGAACACACCAAGCACCACTTAATATGACACAACATTTTTTTCTGATGGAGAAATCATTGAGGGTATTGCAATGTGGGTTTTGCAACATGTACAACATTGGCACATGATAGTGATAGGATTGCAATATTTTTTCCCTCCTGAACATATTCCAAGGGCTTATTTGAACATCTAATATGGGAGAACCAAACAATGATTCAGGGTTGGCAGGTAGGATATGATATCTGTAAAAGTCAAGTTTCTACGAACCCTTCTCCCCTTAGCCATCTTTTCCACTGCTTAATTTCTTTCACCATTGGTAATATTTTTTTTCCAAATACCTATTTCAGCTTTTTCTTCCTCAATAAATATCCATCTTTAGAAGGGACAAAAAAAACACACTTCATTAAAACTGCAAAGACAATATTATGTTTTCCTTTTTAGACTCAAAGGTGGAGGGTAGCCATAGAATAAGTAGAACTGGGTAGAGAGAGAGTGCAGAAGAGAGAGGAGAAGAGAGAGCATCATTTCCATTCTCCTCCTTTTGGGGCCACATTCCATTGTCTCCTTCAAATCAATCACAAATCCACGCAGCAAGCTGCTATGCCTTCAACCTGGCTTCCAGTCTCTTAGAAGGAGACCAGTGCCACAAACACCTATCACTATGTGACTTAGAACTTTCAGGGACTGAGGCACTCCTGTGGGTAATGTTGGCAGATAAGTAACAAATCACATTTCCACCAGGTCTTTTTTAAGTCTCCATGTCAATTTCCTTGTGCTGAATGAGTCAAATGCTTACAACTTTGGTTCTGTCATACTTGGCAGAATAACACTACATTTATTGATTTTTTTTTTTATGTTTGAGAAGAATTCTATGAACTTCAGCAAATTTGCCTCACTCTATTATGGGCTTCATCTTTTGGAGATTTTTCTTTAAATTATAAGCAATGGTTGTACTAGGTCTATTACTTTTATGAAATGCTAAAATTCCTTTCCAAAAAAACTTGTAAGGAATTAACTAATGAATACAACAGATATGTGGAGAAAGTAACCTACATTAATTAATTAATTAATTTATTTATACAACTATGTTTATAACTCCGGGGGTTGGTGATGGACAAGGAGGCCTGGCATGCTGCAGTTCATGGGGTCGCAAACAGTCGGACACAACTGAGCAACTGAACTGAACTGAACTGAACTACATACATGGTTATAGGCATCGGGAATACAGCAGAGAAAAAAAGAAAGACAATCCTGTGGTTATCAAAGAGGAAAGGAAGGAGAGGGATAAATTAGTAGTTTGGGATTGTACTACTATATATATATAGATAACCAACAAGGACCTACTGTATAGCACAGGGAACTATACACAATATCTTATAATAACTTATAAGGGAAAGGAATACAAAAAAGACTATATATACATTTTTGTGTGTGTGGAACAGAACCACTTTGCTGTACACCTGAAACTAACACATTGTAAATCAACTATATTTCAATAATTTTTTTTAAAAGACACTCCTTCCCATCATGACTTTTATAACCTGCTGTGAGGAGGCAGATAATAGACATAATAAGTAATTGCATGACATAACATTTTGAAAGTGTAAGTGCTCTACAGAAAAAAATGCTTGCGTGCATGCTCTGTTGCTCAGTTGGGTCCGACTCTCTATGACCCCATGGACTGTAGTTAACCAGGCTCCTCTGTCAATGGAGTTTCCCAGACAAGAATACTGAAGTGGGTTGCCCACTTCCTCCTCCAGGGCAGAAAAAACACTTAGACTAAAAGAGATGGAAGATTCTGGATGGCAAGGGTGTCATTTTAAACGGAATGCTCATGGGTACCTGAGAAAGCGATAATGAGCGAAGAATTCAAGGAGGTAAGGAGTAAGCCAAAAGGGGCATCTGAAAGAATACTCTGAGATGGGAGTGTGTGGTGTGCTGGTTACAAGAAGTGATGGCTAATTTTGTGTCAACTGGACTGGGCCGAGAGATGCTCAGATAACTGGTAACATGTTATTTCTAAGTGTGTCTGTGAGTGTTTCAAGAAGACCTGAAAAAAAAAGGACAAATTTCCTCTCTTTCATCTTCTCCTGCCTTAGCACACTAGCATTCCTGGTTCTTGGGTCTTTGCAATCAAACCAGAACTTACATTAGGCTCCCCTGTTTCTCACAGACGCTGACTGAATTACACCACCAGCTTTCCGGGGTCTCCATTACATTTGAAACTTTCAGATGACAAATCTTGGGAGTTGTCAGCCTTTATAACCTTGTCGGTCAATTCCTATACATATCTATCTATCTACCTACCTATATAAACACACACACACATGTCTTTATAGGTATAACTATCTATCTGTCTCTATGGGCTTCCTTGATCGCTCAGCTGGTAAAGAAATCCACCTGCAATCCAGGAGACTCCAGTTCAAGTTCTGGGTTGGGGAAGCTGTCCTGGGAGAAGGGACAGGTTATCCACTCCAGTGTTCTTGGGCTTCCCTGGTTGCTCAGATGGTTAATAATCTGCCTGCAATGTGGGAGACCAGGGTAAGATCCCGGGTTGGAAAGATCCTCTGGAGGAGGGCATTGCAACCCACCTCCAGAATTCTTGCCTGAAGAATCCCGTGGACAGAGGGAGCCTGGCGGGCTACAGTCCATGAGGTCACAGAGAGTCGGACATGACTGAGCAACTAGGCACAGTGCAACACATTTATCTTTACATACGTGTGCTCGATCTCTTAAGTCTTATCCTACTCTTTGTGACCCAATGGACTGCAGCCTGCCAGGCTGCTCTGTCCATGAGCTTTCCCAGACAAGAATACTGGAGTCGGTTGCCATTTCTTCCTCCAGGGGATCTTCCAAACGCAGGAACTGAACCCGCATCTCCTACATTGGCAGGCGGATTCTTCACCACTGAGCCACCAGGAAAGCCCCATGTATCTTTATAGATATACATAAATTTTATACTATTGGTTTTGTTTCTCTGGAGAACCCTGACTAATATACAAAATAATACCAGCCACACTGGCTGACCATATTATTTCAGGCTGTATAAAAGGTTAGAGACACAGTTTTACCATAGCATTTGAAAATCAAGCTAGTAAAATATGTTCCAGTAAAATATTACTCTATTTCTTTCAAACTGGGCTCAGAAAAATTTTATGCTTAGTGAGATCAGTGTTCTCTCAGTTTCAGTTTATCAATTAGGGTGTACAAAACATCGTAATAATATGATACTGGAGCAAGTGTTATTCAAAATTGGATTATTAGTTTTTGTTTTCCATTGTGATATAATGAATATACACATACAAATACTGAGGTGTTTGCTTTTGAAAAAGAAAATGTTAAAGTATATTCTATAAACATTGTGTAAGTTATGATATAAAGTTGCATTTTATAGGCAATTTTATTGGTCTTATATCCATCAGCCAAAAGTCTCAGGTGCTTAGGTTGGTGGAAAAATAAGCTACTGTCTGTAGAATTTTCAATAAAACAGTCAAAAAGAGGCTGATGTTAAAGAAAAATTGACATGAAAACTAATATTATTTTAGAGACTCAAAGTTGTTTTTTTTTCTTTATACTATGCACATTAGGCCATTTAATAAGTTTACTTCTCTCAAAGGATTCAGATTTTTCCAAAATATCAATTTGGTGTTCAAAGTTGAATTCAAATTAAGATTGAAAAAATATATTTTAAACTCTTCCAATTGCTAATTATTTTAAATTATATCTTTATTTGACATTCTGCTTATTTGCATGAAAAACCTCAGTAAAGACATTAATAATAGCAGAAAATGATTTTTGAATCAGCCGCAGAAGGAAAGCTTACAGTTCAACAGGAATGCTAAGTAAAACTGATATAGTCGTCTTTTTCCAGGACAAAGTAGGAGAGTTAATTGCAAATAATTAAACTGGGTTTCTAGGCTGAATGATAACTTTGGAGCTGACATCTGATCAGCTGAGCTCACCTATCCAAATAAACGTAGTATGAGTTGGTCTGTTTTTCTTTCATTATATTTGAAGCTAGGAAAATCTAAATGGAATAACCAGTCTCTTACCGACAACTCTGGTTTTTTCCACTGCAAACGAGCTAATATTCTGGCCCTTTTTTTTTTTTTTTAAACAAAACTCCAAATAAGTTTCATGTTTTTGCAATTTACGTACACATACCCATGCCCACTTAACCTGAAAGCAAATAGAGTTAAATGAAAGTAATGTCTTTGGCTTGCAGTCCACCCACAAAATCCTCTCCCCCATGTAATTGCCACAACAAAACTCAGGGGCCTCCACGGTTACCAGCGGAATCTTCTTATCCCTCCCCTCTGTGAAATTACTCTGCTGAGCACCATGGTCTTTATTTTACTAGGCAACTGGCTCATTTGTTGAAGGTAATCCATGCAAACATGATACTAGCATATCACTTTTTTTTAATTTTTTATATTGGCATAGAGCTTTTTAAATTTTATATAGGCATAAAGTTGATTAACACTGTTGTGTTCATTTCGGGTGTATAGCAAAGCGGTTCAGTTGTACATGTGCATGCATCTATTATCTTTCAAAATCTTTTTCTCCTTTAAGTTGTTACATAATACCGAGCAGAGTTCACAACTGTATAGCACAGGGAGCCAGTGTGTTACTTCTAACATGACAATCATCACTAGACCTTCCCTGAGACAATTATCCCAGTGCTCCAAGGGAATAAAGTGAAGCAAGAACATCATGATAGCAGATTGGAGAGGGAGTTCACTGAACTAGTAAAATCGCATTAAGGAAAGAGGGTCAAAAGGCAAGTGATGGTCAGCGGCAAACATTCTCATTGACTTGGACCAAATATACTGGGCACTGAAGGACTTTCCAGGTCAGGTCTCAAAAATGGCTAGAGAGAGACTAAGACTGGCAAGCATTCATTTTAGTTCACTAATTAATAGAAACATAAAAATTTTAGACCAAAAACACTAGTTTTTCTCTGAATTCCTAGCCCCCATCCACAGAAATAAGTACTGTTCAGGATATCACTAGTAATACCTATAGAAGATAGGTATTCCACGCATGTGTATTTGATATGTGTGTTGTGTGTATATATAATACCCAAGATACAGAATAATATATATAATATAAAAAAGACAGAATTTTATTTATAATAGCATATTCAGATATATATCGGCTTCCCAGGTGGCACTAGTGGTAAAGAACCCACCTGCCAATTCAGGAGACTTAAGAGACGAAGGTTCGATCTCCAGGTGGGGAAGATCCCCTAGAGGAGGGCATGGCAATACATTCCAGTATTCTTGCCTGGATAATTCCATGGACAGAGGAGCCTAGAGGGCTGTGGTCCATAGGGTCGCAAAGAGTCAGACACAAGTGAACCGATTTAGCACACATGCACACAGATATATACACATAAATATTATATATATATATATATATACACACACACACACACACACTTATACAGCACACATATCCACACTACCCATTGCTGGTGCTATTCTAAATCATCTCAGACTTCGGGGTTTTCCTTTTTCTTTCTCTTTTTCCCTTTTTTTTAAATTAAAAGTATAGTTGATATGGGGCTTCCTGGGTGGCTCAGTGGTAAAGAATCCACCTGCTATGCAGAAGAGGCAGAAGACCCCACAGGTTCAATCTCTGGGATGGGAAGATCTCCTGGAGGAGGGCATGGCAACCCACTCCAGTATTCATGCACTGGAGAATCCCATGGACGAGGAGCCTGGCAGGCTGCAGTCCACAGGGTCGCACCGAGTCACACAAAGCGGAAGCAACTGACCGCCACCACACAGCTGATGTACAATATCACATAAGTTACAGATGTACAGTACAGTGATCACAAATTTTAAATGTTATATTCCACATATAGTTATTAGGAAAAATTGGCTGTATTTCCTGTGTTGTATCATATATCCTTGTAGCTTTTTTGTACATAGTAATCTGTACATTTTAATCCTCTAGCCTTACATTTCCCCTCCCCCTTCCCTCTCCCCCTGCTGAAAACCACTAGTTTGCTCTCTATATCTGTTGAGTTTGTTTCTTTTTTGTTATATTTACTAGTTTACTGTATTTCTTATATTCCACATATGTTGTTTTTGTTGTTCAGTAGCTAAGTCATGTCCAACTCTTTGTGACTCCATGGACTACAGCAGGCCAGTCTTCCCTGTCCTTCACTATGCAGCTTGCTCAAGCTAAATAGGTGATATCATACAGTGTTTGCCTTTCTCTTTCTGACTTATTTTGTTGTTGTTGCTGCTGCTGCTGCTGCTATTTAGTCTGACTCTTTGTGACCCTCATGGACTGTAGCCTGCCAGACTCCTCTGTCCATGGAACTCTCCAAAGCAAGAATAATAGAGTGGGCTGCCATTTCCTTTTCCAGGGGATCTTCCTGACCCAGGGATCCAACCCACATCTCCTGCATTGCCAAGCGAATTCTTTACCACTGAGCCACCTGGGAAGACCCTGAAATATTTTACTTAGCATAATACCCTTCATCTAAGACTTTGAAAGTATTCTATGAATTATTGCATCCTCTGGATTGTATTGGAGGGACTGATGAGACAAAAAAGGCTCCTAGAACAAGACTAAATTCAGAAGTAGGGTTTTCCTCCATGGAAAGGAGATAAATATATTATTGCTAAGAAATTTTCAGGGTATAACTTTTCTGAAGGGATGGAAAGCAAAAGCATTAATCAAGGAAAAGGAATGAGACTAATGACTGTGGCTTATGATGGAATCCTGGCCTTCCCCAGATTCTGTGCTGCTGAGGGTACATGAACATACCCACAGACAGCAACTCCAGAGTTCCCAGAGCAGAATACCAGCAAAGCAAGCAGTGGCCCACATCAACCCTGGACATGGACCACTGAGAGTCAGCTGCCAAGTGGATGAACTAGGGAAAGGACTAAGGCTTAAAAAAAAAAAAAAAAAGCTTTAATACTTCAAGGACATCCCAAATGAGTTGAGTTACTGGTGGGATTACACAAGCTTCTATTCATGCCACCACAGAGAGAATCAAGAGTATTAAAGTTTAAGCAATGACATCTTTGGATACATAAACGTAATATATTAAAGGCCAGGTATATATTAAAGCTTCCAATTTCCTAAAAATACTAGAGGAAAGCTTCTCTTGGGATATACTGATACTTGGGATATAGAAGGTATACATGATTCTTCATTTACAACCTGGGGTCCATTTCACATTATATTGTACACTCTAGGGAGAAGAAGACTTTTTCATCTCTACGTTCTTAACTTGATCTATTAATGTGACATGCTGCAGCCAGCTCACATGGGTACATGAGAAAGTGAAAGTGTTAGTCACTCAGTCATGTCTCACTCTTTGTGACCGCATGGACTGTAGCCTGCCAGGCTCCTCTGTCAGTGAAATTCTCTGGGCAAGAATACTGAAGTGGGTGTCTATTCCCTTCTCCAAGGGATCTTCCTGACTCAGAGACTGAACCTGGGTCTCCTGCACTGCAGGCAGATTCATTGCCGGCAGAGCCACCAGGAAAGCA
This sequence comes from Nanger dama, assembly GCA_917880005.1. NCBI lineage: Eukaryota > Metazoa > Chordata > Mammalia > Artiodactyla > Bovidae > Nanger > Nanger dama. The sequence continues at coordinate 1,189,847 of CAKJTW010000047.1, read as the reverse complement.
CCAGGCACATGAAAGTCACCTATTGAATTTTTCAGAAATGTTATACACCAATTGTGAAACATAGTCATTATTAAAAAATGAAAGCCTTAATCTTTCAAATAAATTACTTTAAAACAACAATAACACATTCTTAAAACTCAACACCTGGGACTTCCCTGCTGATCCAGAGGTTAAGAATCTGCCTTCCAATGCGGGGGGACATGGGTTTGATTCCTAGTCAGAGAACTAAGATCCACATGCCACAAGGCAACAAACCCTGTGTGCAGCAATCAAAGAGCCTGCGAGCTGCAACTAGAGATATCCACATACTGCAAATGAAGACCCAGCTCAGCCAAAAAGAAAGGAAAGGAGAAAAAAAATCTGCATTCAAAAAGAAATTTCATGAATTGGCAACCTGAAAAAAAAGAAAACCAAAACTAAGCAAGAAAGGTGTTCTTCTTCCTTGTATCCAAAATGTAAGTAGTTAATTTCCTCCTTAAAGCACTTCTTGAAATAGATTTTAGTTAACTGCTGATTTAGAGAGAGACTTATTAGAGGTAGAAAAGCTGTAGTCAGCGCCTTGGCAGAGCAGCAGTGTAAGGAATTTATTTTTCATGACAATTTACTTAAATGTATATTTTAAAATTCTGCAGTAAGAACATACACTCTGTTTAATGGATTTTTAATAGATATGGGTATAAGACTCTTCACTGAACAAGAAATGGTGAGTTGGCAAGCGTCTGAAGAAAAGGAAACCCTTGTACACTGCTGATGGGAATGAAAATTGGAGCAGCCACTGTGGAAAACAGTATGGAGATTCTTCAAAAAATTAAAAGTAGGACTACCATATGATCCAGAAATTCCACTGCCAGGTATATATGTGAAGGAAATAAAATCACTAACTCAAAAAGATAATCTGCACTCTCAGCTTCTTCAAGCATTATTTATAACTGCCAAGACATGGAAACCATCTAAGTGTCCATCAACAGATTAATGGATAAAGAAAATGTAATGGAAGATAGATATAGATATTGATAAAGATATATTACTCAGCCATAAAAAATAGGGAAATCTTGCCATCTGCAACATGTTTCCTATAACCAAAGAATTGAGATTCAAATGATTTGACATCTATATAATTTTTCAGAGAATACTTAAACTATTCCCTGATGTGTAACTATTTCCTCTGAAAGTAACCACTGTGGAAGGAAGTCAAGCAGAAACTGACCAAAAATAGGCAAACCTAGGGATGCAATAAATTGAGCTAATATCTTTGATTATTGGTTACAAATAAGACAAGAGATCTTTACACACATGCCTTGCACATTGCATTAAGAAATTTGCAATAGGTTTAACTATGACATTATAATGATTCAATAACTCGCTTTCATTTTCTAAAACATTGCCTTGCATATTGTATTAAGATATCTTTAATCAGTCTGACTGACATTATAGTGATACAACAAATGATTTTCATTTTCATGTTCTATCATTTCATTTGCTCAAAGCATGAGTGTTTCAGGGCAGCTGTTAGGGCACAACAATCTCATTTTGGTGCCTGAATTGAAACTTTAAGGAAGAAAAGTTTGAGGACTGATAAATGGACACATTTCAACCTTAACACCAAGAAAAGGAGCCTGCTTTGTGCTTATTTCCTCCTATGTAAGTCAGTCTAAATAGGGGGCCATTAATGTCTTTTTCAAAAGAAGGAGCTAGAAAGCCTGGTGAACTTGTCTCACTGGCATATAATAAAAACCTGTAAGCCAAGGACCAGGCCGCTGTGTCTCCCTAGGTAAGACAAGCGTTCCCTTCTTTCTCAGCTGTTCTCCCAAGCAAAAGGAAGATGGGGAGTTTCTGCTTCCCCACATCTATTCCAGGGACCAAAAGTCAATGTCAGCCTTCAGAGATGCCAATCCAGCACTTACGGAAGTATTAGGGTCACTTAAGGAATATGAGCAAGAAAAACAAGAGAAAAAGTGACTTTGGAAAGCCACCAAAGACTCGAGAGACGGCGCTTTAGGGCCAGGCAGAGAATGATAAAGGATCTTGGGTTTTATGTGCTTAAGAGACTTGAACCACATTGTTATTAACAAAACCATAAGGAAACCCTGGTTCGACTGTCATTCTGCCTGGAAGCACAGTTTCATAAAGGGAGAGTGGACTCACAAGGAAGACTATGATTTGCTTGGGATTTTGCCCCCAAAGTGTAAGAATAGCTTAAGCATTAGGTATTCCTAATTTGTTACAACTTGTGAGCAACTGGCTATGTTGGCAACTGTTAAATCGCTGGGACTGCATTGGAGTCTAATAAAAAGCCCTAATAAAAGTTTTAAACTAGTTCACACATCTGCAGTCTAACAGGGGTGGGGGTGGGGGTGGGGGTGGGGGTGGAGGGATATTACCTAATCCTTACCATTGCCAGGGTTGCCCCACCCACCGTACTGGATACTTGCTAGAGAATGAGGGTGGGGAGGGTTTTGGTGCCCCATTCCCTCAAGGCAAAATTTACTGCTTCTCAGAGAACCACAACCATCTTCAGAAGAACCAGGAGGGGATTTATTTAAAGAAATACAGCTAATTCCCTTGGGTTCCCATAATTTGCACTTGCAAATTTCTTTGAAAGGGGCTGAAGCCTGCCTCTTCAATGGAGAGATAACTTCACCAAGAGACAAAAATTGGAAGTCTGGCATTTTAATGCTCCCCATGCAAAAATAACCCACCACACACCAGGGTCCCAGCGGAGGCTCAAAGAGCTCTCCGTCCGCCTATTGTGACTGTGTGATTTCACTCTGGAGCAAAGGAAGAAGCAGGGAATAGGCGGCAAGAGGTGGGAAGCCTAAGATTTCTTTCTGCATTTTGGAAATTCATCCAGAAGCTTGGGGGAAAAAAAGGTGAAATTTTTAATCAAAATTTTAAAGCTTTGCCATATGAGGACATTAAATGCAGAAATTAAAAAAAAAAATCTCATCCCATTCCAGATTAGTGTTATATTTTTCTGAAAGCATTTGCAACAAAAGCTGACATTGTTGCTGCTGCTGCTGCTGCTGCTGCTACGTCGCTTCAATCGTGTCGGACTCTGTGGGACCCCAAAGACAGCAGCCCAACAGGCTCTCCTGTCCCTGGGATTCTCCAGGCAAGAACATTGGAGTGGGTTGCCATTTCCTTCTCCAATGCATGAAAGTGAAAAGTGAAAGTGAAGTCGCTCAGTTGTGTCTGACTCTTAGCAACCCCATGGACTGCAGCCTACCAGGCTCCTCCGTCCATGGGATTTTCCAGGCAAGAGTACTGGCGTGGGTTGCCATTGCCTTCTCCGAAAGCTGACATTGTGATACGTTTAATTAGGTGATGAGCTTCCCAGGTGGCGCTTGTGGTAAAGAACCTACCTGCCAATGTAAGAGACCCAAGAGATTCAGGTTCATCCCTGGGTCAGGAAGATCCTCTGGAGAAGGGCACAGCAACCCACTCCAATATTCTTGCCTGGAGAATCCTACGGATAGAGGAGCCTGGTGGGCTATAGTCCATGGGGCTCCAAAGTCTCGGACACAATTGAGCCACTCTCACTCACTTATGCATATATTGGGGCTTACCTGGTGGCTCAGTGGTAAAGAATCTGCCTACCAAGGCAGGAGATGTGGGTTCCATTCCTGGGTTGGGAAGATCCCCTGAGAAGGAAATGGCAACTCACTCTAGCATTCTTGCCTGTGAAATCCCATGGACAGAGAAGCCTGGCGGGCTACAGTCCACGGGGTCACAAGAGTCAGACACGACTAAAGCAACTTAGCACTGCAGGCATGCACTCAGAGATTATTCTAGCACTAAGTGTAAACCTGTCCCATATAAGACCACATCGCTTGCTGGCTGAGTGGCAAGAAGGTGAGAAAGGCTTAGTTGCTAACAGAAGCAGCCTTCAAGACCTGTACCCACCAGGAACACATAGATCAAATCAGCTCTTAAGGGTTTAGTCACACATTTATATTAAAAGGGAGAAAAGTCACCTTCTGGGATTTTTCCAGAGCTTCAAATGATCTCCTTTCTCTCAGCTCATCAAGCTTAAAATGGTTTCCTTTGTTAGCCTTCAGCCACCCTTCTTGTCTTCCAGACCAAGGAGATTTGAAACCCCTCTCTCCCCAGGTTACAGAAGATACAATGGACTTTTCAGCTCACTCTTTTTTTTCCCCTGAAAGAAAATCTGTGTCCTAAAAGCAGCCCCAAACCACACAAAAGTGTAGGCTCTGTGGGAAGGAAAGAGCCCTGGTCCAGCTCTAGGTTACATCACCCCGGGCCTGGCTGACAGCTGCCAGGTAGCCGCGCCAGATGACTAGCACCAGGTGATCCTCAGCATCAGACAATTAGCACAATAATCTGCCTTTTTCTATTAATAATAAGCGACTCATTGCAATGCATTTATGGCCCTACAAGGTGAATGTTCTGATCAGGTCTTTATACATGTGTGTGCACTCTCAAACAAAGAAATATAGATCCCACAGACCTGCTTTCACTTTGGTGGAGAATATCAGTTTCCATGGCATGCCTAGTCAAAAATAAAAAGGCACTATTAAATTTAAGTCCACTAAGGAACCACAAATAAAAGTATGTTAATTCCACTTTAAAAGCTTAAAAGCTCTGCTCTATAGTTGTTGCCATCATTTTTTTTAATTTTCCTGTTCTCTAGTTCATGAAAATTAGAATGGTCTGAATTTGAGTTATTAGTCCCCAATAATTTCATAAAATCATAGAGTATTTCTTTTTCTGTAATGCTTTTATTTGTTCCACTTATATATCAGGTAGCCCAGAGTCTCGTTTGATTTTCACTTGTTTTAAGGATGTCTGAGGTATTGGCTTTGAGCACAAGGGGAGTTGGGATTGATTCAATCCCAATTGGATCAATTGGGTCTGATTGATTCACACAGGGAGTCAATGAGTTAAGATTCAAGTTCAAGTCTCTGAATTTAGAACATATACATATTTGGTCCTTTGTGATGCTTCTCTCTGCCTGGCAACATGTAATAGTCCTGGAGATTCTGACTCAATGCTTCACAAAGCAAGGAAACCATTCAAGAACAAGTGCTCCTTTACCTTCCTTAATTACAATTTGAAACAACAGCCCATTTCCACCTACTACTGCATTCTATGGCTAAGAAACATGATGACCACAGAGGTCTGGAACAGAGGCAGTAGAGCAGGTTGTCAAGAGAACGTGGAACCTTTGGTCCATAGGTGGGACTAAGACTGGGAGAAAGGCTGAGATGGAAGAACTTACCCCTGGCTGAAAGTAGAGCCCGGTATCAGTTCAGTTCAGCTCAGTTCAGTCGCTCAGTCATGTCTGACTCTTTGTGACCCCATGAATCGCAGCATGCCAGGCCTCCCTGTCCATCACCAACTCCCAGAGTTCACTCAGATTCACATCCATCGAGTCAGTGATGCCATCCAGCCATCTCATCCTCTGTCCTCCCCTTCTTCTCCTGCCCCAATCCCTCCCAGCATCAGAGTCTTTTCCAATGAGTCAACTCTTCGCATGAGGTGGCCAAAGTACCAGAGTTTCAGCTTTAGCATCATTCCTTCCAAAGAAATTCCAGGGCTGATCTCCTGTAGAATGGACTGGTTGGATCTCCTTGCAGTCCAAGGGACTCTCAAGAGTCTTTTCCAACACCACAGTTCAAAAGCATCAATTCTTCGGTACTCAGCCTTCTTCACATCCATACATGACTACTGGAAAAACCATAGCCTTGACTAGACGGACCTTAGTCTGCAAAGTAATGTCTCTGCTCTTCAATATGCTATCTAGGTCGGTCATAACTTTTCTTCCAAGGAGTAAGTGTCTTTTAATTTCATGGCTGCAGTCACCATCTGCAGTGATTTTGGAGCCCCAAAAATAAAGTCTGACACTGTTTCCACTGTTTCTCCATCTATTTCCCATGAAGTAATGGGACCGGATGCCATGATCTTCGTTTTCTGAATGTTGAGCTTTAAGCCAACTTTTTCACTCTCCTCTTTCACCTTCATCAAGAGGCTTTTTAGTTCTTCTTCACTTTCTGCCATAAGGGTGGTGTCATCTGCAAACCTGAGGTTATTGATATTTCTCCCAGCAGTCTTGATTCCAGCTTGTGCTTCTTCCAGTCCAGCGTTTCTCATGATGTACTCTGCATATAAGTGAAATAAGTAGAGTGACAATATACAGCCTTGACGTACTCCTTTTTCAATTTGGAGCCAGGCTGTTGTTCCATGTCCAGTTCTAACTGTTGCTTCCTGACCTGCATACAGATTTCTTAAGAGGCAGGTCAGGTGGTCTGGTATTCCCATCTCTTTCAGAATTTTCCACAGTTTATTGTGATCCACACAGTCAAAGGCTGGGCAGCATTAATATGTTTTCAAGATCATGGCCTTTCCATAGCAGAACTATTTTGTTGCCAAGTTACCAAGAATGTCTGGTAGTGTCAGAGTTGGGCTTGGGTGGGGACTTCAACCAAATAAAACTTTTCTTGTGGCTTGCTTCTATTATTTTTCAGTAGCAATAATGATTCAGAAAACCATCTTTTAAAATATATTTTATCACCTAAATATTTTCAATCAGGGATCCTTGAGTGGTGATGCCTTGCTTGCCCTGAGTCGGACTCATGCTCTTTCCAGTTTTCTGCAGCCACCATACTTGCCATTAAGAAGAAACACCAGACACAGAATTTTCCAGTTCAGGCTAGTTCTATCACTCAGTTCCATTACTCCAACTCAGAGGGTCTCAACACTTAGGCCCCTGCAAATTAGGATTCCATAGAGAGTGTAATCAGCATGAATATCGAGAGAAAAAAATTAGAACACACTTGGTGTCCTCAACAAAGAAAGATTCCAAAATGTGATCTATTAACTTATTTGAATGGGGTTAATACTTATGCTTGTTGCTGTTTAGTCACTAAGTCGTGTCTGACTCTTTTGTGACCTACAGGCCACACACTGTAGCCCACCAAGTTCCTCTGTCCATGAGATTTGTCAGGCAAGAACACTGGAGTGGGTTGTCATTTTCTTCTCCAGGGTTTCTTCCTGACCCTGGTATCAAGCTTGCATCTCCTACATTGCCAGACAGATTTTTTACCACTGAGCCACCAGGAAGCCCTTAATATTTATGCTTACCCCCAACCTATGACAAAAATTATTAACAATCAGTTAAAATGTTTTGATTTTTTACTAGAAAACCAGCCATAATGTAGTACAAATGAGTAAAGATCTGAGCTCTGAGTCCATGACAAAGATGGTGAAACTCAATTTCCACCATCCTCTGACCTCCATGCCTCTGAAATGATCATCTGAAGCTACAGTACACATTTATCTATAACTATGGCAATGTTGGGAGAAGGCAATGGCAAGCCACTCCAGTACTCTTGCCTAGAAAATCTCATGGATGGAGGAGCCTTGTAGGCTGCAGTCCATGGGGTCGCAAAGAGTCAGACATGACTGAGCAACTTCACTTTCACTTTTCACTTTCATGCCTTGGAGAAGGAAATGGCAACCCACTCCAGTGTTCTTGCCTGGAGAATCCCAGGGACAGGAGAGCCTGTTGGGCTGCTGTCTTTGGGGTCGCACAGAGTCGGGCACGACTGAAGCAACTTAGCAGCAGCAGCATGGCAATGCTGAAATAACCAAAAAATATGTTAGGCATATCATTTTTCTATTTGAAAATCTAAGCATTGATTTTTGACCCAAACACCTTTACACATATCAATTAAATAATATATTTGGTAGTTTATATATATATATATATATCTCAAAATTTCCAAATTTAAGAATTGATTTTTTTTTCTTCTTCTTTTTTTTTTTTTTTTTTTTTTAACTTTTTCTTGTCTTGCTTGCTTTTTATTTAAATATGTTAGATTTGATGTGGGAGCATCCTTCTTGACCATCTTGTATATGATTTTCTGGTGCCTTTGTACAAATCAGGAAAAAATGATCTCTGGATAATTACTTAACAAGAGAATGTTACTTTTTCAAGGAAGAAAAGTTGCCAACCTTTTCCTCCAGGCAGAATTGAGCACAAATGACTTCAGCTTCTCGTCATTCCCTCTATCTGGTATTATGGTCAGCATTTGAATTGTAAAGCTTAGAAGCATGTAGCCTGAAAGGCTTGCTCACAGTCAACTCACAATTATTCTCTTATCCCAATGTCATTCAAAATAGTCTCTAGACAACACTTCTGCAATCTGCCATGCATTTAGGCTGAGACCTGGTTTGAAAAGTTTAGAGCATTCAGTGAGAAAGGACCAGGTAACGTTAGATGTCTTGCAATGTTTAAAGAAGTGCCAAACTACAAGTAACTGTTCTGCATTCTGCAGATTAAATTTTTAAACCAGTAAAATTACCTGAACCTTCAGCCTACTTCCTTTATACATATAAATTACAGAATATATTTAGCTGTTTGCATATATGTTAAATTTTCCAAAACGCAACTACTGTATAAATCAAGAAAAGCCTGTACTTTGTTACAAAGATTTTTCTCAACTGTTTGGAAAACAGCACTGCTAAAAAAACTCAGATCATAGGATTTGCATTTCTAATGCAAGACACTTGTATTCCATTTGTATTAGTAGTTGTTCCGTTTGTGATTGAACATGTGTATGAATGTATTGCTTTAGATCTTATTTCAAACTGTTGAATATAAAGGAAAGTCAATATCCAGCTGACTATTTAAAACTGAGTTTTTTAGTTTTGCCTATAAAAGTCACCATTGTATCTTCAATTTCTATGGATTTTGGTTTCTTTTTCCGAGTGAAGCAGAAAAATCATTGATTGAAGAAACATTTTAAAATAAAACATCTTAATAATATTGTTAAAGATATGTCACATTTCCAAGTAATCTTGTCTCTTAGATGGTAAAGAATTCTCCTACAATGCAAGAGACCTGGATTTGATCCCTGGGTCAGGAATATTCCTTGAAGAAGAGAATGGCTACCCATTCAGGTATTCTTTCCTGGAGAATTTCATGGACAGAGGAGCCTGGCATGCTTAACTCCATGCGGTTGCAAAGAGAGACTAACACTTTCACTTTTTCAAGAAAATATTTACTATTCACATGCATAAGATTTGCAAGAGAAAAAAAGTTGTAAGAAACTATTATTTTCAAAATTACTGATAGGACAAAAAACAGTATTAATAATTGAAATTCTTAAAAAAATATTAAATAGGAAAATTTTCATTTTCAATATCAATGTTTGTTCCATAGATAATTAGTGTGAAAGTGAAAGTGAAGCTGCTCAGTCGTGTCCGACTCTTTGCGACCCGTGGACTGTACCCCACCAAACTCCTCCATCCATGGGATTCTCCAGGCAAGAATACTGGAGTGGGTTGCCATTTCCTTCTCCAACAGATAATTAGACCAGCTATAATTTGTCACAAAGCAAGGTTTTATAAATGGCTTCAAGTATCACAATATTTTAGTAGTTCATTCTATTTTAAATAGTGAACCAATAGACAAAGATCTTGGTGAAACATTTCAATAAATGTTTTTTAAATAAATAATAAAAATTTTAAATATTTGTGATTTCAAAGCAATATATATGTTTAGCAGTCTTGATAAAAGTAAGATATTCTTTGAATGATAGTTTATTTAGAAACTTGTGGAATGACAAAAATTTGAAAAATTTATACTACATACTATGAAACTCCAATACTTAGGCCACCTCATGCAAAGAGTTGACTCGTTGGAAAAGACTCCAATGCTGGGAGGGATTAGGGGCAGGAGGAGAAGGAGACAACAGAGGATGAGATGGCTGGATGGCATCACTGACTCATAGCATGAGTTTGAGTGAACTTGAGCTGGTGATGAACAGAGAGGCCTGGTGCACTGCAATTTATGGGGTCACAAAGAGTCGGACACGACTGAGCCACTGAACTGAACTGAACTGAAGCAAATTTTTCCTACATTTGCAATGACTCTTATAGGAAGCTGCTTAATAGGAGAAAACAATAGAATGGGAAAGACTAGGGATCTCTTCAAGAAAATTAGAGATACTAAGGGAATATTTCATGCAAAGATGGGCTCAATAAAGGACAGAAATGGTATGGACTTAACAGAAGCAGAAGATATTAAGAAGAGGTGGCAAGAATACATAGAACTGTACAAAAAGATCTTTATGGCCCAGATAATCACGATGGTGTGATCACTCACCTAGAGCCAGACATCCTGGAATGTGAAGTCAAGTGGGCCTTAGAAAGCATCACTACAAACAAAGCTAGTGGAGGTGATGGAATTCCAGAAGAGCTATTTCAAATCCTGAAAAATAATGCTGTGAAAGTGCTGCACTCAATATGCCAGCAAATTTGGAAAACTCAGTAGTGGCTGCAGGACTGGAAAAGGTCAGTTTTCATTCCAATCCCAAAAAAGGCAATGCCAAAGGATACTCAAGCTACCACACAATTGCACTCTTCTCACACACTAGCAAAGTAATGCTCAGAATTTTCCAAGCCAGGCTTCAGCAATACGTGAACCGTGAACTTTCAGATGTTCAAGCTGGTTTTAGAAAAGGCAGAGGAACCAGCGATCAAATTGCCAACATCCGCTGGATCATGGAAAAAGCAAGAGAGTTCCAGAAAAACATCTATTTCTGCTTTATTGACTATGCCAAAGCCTTTGACTTTGTGGATCACAATAAACTGTGGAAAATTCTGAAAGAGATGGGAATACCAGACCACCTGACCTGCCTCTTAAGAAATCTGTATGCAGGTCAGGAAACAACAGTTAGAACCGGACATGGAAAAACAGACTGGTTCCAAATAGGAAAAGGAGTACATCAGGGTGCATATTGTCACCCTGCTTATTTAACTTATATGCAGAGTACATCCTGAGAAACGTTGGCCTGGAAGAAACACAAGCTGGAATCAAGACTGCTAGGAGAAATATCAGTAACCTCAGGTTTGCAGATGACACCACCCTTATGGCAGAAAGTGAAGAAGAACTAAAAAGCCTCTTGATGAAGGTGAAAGAGGAGAGTGAAAAAGTTGGCTTAAAGCTCAACATTCAGAAAACGAAGATCATGGCATCCGGTCCCATTACTTCATGGGAAATAGATGGAGATACAGTGGAAACAGTGTCAGACTTTATTTTTGGGGCTCCAAAATCACTGCAGATGGTGACTGCAGCCATGAAATTAAAAGACGCTTACTCCTTGGAAGAAAAGTTATGACCAACGTAGATAGTATATTCAAAAGCAGAGACATTACTTTGCCAACCAAGGTCCGTCTAGTCAAAGTATGGTTTTTCCCGTGGTCACGTATGGATGTGAGTTGGACTGTGAAGAAGGCTGAGCGCCAGAGAATTGATGCTTTTGAACTGTGGTGTTGGAGTAGACTCTTGAGAGTCCCTTGGACTACAAGGAGATCCAACCAGCCCATCCTAAAGGAGATCAGTCCTGGGTGTTCATTGGAAGGACTGATATTGAAGCTGAAACTCCAATACTTTGGCCATCTGATGCAAAGAGCTGACTCATTGGAAAAGACTCTGATGCTGGGAAAGATTGAAGGCAGGAGGAGAAGGGGATGACAGAGGATGGAATGGTTGGATGACATCACCAATTTGATGGACATGGGTTTGGGTGGACTCCAGGTATTGGTGATGGACAGGGAGGCCTGGCGTGCTGTGGTTCATCGGGTTGCAAAGAGTCGGACACGACTGAGTGACTGAACTGAACTGAGGTATGAATATTTTGTTCACTATTTGATACTGTTGAGTTGTTTCATTCAACCAATGAAAGATTAATGATCTATTCAATGCCAAAATTAAAATATTGAAAAATGGTGTATTTATTTTTCAGAGCTATTGATATAGTTAAATGAGGCAATCCTTGAGATTTTAGGAAATTAGATTAATCACATCAAAGTAAAAGGAATTTTCATAGGCATTTAATTCAGTTCAGTTCAGTTCAGTTCAGTCGCTCAATCGTGTCCGACTCTTTGTGACCCCATGAATCGCAGCACTCCAGGCCTCCCTGTCCATCACCAACTCCCAGAGTTCACTCAAACTCACGCCCATCAAATAAGTGATCCCATCCAGCCATCTCATCCTCTGTCTTCCCCTTCTCCTCCTGCCCCCAATCCCTCCCAGCATCAGAGTCTTTTCCAATGAGTTAACTCTTTGCATGAGGTGGCCAAAGTATTGGAGTTCCAGCTTCAACATCAGTCCTTCCAATGAACACCCAGGACTGATCTCCTTGGATGGACTGGTTGGATCTCCTTGCAGTCCAAGGGACTCTCAAGAGTCTTCTCCAACACCACAGTTCAAAAGCATCAATTCTTCGGCACTCAGCTTTCTTCACAGTCCAACTCTCACATCCATACATGACCACTGGAAAAACCATAGCCTTGACTAGATGGACCTTAGTCGGCAAAGTAATGTCTCTGTTTTTGAATATACTGTCTAGGTTGTTCATAACCTTCCTTCCAAAGAGTAAGCATCTTTTAATTTCATGCATTATAAGAAAAAAATTCCTTTGAAAATAACCTTTGTCACTGAATGTTTTCATTGTTTCTTTCCAGCTGTTGAACCAGGTTGAATGTGATAATATTTATTTAGACGTATATTACCCTTATATGATTGAGTCTAAAAGATGAGATATAAAGACCTGGATGAATTTTCGTTAGTGATTGAATGGGATTTGTTTATTTGAAAGAAAAATTCCATCCTGCAACATTTGCAGAGTGTTAACTGAGAAAGGGAAAAAGGACAGACGCCAAAGGATTTAAGCAGTTTAATTACACTGTTAGGAATTTCAGACCTTCCTCTTTTGAAATAAGCTAAATTACTTACTAGAGCATTTTCAACTTCATATAGCTGGATAGAGTTTCAGTGCTATTTCACAGTTACTAAAAAGTAAATGTACTATTATTATATTGCTTTTAAAAATACCATATACATTGAAACATGTATACTATCATGTAAGAAACAAAGCGCCAGTCTATGTTCGATACACGAAACAGGATGCTTGGGGCTGGTGCATGGGGATGATCCAGAGAGATGATATTGGGTGGGAGGTGAGAGAGTGTTTCAGGATTGGGAGCTCATGTACACCTGTGGCTGATTCATGTCAATGTATGGCAAAACAAATACAGTATTGTAAAGCAGAATAAAGTAAAAATAAAATTTTAAAAATAATAATAATAAAATAAAAAAGAAAGGTAGTATCATAAACAGAGCTGAAATGCAACGGATTATTTTTAATTTACTTGTTTATTATTCTTATGATTAGATTTCTTTCAAGTTCAGTTAACAAAGATTACTTTTCTTCTCTACATTTTTGGAATATCACCTCATCATTTTATTAAGTGATCCCATCCAGCCATCTCATCCTCTGTCTTCCCCTTCTCCTCCTGCCCCCAATCCCTCCCAACATCAGAGTCTTTTCCAGTGAGTTAACTCTTTGCATGAGGTGGCCAAAGTATTGGAGTTCCAGCTTCAACATCAGTCCTTCCAATAGATAATGCTCTCTTCAGTAATAATAGATAATGTTCTCTTCAATACAAATTAAAATTGAATGATTTGAAAACTGAAAAAAATTAAAATAAAAATGCCATATATATCTTTAATATATATATTAAATAGTTTTCTTTTCTCTTATGGCTTATCACAGGGTCCTGAGTATAGTTCCCTGTGTGTAAACAACAGGAACTTGCTGTTTATCCATCGTATATATACTAGTTTGCATCTGCAGAATGCCACATTCCTAATCCTCCCTCCCACAACATCCTCCCCTTGGTAACCACAAGTCTGCTCTCTATGACTGTGAATCTGTTTGTGTTTTGTGGATTTCTTCATTTGTGTTGTGTTTTGGGTTCCACATGTAAGTGATGTCGTATAGTATCTGCTTTTCTCCACTGGATTTACTTCATTTAGTATGATCATCTCTAGGTCCAACCATGTTGCTGCATGTTTCAGATCTCTTGATTAAGAAGAATTTTGTTTTGTTAAGGACTTTAAAAATGACATTGCTTGCCCTCTGATTTGCACTGTTTCTGATAAAGTCAGTGGTAATCATTGTCTCTGTTTCCTGGTACATAATTTGTATTTCCCTCTGGCTGCCTTTGAGATTTTTCTCTGTCTTATCACTTTCTAGCAATTGTACTATGATGTTTCCCTTTGTAATTTTCTTTGCATTTCTCCTTGTTTGTAATTCATTTTGCTTCTTGAAACTGTGTTTATATTTTCATCAAGTTGGAAATTTTTTGAATGTTATTTCTTCAAATATTCTTCCATTTTTGCCTTCTCATTTCCTAGGACTCTAAATGACACATTTATTAGACACTGTAGATGGATTAGGAGGGTGACTGGGAATCTGCTTTTACCTATTGAATACACATTGAGTCAGTTCTCAATGGGGTGAATGTTATGATGTTGACATTCTCCATTTCTTTGTCTTCCTTCAAAGAGTGCTGAATTTTTGTTTCAGCACAATTAAATGCGGATAAGCTTGATTCCTGTGGAGTTTTGTTATTCAGCATTATTAGGCGAAGCCGTGAGGAACTAAGTTGGCCATACCTCTAGGGCACGGCTTTTCTGCAGTGTCTTCTAATGCTCCAGATGTTTAATGAGGTTTTTCCACTCTAACCAGAACAAATTCAAACTCCTCTTGAGCTTGATAGACCATCTTATATCTATCTCCTGGCTACTTGTCTTTCCCCAGTAATTGTCTCCAGTCACACAGAGTTGCATTCTACATCCGAGGGGACCTTTATGTAGAGTCAGTCAGTTCAGTTGCTCAGTTGTGTCCAACTCTCTGTGACCCCATGGGCTGCAGCACACCAGACCTCCCTGTCCATCACCAACTCCCAGAGCTTGCTCAAACTCATGCCCATAGAGTCCATGATGCGATCCAACCATCTCATCCTTTCTCATCCCCTTCTCCCTCTGCCCTCAATCTTTTCCAGCCTCAGCTCTTTTCCAGTGAGTCAGTTCTTCGCATAAGGTGGCCAAAGTATTGGAGTTTCAGCTTCAGCATCAGTACTCCCTATGAATATTCAGGACTGATTTCCTTTAGGACGGACTGGTTGGATCTCCTTGCAGTTCAAGGAACTCTCAAGTCTTCTCCAACACCACAGTTCAAAAGCATCAGTTCTTTGGTGCTCAGCTTTCTTTATGATCCAACTCTCACATCTATACATGACTACTGGAAAGACCAAAGCTTTGACTAGACAGAACTTTGTTTGAAAGTAATACCTCTGCTTTTTAATGTGCTGTCTAGGTTTCTCATAGCTTTTCTTCCAAGAAGCAAGTGTCTTTTAATTTCATAGCTGCAGTCACCATCTGCGGTGATTTTGCAGCCCAAGAAAATAAAGTCTGTCACTGTTTCCATTGTTTCTCCATCTATTTGCCATGAAGTGATGGGGCCAGATGCCATGATCTTCATTTTTTGAATGCTGAGCTTTAAGCCAGCTTTTCACTCTCCTCTTTCACTTTCATCAAGAGGCTCTTTAGTTCCTCTTTGCTTTCTGCCATAGGGTGGTATCATCTGCATATCTGAGGTTATTGATATTTCTCCCAGCAATCTTGATTCCACCTTGTGCTTCCTCCAGCCCGATATTTCACATGATGTACTCTGCATATGAGTTAAATAAGCAGGGTGACAATATACAGCCTTGACGTAATCCTTTTCCAATTTGGAACCTGTCTGTTGTTCCATGTCCAGTTCTAACTGTTGCTTTGTGACCTGCATACAGATTGCTCAGGAGGCAGGTCAGGTGGTCTGGTATTCCCATCTCTTTAACAATTTTCCACAGTCAGTTGTGATACACACAGTGAAAGGCTTTAGCGTAGGCAATGAAGCAGAAGTAGATGATTTTCTGCAATTCTCTTCCTTTTATATGCTTTCTCTGCATCTCTCCTTCTTCTCTGGCTTTCTGCCCTGCACATACTAGCTCCCTCAACCTCCCTGGGCTCTGAACTTACTCCCAGGCTCAGCAAGACAGCTATGCTCCAGGTAGGCTGTGCCTCCTGGATTCAGAACAAACACCAGAGCGATCGGATGAGACACCTTACATGTTTTCCCTCTCCTGGGAATCATAGTCTTGCACCGACTCTTGTCCAACATCAGAACACAGTTGTTTCCTATATTTTGTGCAGATATGTGTTTACAGTAGAAAGACTACTCCAATACTAGTTAGCTGTGATCAGAAGCAGAAGTGAGTTCCCTATTAATTTTTATTTTCCTCTTATACTTCCCTCAGAAACATATCCTAAAGCAGTTTTCTACATTCTCCTGTGTGTATTACTCTTTTTTTTTTCAGCGCACCCTCTTCTGCCTACCACCTGCCAAAATATTTGGCCTTCAAATCTTAATAAATAGCAGAAACTGAAAGTATTCCCCAACATGTGGCAGGAATTTGAAATAGAAGATATGTTTTCTGTGCTACTCTGTCACGACTCTGTCCAGGGTCATTTCGTATGAATTATTTTGACCTTTCCCTTACAAGTGCGATATGGCTCATTTGTCAGACTGTCACACTTTCTCATTGCTCCACTTTGTTGCTCTGCAATTTTCTTTGGCATGTTATCCCAACTTCAATTAAGGCTATTTCCCTCTTTCCTTTATTATACACACATGGATCTAGGTTGTTACAACCTATCCACATAGGAGTTTTCATTTTAGTGCCACTCATACCTCCACCATTTCATTTTCCTGCTTTTCACGCATTCTTATCTTTTTGCTTATGAAGAATCTAAACTCATTCACCTGACTACTTTGCTACATCTGCTAAGTAGCTCTGTCTAGGCATTTACATAATGAAATGCATATTGTTATAAATTGCTTTTCTTTTATTGGTCTTTTTAAAAACAGCTTTTATTGGAGTATAGCTGCTTTACAATGCTGTGTTAGTCTCTGCTGTATAGCCAAGTGAACCAGCTAGATGTCTACACATATCCCTTCTTTTTGAATTTCCTTCCCATTTAGGTAACCACAGAGCACTGAGTAGTTCCCTAAGCTATACAGGAGGTTCTCATTAGTTATCTGTTTTATACATATAATTATATGTATGTCAACTGAGGCTATTCTGTTTACATGGAGATATACTGTTTTTGAACTTATGTGTGCAGATACATGCGTGTATCCGAAGTCACTTCATCTGTGTCCAACTTTTTGCAACCCCATGGACTGTAGCCCACCAGGCTCCTCTGTCCATGAGATTCTCCAGACAAGACTATGGGAATGGTTTGCCATTTCCTTCTCCAAGGGATCTTCCTGACCCAGGGATTGAACATATATGCCTCTTACATCTCCTGCATTGGCAAATGAGTTCTTTACCACTAGCACCACCTAGGAAATCCTTATGTGTACAGATTGATGAAGTCATCTGTTACTTTTCTTCCAGCATAGTGAAAAGCACATGACAACATATTGGCTATAAGAGAGCATGGGGTCTTTAAAGGTTGGAAACCATTGATTTACGTATTTAATACAAATTAGGAATTATTTTCCATGTTTGAAGCATTATATGTAAACTAAAAGGTGAAGTGGATGTCCCCAAGAAGTTCAGTTTAATAAAAGAGAAACCCTGGAGCTTCATGAATGTAGGACTCACATTTGTTTGTTTATCACAGCACCCCTTGTTCCTAGAACAGTTGTTGATGCAGAGAGGGCAATCAATAAATGCACCTTGAATAATGAAGGCAGATCTTCAGATAGCTTAGTCAAGGGCAAAGAGTGAAAAGTGACCTAATAGTGGTGTAAATGGAATACTGTAGGAGTTTAGGAGAGGAAAGTATCAGACCCACAGTGACCATAACAGGCCTCATGCAGGAAGAGACTTTTCATTTATCCCATGCATGAGTCAGATTGACACACAGGAAGTTCACAAGGACACTCCAAAATGAAGGGACAAGCAAATGAACACAAACGCAGAATGACATGGAACGTTGGAAGAATGATCAGGAACCAAGTTTATCTGGACCCGAGAAACTGAGTTCAAGTAGAAGAGAGAGGAGAGAAGAGACTGGAGAATTAGGGCTAGCCAGTCATATATGGATGTGAGAGTTGGATCATAAAGTAAGCTGAGTGCTGAAGAACTGATGCTTTTGAACCGTGGTGTTGGAGAAGACTCTTGAGAGTCCCTTGGACTGCAAGGAGATCCAACTAGTCTGTCCTAAAGGAAATCAGTCCTTCATTGGAAGGACTGATGCTGAAGCTGAAACTCCAATACTTTGGCCACTTGATGTGAAGAACTAACTCCTTTGAAAAGACCCTGATGCTGGGAAAGACTGAAGGCAGGAGAGGGGGATGACAGAGGATTAGATGGTTGGATGGCATCACAGACTCAATGAACATGAGTTTGAGCAAACTCTGGGAGTTGGTGATGGACAGGGAGGCCTGGTGTGCTGCGGTTCATGGGGTCCAGAGAGTCAGACACGACTGAGCGACTGCACTGAGACTGAAACTGTAGAAGGAGCTGTACACAGACAGGAGAAACCACGGCTCATTTATAACACAAGAAAAATAACACCCAGGGAAGGTTACTCTCTCTTCAGTTTGTACAGAAATGATGAAAATAAGTACAGGACTTCACCTCAAAGAACTTCTCCTCATCAAATATCCACCAAACATGAAACAGCAGAGAAATCCCTTTTTGAAACCAGTCACCCTCAGAATGGCATCATTATTTTTATTATCTTATATCTGCAACGAGGAGGTAAAGAGAAATTAACAGGATTTAAGTCATATATAAGTTAGGGAAATAATAGACTGTTTGAAGTAAAAGAATAATGTAATGAGAGATGCGGGATCCTCCCAGGAACTCGAGTGTTTTGTCCCTCTTCGTTCTTCAATATGGACAATTTTTTTATTATTTTATTTTTAATTGGAGGACAATTGCTTTATAATTGTGTTAGTTTTTGCTGTACAGCAATATGAATCAGTTATAAGTATACATAAATCCCTGCCTCTTAAACCTCCCACCCACTCCCCACCATATGCCTCTAGGTCATCACAGAGCACCAAAATGGACAACTTTAACGTCATCCCAGTCACAAGGCACAGGGGGAAACACAAAATCACAGTAGTTTAAGCTCCATGCTTCCACTGTAGGGGCCATGGGTTGGATCCCTTCTTGGGGAACTAAGATCCCCCAAGCTGCGTGGCACAGCCTAAGTAAGTAAATGCTATCTCCTATCTGAGAGGACAGACTCAGATAGCTTGACTTTCCTTACCATCAACAACAACAAAAATATGAAAACACATGATTGACACAAGAAGAATGTCACTTAGTGAAGTTTGTTATTTTTTATCTTTCCTGGATGCTTTATCATTTCTTCTCTGTTACAGAGACTCTGGGTTTTTTTCATGTTTTGGCTTTATAGTTACCTAAGAGAATTTAAATTCTAAAGGCATACCTCTCTGAGAACCATGGCTTCATTCAACTTCTAAGATAATGGCTAATAAGATTTTACTTATTCCAAAGCCCAGGCTGCATGATAAAGATTCCCCACAAACTCCAGTCGAGGTGACACGTAAAGGCTCCCGTGTGGATTCAGCTCGGCATTGGTTAGGAGAGTCCTGTAATCTTGTGGTAGAACATTCGATCCTCATCGCATACCACAGCAGACCATTATGGGCCCCAGAAATCCCCTGGTTGCTTCTCCTCCCACACCCTAGGAAAATAATTACTAGTCCATGCTCGAAGATTAAAACAGCCACAGCATGAAACGACTTCAGTGTTCCTCTTCGTGTACTTATTTGCTTAAGCCTTCTTCCAGGATGCCCCATCAGTCAGGATTCCAGGCAGTGCTTAAAATGTGCAAAGTTGCTAAGCTTTCATTTCGAACTATTTTGACTCGGTCCCAGTCTCTTCCCCTAAGTGAGGAGTGATTTTAATTTTCTTTCTTTCTCATATAAATCATTCCTTTCTTCTATTTGATGTCTCCTGCTTTAGCTATGGTAACCAGGAATGAATCCTTTTCCAAACTGAGTAGAAGGAGAAAAAGAAAAGCTATTAAGGGTTTTTTTTAATCTGAAACTGAATAAATAAAATCTTTGAACACTGAGTAGACAAGAGGAATACAAGCATTCTGTGACTGGATGGGATGATTCAAATTAATTTTGGCGATTGAGATATTCTATTTTAAATAAATTCTAGTAATTAATCTCAATTATTAATTTAAATAAATTCTAGTAATTAATCTCAATTATTATTAGTTCCAATAACTTAACTCTAGTGAACCTTAATTAGGAACTAGTCTAATTGTGACAGATTGTGATTATGACAAAAGTACAGAAAGAATATCATGATAAACCGACACAGGAGTAATATCTCCCAACCTTTCTGTGCTATCCTTTTCTGTCTCTTTTGAAAGGCATAGTCAGTAGAAATGAGTTTATTTATTGATGTCAAATTGATGCAGAATAGTATGGAATCCAAAAATTTGAGCTGTCATGAATTTGTAAAGTAGAACCTCAATAAAGCACAATAGATATGAATTCAGTTCTTTAGGATGACAGCATCCATAACATTATAAATAATAAAAAATATTTCATCTTTATCGAGCACTTTCTATGTCCAAAGTGTCTTCATGTATTTTTATCATTCGACTCTTATAGTCCTTTTATTACATAATTCTGCCCAGTTTACAGACACAGAAACTGAGCCTGAGAACTATAAAATGAGGCCTAAGTAAACTAGTGGGTAATGGGGCTGGGACATAACACTGAATCCTTGTTCTTAAGCTCTGTGCTATTTTAATTACTTTATATATATATAAAGTATATATATGTATATGTTGCTGTATGATCTTTAATCATATCTTTCACATAGTGTTTTAAACAAATCCTGCTGATATTTTCATCGTCTGTTGAATAAATAGGACTGTATTTGATTGCAAGCATCCTTAAATACTTACATGACCTAAAGAAATTGAAGGAGGTTCATTGTATCATAAAGCATTGTTTGGGAGTTGGCTATAGCATTAGGTTCAGTGGCTTGGCAATGCCATCAAGGACTCAGGCTCAATCTGTCCATTCATCACTCTTAACACAGAGAAGCATCAGTTTAGAAGTGTGATAGCATTAGAGCTGCAAGCCTTAGGTTCATTTTCAAGTCATGTTCAAGAGGGAAAAGACTGGACCAGTGACATCTGTCCTTTTCTGTTAGAAAATCCAAAGCACTCTTCACAGTCTGAGCAGACTCTTCTTACATTTTACTGCCCAGATCTGTCACATGGCTACACATAGGTGCAATTTGTTGTTGTTGTTCAGTTGCTAAGTCATGTCTGACTCTTTGTGACCCCAGGGACTGCAATATACCAGGCTCTTCTGTCCTCCACTATTCCCAGAGTTTGCTCAAATTCATGTCCATTGAGTCACTGATGCTATCTAGTCATCTCAGCCTTTGCTACCCCCCTTCTCCCTTTGCCTTCAGTCTTTCCCAGCATCGGGGTCTTTTCCAATGAGTCAACTCTTTGAATCAGGTAGCCAAAGTAGTCAGTCTTTCCAATGAATATTCAGGGTTGATTTCCTTTAGGATTGATTGATTTGCACCTAGCTGCAAAGGAAGCTGCGGAGACAAGCAATATTTGGGGGGGATTCTACAAGTGGAAGTAGGCAAAGGAGAAGGGAATGGGGACTGAACATGAAGTTAAGCCACCAACTTTACCTGCCAAAAGTAAATATTCAGTTACAGAGGCTTTTAATCCATTCTAGCTGCTATAACAAAAATACCATAGACTAGGTAGCTTAAATGATAGCTATTTCTCACAGTTTGGGACACTGGGGTGTCTAAGATAAGGTTCATTTCCTGATTAAAGCCTTCTTCCTGGTTTCCAAATGGATGACTTCTTGCTGGGCTTCCCAGGGGGTGCTACTGGTAAAGAAAGTGAAAGTGAAGTGGCTCAGTTGTGTCCGACTCTTTGCAACCCCATGGACTGTAGCCCACTAGGCTCCTCCGTCCATGGGATTTTCCAGGCAAGAGTACTGGAGTGGGGTGCCATTGCCTCCTCCAGGGGATCTTCCCAACCCAGGGCTTGAGCCTGGGTCTCCTGCATTGCAGGCAGATGCTCTTATCATCTGAGCCACCAGGGAAGTCCGACTGGTAAAGAACCACCTGCCAAGTCTGGAGATGTAAAAGATGTAATTTCGATCCCTGGGTCAGAAAGATCCCCTGGAGGAGAGCATGGCAGCCCACTCCAGTATTCTTGCCTGCAAATTCCCATGGACAGGGGAACTGGTGGGCTATGGTCCACAGGGTCGCAAAGGATCGGATACAACGGAAGCAACTTCATATGCATGCCTTCTTGGTATAGCCTCACAGAGTGGCAAAAGATTTTGTCTCTTCCTCTTTTACAAGGACATTAATCTCGTCATGAGGACTCCACTCCCATGACTTAATCTAACCCTGATTAACTTCCCAAAGCCTCACTTCCAAATATCATCACATAGAGAATTAAGGTTTCAACACATGAATTTTAGAGAAAGGACACAAATGTTCAGTCCATACCAGAAAAGATTATTTGACCAAGATATTATAGCTTTTATTAACTGGTAATAGAATTCTTACAGAGTATATTTTTAAAGACACAAAGTCTTATGGAAAACAAACAGTTTTCTGAGTGGTAAGAGTCCTGAGAAATACCTGTTTGCAGGGGCATGTCCAGGGCATACAGAGAGTTAAGTATGAGTAATCTGTCCTCAGTTGTCTTGAAAAGTACAGAGAGAGGATAGGGAAGCAATTCAGGTTAATATGCAAATAATCATAAAGTAATGTATGCTGCAGGCTATGAAACAGTGGCAAGCAAAATTCAGATTTCAGAGGAAGGAGAAATTATTTAGGAGTTATTATATAGGAGTTATTTGCCTATTTGATAAAGTGGAAAGAGAATCCTCAAATAAATGACTCTCTAATGGTAAAACTTCAGATGCTATGACAAGTATGCATAAGAGGTGAAAATGTCCAGTGTAGGCAAAAACACCGAAAATTGCTGGATGGATAAGAATCTGCCTGACAGTATTTAAGCAGCGCAGCATCATCTGCCATGGATGGGTGCATTGGATTTCCCTAGTGGCAATGTGAATGTGAGTGTTCTTGATATCTCTGATGTTTAGCTGTCATCATTGGGCATCTCTGGGATTTTCCTCTTCCTTAATCATTTAATCAGTTTGAGATTCTACTGTGCTCAGGGACTGAGAATTGTTTGGTGTATTAGAAAAACACATAATATTTTAATTGTATCTGGAGACAGAGAGACTCACTAAGGAAGGATAATCAAGAAACATAAATAAACTAAGAGTTCTGCTTTGCCTCATGTCACATCATTATGATTCAGAAGGAACTGCTAAGTTTTATTATAAGTCAAAGAAGTAATTAGAGTTACTGATTTAGGTGAAAGACTAAGGATTATGTGTAATACATAAAGTGAAAAATGAGAGCAGCTACTACCTTACTATAATTATTAATTTTTATTGTACATTTAGTTATCATAAAAAACACTATAGGCTATACATCATGTGCTCTTGTGTAACATACATATATTATAATATTTTTAATTTAGTCTTCATACTAAACATATGAGGTGGATATTCTTATTATCTTCATTTTCTAAATGAAGAAATAAGATTAAGAATGTTCAAATGATACACCCAAGGTTACATATTGCTTCTGGGTACCTAGCAGGGACACACTTGGTTTTGAATCATGACTTATTAGCCTCACAAATTCATGTTTTTAACCATCATGGAATCTTTGATATTTCAGTAACCCCAAGAAAAGACAAAAGAACTTTGAATTCATGGAAAGTTTGGTAGATTCCAGATCTAGAGAGATGTAGAAACAAGCGATTAAATGTAAACATGCTTGACATGGAATATAAAATACACATAGAAATTATCCCATGATTGGATGCATTTATTAACACCGCTAAAAATACTGTATGTGAATGCTTATTCCCATAGCTGCATAATTAGTGATTCTAAATGTCTGTCTATATTCAGGGATTGGCAAACCTTTTCTGTGAAGGCCATATAGTAACTATCTGCAGTTCTGTGGGCCCTAGAGTTTGTTTACAGTTGCTCAACTCTGCTACTGAAGTGCAAAAGCAGCCATCAGTTCAGTTCAGTTCAGTTGCTCAGTTGTGTCTGACTCTTTGTGACCCTATGGACTGCAGCACACCAGGCTTCCCTGTCCATCACCAACTCCTGGAGCTTGCTCAAACTCATGTCCATTGAGTTGGTGATGCCATCCAACCATCGCATCCTCTGTCACCCCCCTTCTCCTCCTGCCTTCAGTCTTTCCCAGCATCAGAGTCTTTTCCAGTGAATCAGTTCTTAGCATCAGGTGGCCAAAGTACTGGAGCTTCGGCTTCAGCTTCAGTCTTTCCAATGAATATTCAGGACTGATTTCCTTTAGGATTGACTGGTTTGATCTCCTTGCAGTCCAAGGGACTCTCAAGAGTCTTCAACATCACAGTTCAAAAGCATCAGTTCTTCAGTGCTCAGCTTGACATAAATGAATGAATGTTGTTATCTAGTCTAAGCTCACTCTGCTCACTGCTTTAACAGGTCAATAAATTGGAGACAAGGTGTTGAGATAAGGAATAATGACTTTCTTAGGAAAGCTAGTAGACTGAGAAGATGTCAAACTAATGTTTCAAAATAGCCATCTTGTCAGGGTCTGGATGCCATGATCTTTTATAGTACAGAGACGGGGGAGGAGGTGAAGAAGTAAAGTAAAAGGCCATTAATCTTGCAAATATCTCTTGGGATGGCCAGCCTGTGGAAGGAGGTGGGGGAATGTGTTACTTTCTTCTTTTCTGTAGCCTTTCACAGGTGCACAGGGTCAAACTGTCTCTTTGTTAGCTGAACAAAGGCACTTTAGTTTAACAGTCAGGCAGAGGAGCAGGGTTCCCTGAGGCAGGCCATTATGTATGATTATAATTTCAAAAGCAATGAAAAGCAAAGGTTAAAGTCGAAGAGAAAGATCCAACATGGAATCAAAATGGAGTCATCTCTGTAACAATGAGATTGTTTATTTATAAATAAAACTTTATTTACAAAAATGGGCTGTGATAGACTTGAACTATAGACCATAGTTTGCCAGTCTCTGTATTAGAGGGCTACTCCATCTCATTGAGGAAATTCTAAGAGTGCCACAGTTGCAAGCAAGAAAAAAAAAAGTATTTGAATTTAAACCGTACCTGAATCTTTTGTTTACAAAGTGAAGAGGTCAACATGATTTTGTTTTTACTTTCAGCTGTATTAAATGAGGAGTAAGAGGAAACAGATTTATGTTAAAATTTATGTTAAATTTATACATATGTTAAACTTATGTTAAATGATTTATGTTAAATGATAAAATGATTTAGTAATTTATAAGGAAGAGTTTCTCAGCCATCCCATTTAACCAAACATAGGAAGACACTTGAGAGGCAATATTAGCATAAAAAATAGTGTTTACAAAAATCAGAATAAAGCTCGATATCAATCAGTCTACACATAGTTAATGCTGTAAGTCTTGTTGGAAAAATACAAAGACTTTTTTAAAAGGTAAAACCATTAAACTGAGCATTAAAGAATTAAATATACTTAGTTTGTGAAAAATCAGAGAGTAGTTATTAAAATTATTTATTTGGTGGTGTAGAAAATACTTCCATATTTAAGTGTGCTTAGGCCACTTCTAAAATTAACTCTGTGTGATAGCTATCTCTAGAGATAACAAAGAAGAAGATATGTCAGTATTAATGGATTTAGACCTTTAATCATCTGAAATCATGGAATGGATTCGTTTAACCTCTTGAAATTAGCTATAGCTCTAGTACTCAATAGCTTTATAATGCAAGCACAAAAACGACTACAGATATGCACATGTATGCATGCTAAGCTACTTCAGCCGAGTCCAACTCTTTGCAACCTATGGACCCTATAGGCCACCAGGCTCCTCTGTCCATGGGATCCTCCACTCAAGAATACTAGAGTGGGATGCCATGTCCTCCTTCAGGGGATCTTCCCAATCCAGAGATTAAACCCATGTCTCTTAAGTCTCTTGCATTGAAAGACAGGTTCTTTATCACTAGCACCACCTGGGAAGCCATACTGTGTTTGCATACACAGACTATGTACATGTATTTTATGTATATAAATATACAGTGCTATATTATATATATATATGTACATATAAACAATACTTATTATTCCCTAGTCTCCGTATTGATATTGGGTTGGCCAAAAAGTTGTGTTTTTCTGTGTTTACATATATATATGTGGTGTATATATTGTATCAATACATAACCTATCGTGTGTATACTAGATATAATATATAGTATATGTATTACATATAACATAAGACTTCCCTGGTGGCTCAGATGGTAAAGCGTCTGCCTATAAGGCGGGAGACCCGGGTTCAATCCCTGTGTCGGAAAGATCTCCTGGAGAAGGAAATGGCAACCCACTCCAGTATTCTTGCCTGGAAAATCCCATGGACAGTAGAAGCCGGTAGGCTACTGTCCATGGGGTCACGAAGAGTTGGACACAACTGAGCGACACACTATATACTATGTGTCTGTTTTATATAAAGCATCAAATCTAAATCTACACATATGTATTATGTATATAGTATATGCCGTGGATATATAAATATACATTGCATTCTACTTATATGTGCTATGTAGGGAAAAAGAGAGTACAGATTACCAACATTTTCACATGATTTATCTCATTAGATCTTCACATCAACAGATAATAATAACAAAAAGGCAAAGTAACCTGAACACAGATAATAGTGATGAGATTTTTAAGAAGAGCCCAATTCAGCTTCACCAACATATGACAGCTGGATAGCTTAAGCTTCTGTCCTCTTCTTCCCAATAGATGGCACCAGAAGGAGAAAAATGGGACTCCCATCGAGTTGTGCTCCAGATAATTTATCTTCTATGAAACGTGTAGAAGCCATTGAATGGTAAACAAGACTTTTGTAAGCATCCATAAAACATTTCCAATATTTGGTGGCAAGGGATTTCCATTAAGCTTTCATGGGAGTTAATAAATCAACAGAAACCACTTACTGAAACATTTTCATGGGTCCTGTGGAAATCTAAGCAAATATCGGGTTTAAGAATGAAAAGTCAGTTATATTTTCAACATAATCTAACGTTCAAAGAAGTGTAAAAGATGCTTAAGTGTTAATATTTTATGTTTCCCTGCTCTCAGCAGTAATTGCAGCCCATTAAAAGAATGCTAAGCCATAGCTGTTAGCACTGGCCCAAGCCCAAGGAAACACTGAACCTTCACAGAAGGGGGTTAATTGCTACACGGAGAGGTAATTTATTAAGGCACACTGAAGCCCTGTCTACTCCCCACCATGAGGCGGAACGACACAATCTTATGTGAATATTACATTTGATAATCAAGGCCTTTTCTATGGTAGATTTCAGAACAAGCTCAGCTAAGTGGTCCAGAGAGGTGGATGGGAGGAAGGGAGAAAGAAAAAAACCCACTGTTTTTCTCTATGGCTCCCATAAACTTGCCCTTGGTGCCCTCCAGTCTGTTGCCCCCACCACTAGGAAAGTTGACTGCTCAATAAAATTCTTGGTGGTTGATGAGAGAGTCTTATATAACTGTCAAGTGGAAGGTGGCTTCTACTGTTTATTTGTCTCGAACTGGTGCTTCAGTCCTTTTCTGAGTGTTTAACTTAATTTTCACCATTTGTCAGAAGTGGTATTTTCAGAGCTTTATCACACTGAACTAGCTCTTCATCACAGTTTAGACCAGGATCATGTGGCTTATTAAACATCCCTATGTGAGAAGAAAATTATGGCCCCACGCATCCCTTCCCATGTCTCCCTTTTGGCAGAGTTTCTATTCTCAATCCTCTTGGAGCCTAGTAGTGTCCTGAACTTAACAAATGTTTATCACGAAGCAAGAGTCCAAAAGTAAGTGGGAGGGCGAGGTGGTTCTGAGGAATCCTTTACCTAAAATGCTGATGGTTTTCTTGGCTGTGCTAACACCAAGTTCTCAAGTCTCAGAGGATTAGGGAAAGAGAATTAGTTTTACCTCCTTGTCTCTCTTTTAATAGCGCTAACAGCAAACTGACACTGAAGAAAAATTCCCTTGAAAATTAAGGTAAAGGCAAAACAGTGATTTCTCTAAATGCATTATTGATGTATTCCAGCTTTTGCCACTTTGTAGATTGGTCCTTTAGCCATCTCTGATCAAACCCCTCCATAAATGAGTGTTTATGGAGTACTCATTCCCCCTGGCACCAGACTGAGAGTGATGCTTTAGCAGAACACAAAAGGCATACAACATATGGACCCAACCTTATGGAGTATTGAGTATCATAAGATACAGGAAGAATTTATGTGAAACAGGGAATAATTTTATGGTAATTACAGTGGGAACAATAGCAGAGATAACACAGGCAGATTTTCATGGGTCTTTATTTACCTCCTTTTTTGAACTTCTCTCCTGCTTCAGTTTTTTCTACTCTTTGCCACTTTTTCTATAACTCAGTGGTATCTTCTTTTCCTTGATTTGTAGATACTCAAAGCTATTATCTGGCCCTTTCGCTACTCACTTAACACAATCCAATCCTGAAGGAATCCATGATCAAAATCGTGTCTTACACTTGAGTTATTCCTCCCTAAAACTCCTTCATTTCTTCATTGACAATCAACCAGGTGTTTGGGAAAAAAAAATGAATTAAAGTAGTTCAGATTCAAGCATCCTTCGCCTTCTCCCCTCTCTTTCTTCAAATTTTCCATGGATGGTTCAGATTTGAAATGTTCTATCCTGTTCTCAGACTATACCCTGACCATTAGTCAGATGATTGAGATACTAGGTCTAAACCAGAGGAGAGAATAGCAGAGATTTCTTTCCCAGCTGCTGAGGACTATCCATTACAGCATCCCTTTTCCATTTACCACCAAGTTCCATTACTGTTCTTGATCCTTTTCTGTTTAGAGTTTGATGTGCAGGCTGCTATACTTGAAACTGAACAGGACCTGTGGGGGCTCCTGAGCCCATAAGCCTTTCTGTTCCCCATTTCTTATAAGCAAGACTCAAATTAATACAAACTTTAAAAATTTAAATGCAGATGACCTTAATACAAGAATTCCGTTTCTAAGAATGTATCCTACAGGTAAAATTGCATGTGCACAGAAGATATATAGATATATATGGATATAGATATAGAAAGCTATAGATATAGATAGCTATATCTATATAGATAAATATAGATATATATATATATATAGTTACTCATTACAGCATTGTTTGCAATAGCAAAAGAAGGAAACTGCTTGAATATTCATTAATAAAGACTAGTTACAATTTCATTTTTAAAAATTAAAAAAAGAGACTCCAGCCTCCATGACCTTTCTGAGTTCCAAAGGGCAGATTGCAACAGTTGCTAACCAAGGAGAAGCAACCAAGAAACCACCTGAAGTAAGATTAAAGGGAACAGAGCAGCTCTGTTCTGTTAAGAATCCCCTGATTAAGATTAAGGGACCAGACTACCAGAGACCAGATTAAAGTGCAGGCCCTGCACACACCCTAATCTTAAGTAGCAATCCCACCCTTGAACCATTGCTATAAAACTCTCCATCAAATCCTTCCAAGCTGGGACACATAGTTTTTCAAAGCAAAGCCTGATAGCCCCCTTTGCCTAACAAAGCAATAAAGCTATTCTCCTCTACTTCACCCAAAACTCTGTTTCTAAGATATGATTTGACACCAGTGCAGAGGCCCAGCTTTCATCATCACACTTGACATGACATTAGGGAGAGAAAGGGAATCACCCCTTTATAGAGTGAAAGGAGAAACATGCCTTAGGTAGGCATAACGCTGCTCTGCTTTATAACACCCAAGGGGAACGCACCTGTGCATTGGAGACCCCCAGAAGGCTGAAGGCAGACAGGGTCCCCATTGGAGAGAAAGGAGGAGCTGGGATCCCCCAGGATACAAACCCATGTGACTTCGTAGAGCCTTCAAGTTACTTTCTGTTCTCCCTTCTTGCTTCTGTTTGGAACTCCAAATGCTTATCCTGCTGCTGCTGCTAAGTCGCTTCAGTTGTGCCCAACTCTGTGCCACCCCGTAGATGGCAGCCCACCAGGCTCCCCCGTCCCTGGGATTCTCCAGGCAAGAACACTGGAGTGGGTTGCCATTTCCTTCTCCAATGCATGAAAGTGAAAAGTGGAAGCGAAGTCACTGAGTCGCGTCCAACTCTCAGGAACCCCATGGACTGCAGCCTACCAGGCTCTCCTGTCCCTGGGATTCTCCATGCAAGAACACTGGAGTGGGTTGCCATTGCCTTCTCGATGCTTATCCTAGCTACTTGTAATTAATACTAAGCATGGCAATTTCTACCTATGTATTAAAAAAAAAAGAAGTAATTTTTAAGTTTTTCTAGGCAGTTTTTTTTTCTTTCTGCCTCACAGATTGTTCCCCAAATTAGACCAGTATATCGCATAACTAGAGCAGCCTCTATTCTGGATAATTTTTCACTTGTTCTTCATCCTAGAAAGATTTGAAAGTCATTAAAGATCACTGTTCAGCTCACAGACTTTATTTTCTTAGGATCCAAAATTACTGCAGATGGTGATTTCAGCCATGAAATTAAAAGATGCATGCTCCTTGGAAGATTTAAGCTATGATAAACCTAGACAGTGTATTAAAAAGCAGACATTACTTTGCCAACAAAGATCTATATAGCCAAAGCTATGGTTCTTCCAGTAGTCAT
Source organism: Nanger dama (assembly GCA_917880005.1). Classification (NCBI taxonomy): domain Eukaryota; kingdom Metazoa; phylum Chordata; class Mammalia; order Artiodactyla; family Bovidae; genus Nanger; species Nanger dama. The sequence continues at coordinate 1,159,193 of CAKJTW010000047.1, read as the reverse complement.
GTATGGATGTGAGAGCTGGACCATAAAGAAGACTGAGAGCCAAAGAATTGATGCTTTTGAACCGTGGTGTTGGAGAAGACTCTTGAGAGTCCTTGGACTGCAAGAAGATCCAACAAGTCCATCCTAAAGGAAATCAGTCCTGAATATTCATTGGAAGAACTGATGGTGTAGCTGAAGCTCCAATACTTTGGCCACCTAATGTGAAGAGCCAATTCATTTTAAAAGACCCTGGTGCTGGTAAAGATTGAAGGCAGGAGGAGCGGACAACAGAGGATGAGATGGTTGGATGGCATCACTGACTTAATAGGCATGCTGCTGCTGCTAAGTCACTTCAGTCGTGTCCAACTCTATGTGACCCCATAGACAGCAGCCCACCAGGCTCCCCCGTCCCTGGGATTCTCCAGGCAAGAATACTGGAGTGGGTTGCCATTTCCTTCTCCAATGCATGAAGGTGAAAAGAGAAAGTAAAGTCGTTCAGTCATGTCTGACTCTTAGCGACCCCATGGACTGCAGCCCACCAGGCTCCTCCGTCCATGGGATTTTCCCAGGCAAGAGTACTGGAGTGGGGGTGCCATTGCCTTTAAAGCAAGCTCCAGGAGATGGCGAAAGACAGGGAAGCCTGGTGTGCTGTAGTCCATGGGGTCGCAAAAAGTCGGACACAAGTGAGTGACTGAACAACAAATTCAACTCACAAAATGAAATCAAAAGTCCACACATGTGAACATATACACACACATTTCCAAAGTTAGTCTTTTTTTTTTTTTTTTGGTCTTATTTTTAAAGAAAGCCTGCATTTATGAGATCTTATTTTCTGCAATTATTCCATTGAGGAATGTCTTATCATTTTAATATTGGAGTTTATCTTGGAATTTATCTAAAAGGAATTTTTTTTCGGTCATCAAGGTCAACATCCTTTTTCCCCCTCTCTCCTTATTTTCAAATTTCTTTCTAAGGAATTGGAAGAAAAGGCAGGCAGATGAGTAGTTAAGTAATCCCAGTGCTGTGCATGTCACTTGGACCTGCGCCAGGCACATGTAAAGGTCTTCATTTTCCAAAAACTCACCAGGGACATCTTAAGCAATCAGAAATTGCTACATGTGTGGAAGAGCTAATATCCTGAACACAATAGAAATCTGTAATTCAATTATCCCCCTTTCTCATACATTTGCCCTCTGAGCATCCTGACATGCTGGAGCAAAGAAGTCCAAACAGAAACTACTGAAATCTCCACTTGCTTGAGAACAGGCAGCGAGGTTACTCCTCCAATTCACAAAGGAGTACAAAGAGGAGAAACAGGAGACTTGGCTCTAGCCTCAATATGCCCTGGGAAATGGGAAGGAAGGGAAAGGGAAACAATTATGGAAGAAAAAGGCATTCAAAGGGTAGACTACAACCAGAAAGAAGAGTTAGAGTCAGGAAAGCAAAGCAAAGAGAACTTGACCACTTAACCAGTCCTCAAAAATAAAGACGGGGGAGAGGATTTCTTTGTATAAGATAAGAAAGAAATTCCTTGCCAATTTGCTGTTGGCGTATTTTCTGCTTAAAGGAGATCCACTACCTTCAGTCCTTCCCACATGCAAAGGTTCTACTTCTGAAAATGAGATCTAAAATACACAAGATATTATTCACTACCTATGTACAATATGAGAATTAGAAAAATAAAAAAGTATCCCCCAACAGTTCTACTAGTATTTATTATAGTGGACCAGGACATTTTCCATAAAAATGAGTAACTCCCAGCAGGAAAAAAAATGTATAGAATGTGCTGATCTTGAACAGAGAGTATTTATATACTATATTTTATCACCCTTAGACCCTTCAGAGCTAGGTTTTTCTCCTGGGATGCACTGTTAATATTTCAACCTCTGTGTTTGCCAAATGGAAACAAAGATTGTTTCAAAAGGTAAATACAGAGCTGTCATTCTTCCTGGCACAATATAGATGCAGTATATTTAATTAGGGTTACCACGAAACGTATAGATTTTTTTACAAGATGTGGCAACATTATGCAAATGGTTAATCCAATTAAATCCTTTTACGCTTTACCTGTTATACAAGGTTCTTTTGACTGCAAGTGATGGAAATCTAACAGATTTCCTTAGAGGGAATTTATCAGTTGATACTGAAACCTCTCAGGTTATCAAATGAAAATTTCAATAACCAATTCATCAGAAGGACAAGGATGCTGCTAACCCTCAAAAACAAGCAGAACCAAAGTTTCCAAATAACTAGAACTTTCTTTCCAGGTCCCTTAGCTTTCTTCTTCTCTGTATGTTGGCCTCTTTCTTTGTTTAGTTCAAATTTCTTCCAGGATGCAGGCAAACACGGCATCTTGCCAATGTGGCTTTATCCTTTTATTCCCAGTTGGGGAATCCAGGTGAGGAATTCTGATTGGCTTGTCTATATCTGGCACTCATTCCTGCAGCCAGACAGTCACACTTGCATCAACTATCAGAATGTGCTCTTTACTTGCGCTTGGGGTGCTTTCTTTAGATGTTTGATAACTACCAAAATGGAGTTAGTGTTAATCTCATCCTTTCAGTTAAGCACCAAGAGCAGCATCATGAGAAGTAATTTCGAGGCCAAAAATCTTGTGTGGGAGTCCTGCATGGGTCCTTCAGAAAAATTACCCCACTCTTCAAGTTTGAGTTTCCTGCTCTGTAACATGGGAAAAGAAGCACTTCCTCAAAAGAAATGCAGGCTGATGCAACAACATGTTGCGAGTCTTATGTTCACGAGGCTGAATGTAAGAAACAATATGCAAAGGAGGACAGAGTATATCATTCCACTTTATAAAATTCTAGAAGAGGCAGAACTGTCTTACAGTGATAGAAACTGAATCAATCCTTGAGCATGTGTTGGAAGATGCTGAATGAAAAAGGCATGAGGGTGAAGGGAACAAACTTTCAGCTAAAAACAAATGAAGTCTGAAGATCTAACGTATAGCGTGGTGACTAGAGCTGATAACAGTGTATTGCATAACCAAAATTTGCTGAGAAAGTGAAACTTCAGTGTTCTCACTCCCAAAATTAAATACATAAATAAATATGTGAGGTGATGTTGCAGAATTAATTAATTACATGGGAACAATTCTTTCACAGTACATCACATATGAAATCACCACAGTGCACACTTTAAATTATTTGCAATTTTATGTGTTATTTATACCTCCATAAAGCTGAAAATTTTTTAAATACAAAAGAGAAAAAAAGAAAGAAGACAAGAGGGATCTTTCTGGTAAAATAAAAATGCTCTATATCTTGATTCAGGTGAAGGTGACATGGATGTATGTATTTGTGAAAAGTCTCTGGGCTTCCCTGGTGGCTCAGATGGTAAAGAATCTCTGCAATTCAGGAGACCCGGGTTGGGAAGATTCCTTGGAGGAGGGCATGGCAGCCCCTCCAGTATTCTTGCCTGGAGAATCTCACGGACAGAGGAGCCTGGTAGGCTACAGTCCTCAGGGTTGCAAAGAGTTGAACGTGACTGAGTGACTAAACACAGCACATATACTTAAAATGTGGGATTTTATTTTGTATAAATTATGTCTTGATAAAATTGAGTTTATAAAAATCGTCTTTCTCAGAGAGTTGAGCATCAAATGAAGCAAAGCACATAAAGGCTCTGCAAACATAAAGCAATACACATATTTTTTTAATTCTGTTTAATGAGGTCTGTGGCTGGTTTTTAGTTAAATCAAGATGTTAATATAACTAAACATGGCATCAGACTCTACTACCATAAATGACTCTTGTCCTTCTGGTGATGCCTTCTCTGGGCTCTTCCCACTTCAGGAGTCCAGACATCAAACCCTAGACTAGATATCGTTAAGACTCTTAAAGGTATCTCAACTCGTGATGTCATTTGTAGCCATTTGATCTTCAGGGAGACACAAGCAAAGACAAAGTGTACTCACCACAAGTGCACGTGTGCTACATCGCTTCAGTCATGTCCGACTTTTTGACCCTATGGACTCTAGTCGTCAGGTTCCTCTGTCCATGGGATTCTCCAGGCAAGAATACTGGAATGGGTTTTCATGACCTCCTCCAGGGGATCTTCTCGACCCAGAGATCAAATCTGAGTCTCTTATGCCTCCTGCATCGTCAGCCAGGTATTTTACCACTAGCGCCACTGGGGAAGCCCGCTCACCACAAGCGGCACCACTAAAGTCTCTTCCCCCTGCAGGAATGGACATGCTTCTGAGCTTGGTAAGGCTGCCTTACTATGCATTTCAGTAATTTCTTGCTGTTTAATCAACTACTGCAAAAAATAAAACTTAGGGTTTAATACAGCCGTGATTTATTATTTCTCATGATTCTGTGTGTTGGCTGGGCTCCGTCAGGCAGTTCTATTCCACATAGTGTCAGTTGGGGTCACCCATGTGAGTGCCTAGAGTTGGAACACGTAACAGGGCGGCACCCATATTTGGCACCTCAGCTAGGGCAGCTGGAAAGGCTGGGGGCTGACTGAGCGTCTCTCTTTCACATAGTTTCTCATAATTCATTCATCCAACTCAAGCTCCTTTCCATGGCATCCAGATACCACAGGGATGAAACAGAAGTTGCAAGTTCTCTGCAAGTTCTCCCCAATTTCCAGCCTCAGGAGTCCCAGAAAATCATTTCCAATGTCATTTCACTGGTCAAAGCAAGTCATTAGACCATCACTAATTTAAGAGATGGGGGATCAGATGCCACTTCTTGATGGAAAGAGTGCCCTTCAGTGGGAGGATGGTGAGAATTGTTGGTGGACCAAACTTTACACACAACTCACTGTACTTCACCATTTATTAATACTTCTTTCAGTCATTATAAATAATTAATTCTAAGATCAGTTAGCCCCAAAAACTTAGGCTACAAAATAAGGGACTTATTCATTCAGATATATTCATTCATGCAGATAAACGTATCAAGAATCTATGTGTCTATCATTTCTTTCTAGATTCCACATAGGTGGGATGTTGTATGATATTTCCTCTTCTTTTGTCTGACTTACTTTATTCAGCATGACAATCTCTAGGTCCCTCCATGATACAAATGAACTTACAAAAAGAAAGAGACTCACAGACTTAAAGAATGAATTTATGGTAGCTGGGAGGAGGATGAGAGGAAGGGATAGTTAGGGATGCGGGATGGACATGGACATACTGCTGTATTTAAGATGGATCACCAACAGAGACTTACTGTATAGCACATAGACCTCTGTTCAATGTTATGCAGCAGACTGGATGGGAGGGAGTTTGGGGGAGAGTGGATATATGCATATGTATGGCTAGTCCCTTTGCTGTTCACCTGAAACTATCACAGCATTGTTTGTTAATTGGCTGTACCCCCAATACAAAATTAAAAGCTTTAAAATTTTTAAATAAAAATATTTTATTAGAAGGAAAATAAATTTCTACCACAACATAAAAAAAAAAAAGAACTTATGTGCCAAGCACATTGTATGCTACACACTTAACCCAAACTCCATTCCCACAGTAAGTCAGGAAATGACCCAGTGCCTGGAGCTATAGGCTAGGCAAGGTCAATCACACCTCTATCAAATCAAATGAATAGTTCCCATTCACCTGGATTTTTAGGAATAATAGACTACTTTGAATGTCACCTGTTCTTTCCTCTTTATCTAAGAGGCACTTATTTATATTTTTTTCAGCTAGATCATAATCATTCCTCTTTTGAAAGAAGAGTTAGGAACAGGGTAAATAAACATAGACAAATTGTTGCTATTATGAGTGCTCAGATGTGTCTGACTCTTTACGACCCCAGGACTATAACCTGCCAGGCTGCCCTGCCCATGGAATTTTTCCAGGCAAGAATACTGGAGTGGGTTACCATTCCCTTCTCCAGAGGATCTTCCTGACCCAGGATCGAACCCACATCTCCTGAGCCTCCCACATTGGCAGATGGATTCTTTACATTATGCCACCTGGGAAGCCTGTAGACAAATAGCTGTTTGTGTAAATTAGAGCAGGATCGACTGAAAGATGGATGGAGTTCACTCTCATTCCATTAATTATTTCATTTTTGTCATCTATCTATTCCATAAAAATAAGTGCTTGCTTTCTGCTACATCATAAGCATTTCTATTTCCTGGTGTAGAGGAATATCCATTTCACATCTTTTCAGTTTAATTAAGTTTCAGACCCAACTTCCTACTGTCATTTGTTAAAAGTCGTAACTCATATAAGTATAATCCGGAGGAAGGCTGGGACCAGGAGCTCTGGTGGAAGCCTACTGGAGTCCAAACTGGGGTGTTAAGACTCCTTCCCTTCAGGTGTATGACCCTCTTCAAGGGCACCCGGGTCTCCAGAGGCCAACTCTGCCAGGTTTCTTCCATCATCCTGGGTCCTTTGAGTTCCTTTTTCTTCTCCTGGTGAAACCTTCCTGATTCTACGACCTACTCCCTGTAGGATTAACCAAATCACCAAAGGATGTGAAAGATTGCAACTGCTTCCTGTGTTACCTCACCAAGAGGTATCTGCACCTGGATTCTCAGACCAAAGCAAATGATCCTGCAGACACGAAGCTCCAGTGGATCCAGACTGAGGCATGAGGGAAACGCATGGGTCGAAGTCTCATCCCAGGCTTCCTTATGTCATAGGATGGATGCAGTTTTGATCTTCCTATCAAACAAATTTGTCTACTTAAAAACTCCACTCATCTCCTCCTGGAAGCTTTGTTTTTAAAAAATGCTTGGTGGATGAATGTCAAGAGACATATCAAAAGAGAGCCCTTTATTCCTTGTGGAAGCAAGCCACTGAAACACCCTCATTTGTTTTTGTCAGAGGACTTGACTATAGAAATTTGGGTTCTGGGAATTGATCAAGACCAAAAGTTTGAGGGGGAAATGAGGTCCAGGTCACTGCCACACCACATGGCTGGGGCTCAGCTAGCTGTTGGTGTGTGGGTTTGCTTTAATGACATGAAGCAGACTAATAAACAGAACATGCTATATTTTGGAAAATGAATGAATCCCAGTGCTGGGAGCCTCTTAGGTGGAGTGTGTTAACCCTCTCCTGAGCCAGAAATGGGACCTCTGAGGTTTCTCGTGGAAAGTACAATATTTGTGGAATCAAAAACATAGAAACAGCCAAATCTTAGAAGCTGAATGAGAATGACTCATTTGGGTAGGTATTTCGTGGCTGTACAAAGATCACTCAGTCACTGTCAGGAGTGTAAACATCCTTAGGTGCACTCCTAAGAACGCACTTTGATTTCAAATTCTGGTGATCACAGAGGCATTAACTTCTGCATCTTTTTATCCTCTATTTTAAATGGAGATAATTAAGAGTATCTATCTTAATTAAGAGATAATTAAGAGGCAATGATCAAGACTACCCCAAGAAAAAGAAATGCAAAAGGCAAAATTGTTTTCTGAGGAGCCTTACAAATACCTGAGAAAAGAAAAGAAGCTTAAGTCAAAAGAGAAAAGGAATGATATACTCATCTGAATGTAGAGTTGCAAAGAATAGCAAGGAAAGAAGAGAAAGCCTTCCTCAGTAATCAATGCAAAGAAATGCAATGGAATGGAAAAGACTAGAGACCTTTTCAAGAAAATTAGGGATACCAAGGGAACATTCCATGCAAAGATGGGCACAATAAAGGACAGAAACAGTATGGACTTAACAAAAGTAGAAGATAAGAAGAAAGGGTGACAAAAATACACAGAAGAATTCTACAAAAAACAAACTTAATGACCAAAGATGGAGGCACTCTATACAGTCAGCAAAAACAAGAATGGGAGCTGACTATGGCTCAGATCATGAACTCCTTATTGAAAACTTCAGACATAAAATGAAGAAAGTAGGGAAAGCCACTAGACCATTCAGGTACGACCTAAATGAAATATCTTATAATTAAACAGTGAAAGTGACAAATAGATTCAAGGGATTACATCTGATAGAGTGCCTGACAAACTATGGACGGAGGTTCATGGCATTATACAGGAAGCAGTGATCAAGATCATCTCCAAGGAAAAGAAATGCAAAAAGGCAAAATGGTTGTCTGAGGAGGACTTACAAATAGCTGAGAAAAGAAGAGAAGCTAAAGGCCAAGGAGAAAATGAAAGATATACTCATTTGAATGTAGAGTGCCAAAGAATAGCAAGGAGAGGTAAGAAAGCTGCCCTCAGTGATCAATGCACAGAAATAGAGGAAAACAACAGAATGGGGAAGACTAGAATCTTTTCAAGAAAAGTAGCAATACCAGGGAACATTTCATGCAAAGATGGGCACAATAAAAGACAGAAATAATATGGACCTAACAGAACCAGGAAGTATTAAAAGAGGTGACAAAAATAAACAGAAGAACCATACAAAAATTATCTTTATCACACAGATAATCACAATGGTGTGATCACTCACCTAGAGCCACACATCCTGGAATGCAAAGTCAAGTGAGCCATAGGGAGCATCACTAGGAATAAAGCTAGTGAAGGTGATGGAATTCCAGCTGAGATATTTCAAATCCTAAAATATGACATTGTTAAAGTGTTGCACTCAATATGCCAGCAAATTTGGAAAACTCAACAGCAGCCACAGGACTGGAAAAGGTCAGTTTTCATTCCAATCCCAAAGAAAGGCAATGCCAAAGAATGCTCAAACTACCACATAATGGCACTGATCTCACGCGCTAGTAAAGTAATGCTGAAAATTCTCCAAGCCAGGCTTCACCAGTGCATAAACTGTGAACTTCCAGATGTTCAAGCTGGTTTAAGAAAAGGCAGAGGAATCAGGGATCAACATCCATTGGATCATAGAAAAAGCAAGATAATTCCACAGAAACATCTACTTCTGCTTTATTAATTACACCAAAGCCTTTGACTGTGTAGATCTCAACAAACTGTGGAAAATTCTTCAAGAAATAGGAATACCAGATCACCTTATCTGCTTCCTGAGAAATTTGTATGCAGGTCAAGAAGCAACAGTTAGAACTGGACATGGAACAACAGATGGTTCCAAATTGAGAAAAGAGTACGTCAAGGCTGTATATTGTCACCCTGCTTATTTAACTTCTCTGCAGAGTACATCATGCAAAATGCCAGGCTGGATGAAGCACAGCTGGAAGCAAGACTGCTGGGAGAAAGACCAATAACCTCAGATATGCAGATGACACCACACTTATGCCAGAAATCAAAGAAAAACTAAAGAGCCTTTGATGAAAGTGAAAGAGGAGAGTGAAAAGGCTGGCTTAAAACTCAGCATTCAAAAAACAGAGATCATGCCATCCAGTCCCATCGCTTCATGGCAAATAGATGGGGAAACAATGGAAAGAGTGACAGACTTTATTTTCTTGGGCTCCAAAATCACTATAGATGAAATTAAAAGACGCTTGCTCCTTGCAAGAAAAGTTTTGACCAACCTAGACAGCATATTAAAAGCAGAAACATTACTTTGCCAACAAAAGGTCTGTCTAATTAAAGCTATGGTTTTTCCAGTAATCATGTACAAATGTGAGACTTGGACCATAAAGAAAGTTGAGCACCAAACAACTGATCCTTTTGAACTGTGATGTTGGAGAAGACTCTTGAGAGTCCCTTGGACTGCAAGGAGATCCAACCAGTCCATCCTAAAGGAAATCAGTCCTGAATATTCACTGGAAGAACTGATGCTGAAGCTCCAATACTTTGGCCACTTGATGCAAAAACTGACTCATTTGAAAAGACCCTGATGCTGGGAAAGATTGAAGGCAGGAGGAGAAGGGGATGACAGAGGATGAGATGGATGGATGGCATCACTGACTCGATGGACATGAGTTTGAACAAGCTCCAGGCATTGGTGATGGACAGGGAAGCATGGCATGTTGCAGTCCGTGGGGTCACAGAGTCGGACACAACTGAGAGACTGAACTGAACTGAATGACCAAGATAACTGGTTGGTGTGATCATTCACATAGAGTCTGACATTCTTGAGTCCAAAGTCAAGCAGGCCTTAAGAAGTATCACTATGAACAAAACTAGTGGAGGTGATGGAATTTCAGCTGAGCTATTTCAAGTCCTAAAAGATGATGCTGTGAAAGTGCTGCACTCAATATGCCAGCAAATTTGGGAAACTCAGCAGTGCCCACAGGACTGAAAAAGGTCAGTTTTTCATTCCAATCCCAAAGAAAGGCAATGCCAAAGAATGCACAAACTACCACACAATTGCACTCAGCTCACACACTAACAAATCATTGCCCAAAATTCTCCAAGCTAGGCTTCAAGAGTACATGAATCAAGAACTTCCAGATGCTCAAGCTGGATTTTGAAAAGGCAGAGGAGTCAGAGATCAAATTGCCAACATCCTCTGGATTATAGAAAAAGCACCAGAATTCCAGAGAAACTTCTGCTTTATTGACTATGTCAAAGCCTTTGACTGTGTGGATCACAACAAACTGTGGAAAATTCTTCAAGAGATGGGAATACCAGATCACCTTATCTGCCTCCTGAGAAATCTGTATGCAGATCAAGAAGCAACAGTTAGAACCAGACAAGTTAGAACCAGACATGGAACAACAGATGGTTCCAAATGGGGAAAGGAGTACGTCAAGGCTGTATATTGTCACTCTGCTTATTATTTTCTTTGCAGAGTACATCATGCAAAATGCCAGGCTGTATGAACACAAGCTGGAATCAAGATTGCTGGGAGAAATATCAATAACTTCAGATATATAGGTGACACTTCCCTTATGGCAGAAAGTGAAAAGGAAACGAAAGAGCCTCTTGATGAAGGTGAAAGAGAAGGCTGCCTTAACATTCAGCGTTCAAAAAATGAAGACCATGGCATCCAGTCCCATCACTTCATGGCCAGTAGATGGGGAAACAATGGAAAGAGTGACAGACTTTATTTTCTTGGGCTCCAAAATCACTACAGATGGTGACTGCAGCCATGAAATTAAAAGATGCTTGCTTCTTGGAAGAAAAACTATGACAAACATAGACAGGAAATTAAAAAGCAGAGACATTACTTTGCCAGCAAAGTCCATCTGGTCCAAGCTATGGTTTTTCCAGTATGAATGTGAGAGTTGGACCATAAAGAAAGCTGAGCACCAAACAACTGATGCTTTTGAACTGTGGTGTTGGAGAAGACTCTTGAGAGTCCCTTGGACTGCAAGGAGATCCAACCAGTCAATCCTAAAGAAAATCAGTCTTGAATGTTCATTGCAAGCACTGATGCTGAAGCTGAATCTCCAATACTTTGGCCACCTGATGAGAAAAACTTTCTCATTTGAAAACACCAGTCAGAATAGCTGCGATCCAAAAGTCTACAAGCAATAAATGCTGGAGAGGATGTGGAGAAAAGGGAACCCTCTTACACTGCTGGTGGGAATGCAAACTAGTACAGCCATTATGGAAAACAGTGTGGAGATTCCTTAAAAATTGCAAATAGAACTGCCTTATGACCCAGCAATCCCACTGCTGGGCATACACACCGAGGAAACCAGAATTGAAAGAGACACATGTACCCCAATGTTCATTGCAGCGCTGTTTATAATAGCCAGGACATGGAAGCAACCTAGATGTCCATCAGCAGATGAATGGATAAGAAAGCTGTGGTTCATATACACTATGGAATACTACTCAGCCCTTAAAAAGAATAAATTTGACTCAGTTCTAATGAGATGGATGAAATTGGAACCAATTATACAGAGTGAAGTAAGCCAGAAAGAAAAACACCAATACAGTATACTGACACATATATATGGAATTTAGAAGACGGTAATGATGACCCTATATGTGAGACAACCAAGAGACACAGAGGTATAGAGTGGACTTTTGGACTCTGAGGGAGAGGGAAAGGGTGGGATGGTTTGGGAGAATGGCAATGAAACATGTATATTTTCGTGTAAGAAACGAAGCGCCAATCTATGTTCAATGTAGGATGCAGGATGCATGGGGCTGATGCACAGGATGATTCAAGTAGAGGATGTGGGGTGGGAGGTGGGAGGGGCTTCGGCATTGGGAGATTGTGTTCACCTATGGCTGATTCGTGTCAATGTATGGCAAAACAAATACAGTATTGTCATTTAAAATAAATAAATAAATAAATAACCAAAAAAAAAAGAAAGAAAAGACCCTGATGCTGGGAAAGATTGAAGGCAGGAGAAGAAGGGAACCACAGAGGCTGAGATGGTTGGATGGCATCGTGGACGCAATGGACATGTGTTTGAGATAGCTCTAGGGGTTGGTGATGGACAAGGAAGCCTGGCGTGCTGCAGTCCATGGGGTCACAAATAGTCCCCAATAACAGTGACCGCACAGATATCTGCCTATCATTGGAATGAACTAGGTGTTTGTATTTAATTCTTGCAACAGAGGATTTATTTTTCTAATTGTATTGCCTGGGCTTGACATTCTGAGTTGCCCAATGATATGCTATAAAATTGGGAAAAAATGGGCAGATCTCTCTGGCCTCTTGAAAATTGAATATACTGTGGTTTGAGGAATACAAGTTTCAGAAAAGTAATCTGCCATGTGCCTACTTCTCTGATGGCAAATGAGATATTGTCTCATTTTATGAAAGCCTTTCCTCAGGGCTTTCAATGGTAAACAATAGCACTTTTCCTCCTCATCCAAGTAACCATCCTCTTCGAAGCATCAGGTATTCATTCCAGGACTGAGCAGCAGTGTTTCATCACCAGGTGACCCAGCTGTTCTTTTATCTTCATCAGAGTCTGCTGTATATTCTGGATGGTGCTCAGCAAGAAGAGTATGTATTTTTATGGCAGGATACCAAGTAAGCAAACACAATGATACACAAAATACAAACTGACAAGTTGAAGTAGCAGAAGTACCATGGCAGGCACAGGGAGTGAGGCAGGAAGAAGTGTTAAAATATAGAACTTAACTCTTGAGAAGACTTAGCAAACGCTTACAAAATAGCCATAGAGTATTCATTCACTCTGAAAATGATCTGGATGTCTTCAGCAGGGACTCAAAGTCAGGATTCAGTATCGCTGATAGATTCTATGGGCATTTTTTCCCAACTGTGATAAGTCCCATCGACCTTCTAGATTTGAAGAGTCTGTCAATTAGAAATTAGAGAGAAATACCATTGACTGTTGTGAATGAATAAACAGATCACTTAAAAAAAAAAAAAACTGAAGTTTTAAAGTCAACTGAAAAACCCTGAATTATCCATTCAATCAAAAAAGCACTTTTGAGCTTTGGTGGCAAAGTATCTATACTCAGTCTTGTCTAGATGTAGATGCCATGAGAAGCCCCCATATTCATGTAGCTTAAAATCTGGTGGAAATGACAGGTAATACACAAATAATCAAACAAATATATAGTCCATTGGCTATACAGTTCACTGAATAAAGATGAAACAGGGTAGGAGGTGGAGATAACAAGGTTGCGGTTGTTGTAATGAGGGGGTCAATTAAAACAGAATGGTCTGGATCCCTTGTTTTGGGGGCCCTATGATTGAGTCATGTGAAGGCATGTGAGTCATACTCATCATCTTTCCCTTCAATATGTAATTATTTCTGACCTTTGGTCAAAAACAGGGAAATAAGAAATGGTTAACATGCTCGTTTTTCTGAAAGCTAGCACTAACAGACTTTCTGAAGTTTCTTTCAGCTCTGTAACAAACTCTCCTTTATCCATTTATCTCCAGAAGCTGAGATTCACTTGTCCCCAAGTAGCTTGAAAACTAGTCAGAAGGAAACAGTGACAATGCTTTAAAGGGTTTGCTATTCCTCGATTTGCAGAGTCAGTATAAATAGACCATGTTTTAAAAGGTGAGCCAGAAAAACCCCAAAAGGTGGAAAAATAGAGAAGCTAAAAATAAATGACTAAAAGAGAAAAGTTCCTGTAATTTTAGGTTTAAAATACGAGGTTGAGTAATCAAGGAAAGTATTTTTACTGCCTTGTCAATATTTTTCCTGGAAGCTCAAGTAAATAGACCTTCTTCAGATCTGCAGCGTGCGTGCCTAATGGTCTTAGGTGTCTCTGACCACAGAATAACTTTATCCCTAAGAAACAGAGCAAACAGGAACTTTGTGGTTTTAGCATTCCCCACAAATAAGTCAATATATGGATGTATATAAAAATGGTTCAGTGCCATAGGACAGATAATTTAAGTCTATTTGAGAAGTGTTTTCCCCCAGTGGAACCTTTCATATGAACCTTCCCACACAGTGAAATCTAGCCCTGCTTGCCAAGAGTGGTCATCGTATTTTCTGCATCATTTGCGCCCTCTTTCAATTCACTGTTCAATGCCTAGCAGTGGTGCAGAAAACATAAGAGAGGTCGTCCCTTTTCTAAGTTGAGTCCTCATTTATTTTCCCTGCTGGTGAAAAACCCACTGGCTTTCAGGCTCTTCTGAACCTGTAGCCAGGCGAGGCAGGGGGTCACAAATGTTGAACAGAGTTTAAAAGAGGGAAAAATGATCATAAGAACCTTTAAGCACACAGTGCTCTCCAGTTCTAGCTGTCCCTGGGTTTTACGAGGCATTTGCCCAAAGCCCTGCTGTTCAGGCAAGGGGAACAGCACGTGGCTTTGTTGGCAGCCTTAAGCTATGTCTCTAATTGGGGCATGCTTCCACTGGTTGATTCATTAGGTTGCACTGATCCTAGGATTTAACGCAAATTCATCACTTGAATAACTGGCACCCTTCAACCTGTGGATCCTTGATTATTTGATGCTGGGTGGAAATAGGTTCTGAGAGTCGTCAGAAACAAACAGCAGATCAGATGCCCATACATCACCTTGTAGGCCACCGATACAGTGTGTGCTTTCAGGTCAGACATGACTAATAGGTCTTCAATCTGGAATTGGCCAGTGTACAGCCCATGGGCTTAACAGAGAGGAAGGCTCACTTTCTCTTCCAAAAGGTCCCATGTGAACCAACATCTCCATGTGTCTGATGGCTCCTGGCTGAAAAGATTTGAAAGATCACTTGGAGACTGGATTTTTTTAATTGGTAAAAATTCATAATTTTATCCCAGAAGGAAAAAAATAATGTTGCTCTTCTAGCCTGTTTGGCAACTTCTGACTGAGTTCATTAACATGCCAAAACTTCCAGTTAACTCAGTCAAAAACCCAGTCAAACCAGTCATACACAGGCAAATAATGGCAAATACTTCTCTAAACAGCAAGAAGCAAATCATTTCCAAGACACTGTGTGTTTTCAAAATCTCAAATGCTCTCAGAAAGATTAGATACATCTATTGTTAATCATATAGTTTTCATAGAAAAGCTGCTGCTGCTGCTGCTGCTGCTGCTGCTGCTGCTGCTGCTGCTGCTAAGTCGCTTCAGTCTTGTCTGACTCCGTGGGACTCCATAGACGGCAGCCCACCAGGCTCCCCTGTCCCTGAGTGGGTTGCCATTTCCTTCTCCAATGCATGAAAGTGAAAAGTGGAAGTGAAGTCGCTCAGTCGTGTCTGTCTCTTAGCGACCCCATGGACTGCAGCCTACCAGGCTCCTCCGTCCATGGAATTTTCCAGGCAAGAGTACTGGAGTGGGGTGCCATTGCCTTCTCCCCATAGAAAAGCTAACATATCCTAAAAAACACCCATAACCAGACTAACATTAAAATGAACAAATACATTTTGATATAAAATGGCCCCAAAAGCCAAAATGTAAAGATGAACGTGAATCTATTAATGTTCTTGAATTTGATATCATGTGGGCAAAAAATAAATGAATAAATAAATCATCGGTCTAGCATTTGTCTGTCACATCGATGTAGCCTTGTTTTTATTCTCCCTGGGATATATTTGAGATGACTATAGTGTGTACCAGTTTCTCCTCACCATCTGACACATCCATGACATTTCTTCCTCCTGAAAGGCAGTAAACAGTAAGCAGAGAAGCAAGAACTTTGTTTCCCACAGAGTCTTGAGTCTGGTCCTGTTTATTTTTCTATAACAATGGAAACAGATGTATTCCTGTTCTTGCAGCTTTCCAGATGCATTACTCTAAAATTCCATCTGCTGTTTAGAGATGTTGCTAGTTTTGAAAGGAGTGAGGACTTTGCCAAGTCAATTACTTGACTCAAGACATTGCAATTTCTGTGTGCAAAGCCCACTCTCCATGGTAGCTGGGGTCCTGTTGTAGTGGACTGTGATTATAAACTCTCAGCAGAGTGGACCTCCAAGTGGAACTGAGGGTTCCTGGAAGCACTGTGTAACAGCAATAAGGACCTGGAGCTCAGAATCAGTGATGAACTAAATTACTCTAATCCTGCCATCAGTTTCAGTCAGAACTGATCCCAAGGCCCTGGGTAATAGTTGATGTCAGGTTGAGGCCAAGTATCCCTGGTTATGGGAAAAAAACAGAACTAGAATGTCGATAGAAAGTAGGCAAAATCTTACACAGTCATACTCTATTAGAGAAGCCTGTTTTGAAAAGAGCATCTTTTATTTTCTTTGAAATTATAACATTCCTTCACTAAGTGTGCTTGTTTCTCCCACTAACTTTAGCCTTTACCCAAAAGTATACGTTTTTGTCCTTACAATTCTCAATTGCCTCAATGGTAAAGAATCCACCTGTTAATGCAAAAGGCACAGGAGACACAGGCTTCCCCCTCGTTAGGGAAAGTCCCCTGGAGGGGAGAAATGGCAACCCACTCCAGTATTCTTGCCTGTAGAAACCCATGGACAGAGGAGACTCGCAAGCTACAGTCCGTAGGGTCGCTAAGAGTTGGACACAATTGAGTGACTGAGCGCACACACCAGCATTAATATGCTGGGCAACATAAACTGTGGAAAGATGTTCAATTTGAAGCTGTGTAAAACAGCACTTACCGCATTAGCAAAATGTGCACAGTTTTCAATTACACACAGAGCACTCAGCAAAAATGACTATAATCTGCGCCATAAACCAAACATTAATAAAGCTAAAATGATAGAAATCATATGAAGTATGTTCTTGGGGAATAAAAGGATGAAACTAGACATCAATAACAGAAAGATACTTGAAAATTCCTTAAATGTGTGAATATTTTAAAAAAATTTAAATATCTCTTTTAAGTAGTCCATGATTCAGATAGGTGGCATGGGGAAATTCTAAAATACTGCAAGCTGAAAAAAATTAAACTACAGTGTAACAACATTGACTGGATGCAGAGAAAGCTGTGATTAAAATTTGCCTACATTAGGAATGAAAGAATATCACTCCTGACCCTGTAGACGAACGCGTAAAGAAATGCTGCAAACAATTCAGTGCCCCTCAAATGCAACAATTTAGATGAAACTGATTTATTCCTTGAAAGACACAAACTACAAAAATGTATTCAAGAAGAAATAAATAACAAGAAACATCTATTGAAGAAACTGAGTTTGTAGTTAAAAACATTTATACAAAGGAAATTCTAAGTTTGGATGATTTTACTGGTTAATTGTATCAAATATCTAAGGAAGAAATAATGTAAATAAATAAAATATAATATAAATAAATGACACATAATACAAATAAATAAAAAACATAAATTATAAACCATCTTTTAGGGCAAATAATTGGAAACTTGGCTGTCTCAATTTCCAACTGTCAGAGAAAAAAGTTACAAATAAGCCAAGGGGAAAACCTAGAATGAACACTACAGTGTTGGATTGGAATGAAAGCTATCACTATCAACTCATGCTTTTTAAAATACAAACAGCAATAAACATAGATATCTGTGCAGGCATTAGTTAGTATATACATATACTTCCAATCTCTGTCCACTGAGAGACTCTAGAAGTAATGACATGCTTGTAGCAAAGAGCACATCTAGTGCCCATATCTTTGCTTTTAAAATATCATTCTCAACAAAAGGAACCAGGGGTCTTTGGAAAAGTGGTTGATTCTAGGGCTGGGCAGAGAAAATACAAATGAAATTTGATGCCAGAAAGTAAGAAAATAGTCCCAGAGGATGGGAACTGGAATACAGACGCCAACCAAAAAGCTCTCCAAATGGCTAAAACTGGACCAATTTTAGAAACAAAAATAATAGTATTATACTTGCTTCATAAAATGTAATAAATAATACTCTATGTTGATATGAATAAATAATTGAATAAACACATAAATGAAGAAGGGAAAACTCTTCCTTACGTTGCTGCTGTTCAGTCGCTCAGTCATGTCCAACTCTTTGAGACCCCTGGAAGGCAGCACACCACTCTCCCCTGTCCTTCACCATCTCCCAGAGCTGGCTCAAACTCAGGTGCACTGAGTTGGGGATGTCATCCAACCAACTCATCCTGTGTCATCCCCTTCTCCTCTTGCCTTCAATCTTTCCCAGGATCAGGGTCTTTTCTAATGAGTCAGTTCTTTGCATCAGGAGGCCAAAGTATTGGAGTTTCAGCTCCCAGCATCAGTCCTCGCATTGAATATTCAGGATTGATTTCCTTTAGGATTCACTGTTTTGATCTCCTTGCAGTCCAAGGGACTCTCAAGAGTCTTCTTCAACACCACATCTCAAAAGCATCAGTTCTTCAACGTTCAGACTTAATAATGGTCCAACTCTCACATCTGTACACGACTACTGGAAAAACAATAGCTTTGATTATATGGACCTTTGCTGGCAAAATAATGTCTCTGCTTTTTAACATGCCATCTAGGTTGGTCATAACTTTTCTTCCAAAGAGTAAGTGTCTTTTAATTTCTTGCCTGCAGTCACCATCTTCAGTGATTTTGAAGACCAAGAAAATAAAGTCTGACATTGTTTCCATTTTTCCCCATCTATTTTCCCTGAAATGATGGGACCAGATGCTATGATCTTCATTTTCTGAATGCTGAGATTTAAGCCAGATTTTTCACTCTCTTTCACTTTCATCAAGAGGCTTTTAGTTCTTCCTCACTTCCTCCATAAGGGTGGTATCATCTGCATATCTGAGGTTATTGATGTTTCTCCCAGCAATCTTGATTCCAGCTTGTGTTCATCCAGCCCAGTATTTCTCATGATGTACTCTACATATAAGTTAAATAAGCAGGGTAACAGTGTACAGCCTTGATGTACTCCTTTCTCAGTTTGGAACCAGTCCATTGTTCCATGTCTGGTTCTAACTATTATGTCTTGACCTGCATACAGATTTCTCAGGAGGCAGGTAAGGTGGTCTGGTATTCCCATCTCTTGAAGAATCTTCTACTATTTGTTGTGATCCACACAGTCAAAGGCTTTAGTGTAGTCAGTGAAACAAAAGTATATATTTTTCTGGAATTCTCTTGCTTTTTCTATGATCCAATGGATGTTGGCAATTTAATCTCTGGTTCCTTTGGCTTTTCTAAATCCAGCTTGAACATCTGGGAGTTCTCAGTTCATGTACTGTGGAAGCCTAGCTTGGAGAATTTTGAGTATCACTTTGCTAGCATATGAAATGAGTGCAATCGTGTGGTTGAACATTCTTTGGCACTGCCCTTCTTTGAGACTGGACTGAAAACTGACGTTTTCCAGTCCTGTGGCCACTGCTGAGTTTTCCAAATTTGCTGGCATACTGAGTGCAGCACTTTCACAGCATCATCTTTTAGGATTTGAAATAGCTCAACTGTAATCCCATCACCTCCACTAGCTTTGTTCATAGTGATGCTTCCTAAAGCCCACTTGACTTTGCACTCCAGGATGTCTGACTCTATGTGAATGATCACACCATCATGGTTATCTGGGTCATGAAGATCATTTTTGTATAGTTTTTCTGTGTATTCTTGCCACCTTTTCTTAATACTTCTGCTTCTGTTAGGTCCATACTATTTCTGTCCTTTATAATGTCCATCTTTGTATGAAATGTTCCCTTGGTATATCTAATTTTCTTAAAGAGACCTCTAGTTTTTCCTATTGTATTGTTTTCCTCTATTTCTTTGCACTGATCACTTAGGAAGGCTTTAGTCTCTCTCCTCGCTATTCTTTGGAACACTGCATTCAGATGAATATATCTTTCCTTTCCTCCTTTGCCGTTAGCTTTTCTTCTTTTCTCAGCTATTTGTAAGGCCTCCTCAGACAACCATTTTGCCATTTGTGTTTTGTCCTTTTGCAGTTATTTTTCTTGTGGATGATTTTGATCCTATTTCAATATGACCTAAGCAAACAGTGTCAACGTAGGCGATGGTTGTGATGAAAAAGGGCCTGTGTAATTGTCTCAGGAATCTCCATGCCCCAACACTACCATTTCAAGGGTGAAGCTTTTCAACACCTTATTGGACAATTTTCTCCAAAAGTTGATCATTGCTGGGAGAAGCTATACCCTTGTGTGTACCAGGACCCAGGAGAAGGAACAGTGACCCATAAGAGACTGACCCAGATTTCTGTATGGAAGAATTCCAATTAATAAATACAGAAGGTATGAAAATCAATATTAGATCCATTAATTGATACTAAAATTAGTAGGGGAAAGTTTGAAAAGTGTTTGGACATTTGAAAAATCTTGAAGTGTTTCTTCCAGATATTTATTTACAAAGGAAAACATGGGAAGGGTACAGTGGAGAAACCCATCAGATACCACATTGACCATGTAATCAAGGTTATTGTCACCAGTAATAAGATTTATTTCATACTCCCCTTGATTATAATGCACAGAAGAAGATTCTGTGCCAGTTCTGTGGCATTCTGGTCAAAAACGTATAACCTAAATGTAATCATGAGAAACATTAAAAAAATCCAAAGAGAAGAAAATTCTACAAAATTACTGACCAGGACTTTTCAGAATGATCAAGGTCATGAAAGAGAAGAGAAGACTGAGGAATTGTCACGTCTTATGAGGAAAATAAAGACATGCAATTAAACGTGATGCAGGATTCCAGATTGAATCCTGAAAAAGCAAACAAAAAAACATAAATGGAAACTGGTGAAATCCTATTAAGTCACTAGTTTTCATAATCAGCTCAGTTCAGTTCAGTTCATTCACTCAGTCACGTCCGACTCTTAGCAACCCCATGAACCACAGCACGCCAGGCCTCCCTGTCCATCACCATCTCTTGGAGTCCACTCAGACTCACGTCCATCGAGTCCGTGATGCCACCCAGACATCTCATCCTTGGTCGTCCCCTTCTCCTCCTGCCCCCAGTCCCTCCCAGCATCAGAGTCTTTTCCAGTGAGTCAACTCTTCACATGAGGTGGCCAAAGTACTGAAGTTTCAGCTTTAGCATCATTCCTTCCAAAAAAATCCCAGGGCTGATCTCCTTCAGAATGGACTGGTTGGATCTCCTTGCAGTCCAAGGGACTCTCAAGAGTCTTCTCCAACACCACACTTCAAAAGCATCAATTCTTTGGTGCTCAGCCCTTTTCACAGTCCAACTCTCACATCCATACATGACCACTGGAAAAACCATAGCCTTGACTAGACGGACCTTAGTTGGCAAAGTAATGTCTCTGCTTTTGAATATGCTATCTAGGTTGGTCATAACTTTCCTTCCAAGGAGTAAGCGTCTTTTAATTTCATGGCTGCAGTCAACATCTGCAGTGATTTTGGAGCCCCCAAAAATAAAGTCTGACACTGTTTCCACTGTTTCCCCATCTATTTCCCATGAAGTGATGGGACCGGATGCCATGATCTTCGTTTTCTGAATGTTGAGCTTTAAGCCAACTTTTTCACTCTCCTCTTTCACCTTCATCAAGAGGCTTTTTAGTTCTTCACTTTCTGCCATAAGGGTGGTGTCATCTGCATATCTGAAGTGATTGATATTTCTCCCAGCACTGTTGATTCCAGCTTGTGCTTCTTCCAGTCCAGCGTTTCTCAGGATGTACTCTGCATAGAAGTTAAATAAGCAGGGTGACAATATACAGCCTTGACATAATCCTTTTCCTATTTGGAACCAGTCTGTTGTTCCATGTCCAGTTCTAACTGTTTCTTCCTGACCTGCATACAGGTTTCTCAAGAGGCAGGTCAGGTGGTCTGGTATTCCCATCTCTTTCAGAATTTTCCACAGTTTATTGTGATCCACACAGTCAAAGGCTTTGGCATAGTCAATAAAGCAGAAATAGATGTTTTTCTGGAACTCTCTTGCTTTTTCCATGATCCAGCAGATGTTGGCAATTTGATCTCTGGTTCCTTTGCCTATTCTAAAACCAGCTTGAACATCTGAAAGTTCACGGTTCACGTATTGCTGAAGCCTGGCTTGGAAAATTCTGAGCATTACTTTGCTAGTGTGTGAGAAGAGTGCAATTGTGCAGTAGTTTGAGCATTCTTTGGCATTGCCTTTCTTTGGAATTGGAATGAAAACTGACCTTTTCCAATCCTGCGGCCACTGCTGAGTTTTCCAAATTTGCTGGCATATTGAGTGCAGCACTTTCACAGCATCATCTTTCAGGATTTGAAACAGCTCAACTGGAATTCCATCACTTCCAATAACTTTGTTCATAGTGATGATTTCTAAGGCCCACTTGACTTCACATTCCAAGATGTCTGGCTCTAGATGAGTGATCACATCATCATGATTATCTGGGTCTTGAAGATCTTTTTGTACAGTTCTTCCATAATAGATTGCACCAATGTTAATTTCTCAGTTTCTGTCATTGCTCTGCATGTTTGTTCAGTCATGCCCACTCTTTGTGACCCCATGGACTGTAACCACCAGGCTCCTCTGTCCATCAAATCTTCCAGGCAAGAATACTGGAGCGGGTTGCCATTTCCTACTCTAGGGTATCTTCCCAAGCCAGGGATCGAACTCACATCTCTTGAGTCTCCTTCACTGGCAGGAAGATCCTTTAGCAGGCTGCCACCTGGAAAGCTATGACTATGCAAATGTTAATTTGGTGAGCAGCTGGGTGAGGGGCATAAAATAACCCTACATTCTTGCAACTTTTTGGTGAAGTCTAAAATTATTTCAAAATAAAAACTTGAAAAAATTATTAAAAGAGAAGGAGGGAAATACATACCAGCCGCTGGTTTCTCAATTCAGTTCAGTTCAGCTGCTCAGTCATGTCTGACTCTTTGCGACCCATGAACTGCAGCACACCAAGCCTTCCTGTCCATCACCAACTCCCGGAGTTCACTTAGCCTCACGTTCATCGAGTCAATAATGACATCCAGCCATCTCATCCTCTGTCGTCCCCTTCTCCTTCCCTGCTCCCAACCCCTCCCAGCATCAGGGTCTTTTCCAATGAGTCAACTCTTCACATGAGGTGGCCAAAGTACTGGAGTTTCAGCTTCAGCATCATTCCCTCCAAAGAAATCCCAGGGCTGATTTTCTTCAGAATGGATCGGTTGGATCTCCTTGCAGTCCAAGGGACTCTCAAGAGTCTTCTCCAACACCACAGTTCAAAAGCATCAATTCTTCGGCACTCAGCTTTCTTCACAGTCCAACTCTCACATCCATACATGACCAATGGAAAAACCATAGCCTTGACTAGACGGACCTTAGTTGGCAAAGTAATGTCTCTGCCTATAGAGAGAATTGAATTCTGATGGGCAGAATTTTGAAGTCTTCCTGCTGTGGCAACAGTGGTAGTCTCTTAGATCTCACTAGTTCTGCTCTCTGAAAGGAACTTTTCCTTTATACTCCCTGACATTGAACTCTGATGAGTTGTTTTCTTGTTGATTTCAGATTTATTGCAATATAATGGACAAGCAAAATGGTAAGGTACTTAAAATACATATTATAGTGACCTATAACATGTATGCATTATGAAAGGATTTTCTCCATTTAGTTAATGTGTTCATCAACTCAATATTTATCCAGTGTATAAGACAGAACATTTAAATTCTATTCTCTTAGCTAATTTCAATTATGCAATACAGTGTTATCAGCTTAGTCCCCATGCTTTACCTTTAGGTCCTTGGACCTTATTCATTTTATAGCCTGAAGTTTGTATCCTTTTTCCAGCCTCTCCCTATTCCTTCCATCTCCCAGCCCCTACAACCTCCATTCTATTCTCCTGTTTCTATGAGTCTGACATCTTTTTAGATTCCACATATGAGTGATATCACACAGTATTTGTCTTTTCTGTCTGACTAGCCTCACTTAGTATAATGCCCTCAAGTTTTAGCCATGTTGTCACAAACAGCATGATTTCCTTCTTATGGCTAAATGATAATCCATTGTATATACATACCACATCATCTCTATCCATTCATAATTTATGAACACTTATCCTGTTTCCATTGGCAACCCACTCCAGTGTTCATGCCTGCAGAATTCCCAGAATAGAGGAGCCTGGCAGGCTATAGTTTATGGGATCACAAAGAGTCAGTGACAGCACACACTCATGCAGCCTGTTTCCACATCTTAGTCACTATGAACAATGCTACAATGAACATAGGTGTGCAGATATCTTGTTAATATCCTGTTTTCATTTCCTTTGCATATATACCCAGAAGTGGTATTGCTGGATCATAAGGTAATTCTATTCAATTTTTTAAAGGAAGTTCCATACTGTATTCCACAGATGCTGTACCAATTTATATTCCCACCAATAGCAGCCAAGAGTTCCCTTTTCTCCTCAACCTCACCAACACTTATCACTTGTCTTGTTTATAACAGCCATTCTAACAGATGTGACACGATGATGAGCACTTTTTATGTTTCTGTTGCCCAAGCATATGTATTCTGTCCATGGGGATTCTCCAGGCAAGAATACTGGAGTGGGTTCCCATGCCCTCCTCTAGGGGATTTTCCCATCCCAGGGATCAAACTCAGGTCTCCCACACTGCAGGTGGATTCTTTACAGTCTGAGCCATAAGGGAAGCCCAAGAATGCCTTTCCACATGTCTTATTGGTATCTATTCAGATTCTCTGCCCATGTGGAGAAAAGGAAATCCTCTTGCGCTTTTGGTGAAAATATAAATTGATGCAGCCACTATGGAGAATAGTATGGAGATTCCTTTAAAAATCTAAGAATAATACTACCATATGACCCAGCAATCCCACTCCTAGGTATATACCCTGAGAAAAGCATAATTAAAAAACACACATGGATCCCAATATTCATTGCAGCACCATTTACAATAGCCAGGACAGTCAGTCAGTTCAGTCGCTCAGTCATGTCTGACTCTCTGCGACCCCATGAACCATAGCACGCCAGGCCTACCTCTCCATCACTAACTCCTGGAGTTCACCCAAACCCATGTCCATTGAGTCAGTGATGCCATCCAACCATCTCATCCTCTGCCGTCCCCTTCTCCTCCTGCTCTCAATCTTTCCCAGAATCAGGGTCTTTTCAAATGAGTCAACTCTTTGCCAAAGTATTGAAGTTTCAGCTTCAGCATCAGTCCTTCCAATGAAAACTCAGGACTGATCTCCTTTAGGATGGGCTGGTTGGATCTCCTTGTAGTCCAAGGGACTCTCAAGAGTCTTCTCCAACACCACAGTTCAAAAGCATCAATTCTTCGGTGCAGTTTTCTTTATAGTCCAGGACAAGGAAGCAACATAGATATACACTGACAGATGAATGGATAAAGAAATTGTGGTACATATACACAATGGAATATTACTTAGCCATGGAAAGGAATAAATGTGAGTCAGTTGAACTGAGGTGGATGAACCTAGAGTTTATTATACGGAGTGAAGTAAGTCAGAAAGAGAAAAATATCCTATATGAATGCATATATATGAAATTTAGAAACATGGTTCTGATGAACCTATTTGCAGGGCAGGAGCAGAGACGCAGATGTAGAGAATGGACTTGTGGACACAGCAGGGGAAGGAGAGGGTGGAGTGAACTGAGAAAGTAGCATTAACGTATATACGCTACCATGTGTGAAATAGATGGCTAGGAGCCCAGCCTGGAGCTCTGTGATGACCTAGAGAGGTGGGATAGGGGAAGAGAGGGAGGCTCGAGAGAGAGAGGATGTGTATATATAGTTATGACCTTATCACACTGCTGTATGGCAGAAACCAACACAACTGTAAGGCAATTGTCCTCCAATTTAAACAAAATTAATTAATTTTGAAACCAAAATAACTGAAGCTCAAAAAAGAGAGAGAGATTCACTGCCCCGTTTTTACTTGAATTGTTTGAATGTTTTGCCTGTTGACTTATATAAGTCCTGTATAAGTTTTAAGTATTAACCTCTATCAGATATATTATTTTAAAATATTTTCTCCTATCTAGTAGGCTGCCATTTGATTTTTTTGATGATGTCTTTGGCTATACAGAAACATTTTAGTTTGATGTAGTCCAATTTGTTTATTTCTGCTTAGGTTATCTTTGCTTTTGGTGTCAAATCCAAAAAATAATTGCCAAGACCAATGTCAAGAGCTTACTGCTTACATTTTCTTCCAGGAGTCTTATGGTTTGGGGTCTTACATTTAAGTCTGTAATCCATTTTAAGTTAATTTTTGTGTATGATGTAAGGTAGTTGTTTGGTTTCATTCTTTTTTATGTGGCTATCCAGTTTTCCCAGCACCTTCTATTGAAGTCTTTTCTTTCTCAAAGTATATTCTTGGCTCCTTTTTTATTAATTAATTGATCACATATGCTACATTATGCTATGCTATGCTCTGCTATGCTATGCTATGCTACATCGCTTCTGTCGTGTCTGACTCTTTGTGACACTATGGACTAAAGCCCACCAGGTTCCTCCGTCAATGGGATTCTCTAGGCAAGAATAATGGAGTGGGTTGTCTTGCCCTCCTCCAGGGGATTTTCCTGACCCATGGATCAAACCTGAGTCTCTTATGTCTCCTGCATTTGCAGGCAAGTTCTTTACCACTAGCACCACCTTGGAACATATATGTGAGTTTATTTCTGGATGCTGTTCTATTCCATTGATCTTGGTGTCCATTTTCAAAACTCTAGTAAGTTCTTAGTAGTCCATTATCTGTTAAGGCTACATCCAAAATAGATAATGGCCAATTCTTTTTCTCTTGGCAACAGTACAACATTTATATCCTGCTTCCCACTGGTACAGTTTTGATGCCCTGTGAACTGGTTAAAATTTAGTCTTTTCTTTGACAATATAATTCCCTTAAAAATAATAATAGACTTTAGATATTTTTGCTTCCAGTTGTTTTCATGTGTCAGCAAACTACCTACAGTTCTTTTCTGGACATATTTCTAATTCCTGCTGTTCTTCATTGTTTCCACTTGTGACGCATGCCTGTTGCTCAGTTGTATGAATGCTACTTTGAGGTCTTCTGAACCACAAGCCTAGTTGGAAAAGCCACACCCTTGCTCTGTTCTTCATCCATCATTTGCCTCCCTTAATTTTTTTTTAAAGATTATATTAACAACCATTTTTCCTTTACTAGTTGAGGTATACGAGTTATATTTTATATCTTTTCCTAACATGAGAGAGTTCAAGTTTCTAGATACTATCTAGTCTCTCTTTTTTTCTCTTTGCAAATAAGTTATTTTTTTCTGAGAGGGTGTCTTTTTTTTTTTTTTTTTAACACCTTGCTAAAGCAACAAAGAACTAGAAACATACTCAAAACTTCTGGCTTTTTCTTGCTTCTTTTAACTTCCAGGCTCAGTGGGCACAGGCTGTACAATGTATTGCAATAAACAGCTCTACCCACCTTTTGCCACAGGATTATAAAGGTCATAAGCTTTTTGGCATGTCCAGGCCTCTCTCTGCCTGCCCTCTAAGCCATGTATATTGGTTTAGTTGGGAAGAACCCCACTTTAATGCCAATGTCTGAATTAACTAAGATGCAGCTGGGCAAACAATGCAGTGAGCGTCTTAAAGATCAACGAACCTTAAAAATAGTGACTTTTAAAAAAGAAATACTTTCTCTCTCAGACAATAGTGCAAGTTTGTCTCCTCCATCTTTCCATCTTGTGTCTCCACCATTCCTTAGTGCCATGTTTTTATCAACATGATGGAAGTCGGGGAAAGAGCATGGGAGAGTGGATGTGCGATGTGATAAGGATACAGCCTGGAAATGGCACATGCCGTTCTGCTCACAGTTCACTCTGAGCATTTAGTACATGGCCACACCTTGGTGCAACAAGTGCTTGCAAATGCAATTTTTCAAAAAGCGGCTACTACTATAATTCTGTGGAAGAAGAAAAGAACTGATTTTGGTGGACACATTCTCCATCACACTTTTCTCTTAGATTATCTATCCCTGCACTTTCCTAGTTTCTTTCTCACCTTCAACACCATTTCTTTAGACTCTTTGGCTGAACCATGCTCCTCTACTTAACACATAAGTATTTGTTAGGGATAAGTGCTTCAGGGCCCAGTCTTTGTATCTCTCTACTTATTTGTTTAGTCACTAAGTCATGTCTGACTCTTTTGTGACCCCATGGACTATAGCCCGCAGGCTCCTCTGTCTGTGGGATTTTCCAGGCAAGAATACTGAAGTAGGGTTACCATTTCCTTCTCCAGGAGATCTTCCCAACCCAAGGATCGAACCCTCACCTCCTGCATTGGCAGGCGGATTCTTTGCCACTGAGTCACCAGGGAAGCCTTATCTTGCTTCCTGATTATCTCACCCACGCTCTGATTTTTAGTTATATTTTAAAAAATGTCAATATCTTTTTAAAAATTAGTTCTTTTTATTGGAGTATAGTTGCTTTATAATGTTGCGTTGTCTTCTTGTTCAGTCGCTACGTCAGGTCAGACTCTTTGCACCCCCATGGAGTGTGTCATCTTATAATGCATAGAAAAATGAGTCAGTCATACATATACATATATCCTGTCCCTTTTGGACTTCCATTTCATTCAAGTCACCCCAGTGCACTACTGAACTCTTCAACTGACCCCCACGAAATGACTTCTTCCATAATATTTGTCCATCCTGACAGATGGTAGCGTCATTCAGCCAGTTATCCAAATCAAAAATGCTTGGGGAGATCTTTGATCTTTGATCTTCTCTCCCATCCAATTGGTCAGCAAAGCCTTGTTGGAAGTACTTTTAAAGTAGATGCTGAACCTGTTGATGGTAGGCTGAATAAAGTGCCACCCCTCCTCCAAAGAATTCCACTTTCTAACCTCCAGAACCTATGGCTGTGTTACACTTCATGGAGAAGGAACCTTTAAGTTAAGGTAAGGCTCTTGAGAAGGGGAGATCACCCTGGATTATCTGGTAGACTCAATGTAATTGCAAGGGTCCCCTAAGAGGGAGGCAGAAGGATCAGAGTTAGACCAGAGAGAAGGAAAATGTGATGAAGGTGACAATGGAAGAGAAGGGAGCAAAGGCTGTTTGAGACAGAGCCATGAGCCAAGGTGTGAGGTCAGCCTCTAGACACTGGAATATGCGAGAAAATGAATTCTCCCCTAGAGCCTCCAGGAGAAACACAGGCCTGCCAGTGCCTTGATTTTAGCCCAGTAAAACTGGTTTCAGACTTCCGAACTACAGAACTGTAAGGTAATAAACTCACGATGCATAAGCCATGAATTTGTTATTGCTGCAATTTGTTAAGCAGCAATAGGAAACTCATACATTAATTCACGTTCCTCCATTTCTACTGCTTCTACCATAACTGAGGGCTAGTTGAGAGCTCAGATTCTGGAGACAGACAGTTTGAATTCCGACTCTGCCACTTAATTGCTACAGGCCAGCCATTCAAAATTCCTGGGCCTGAGTGATATCACCTGTAAAGTGGAATCATAATAGGATTGTTATGAGAATTTAGTGAATCTTTGAAATGTTTGGGACATTGCTTGGCATACTGTAAACATGTTAGAAGTGTTTCTCATTACCGTTTCTGTAATCTTTGTTCAGTTGCTAAATCATGTCTGACTCTTTGGGACCCCCATGGACTATAGCACGCCTGGCTTCCCTATCCTTCACTATTTCCTGGAGCTTGCTCAAATTCATGGGAGGACCCAGATATTTATAACATGAGCCACTTGAATATTCTTAGCTTGTCTCCTTGTAGTCATCTCTTGCCCCTGTAATCTTTTATTCTCAGCATAGTAAGGTTGATATATGTACAATGTAAAATCACATAATCCCTCTGATTATCATCCTCCAAGGCCTTCTCATTACAGTTAAAATTAAATTCAAAATTCTAACTATATAGCTTATGGGACCAGATATGATCTTGTCCACTCTCTCTGTTGCCCACTCTCTGCAAGATTTAAGCACACCAAACTTGTTTCTTCCTCAGCACCTCCAGGCGGCCTAGTCCTCTGTACAGAATGTCATTTTTCCCAGGTCTTCGTGGGGACTTCCCAAGTGGCTCATTGGTAAAGAATTCACCAGCCAATGAAGGAGATATGGGTTACATCCCTGGGTCAGGAAAATCTCCTGGAGGAGGAAATGGCAATCCACTCCAGTATTCTTGCTTGGAAAATTCCATGGACAGAGGAGTCTAGTGGGCTCCAGTCCATGGGGTCGCAAAGAGCTGGATGCATCTGAGCATACGTGGAGCACACAGGTCTTCACGTGACTGGCTTGTTCTTAAAATTCAGTCAAGGTCTCCTCCTCGCAAAAGTTTTTCCTTGTCACTCACACTAACATAGGTCTAACCACTGTTTATTTATTTATTTCATGTTTCCCCTGTGAGAGGAGCCTACAGCCACATGCCCAGTGCTCAGAACATTATCTGGCATACTGTAAGTACTCAATAAATATTTCTTAAATGCGTAAATTGTTGGCTGATATGCGTGAAGGCCATTTGTTGAGGTATCGGTGACTCCTACGTACATTATGAATTAGACTAGGAGAGCTGTAAATCTTTCCTCTCAACATGAAAGTTCTGCCTAAAGACAAAGTCTTTTTCAGTGATGATTATGTAAGTCTCTTTCCTCACATTTTTAAAATTTTTTCTTAACAAGTGCCTCTGAGGACATTTTCTACCAAATTACATTTCATAGTACCATTTGAGAGGTTGACCTATGCTTAACCTCTAAACCCCACCCCCTTTAACTCTTAATTCAATTAGATTTTTATCGTAATTTGTTTTGGTGAACAGTGAAAATCCATGTGGTCTGCAGTGTTTGTTTACTTGAGGTGGTACTGCCTGACTGCACAGCACTTTAGAGACTGATTTTTTTTTTTAACATTTATTTATTTATTTGGCTGTGCCAGGTCTTTGCTGTGGCATGCAGGATCTTTAGTTTCAGCAAGCAGACTCTAAGTTGCAGTTTGTGAGATCTTGTTCCCTGACCAGGGATTGAACCCAGGCCCCTTCTTTGGGAACATAGAGTCTTAGCCTCTGGACCACTAGAGAAGTCCCAAGACTGACTGTTGAAAGAACTTGGAATGTACCTTTCAGAAGATGCAAAGACAGTCGAGCTCTAACAGCAAAATGAAGGTACATCTTGCAAGGTCCGTAGACCAGCTCCTTTGATGGCCTCACATACTGTTGGCCCATGGAATGTGGGATTTGTTTGTATACCTCTGTACCCTGTTTTTCCATCTTTGTTTTTTCCTGTCTCTCCTTCTCAGCCTGAGGCTTTGTGCGAATCGAAAGAGGGCTTTTCTCAATCTCCATCTCTCTAAACTCTTTCCAGCAACTTTCTTTAAAATTCAAGACACTTCATGAGCCTAAAGTGTATTTTCACCTTGATGGGGCTTGCTGGGTGTTTCATTGCAGATCTTATTGGCTAATTTGGAGCTGGGAACCAATCTCTGGTCATTTTAAGATGTAATAAATTGTGCTGCTGGGGTTTAGGGTTAATGGGAGAAAACAGACCCCTGGAGGGTGATTCACTCTTTTTCTCTCTAAAGACAACAAAATGTAATCCTAGGGTGGCCTCGTCCACATTGCAAGTGCATACCTGGCATTTCCACTGACAGCCAGAGACTGCCTGCTATTACTCTGAAGAAAAGATGGTATATCTGATAATCCGAGAGAACAAAGACTCCAGTTACTTCATCTCTCTTGCCTGAGGGTCTGGAATTCATTGTGTTTCTTTATACCCCATCTAATTTTACAAAATCATACCTCTCCATGGCAGTTTACTAATTTACCACCTCATCTAAGATAAGACGTTGCCAACAGTAATAACATTTAGCAAATGCTGTCAGACCTACTGAGAATGGTTTCTCCCTCCCACCTCCTCCAGTCCATACACACACACACACACACACACACACACACACACACACACACACACACACCACAGATTTCTTATACTTTAGAGCAGTCAGACTCCACCTCTGAGGGCACAAAGACATCAGAATGAATGATCTGGTGCCTCGGAAGTTCAGGAAAAAATCAAGAATAACTGAATCTATTCAGAAACCTCTTTTGGTATCTGCTTCAGTTTCTTTCAAAGAGTAGCTAGAGTAGGAAGAAATAACTCATCTACTTTTCAGAAAAATATTTCCATGTATTGACATGATGCACACTGGTTGGGTACTTACTGTGGTTAAAAAAAGGGGGGAGGAGAAACAGCAGGGAAGTGACAAAATTTGGAATAAGCATGGAAATACCAAGCCTGAAGATTCTAAGTAGAAAGCAGGTGTTACAGCTTTAGGAGGATAGAGGGGAGATGGGCTTTTGATATTCATCACAATTGCATAGTCAAATTTAGCAATTCCTTCTCCATCATAAAGTTTGAGTAAACAGGCTCAGGACACACATGCTCTCTACATTCCATCACTAAAATATATGACATATACATGGCAACTCAAAGAATGAGAATGGGACATATGTAATCCAAATCAACTGTGTTTCTACTACTCTTTGTTCTCTGGGCATCAAGCAATACATCCCTGATCTTTAAGCATGATATGGTGTGCATGAGTGAGATGCGTGTGCATATGCATGTGAGCATGTATGCTTGTGTGAGTGTGGGGTGGAGCTCAAAGCAAAGCAAAATAGTGTATGTTTTCCCTCTTGGCTCAGATTCCATTTGTAGATATAATTATTTGTTTAACATAGTCACACCATATTATGTTACATTCTATGATTTATTAGCAAAAGTATGCTCTTTAAACTCCACTTTCCCAAGCCATGATCACTTCTTGACATGTTTCATTACTAGGAAATGACATAGACATTTGTTATATTCTCAAACAATAAAATATTGCTTTGCTCAAATACCTTCATGGAATATTAAACACAATGAATGCTGTTCCCTTTCCTGTGTTTATCATATCATATTAAAAGTGAAGACATAGCCCTTATGTTTTCTTTCCTGATAGACGAGACATTGGAAAGAATGAGTTTAGTTTACCCTTCATCCAACTGGCTTTACTTAGCTGTGTCCGAAGCCTCCAACAGTGCTGCTACAGTATCATTTCGTCATTCAGTTTTTCAAAGGCCATTTCTAATGTACCTTGCTTCCAAGTCATCATGAGGAATAAAATCCAAAATTTATCCTGTAAACTTCCTCTTGGTCTCCTCTCCAGATTTAGTGAGTGTCAAGCAGTGATGGAAATAGCAGAGACTGAGGTTGTTGCTTAGTCACTAAGTCATGACTGACTGTAGCCCACCAGGCTCCTCTGTTCGTGGGATTTTTCAGGCAAGAATACTGGAATGGGTTGCCATTTCCTTTCCCAGGGGATCTTCCTGACCCAGGGATCAAACCCACATCTCCTGCATCGGTAGACAGATTCTTCACCACTGAGCCACCAGAGAAGCCCCAAAAGACTGGGGAGAGATCCAATAGAAGGACTGAAGGATGAATCTCTTTAGAAACTGGTTGTGGATCAGCCCTAGAAATAGGTTGTAAATATTTACCAGTCAACACACTGGATCATTCCCTGTGCACATAAAGACCGTATGAAACATAGAAATGTCAGAAAGTGTTATCTAACCTGAGTAGGTGATTACCTATTCACAGAGTAGTATGCACACACCCACAACTATACAGATATATATATTCATTTTGGAAAGTTTTTCCTAATATTAATACTATCAACTTTCTGTGTAAAGCAAGCTCATCAGAGAGAACAATAAATTATCCTTTGAGTTTCATCAAATGCATAGTAAACAAAGTGGTTTTTCAGGATTACTCATAAGATTAAGTTGAATCCCTGTTGTGTCTAAGCTTTTTCAGTTCTCACAGAATCAGTATTAAACTAAGGGTAACTTTGGTAAACACCATAATTTTTAACTAAGGAATTTTAGGTACTTTAAAAAGTTATTTTATTAAAGTATAGTTGATATACAATATTATATTAATTTCTACTGTACATCAAAATTATACATATATATGTATATATATATATTCTTTTTCATATTCTCTCCTGTTATGGCTTATTACAGGATGTTGAACATAGTTCCTTGTGCTATGAAGTAGGACCCTGCTGTTTATCCATTCTATATATAATAAATTGCATCTGCTAGTCCCAAACTCCCAATCCATCTCTTCCCCAAGCCCCTCTCCCTTGGCATGACTATGGAAATACAGCCTAAATACTCTAAAACAACCTCAACCTTCAAGTTTAATGGTCCAAGTTCTACACTTGTTTCTGTTACTACTTTGAACATAGGCCAGTAAATTACATTCTCGATTTCGGTTTTCCAACATTCACTGGAGAACAGATTTGCTCTAGCTATTTTAAAAGGTGGTTGGGAGAATCAAATGAAGCTACACAATCAGGGCAAGTTTTATGGGAGGACAATCAGTGCAGCCATCTAGGGCCCTGCTCTCAGAAGGGCCAAGCACTTGGTCTATTGCTCTCCCATCAGTGACCAGAAATGTTTAATAAAATCTTTGAAGTTGTGCTTTGTAAGAGAAAGTTGGATAGAATGAACCTGAGCAAAGCAAACATGCCGGGTTTAAGCACACACGTGTGCAGACTCAGGTCCCTCGGTACAGCAGCAATGAGCATAAGCATCAGCGACAGCAGCAGTGGGCATGGCCACGGCTAAGGTAGAGAGTGAGAGCTGTGCATATTGGCAGGACCAAGCTGAGAGGTAAGAGGTCAACTTACCCATTCCCCTCCAGACCCCGTCCTTACAGCATCTGTACCAAAGCTAACTCTTCACTCTGAGTCCTAGAACATGAAATACCTACTCTTAGGCAGTAAACTGCGCCAGAAAATTATTACAGAATGAGACTGTGCACACAGACATTGCAATAAACTTTCAGTTCAGTTTGGTTCAGTCACTCAGTTATGTCTGACTCTTTGCGACCCCATGGACTGCAGCACCCCAAGCCTCCCTGTCCATCACCAACACCCAGAGTTTACTCAAACTCGTGTCCATTGAGTCAGTGATGCCATCCAACCATCTAATCCTCTGTTGTCCCCTTCTCTTCCTGCCTTCAATCTTTCCCAGCATCAAGGTCTTTTCAAATGAGTCAGTTCTTTGCATCACGTGGCCAAAGTGTTAGAGTTTCAGCTTCAGCATCAGTCCTTCCAATGAATATTTATGACTGATCTCATTTAGGATGTACTGGTTGGATCTCCTTGCAGTCCAAAGGACTCTCAAGAGTCTTCTCCAACACCACAGTTCAAAAACATCAATTCTTTGGTGCTCAGCTTTCCTTATAGTCTAAATGTCACATCCGTACATGACTACTGGAAAAACAATAGCTTTAACTAGATGGACCTTTGTTTGCAAAGTAATGTCTCTTCTTTGTAATATACTGTATAGGTTTTCTTCCAAGCAACAAGCATCTTTTAATTTCATGGCTGCAGTCACCATCTGCAGTGATTTTGGAGCCCAAAAATATAAAGTCTGTCACTGTTTCCACCGTTTCCCCATCTATTTGCCATGAAGTGATGGGACCGGATGCCATGATCATGGTTTTCTGAATGCTGAGTTTTAAGCCAACTTTTTCACTCTCCTCTTTCACTTTCATCAAGAGGCTCTTTAGTTCTTCTTCATTTTCTGCCAGAAGGGTGGTGTCATCTGCATATCTGAGGTTACTGATATTTCTCCCAGCAATCTTGATTCCAGCTTGTGCTTCATCCAGCCCGGATTTCTCCTGATGTACTCTGCATAGAAGTTAAATAAGCAGGGTGACAATATATAGCCTTGACATACTCTTTTCCCTATTTGGAACCAGTCTGTTGTTCCATGTCCAGTTCTAACTGTTGCTTCCTGACCTGCATACAGATTTCTCAGGAGGCAGGTCAGGTGGTCTGGTGTTCCTATCTCTTTAAGAGTTTTCCAGAGTTTATTGTGGTCCAAACAGTCAAAGAATTTGGCATAGTCAATAAAGCAGAAATAGATGCTTTTCTGGAACTCTTGCTTTTTCAATGATCCAGTGGATGTTGGCAATTTGATCTCTGGTTCCTCTACCTTTTCTAAATCCAGCTTGAACATCTGGAAGTTCATGGTTCATATACTGTTAAAGCCTGGCTTGAAGAATCTTGAGCACTACTATACTAGCGTGTGAGATGAGTGCAATTATGCGGTAGTTTTGGACACAGGAGCCTGGTGGGCTGCAGTCCACAGGGTTGCTAAGAGTCAGACACGACTGAGCGACTTCACTTTCACTTTTCACTTTCATGCATTGGAGAAGAAAATGACAACCCACTCCAGTGTTCTTGCCTGGAGAATCCCAGGGACAGGGGAGCCTCGTGGGCTTCCATGTATGGGGTCGCACAGAGTCGGACATGACTTAAGCGACTTAGCAGTTGAGCATTCTTTGGTATTGCCTTTCTTTGGGATTATGAAAACTCACCTTTTCCAGTTCTGCGGCCATGGCTGAGTTTTCCAATTTGCTGGCATATTGAGTGCAGCACTTTCACAGCATCCTCTTTTAGGATTTGAAATAGCTCAGCTGGAATTCCATCACCTCCATTAGCTTTGTTCATAGTGATGCTTCCTAAAGCCCACTTGACTTCACATTCCAGGGTAACTATACTCCTGAATTATTATAACTTTTTAAAGGATTTGGAATCTCTGGTTTTGAAAACTTCTACAGCATTGCAATAACATCCCCAGAGACTTAGATATAGGAATTAAATGTTAAGATTTTTACAATCAACAAAAAAGAAACTTTTTCTCACATGAAGTTTCAGATAACTATTAACAAGAAAGACAATTTTAAAATCACTTTTCCTTGTAATTGAATATATTATACTATAATGTATAAACAGACTTTCTTAATTGTTTATATACCTTGAAGTCACATTTGGTTTTTTATATGACCTCTGCAAGTCACAGGAAATATTAGAGAAAACAATAAAAATGCCATTGTATACATTCACATTGACTATTAAGTTAAATTAAATTCACTTCTTATGTATATAAAAAGTTAAATCTTTTCTAAAGAATTGTTCTTTAAGAATCATCAGCTCAACTCCAGAAAAATAAATGATCCAATCAAAAAATGGGCCAAAGAACTAAATAGGCATTTCTCCAAAGAAGACATACGGATGGCTAACAAACACATGAAAAGATGCTCAACATCACTCATTATCAGAGAAATGCAAATCAAGACCACAATGAGGTACCATTTCACACCAGTCAGAGTGGCTGCGATCCAAAAGTCTACAAGCAATAAATGCTGGAGAGGATGTGGAGAAAAGGTAACCCTCTCACACTGTTGGTGGGAATGCAAACTAGTACAGCCATTATGGAAAACAGTGTGGAGATTCCTTAAAAATTGCAAATAGAACTGCCTTATGACCCAGCAATCCCACTGCTGGGCATACACACCGAGGAAACCAGAATTGAAAGAGACACATGTGCCCCAATGTTCATTGCAGCATTGTTTATAATAGCCAGGACATGGAAACAACCTAGATGTCCATCAGCAGATGAATGGATCAGAAAGCCATGGTACCTATACACAATGGAGTATTACTCAGCCCTTAAAAAGAATACATTTGAATCAGTTCTAATGAGATGGATGAAACTGGAGACGATTATACAGAGTGAAGTAAGCCAGAAAAACACCAATACAGTATACTGACACATATATATGGAATTTAGAAAGATAGTAATGATGACCCTGTATGTGAGACAACAAAAGAGACACAGAGGTATAGAATGGACTTTTGGCCTCTGAGGGAGACGGAGAGGGTGGGATGATTTGGGAGAATGGCATTGAAACATGTATACTATCATGTAAGAAACGAAGCGCCAGTCTATGTTCAATACAGGATACAGGATGCTTGGGGCTGGTGCACGGGATGATCCGGAGAGATGATATGGGGTGGGAGGTGGGAGGGGGTTCGGCATTGGGAGATCATGTGCACCTGTGGCTGATTCATGTCAATGTATGGCAAGACCAATACAGTATTATAACATAGAATAAAGTAAAAATAAAATTAAAAAAAAAAAGAATCATCAGCTCTAAATTATTTATTCCAGTGTTGCCAGTCTATAACATACTATTAACAGCTCCAGTAACACTTGCATTAATAGAAAAATGCTTCTTAAAATTGAATATTCAAGAATTATTTGTAATCTTTCATTGACAGAAAATGAAATTTCTAAAAGTATAAATTTTGCTGACCTAATACATTTGCAGAAAATCAAGTCAGAAAACTTTTATGATTAATCAAGATATCACATGAATAAAGTATTGTTATTTACTTAAAATTCTGTCACCAAAATATTATCAGTTTGCTCGTTTAAGTTGTTACTCAGACTTCATTATTCCCATTATGTTTTACAAGTAACAAAATGTTTTTAAAGAAAACCCTTTTACTTTAGTACTTTTAATGACACTTTTTTACTGCTTTTCTGAACAGGGAGCCCTGCATTTTCATTTTGCACTGGACCATGCAAATTATGTAGCTAGCCTTGGATATAATATAGTTCAGATTTTTGCCGCAAATTTGCTGAGTCCTGTTTAACCAAAGTGGGGCTCATTTTTCTTTAAACATTTTAAGCATACTCATTATATGTTATTTATCCCACAAGTCTGCCTCCTGGATATTTGTTTCTTTGTGTGTTATATAAACTTTGATTAGTGTGTTCATGTTCAGCCTGTATATATCTCCAGTAGGCCTATGCATCATAGTTGAAATCTGCCCCTCTAAGGGGAATTTACATGTTTCTGTCAGACACCCCAGGATGCTGGTGGGCCATCATATTAATACCTTAGCCTGGGATTTTACAGTCCAGTCAAAACCTGTATAATGGCAGATCTGTGTTAAACTTTGTCAGAAAGTTTGTTTTATTACCCAGAACCCCAACAGAAAAAGATGTTTCCTTATCATTCCCTTTTCATGGGGATTTTTTTTTCCCAGTCCACATTTTCTTAAGAGTGTGACCTTTCAAACATCCTAACTGCCCCTGGCTCTGTCTTTCCCCCAGGTTATTTCCCAACTGAACTAAATGTTCAAAACCAGAATTTAGGTGAAGAAGTCTTCAGCAAACCCAGTGAAAATTCACCTTCTGGTTTCAACCTTCTACTTAAAGATAGTCCCTGATCATCACAGCTACTCTGTGCATTGGAGATAAGGTTGATGACATTTTACATGCCTTTTAAAAGTGTTTTGCAGAAGATTATCGTATCTGACACAAGGCCAGACAAGGGTCTTTGTTTTCCATTATGTAATATGCAAGTGTTGAGTTAAACTAACCCTAAATTACAGTTCACTCCTTTCATCTTCCCTTCAGTGTTTGTTGAACATTTATTATATTCTAGACATACAATTCAAGGTGGGAAAGATACAGAGAGTTCACAGTCTGGTTGGGAAGATAGAGACCAAAACACGATTTAAATAAAACATGGTTAATACACTCAATAGGCTTATGGACGGGGTAGTATACCGTGTAGGTCAGTGAAGGCTTCTGGTAAGAACTGAATGGTAAGCCAAGTGTGGAAGGATGAGCAGAAGTGAACTCCCCTAGTGTTTGGGGGCAGGGGGTTGGGAGAGGGATGCTACTGGAATGAAGAATCTGATTCCTAAAAACTGGGGGATCATAGTAACAACTGAAATTTAAAACCACAACCGGAAAGCTGTGTTTCAGTTTTATCTAGAGACACTGAGGACTATAGCCTGGGAGACAGTCTCTCAGATAGCTCTGAGGAACTGCTCCAAAGAGGTGGGGGTGGAGGGGAGGTCAGCATGTACAGTAAGTGCCCTACAAATCTTCATGTTTTGAATTTTCGAAGATGGGAACATTTGCTCCATCAATGTAAGGCTTGAGTGAAACTGCAGCTTGCCCTTCGTCTCCTATTGCTGACAGTCCTTCAGCTCTACCATCTCCCGTCTCTTCTCCCTCCTTCAGTCAGTAACTCTTCTTGCCTGTTCACTGGCTGCCGTTCCCTGCATGCCAGCTGTTATACTCTGCTTTCCAAAGTACTGTACTGTAAGAGTAAAGATACTTTCTTTATTTTTTTTTGTTTTCTATGTATTATCTGTGTGAAAACTATTATACATCTATTACAGTACTATATAGCTGATTGTCATACTTGGGTACCTAGGCAAACTTTGTTGGACTTATAAACAAATTGGATTTATGAAAGCACTCTTGGAACAGAACTCGTTCATATGAAGGGAATTCAGCTCAGTTCAGTTCAGTTGCTCAATCGTGTCCGACTTTTTGTGACCCCATGAAATGCAGCACGCCAGGCCTCCCTGTCCATCACCAACTCCTGGAGTTCACTCAGACTCGCGTCCATCGAGTCCGTGATGCCATCCAGCCATCTCATCCTCGTCCCCTTCTCCTCCTGCCCCCAATCCCTCCCAGCATCAGAGTCTTTTCCAATGAGTCAACTCTTCGCATGAGGTGGCCAAAGTACTGGAGTTTCAGCTTTAGCATCATTCCTTCCAAAGAAATCCAGGGCTGATCTCCTTCAGAATAGACTGGTTGGATCTCCTTGCAGTCCAAGGGACTCTCAAGAGTCTTCTCATTACTATATGTGATTTTGAAGAAATCTTACATTCAAACACACATCTCAGTAGACAGTTGCTGCTAGTTTTGAAGAACAGATAGTTAATGATTCTAGAGCTTTTCTAAGTATGGGAAGATGCAAGAAATTGATTTCATAACATTTTCCCCTGAAAAGATCTATCTGAATGCCTGTTCTGCCAGTTTTCCCAGAGCACAGAGTGTTTCATTCCTGATCTCAGTCTTGAGTGCCTAACTTGAAGGGTAACTTGAAGGTCAGTCACTGTGGTGGCTAATGACTCAATCCTTGTAGAGCCAGATGGTGAGCAACATTCTTTAGTTGGCAATAGCAAAAGGACAGAGATAACAAACAACATGGTAGAAACAAGAGTTGACTGATCCAATGAAACAGCCTTGTTCTAGTCAGTTTTTATAAAGGATACTTACTGTATCCATGAAAATAGGAACTATAATTGTCTGTTTTGTTCTCCTTTTTAAATGTTTCTTAACATAACCTAAGGAGATTAATTTAAAATTTATTTCTGTAATGTTACTACTTTTTTTGAGTATATATAAACTAAAACTATACCCTGGAATAACATGAGCTTTTAACAACTCAAGCATAAAAGTGTACAGCAAATTACAAATCACTTGCAGATATAAGAACAATGTAGTTCTGGTGGAAATTAATCAAATCCCTTCTCTAGGGTATTAGTGAGCCCTTGGCCAAGCTGTCGAGAGAAATATTTTTGCCCATTTCCTGTTTCTGTTGTCTCCATGCTGTCTACAATCCAAATTGTATGTGGCTACACTTCTCATTGAATCAAGCTGGTCTGACGGCTTCCCTCATAGTGTGCTCAGTCAGTCCTCAATTCTCTGCAACTGTTCCAGGTTTCCATTTTAAAATACAGGATTTTGGCTTCCACTGTGCCTTAAGATTTGCAACAGAACATTTACTACTGCAAATTTATGCAATTGCTACTCCTGTTCCTCATATTTTATTGTACAATCCCATACAACATGAAACCTATAAGAGATGAGGTCTCTCTCAAGCTCAAATGGACTCTCATTTGACTTTAAGTAGAAAACTCTCCTTGTATTTAGATGGATTACTCTGTGACTTCAGATGGTTAGAAAACATTTTTGTGCAAAGTACTCTCCCCTATTACTCAAATGTCCTTTCCCTTAAATGTTTCCTCCCTCTCATTATAGATGTTCCATTGAAAAAGGAATTACTTATCCTTATAGCTGAATTGGCTTGAAATTCTACTGTTCAGTTGTTGTTGGGTCACAAATTTTGTTTGAAATGGTTAGCAGTGGTATACACAAATGCAAAACACTGTTATTATATGTAAATTACTACCTACGTTGTATAATTCTTTCCTTTCCATCTTCAAAACACACATACTTATATTAAAGTTCAATGTACACATGTTTTTTCCTGCAGATTTCTATGAACAGCTATATGATACTCAAGTTGTCAGGATTCATTTCGACCCAACTTAAATGTCATCAACTTTTCACTTTCTAACAATGTAAGTGCCAAATTACTGTGTGTTTAAAGAATACATGAACTAATGTGCTATAGAATATTAAATGTTCAACATGGAGTATTTTTCTTAATCCCCTTAAAGGGCAATGTTATGATGTTTGTAGCTTATGTTAAGATACTTCAGTATAGACTTTATGGTATTGTAAATATGCCATTTAATTCAAGCTCCATCTCAAAGGAGAGTCACTTCCTCTGACTGAAAATCTACACTCCAGAAAAACCAATTAATATCATATCAGAAAGATTACACATGGCTACTATAAGCACTTCTGTTATTCTTATTTTGATCAATCCCTGAGACTTTGATAACTAACATAATATATATCAGATTCTCAGAGCAAGTGTTTAGATCAATGAATGTTACATTAGAGGGGCTTATTGTTGTTGTTCAGTTACCAAGTCATGCCAGACTCTTTGTGACCCCATGGACTGCAGCACACCAGGCTTCCTCTCCCTCACCACTCCAGGAGTTTGCCCAAATTCATGTCCACTGAATTGAGGTTTCTTAATGAAATTTAAATACATTTGAGATACATAGATCGGGTGATATATGTTACTAAATAAAGGTATTTAAACTATGTACATTGGAAATTGAATGAAGTAGTTTGAATTTACTCTTTACTATCTGCTGAAAAATGTGTAAGAACCTAGCCATTGAGGGATGGTGGTAGGGATACATTTTTAAAATAGTTAAAATCATACCTCTATGGTATAAAATGAACATTATCAATGATTTTATTTGACTCATTAACTAATGAAAAAAACAGAAAGGAAACTGTTCAAAGAAAATTTCAAAGACAAAAAAAATAGGTAAGTCCCTTGGTGTACTAAAATGAATTTTCTTAATAAGCATAAAATTGGCTTCTTCTACTATACTAAATTAGTTTCTTTTTGAAGAGGTGGGAATACCAGACCATCTGACCTGCCTCCTCAGAAATCTGTATGCAAGTCAAGAAGTAGCAGTTAGAACCAGACATGGAACAATGGACTGGTTCAAAATTTAAAAGGAGTACGTCAAGGATGTATATTGTCACCCTGCTTATTTAACTTCTACACAGAGTACATCATGCAAAATGCCAAGCTGGATGAAACACAAGCTGGAATCAAGACTGCTGGGAGAAATATCAGTAACCTCAGAAATGCAGATGACACCACCCTTATGGCAGAAAGTGAAGAAGAACTAAAGGGCCTCTTGATGAAAGTGGAAGAGGAGGGTGAAAAAGCTGGATTAAAGCTCAACATTCAAAAAATGAAGATCGTGGCACCCAGTCCCATCACTTTATGACAAATAGATGGGGAAACAATGGAACAGTGACAGACTTTATCTTCTTGGGCTCCAAAATCACTGCAGATGGTAACTGCAGCCATGAAATTAAAAGATGCATGCTCCTTGGAAGAAAAGTTATGACCAACATAGACAGCATATTAACAAGCAGAGACATTATTTTACCAACAAAGGTCCATATAGTCAAAGCAATGACTTTTTCAGTAGTCAGATATGGATGTAAGAGTTGAACCATAGAGAAAGCTGAGCACCAAAGAATTGATGCTTTTGAACTGTGGTGTTGGAGAAGACTCTTGAGAGTCCCTTGGACTGCAAGGAGATCCAACCAGTCCACCCTCAAGGAAATCAGTCCTGAATATCCATTGGAAGGACTGATGTTGAAGCTGAAACCAACAC
This sequence comes from Nanger dama, assembly GCA_917880005.1. NCBI lineage: Eukaryota > Metazoa > Chordata > Mammalia > Artiodactyla > Bovidae > Nanger > Nanger dama. Next base: position 1,115,537 of record CAKJTW010000047.1, on the reverse strand, counting down.
TTTGGCCACCTGATGTGAAGAACCAATTCATTTGAAAAGACCTTGATTCTGGGAAAGATTGAAGGCAGGAGGAGAAGGGGTGACAGAGGAAGAGATGGTTGGACGGCATCACTCATCACTGACTCGATGGACATGAGTGTGAGCAAGCTACAGGAATTGGTGTTGGACAGGGAAGCCTGGTATGCTGCAGTCCGCGGGGCTGCAAAGAGTCAGACATGACTGAATGACTGAACTGACTGGCCATAACAAAGCAAAGTCAACTGAACCTCCCACTAGACAGAATGTATTTGCATGTGTAAAGACAAGCATTATTTGCATTACCATCAATTTTCCACAGGTTAACTTAGATATATAGAATTGCAATATAGCTCAAATACAATGAAAGACAGAAACTCCATAGAGTCAAATAACCAAAAAGTGTATGCTCTGAACAACATAGATCTCTATACTAAAAACATCAAATATTGTCATCTATGTTGTACATATTATTATAAATTGGAAAACTTAGGATGCCTTAATTTTTTTTCAAATTTGAGAACTTCATGGAGGGAATATTATGAAACATTGCATGCAATATTCAAGTGGTGTTGAACTTTAAGTGTGTAGGATGAGTACATTAATAAATGTTTGCATTGTTAGTTTCATTATTGGGGCTGGAAGTGTTTAAATGTATTTTTGTTTATCTTTTGTATGGTGAAATATCCTTAAAATTTAAAAAAAACAGTGTGCAGTGTATAATGCAGAGAGCATTAAAATGTGATTTGTCATTAAAAAAGAATCTAATAATCTTATGGTCTATCTAGAAGTCTTTCACAATTTTCCTTTTAATAGACCTATATCCAACCACTGGTTTACAAGGATTTCTGATTGCTGTAAAATAGGTAACAGAAGACTGCTGCCAAATGCTGTCTACTTTTCCTTGGACTATAAACTATTAATATCTTCCAAGACATTGGAAGTAACTAAAGTAATTAAAGAAAGAGAACTTGACCACATTGAACTTACAGAACAGACTATATTGTGCTCATGTGTGTGTGCTCACTCGCTTCAGTTGTGTCTCACTCCTGGTGACCTGATGGACTATAGCCTGCCAGTCTCCTCTGTCCATGGAATTCTCCAGGCAAGAATACTGGAATGGGTTGCCACGCCTTCCTCCAGGGGATCTTCCCAACCTGGAGATTGAACCTGTATCTCCTACATTGCAGGCAGATTCTTACTGCTGAGCCACTGGGGAAGAGCTAGATTGTGTTCACTTGCTCATAAAAGTTGGTTTTAAAATGTCTGTATCTATGATGAAATTTGTTAGGAGCTTACTTTCATTATAACCTTGTAGCAGGAATTTGAGAGAAGGCTTACCTGGTACTTCAGTTGGTAAAGAATCCACCTGCAATACGGAAGACCCCGGTTCGATTCCTGAGTCAGGAAGATCCACTGGAGAACGGATAGGCTACCCACTCCAGTATTCTTGGGCTTCCCTTGTGGCTCAGCTGGTAAAGAATCTGCCTGCAATGTGGGAGACCTGGGTTCGACCCCTGGGGTGGGAAGATCCCCTGGAGAAGAGAAAGGCTACCTACTCCAGTATTCTGGCCTGGAGAATTCCATGGACTGTGTAGTCCGTGGGGTTGCAAAATGTCAGACAAGACTGAGCGACTTTACCTTTCACTTTTCAACTTTCATCAGCCTCAGACATTTTGCGTTACTGCCTTTACCTACCAAAACAATTCAAGAGCTGTGCATATCCAAATGAACTTAGATAACTTCACAATAGGCAGAAATTGGTATCAGGGTTAGCCTTTTTATTTTTTCCTTTAGGAGAGGGTTATTAATTTTGCTTACAGATACTCAGAATTATCCTCTGTAAAAGACTGACTGACCTATAATGGTTATACTATATCCTGCAAGAGATGTAGTAAAAAGCATGGCTACCTTTTCTTTGGGCTTCCCCATTGGTTCAGTGGTAAAGAACCCACCTGCCAATGCAGGAGAATCCCTGGGTTGGGAAGATACCCTGGAGAAGGAAATGGCAACCCACTCCAGTATTTTTGCCTGGAGAACCCTATGGACAGAGGAACCTGGCAGGTTATAGTCCATGGAGTCACACAGAGCTAGCCCCTACTGAGCGACTGGATTTTAGCATCAGTGAGGGCCAAAGCTGGCTATTTACCCTTTGTTTCTAATTGTTGTGTGTCATGGACACGACCTTCTCAATGTAAAGTAAGATGAACCAGAAAACACAGTCTTTATTCTTTATCCATTCCCACTACGCCCCCACCCTCACCCCCTAGTCTCAATACCCTTGTCACAACCTCCCTTTAGCCAGTGTCCTGAGGAGGTGGCAATGGGAAGTGTTGAGAGGCAGGTGTGGACCCTCAGGCTCTGTATCTCTGAGCCAATATTCTGTGCTCTTTTTCAATAAGATACAGCACTAGACTATAAGATATTTTGGCAGCAACTCCATTAAAATGTAAACACAAAGACTGGTGAGTCAGCTACATTTGGCTTCTCCAGCTTGCTTCCAGAAGAATTCGAATCTCCATACACCTCCAAGTGAACTCTTCAAGGCGGGCCTCACTGAAAAGGAGGTAAAACAAAGACTTACGACATATGGTTTATCTTTTCAGTAATTACATTTTCAAATGTAATCCTATACACTTTTTCCCCTTCAATAAAGTCTTGTTTAAAACCAAATGTTTCTCTGTTAACACAGAGTAGGCAAATGAGAGTCCACACACGGATGCTGAGATATTCAGTGGTTTCATGGTTTTGAAAAGTTTGAATTAACATGCTGTACTTGTGGCCTCCTGCAGAATAAGGCTGTGGAAAGGGAAAAGTGGTTAAGCACTAGGCTTGCGTCTTCCACATGGACAAGCTCTTTCAGGCCACACTCAACTGCAGAATCAGCATTTTGGTTTTTTTTCAGGGAGGACAGAGCAACCTTGCGGTAGAATATTTGCCGCATGCCCACATCAGAATGGCATATTTCTGAATTCCAATTTCCAAGAAAAAACCTACTTTAAGATTCTCTTCCTCAGTAAAGGTAGCTTTCACAAAACTTTTTCTCTCTCAGGTCAGTCCAAAGGGGAAAAACCCATGGATTTTTAGAAGCTTTAAATCAGCTAATAGGACCAACTATATTTATGAATGATCACATTCCAAATATATTTTCTGCTATTCTAGGGACATGATGAGATTCCCACATCTCTCCCATTACCTAAATTTTCTGTTCATGCATCAGGGACCATGTTACTCCGGGCGGGGGGGGATCCTCTCTGCTAAGGTAAATTTGTAGGAAATTCGAGACCAATAGGACATGCATCCTACAGTGAACCAGAGCCTCAGAGATGGGCTGCTGGAAGCTGAAGAGTAGGAAAGCAGAGAACTTTTACAAGTCAAGGGAGTGTGGTGGACACCGTGGTTTTGTTTTCTCAGCCTCCATTCAACCCTTTTTGTTCTGCCAATGTAAGTGAACTGAAATCTACATTTTCCAGACTCCTTAGCAGCAAAGGTTGGGGATACAAAATAGGTTCTACACTGAGAAACAAGCATTTGTCTGAGATTTAGCCAGGCTTCCCAGGTGGCACAGTGGTAAAGAACCAGCCTGCCAATGCAGGAAACACAGGAGACATGGGTTCAATCCCTGGGTCAGGAAGATCCCCTGGAGAAGGAAATGGCAACCTACTCCAGTATTCTTCCCTGGAGAATCTTATGGACAGAGGAGCCTGGTGGGCTACAGTCCATAGCATTGCCAAGAGTCAGACACAACTGAAGTGACAGCAAGCACGTATGCAAACTTCTGAACCCAGCATGAAAAAGAAGCCAATGTCTTGCTGGCAAACCAGGTCACAGAGACGGAATTCTTGAGTCCCCTTTGCTGGCATATGCAGCAGTCCAGTAATAGACAGCATGTCTCCTGGCTACCAAGAATCAGTTATTGTGACAGCAGAAGGGACTACAGCAGTGTAACAGCAACAAGCTTTCTGATGCCTTGGCCACAACCATGCGTAGTCCCATGCCAGGCCCTTGACTCCCCGTCCTTCCCTGCTTCCACTGATTTTAAATCACTTTCTGTTTAAAACACCCAGAGGGATTTTGCTTCCTGTGACCAACTCTGGAAACTCTGACCAGCATGGAAAAGACCTGTGGTCATCAGGGAATGATCATCCACAGAAGGTTAGGAGCTACAGTCTCCATAAGTTTTAGAATTAGAAGGGTATTTACACAGCCACTCCAATTCTCCTCATTTTCCAGGTTAGAAACTAAGATTCCAGAGAGGGTATATGACTTCTGATTAAATGAACTAAGACAATGTACACAGAAGACAAAATGGAGGGAATGATTAAGGCATATTTGAGTTTGAATCCTAGAGTTGCCACAAATAAAACCATGTGAACTTCTCTGAGCCTCAGTTTCTTCATCTATAAAATGGAGGCACTTGATAACCTGGGATTCTTCCCCTTCTTTTGTCCCTTCAGTCATCATCACGTGATGTAGTGGTTCCTGCTTTGTTCCACGTTTTCCTCATTGCTAGAAATACTAAGGTGAAAAGCAAACCCTAAAAATGGCCCCATGTCCCAGGATACTTTTAGTCAGTGGACAAACATAGAGCAATGAAACTCTTTGTAGCAGCACTGAGATTAGAAGAGCTACTCATCAGGAAGGAACAGTGAAAGAGGAGGACCAAAACTGAAATTGGGATCTGGAAATGTTCCTCTATTGACTCTACTTTCTTGGGCTCCAAAATCACTGTGGACAGTGACTGCAGCCACAAAATTAAAAGATGCTCGCTCCTTGGAAGAAAAGCTATGACAAATTTACATAGTGTATTACACAGCAGAAACATCACTTTGCCAACAAAGGTCCATCTAGTCAAAGCTATGATTTTTCCAGTAGTCCTGTATGGATGTGAGGACTGGTCCATAAAGAAGGCTGGGCACTAAAGAATCGATGCTTTCAAATTGTGGTGCTGAAGAAGACTCTTTGAGAGTCCCTTCAACAGCATGAAGATCAAAACAATCAACCCTAAAGGAAATCAACCCTGAATATTTATTGGAAGGACTGATGCTGAAGCTGAAGCTCCAATACTTTCGCCACCTGATGCAAAGAGCCAACTCACTGAAAAAGATCCTGATGCTGGGAAATATAGAAGGCAAGAGGAGGCAGGATGAGATGGTTGGATGACACCATGGATTCAATGGACATGAGTTTGAGCAAACTCAGGCAGATAATAAAGGATAAGGAAGCCTGGTGTGCTGCCGTCCATGGAATTGCAAACAGTAGGACATGACTTAGTGAGAGAAAAACTAGTAAAAGTCTGTATTATTCAACTCAAGCTGTCATAACGAATACCATAAATTGAGTGGCTTAAGCAACAGAAATCTATTTTCTCATGGTTCTGGAGGCTGAAAGTTACAGATTAAGATGCCAGCCAATCCTAGTGAAGGTTCTCATTCTGTCTTGTAGGAAAGAATAGCCTTCTCGCTATTTCCATACATAGTCTTTCTTTCCTGTATCTGCATGCAGAGAGAGAAAGGGCTCTTGATTCTTGTCTTCTTTTATAAGAACACCAATTCTATCAGATATGGGTCCCCACCTCCACCTTATGACCTCATTTAACTCAGTACACAAAGTTCCTATCTTCAAATGAATTCACACTAGGGGTTGGGGCTTCAACATATGAATTCAGGAGACACTATTCAGTCTCTAAAAAGATCCAGGTGACCTGATAACAAAACCCAGAGCGGATAATAATTGCTGAGGGAGATGGCTGTTCAAGGTCCAAACTGAGGACACCGAACTGGATCGCGCAGCTGGTGTTGGGGCCTATGGCCTGCTATGCCACAGTAGAGAACAGATCTGAATTCCCCAGACAGGCAGCAAAGGACAAACACACTTTTTCCCAGAGTTCTTGTTTATTTGCTGTTTATTTTGTTTTTTAATATAAATTTATTTATTTTAATTGGAGACTAATTACAATATTGTATTGGTTTTGCCATACATCAACATGAATCCGCCACGGGTATACACGTGTTCCCCATCCTGAACCCCCTCCCTCCTCCCTTCCTGTACCATTCTTGCTATGTTGTGTCTGATTCTTTGGTGACCCCGTGGACAGTAGCCCACCAGGCTCCTCTGTCCATGGGATTTCCTAAGCAAGAATACCGGAATGGGGTGCCATTTCCTACTCCAGGGGATCTTCCTAACCCAGGGATTGAACTCACATCTCTTGCATTGTAGGCAGATTCTTTACCACCCAAGCCACCAGGGAAGCCCCACGAAACGTTGTTGTTAGTCATTAAGTCATGTCTGACTCTTTTGCAACCCCATGGACTGTAAGCCTGCCAGGCTCCTCTGTCCATGAGATTTCCCCAGTCAAGAACACTGGAGTGGGTTGCCATTTCTGTCTCCAGGGGATCTTTTTGACCCAGAGATCAAACCTTAGTCTCCCACATTGGCAGGTGGATTCTCTACCACGGAGCCACGAGGGACATCTCTTCTCAGGGTTAGAGTGTAACTTAAGGCAAAAAGCAAGTCAGACTAAACATAAGACTCCTTTTATGTTCCATCCAACCACGCCAAGACAAGAGGATCCACCAGAACGCACATACTGTACCTAAAAAGCCTTAGCAGTAACCTCTTCACCCATTTCCAAGGTTCTAAAGATGGTACTTGGAGCTCTTAAAGTGATAGCATAAGCTTTAGTCTCTTTCTGTTGTTTTATATTGACCTTCAGTTGGAGTTGACTTCCCTGGTGGCTCACCTGGTAAAGAATCTGCCTGCAATGTGGGAGACCTGAGTTCAATCCCTCGGTTGGGAAGATTCCCTGTAGAAGGGAATGGCTACCCACTCCAGTATTCTGGCCTGGAGGATTCCATAGACTATACAGTCCATGGAGTTGCAAAGAGTCAGGCACGACTCAGGGGCTTTCACTTTCACTTTCACTTTTTCACACTCAGAGATATGTAGTTCACATGACCCTGAAGTCATGGATCACGTGGATCCATGGATCATTGTTATGGATCATTGAGACTCACATTCCATCTCCTATGGAAGTCCAGTACATCTGTGGAGAATCCCAGACATTTATGTTCACCTACTGATGCTTTTGAACTGTGGTGTTGGAAAAGACTCTTGAGAGTCCCTTGGACTACAAGGAGATTCAACCAGTCCATTCTGAAGGAGATCAGCCCTGGGATTTCTTTGGAAGGAATGATGCTGAAGCTGAAACTCCAGTACTTTGGCCACCTCATGCAAAGAGTTAACTCACTGGAAAAGACTCTGTAGTTGGGAGGGATCAGGGGCAGGAGGAGAAGGGGATGACAGAGGATGAGATGGCTGGATGGCATCACTGACTCGATGGATGCGAGTCTGAATGAACTCCAGGAGTTGGTGATGGACAGGGAGGCCTGGCATGCTGTGATTCATGGGGTCGCAAAGAGTCGGACACGACTGAGTGACTGAACTGAACTGAACTAGTCATCTCTTTTTCCAGGCATGTTTTGGTGCTTCCCTTTTATAAAACATTAAAATAAACACAGACACTCCATTTCTTTCTCCATTTTCACACAACCTTCCATGAGCATAAATAGGCTCTACTGAAATTTGGGGGTCATAGCAAAAGCTTAGGAAAGAGTCACATTGCCTGAAGCCATCTCTCCAACTCACCTGGCCCTCCTTCTCTGAGTTCCACATGTTATCCATAACAGTTCAGCTCTCCCTAGCAATCTTTCCTAAACTAATATGTTCAAACCCACACACGTGTTGACTTTGATGCCAATGCCAACAGGTCCAACATAAATTAAGGAGGTTTTAAAAACATACAATCTAATAAAAAGTAAAATTGCAAAATAAATAAATAAACCAACATTTATAAAAAACAAACTAGTGCTCTCAGAGAAATGAAGCACTCCTTTCTTTGGGTTGACTGGTTCAGTCTAATGGTTAAAAAAAAATGGAGTTGGAATTAATTCAATTGTGTTAGCGATCAAGAGGAAAATAAACTAATCAATTATGCTAATGAGAATCACTTTTATCAGTGCAATAAAGTAGTCATTAAATAATGTCATTGAAAATAGCGCTGACCTGTTTCTCCTTCAACATTTTCCTGTGTCGTCTTCTTTTACTTATTCATTTATTCAACATGGATTTCTTGTGCATCTACTGCATGCAGGGACGGTTTTAGACACTGTAGGCATAGCAGTGAGTAAAAGAGAGGCCCTGTCCTCATTCTGGTAGAAAAGAGAGTTAATAAACATGAAACAGAGGCATAAAATAAAGTCATACTAGAGATAAAATAAAGCAAGGTGATCGGACAAAGAGTAACTGGAAGAGGTTGAATCAAGTCGATAAGATAGAAAGGGAATTCTCTCTAAAGAAGACCCTATTGAACAATGACCTTCTTGGTTAGCAAGAAAAAGGCATGAAGAAGAGAATCCCAGAGGTGGGAAGTGCAGAGAATATGAGGAACAGCAAGGAGGCTGGTGGTGGGCAGTGAGGAGAAGGGATGTGGGGAAGTGATGGGTGGTGGCATCACAGACACGCAAGGCCCAGACCACCAAGACCCTTGTGAGTCATGATAAGGAATGTGAATTTCATTACCATTAACGCTAATCTATTTCCAACCACGTGTTAAACATTTTTGACAGAATCAGAACTACTCCTACATGGTTCTTCCTTTTTCTTTCTTAATCAGCAAGAATGCAGAGATTTAGTGATCATATATGACATTATAACTAAGTAGAACGCTAAAGATATTAAAATTCCTTAAAGTTCATACATATACTCACACACACACTGAAGGCATGTAGCCTTTATCTCATGGGGTTTTACCTATAGAAAGTGGATGGTGTGCCCTCAGGCACTTGCATGGCCCATTGCTATCTGCTCCTGCAAAATCTATTTCCACAAACAAGAAAATAAGTCCCTGCCATACTATGTCCCAGGCTCCTAATTTCAGACCACAGCTGACTTTAAGCACTTTGAAGACTTTGGGTTTCTTCGTTGTTTGAAACCAATAAGAAAACTAGTCCAGATTTTTTTTTTTTTTTTTTTGCTAGGTTCTTGGGATGGCTCTGAAGAGAGTATGCATGACTTTTGGAAACCGTAATCCTTTCTAGCCCCTAGAGATAGGGAGGAAGAGTCTAGTGGATGCCAGAAAAGTGAGCTGAAACAAATTATGCAGTGGGACTAATAGAAAACCCACCATGTGGTGAAATATTCTCTCTCTTTTTTAATTTATGAAAACTTCTCCATTGCTTGTTCCACACCCATCTCCCATGGGGCTTCCCAGACCATTTAACTGCATCATTTAAGAATTAATTTTTTTCCTCCATAGCCAAGGGTACAAGACAACAAGACAAAGATCACCATCAATGTTCCACTGGTTCAGATGGATTTCCCTTAGGAATTCCTTTCTGCCTTATCCCAACGTGGTTCTAAATAATATTCATCCACCCCAATTTTGAAATACAATTCATCCTATCCATTTACCTAAAAATTAAAGATGCAGAGCAATAGTTAAAGTGAAGCTACCAACTCACAGATGAAATCTTTGGAACATCCCCCAAGCTCTACTAAACAGAATACAGATTAATCCTACAGTCAGAGTATGACTTTAAATAATGTGGGAAAATGAACCTACTGTGGGATCATAGCCATCCTTTATTCCCCCGGCATCTCAGTTAGTCCATGTATAAGAAAATAATGAAATGGGAGGACGAAGACAGCACTAAGAACTATGAACAGCACTATGAAATAAGATGCTCACTGGAACATGGAAATGTAATGATGAAAAATTAGAAGCAATTTAACTTCCAAAATGCTGAAATCATTAATAATAGTTTACTGAATTTCATTAATAATAAAAAACAACTAGAATCTGTAGAGCATATTACTTTATAAAACATTTGGAAGTACATCGCCCAATTTGTAAGCAACCTAACAAAAAACAAAGACCAATTTATGATTTATTTATATTTCTCCAGTGCAGGAGATCTAAGAGACATGGGTTTGAGACATGGATTGGGAAGATCCGCTGGAGAAGGGCATGGCAATCCACTCTAATATTCTTGCCTAGAAAATCCCATGGACAGAGGAACCTGGCAGACTACAGTCCATAGGGTTGCACAGAGTTGGACATGACTGAAGTGACTTAAGCATGCAATTATATTTCACAGATGAGGAAATGAAGGCTCAGATAGGTTAGGTGCTGTGTTTCAGGCTTCCCTGCTGGATCAGACAGTAAAGTGTCTGCCTGCAATGCAGGAGACCCAGATTCAATCCCTGAATTGCAAAGATCCCCTGGAGAAGGAAATAGCAACCCACTCAAGTACTCTTGCCTGGAAAATCGCATGGACAGAGGAGCCTGGTAGGTTACAGATCATGGGGTCGCAAAGAGTCGAACACGACTGAGCGACTTCACTTCTACAGAGGTAGTATGTGACAGAGCACAGACTCAAAACCAGCGTGGTGTTTGGATCCAGGCAGGTTTGGCTTTGAATATTAGGTCTGCCATCTTCCATCACTGTGTCTTTTGAACGTTGTTCATCAGTATGGGCCTCAGTTTTCTTATCAGCAAAACAGGGTGTTGAGTCTGTGATCAACGGAAAGTGAAAGTCGCTCAGGCGTGTCCAACTCTTTGCGACTCCATGGACTAAACAGTCCATGGAATTCTCCAGGCCAGAATACTGGGGTGGGGAAGCCTTTCCTTTCTCCAGGGGATCGAACCCAGGTCTCCCACACTGCGGGCAGATTCTTTACCAGCTGAGCCACAAGGGAAGCCTGTGTGAGCAAACAGGAGACTATCTAATGCAGTGCCTAGCATGTTGTTGGTAGAAATAACTCCTGCTTCTCTTCCCCTCTCTTTTATTTGCTCATCATTCTACTAACTAACCAGGCTACCTCTACTATTACTGGAACTATTAATAGCTACCAGAATAGCTATTCTCCTTATCTTCCCAGTATGGAGTAGTATATTTTCCAACAAGCCACCACTTAGTATCTCCTGTCCCAGAGCCACCACACCCAACAGAGAAAGAGAGAGAATAACCTTTCCTTTGGGATTAGGGTCCATCAGTGCTTTTCCTTTGGACTCTGATTCTGAATTTCTACTTGACTCTAAATCTACAGCACTTGTTGGTTCCTTAGTCTAGTTCCTTAATGTCAGAAAACGACATGAAAATGTTCATGTTTCTGCATGTTTAAGGCGTTCTGAGTAATCTGGGTTAAAGGATGAGTGAATCGCAAACAAGACTTGGATTATCCAGAATAATAAGTTACCCAGGAGAGATTTACAGATGTATCTCTCCTGGAGCTATTTGTTCACATTCCAAAGACTTGTAACACCCTCAGGACCTTTCCCTTCTCTCCATAGAGAAGATGTGTTTATACCAAAAGGCAAACATTTCTCTCCTTCTCTCTCAGGAGGGAATAAAGACACCTGTACAATTGTTCCTATATGAGCTCCAAGATTCATAATTTCAGGGTTCTTCTTCTGCACTCTAGTCACCCCTCCCCTTCCATATAAGCCCATGGTGGCTGCCTTTATCATAGAATCCCAAGGGTGAGATGGGGCATAAGAAAACAAATCAGTCCCCCTCAGAGCCATCCCCCTCTGATCCAGAAACTGTGTGTTTATGGTAAGGATAAAAAATAAATAAAATAGAAAATGTTATCTCCTTGGCTCGATTTCTTATCCACAGAAGCCTAAAATATTTTTCAGCTCCTTCCTGAGTTGCCTTCCAATGCAAGAGATTCAAGAGACTCAGAAGGGGTTGGGTTCGATCTCTGGATCCAGAAGATCTGCCGTAGAAGGAAATGGCAACCTGGTATTCTTGCCTGGGAAACCCCATGGACAGAGGAGCCTGGCAGCCTACAGTCCATGGGGTCACAAAGAGTCAGAGAGGACTGAGCCAACACATATAATTTACAGAATCACCTCAAAAGAATGCATGGGAAATATTTCTTGGATTATTAGTTCCAACCTGAGTCAGGTAGAATTATCAGAAAAGAGAAATCTGCCTATCCTGAGCACCAGATTTAAGACCCTAAATGGAACCCTAAATGTCCTTTAGTGAGGATGGGAAAAACACAAGTCAGAGGAAATGAAAGGGTGAAAGAGACCTATCCAACTCACCAGTTACTATTAAGTATCATATTATAGCTTAGTAATTAACTATTTCAACCTAAGAAGGCAAAATGATCTCTCAGGCTGTCCGCATATACTCTTGCCAGATCAGAAGAGCTTCCAACAAAATTGTGGTCCCAATGACAAAGAAAATGGAAAAAAAAGCTTACAAAGGATGTTGCTTGCCCTTCTATATTTGGTTCTGCCAAGATACTGAGAGCAAAACCTCTTACTCAACCTAACTGCAATCAGAATCTTCAGGTTTGGCCAGCTTTTTTTTTTTCTTTTCATTTATTTCTAGCTGTGCTGGGTCTCTGTTGCTGTATGGGGGCTCTATCTAGTTGCAGTGAGCAGAGGCTACTCTCTAGTTGCAGTGGTGGGCTTCTCATTGAGGTGGCTTCTCTTGTTGTAAAGCATGGACTTTAAGTACACAGGAGCTCAGCAGTTGCAACACACTGGCTTAGTTGTCCTGGGGTATGTGGAATATTCCCAGACCAGGGATTGAACCCATGTCCCCTGCACTGGCAGGGGATTCTTAACCACTGGACCACCAGGGAAGTCCTTGGCAGCTTTTATCTGCCTAGCTGTTTTAGAGTGAACCAAAATGATCTTCATTCAGAAGCACACAGGAAGTCCACCTTAGTAGGATTTGGTTAGAAACTTCTATAACCCCCTCAGTGTGCCCTGGTTCCAGGTCACCACAAGGCTGGCTGAGTTAACTTAAGTCAGTCACATCAGCAAAAACAGCAGTGACTAAAACTTGAGCCAAGCAAGACTGATCTCCTTCTCCTAGCTCTGAAGAGTAAGTTCCCAAGACAGCTTTGCTTGTCTTTCCCCTCAGACTTTAGATTTCTGGGGCCTTTTGGAGCAATCCTTGGTTGCCCTTTTATATAAAGCCTAGAGGGATCTTGCTACTCAGCTCTATTACAGTTTTCCTCATCCAAAGCACAGCCTGCTGCCCTGCTGGCATCTCTTTGCTACCCTCTGGTCCCACCTCCTCCTGCTGTATTCAATCACTTCAGTATTTGACAAAACAGAAAACTTGGAAAACCTGGTTTCTCTTATCATCTCAAAGGTAGATTTATTCCCTGGCTTTGGACTAGTCATTCAACCATTCCAGTCTGTTCTTTTAAAACATAAGTAGCCAGCCTGGATTGTCAACACAGAGCTCTTCATATTTCCAGGGAAGAGCTTTCAGTAAATTATGAAAACCCTTTGGAAATGTTAGTTTATCCAAAGCAGACAAATTCCAACCCTGGAGAGGTTAATCCCTTCATAAAATAGCATAAAAATACTGAGACACTGAGTTTTAGGAGGATGGAATCTGACCCTAGCTAGATTGTTCTGCCCTAAACCCCAGCCCTTGTCATGAGCCAAAAAAACCTTAATAATTAAATGTATTTGACCAATACAGTGGCAAAACCAACTTCCTGACAGATGAAAATAATATCTACCCCCGATGGTTTTATTCTGTTTACATGATGGCATGAAAACTACCATGGCAAAGTTATTTCATGGGATAATTGACCAGTATGCCAATATACCAGAATCACTATTTTTTCATTTTCTGCAAAGCAATAGAAAAAATCAGTGTCCTGCCATTTTGTGACATTAACAGTACTGAAAATATCAGTAAATTGAATTTACAGGAAGAGCCTTTTGGATCATAAGGACAATCATTTATGCCCATGATGCTAAGCAGTTTGGGTGCAGTGAAAAAGGCTGATTGTTTCTATCTTATCTGATTCTGTCATAGCTGTAGAGTTGGCTTCTACTGGGGGTCTGGGATCTGGCAAAACTAACCTTTTTTGCTTTGGGGCTGTTAAATCACAAAAGCCTGAGGGTCTCACCCAGCTCACTTTAAAGGAGCATTAGGCAGTTATTTCTTTTACAAGATAAGAAATTATGTGAACAGTTTATACTCAAATTAATAACGAGTATGGTCTCCATTCTACAGTGTATCCATCCATGGAATCCTGTTCCCAGCTTCCGTGATTAGGCGGGCTTTGGTTTTAAATGACAGCATCAAGCTATCCTGTTCACTTGTCTGGGAAGAGTAGGCTGTGTTTAAGCCCAGTGCAAGACTCTTTTATCGGCTGTTTTATAAGCCTAACATTCCCTTCCCACCCAGAATGGCCAGTTAATATTCCAGGGCTAAATGCTTGGAGAATTACTCTACCATATGGAAGTAGCAAATGAAGAACATAAAAAGCAGAAAGACCTATGCCCTGGTGGATAGTGGTCTCAAATTCACTCATTATTCATATGAAAGCAAGCAATCCAGCGAACAGGAGAAGGTCAGAGGGGTCCGTGGAGGCCATGCTTTTCCAATACTCTCTGTTTTTCCTTGGGCAGCATCTAATTGCTTCTGTACTGCTTACACTGGAGGCTGCGATTCTATTCCAAATATTTGCTATTTTCAGAAAGAAAAAAAAAGAGTTCCTGGTGTCTGTTCTGTATATAAATGGTTGAGTTTCAAATGCTATTCAAGTTGCTGGCAGACAAGGTCCTGGCAGAAGTGGGTTTCAGGGCAAGCTTATGTTGCCCCCACCCCCCAGGGGGTTCCTTCTCTCCTGGAGAGAAAAAAAAGAGCTACTTTTAACCCCAAGGTTTGTTTGTCATTTTCCACTGGGGTGTGCTTCTGGAAAATGGTGAAGAATAGGGGCCAGTCAAATGGGTAGAAATATTTTAAACAGAAATCATGCTCCCTAGTTCTCAGGAAAATAGAAGCATGAAAAATACCTCCTTCCCAATCATAAATGCATGTCTTTTCTTTTCTCCCTTCCTTTCTCTTGTTTTAGGATTTTTTTCTTTAATATCCACAGTCCACCAGAATAAAGGTATCTTATTGGAAGGTCGTCATTCTACTCCAATCTTCCTTGTTTCGAGGAAACGTCCACTGTCTTCAGAATGTCCACTGCCAGTTACTAGCCATAGTTAGCTTATACCTGCCGAGGTCTGGAAAACTGTCCTAACTTCTTGATACCAAAATCCTCAGTGCCCAGGGACAGCCAAATCAACAGCTCTAAAATTGGGGAAACGAGAAGAATAAACCTTGTGCTCACTTTCCAGTAATTTATAGCCTTGCCAAGATAGTATCTATGCATATCAAACAATTAAAAATACATGACAACATATTGAGAGAATGTGAAGAAGCTCTGAATTCACTGCATTAAGACCAAATATTGGGCCGGTCTAACCCTAGGTTCTTAAGTTCTACAACCAGCAGCTAGGAAATGTTATAGGGGCTCTTCCTTGCTTAAGGATTTTCATGAGTGAGTGAGTGAGTGAAGTCACTCAGTCATGTCCGACTCTTTGCGACCCATGAAATGTAGCCTACCAGGCTCCTCCATCCATGGGATTTTCCAGGCAAGAATACTGGAGTGGGTTGCCATTTCCTTCTCCAGGAGATCTTCCTGACCCAGGGATTGAACCCAGGTCTCCCACATTGTAGGCAGACGCTTTACCATCTGAGCCCCCAGGGAAGCCATACATTAGTCCTTAAAAGATGAGTAAGAGCCACACATTTTTGTTTAGTTTAAAAATTCCCAATACTCTGGGGCTCATAATTTTCTTTGTCTAACTCCTTAGATTCCTTGAAGGCTTCATATCCTGGTATACACAAGGCAATTATATTATCAGACAAAAGGATCTCTCCTTTTCAAAATTTCAATCCAGCAAGTAATAAAGTGATGCATCTGGGCTGGAATTCTCTCCTTCCTGGGACTGAACATTAATCATCCAATGAGCTGGTCTGTTCTTCCTCAGATCAAAGTCTGGTGCATCGAAAGCAGTATTCTCACAGATGAGATCTGGACAACTTTTGACCACCATGGTCTGCCTGCAAAACAGGATGGGGCTTTTCAAAGAGGACTATCCATGAACTCACAAGTTCTATAGTATGTCTCCCTTGGGTTTATTAGTACAGTGAAATTTTGATGGATTTTAAAATATATATAAATAGCCATAGTAAAAAACCTGTGTAGCTCTCACCCACACATGAACTGAAGAAATTCATAGGCACCAGTGTTATGCGTACAAACACACCCAATTGGCTTTGTTTGGTGAGATGATGATTTCACTCTTGGAAGCTCTGTTGCTCTTAGATATGCTATTTTTTTCTTCTAATATAAAAATTTTACATTCAAACAGGTAAGGCAGGGTGGCTTCTCATTGAATTATGCTTCTATTAATATAAATATGAGAAAAAGGGAAGCAGCTTAAGTTAGAAATAAAACATATAAACTTCAATGAAGGCAAAGTAGAGACTTATGAGTTTTCTAATGAATTTTACCCCAACAACCTTGATCACAAGGCTTTCCTCAGAGCTGAGTTGGTAAAGAATCCATCTGCAATGCAGGAGACCCTGGTTCAATTCCTGGGTCAGGAAGATCCGTTGGAGAAGGGATAGACTACCCACTCCAATATTCTTGGACTTCCCTTGTGGATCAGCTGGTAAGAATCCGCCTGCAATGTGAGAGACGTGGCTTTGATCCCTGGGTTGGGAAGATTCCCCTAGAGAATGGAAAGGCTACCCACTCCAGTATTCAGGCCTGGAGAATTCCATGGACTGTATAGTCTGTGGGGTCACAGAGTCAGACATGACTGAGCAACTTTTACTTTCAACCTTGATCACACAAATGCCAAGTGTATCTGTTAACACCATAGTGTGAGAGAGTCAAGATAGAAAAAGCAAGACAGGTAAAAGAAAGGTAAAAGTAGCAAGAAAAAAAAATAGAAAAATGAAGGAAGGTGAGAAATAAGAAAGTTCTACTGATGTAAAGGAGTTAACAGCTTCCAAAATTCAGAATCCCCAAACAAGGCATGTTCAGGGATCATGAACATGCCATGAACAAAGTTCATGGCAAGGGCTTGAACCTCAGGTTAAGGGGGGAGGGATAAGTTATATGAATTTTCTGAATTTTATATAATGCATACCTTGGGTTTAGGGGTAGGGATGAGTTATATGAATCACCTGAATTTCCCAGACCTTGTGGTCCATTCCAAAAAAACTTGTTATCTCTAACTTGTAAGCACTGGAAGAACCTCAGAAACTTCCTAGTTTCAACCCTCACAGTTTACAAATAAATTCTGACTCAGAGAAGTAAAGTGGTTTTACAGAGAACTTTTAGCTAATCACTAGAGGAGCAGGGCCTAAATTCCACATCTACTCTCCATTTTTACTTCCACTAAGCTTGTTTCTTCATTGTTGTTCGATGCGATAATTTCCCATCTTTTTGTGTACCCATCTCCTTCATCCTCTACTCCCCATCCCACCATTACATGCCCCACCCCAAACACACACATGCCCTTGCACTTCTGTTGTATGCTTGTGAATATGAATTCTTCCTTAGTTAGGATGGGTTGGCAAGAAATAACAGGGAATATGTTTTGACAACCCAAAGCTTGCAAACTGAATACAAATACTATGTAAATGACAGTATGGCACTCCCAGCTATTACATATGCCTGAATGTGACCTTTGGGAAACTCCTAATGGAATTCGCCCATTTTTGTTGCTCTGAATCTACCAAACAGTTGCACAACACAAATCCAGCTGTGTGAGCCAGCCCTGTAGGGGAGCAAAAGCTGTGGGGCTGGATGCACTTCCCAGTAGGTCCATGTGTTGAAACAATCCTGCTGTTGTCTCCCGTGAATGGGAAATAGCTGTATGTTTTGTCAAAATCTGGGGTTCAGTAGACTTCCTCTAAGTCACACAACAGATCCCTAAGCCCTTGGGTTCCAGTGCTTCACCTCCTGAGCACTTTCATCCCCCACCCACATCTCCAACTTCTGATCCCATCATTTGACACACACTTCTCTGTTTGTTTCCATCCTTCACTTCAAGACAAATCCCACTCACTGACTACTAAAGGCCAAAGTGAAATGGTAAAAAAAAAAAAATCCTTCATTCTAAAATTTTTAATGGGGTTTACATGATGCAGTCTGCACAACTTTGTATGAACATGGCTGTCATTGACAAGCCATCAGAGGAACTGGAGCTTTGAGATGTTTTCTTAGTGACAAGGATACTCTGGACAATTGAACCTGATTGGGTAGCATAGTGGAGAGCAGGTGGAATGGTGTCTATCCTTAAAATATCTAATAATAGAAAAACAAAAAGCAATCCCAGGA
The DNA here is from genome assembly GCA_917880005.1 of Nanger dama. Classification (NCBI taxonomy): domain Eukaryota; kingdom Metazoa; phylum Chordata; class Mammalia; order Artiodactyla; family Bovidae; genus Nanger; species Nanger dama. Next base: position 1,097,282 of record CAKJTW010000047.1, on the reverse strand, counting down.
TTATAAAGACATCCGTGCCTGTTATATAGAAGGGGAAATTTCAAGGCAAAGAAGGATTCTCTAATGAAATAAACTCTTACACACTGTTATTTCAACAAAGGTCCATATAGTCAAAGCTATGATTTTTCCAGTGGTCATGTATGAATGTGAGAATTAGACCATCAAAAATGCTGATCAATGAAGAACTGATGCTTTCAAACTGTGGTGTTGGAGAAGACTCTCGTGAGTCCCTTGGACAGCAAGGAGATCCAATCAGTCAGTCCTAAAGGAAATCAACCCTGAATATTCATTGGAAAGACTGATGCTGAAGCTGGAGCTCCAATACTCTGGCCACCTGATGTGAAGAACAGACTCACCGGAAAAGACCCTGATGCTGGGAAAGGCTGAAGGCAGGAGGAGAAGGGGATGACAGAGGATGAGATTGATGGATGGCATCACTGACTCAATGGACATGAGTTTGAGCAAACTCTGGGAGACAGTGAGGGACAGGGAATCATGGCATGCTGTAGTCCATGGGGTCACAGAGTCAGACACGACTGAGCAACTGAAAAACACCAACACGCTGTGATTTCAATGGAGGTTGAATGACCATTTGTTCAGATACTTCTGGCAGGCATTCTTCCAAGGAATGCTGACTTAAACCCTGAATCCCTCCTAGCTCTTCACACCTGTGACTATAGAAATCCCTCTGATGGTTGGTTGAGAACAGGAGAACATTAGACGGGTTTGGAAAGGATCAGACTAACTGATCAACATAGGAATTAAAAACGGACTCATTAACAAAATGTTCCAGCCAACTATGGAGTGATTCTGTAGCTCACAGTGTGCATTGTAGCTAATAAAACCTTCAAAGATCTTCTATAATGAGTAGATAAGAATATTTTATAAATATCACACCAGAAATGTGTTTGACTTTTCAAGGACATGTGCATACTTTAAAAGCTTATTCCCTTAGGTCATACAAACAGTAACTTTAAACAAAAAATAAAATAAAATAAAAATAAAAATTGGGAAACAATAGTCCTTACTTCATAGAGGCCATGAGGTTTAAATGAAGTCATGTGTAAAAACTTCAGGGCAGATCTTCTAGCTTAGTTAGTAAACAATAAATATTAAATATTAACTATTTATCTTATTTGCAATCACATTTGATTTTCTTAGTAAGCTGTTTCTTAGTCGATGGTGCCTAGATAGATAACACACTCTAGGTCAGAAACATTGCAATTCCTGATTTCCAGAGTTGCACTACATGATCTTGAGCTTCATTATACTGAAGAACCTTCACACTGGACGCAGTATCGTGTACAAATCAGATGCTTGGGCATTCAGCATGCAAGTATCAGTGTCTCTTGGTGTGACCCAGTGGGTATAAACTAAAACCAATCCTCAAAAACTCTGTTTTTCTAAGAAAATAAATAAAGCCTCCATTAAGGTGGAATCAAAGGGACAAATAGAAAGAACTGGGTCAGAGAGGCTTCATACACAGATTTCTGTGTGTGACTAATTTCGTGGGTTAGTGTTGCCTTGCAGTTCGCAGTGATTTCCAGCTGGCTTGGAGGAGAAGAGAATTTAAGGCCAAACATTTGGTGAGTTTCCTAATGAAAGAAATTAAACAATAGCTGCTCTGGCTTTTTGTAAGCAAAGATGTGTTATAGTTGAACTCCAGAAAGAGAAGCAGTTCTCACTCTCTTCCATATTCATGAGTCTATAAGGTCAGACCAAGGTGAACTCACTCAAACATCTATGTGACTGCTCTCTCTTCACCAAGCCAGAAAAGAAAAAAACATACACTGAGAGGGGCTCTTAAAAAATGACTTCTGAAAAGCAAGCTGTAGATACTTTTTACCCACAACACAAAGGCACATATTGCCCAGAGGCAAATGGGTAAATGCCCAATCAGCTCCCATCCAGAATGCAAGACCAAAGAACTAGAAAGTTTAGATAGCTGGAGGACTCTGGACCAAACTCAGACTCATTGGATGACATAATTCAATTTAGGATTAAAATCCTTAATGGACAGTCTAGCAGAGGTCTCCATTCCAGAGAGGAGCCCTGAAGTGACCACCTGCGTTTCCTCAGCTAAAGTCTGCACAAAGAAAACTGAAAAGATGAGGTTCCATTTTTGCCTGTTCCTGGACATCAGTTCTCAGGAACTGTCTGGGACATCCAGTTGAGGTATTTTTAGATGCAGAAGAGTTAAAATGGTCTATGTCCACTTCACAGGTCATGCATTCCACTTTACCCAGTGCAGAAAAAAAAAAATCGCTGCCCACAACACACACAATGATCCTCCTTTCAGCATAAATGATCCGATTTGAAACCACAGAGCAGATGGCACTGCCTTGGTGACATTTCTTGTGACTACAATACTGACAGTTCCTGGAGTCTCAAAGGAGAATTTTAATATAATGATTTTAATCATTTTAATATAATGATGAAATGGGGTGTGTAGCCGGTGGACTTCTAAATGGCACTCCAAGGTTCCTATCCCTCAGTGTATATATTCAGTATAATCTTATAATCCCTTTCCCTCGAGTGGGGCAGTACCTGTGAATATCTAGTGATGGTCACTCCATTGATAAGATAGACTCCACTCTATATGACTCCATTGTAAGACTAGAGAGAGATTTTTCCTGTTGACTTGAAAGAAGTTCACTACCTTGTGCTAAGAAAGTCATGTGGCTAGGACCTGAGGGTGGCTTCTAGTCACTGGCAACAACCTTCAACCAACAGCAAGAAAGTGGGACCTCATTTCCTATAATCACAAGGAAAAGAATTCTGCCAACAGTGTGAATGAGTTTGGAAAGGAACTCTGAGGTTCAGAGATAACACAGCTCAGATGACACCTTGAATTCAGCCTTATGAGACCCTAAGCAGAAGACTCAGTGAAATCATACATAGACTTCTGACCCATGGAAACTATGAGATAATAAGCACACACCATTTTAAGTGGCTCAGCTTGTGGCATTTGTTATAAAGCAATGGAAAATAAATATATATCATCCCAGCTGAGTGGCCCTCTGTCCTCAACTACAACTCTATGGCCTTGAGCAGGTTAAATAACTCTCTGAGTCTCCACTTGGTCATCTCCAAAATTTGAATTACAAACATATCAGTTCAATTGCTCTCATATGTTGGAAGAGAGAACGAAAGAGACAAATTATTTATGAAAGATGTTATTTTGAAAATTGTAAAGCACCAATAAAGTAATTGGTAATCTTCAGTGAAAATCTTTGAAGTTTGTGGAAATTCAAAGGTTGGTATGGGCTGAAAACAGGGTCTTACATTCTGGATCCAGCCCTTCAAACCAGGAAAGGATTATGAGAACCCAGCTCTCATGACCTGTTCCCAAAACAACTACCAGAGGAGGTTTGAGTTCACCCAGTAAAAGGTGTAAACATAGAGAAACTCCCCTTTCATGAAAACTGGCAAAGCCTTATCCTACAAATGATCTTCTTGTCCACAACAGTACACATTACTGGGCTGTGTGCTCAGTAGACACTGTGGATAGAGATGAACAGTGCCCAGGTTCTCTTTATAAGCCAGTTAAAGTAGCTAGAAGACACAGATAAGGGATGGACAAATAATAACAGCATGGACTATTATACCAGGTGGCAGGCAGACCAGTGAGTGAGTACCAGGGAAAGTAAAGAAGATGAACACCCACTCTCTCCAGGGATGTTCATGTCCCTAGAGGAAGACAGGCTTGAGCTGATTCGGACAATTGGTGGCAGTGGTGGTGTGGTCACTATGTCTTGTTCAACTCTTGCGACAGCATGGATTGTAGCCTGCCAGACTCTTCTGTCCACGGGATTTCTCATGTAAGAATATTGGAGTGGTTTGTCATTTACTTCCCCAGGGGACCTTCCTGATCCAGGGATGAAACCCAGGTCTCCGGCATGACAGGAGGTCTCCTGCATTACAGGTGGATTCTTTATCAACTGAGCCACCAGAGAAGCCAAAAGGACAATTAGGAGTACCTAAACAGACAAGATGGGCAGGGGACAGAGGAAGAGGCATTTTAGGGAAAACAGCTGAATTAAAGACATAGAAATTTAAGAATATGGCCCTCTTAGGGACAAGCACCTTACTGTCATCTGGCTTCATAAACAAGAACATGAAGACACATGACCAAATTAGACTTGAGAATCGGGAAAGATCAAATCATAAAGGAACTTACCCTCTTTGTTGAAGAGGTTGATATTCATTCTGAAGGCAATAGGAGTCCCTGATGGCTTTTAAACAGATTGACATTTTAAACTTGGACAGCAGAGCGGATAATGGATTTGAAAGAGGAAAGAATCCCCTTTGAAGGTAATCTGAATACCCAGGTAAGAAAAGATCAAGATGTCAGTGCACATGAAGAAAAGGATGAATTGAAGAGCCAACAAGAAGGGAGTACAAGTAGGGCTCAGTTTTGGCCGGGATGAACCTAAGAGGAAAAGAAGCCATAGTTGAGTCAGGCTTCTTTACTGCATGGACAATTGCAAAATTCATATGAGTATCTTCTAGAAGGGAGAGAACGTAGGTAAGGAGTTCAGGAGCATCTCAAAGCTTGTCAGGATGTAGGAGAGGAAATTATTTATACAGGCAGAAACTTAATTTATGTCTTAGATCCACTGAGCCAAAACTTTACCCAGAAATTCTTCCTTACCAAGAAGAGTGGTTCAGTTCAGTTCAGTTCAGTTCAGTCACTCAGTCGTGTCCGACTCTTTGTGACCCCATGAATCGCAGCACGCCAGGCCTCCCTGTCCATCATCAACTCCTGGAGTTCACTCAAACTAATTGACACAGTGATGCCATCCAGCCATCTCATCCTCTGTTGTCCCCTTCTCCTCCTGCCCCCAATCCCTCCCAGCATCAGAGTTTTTTCCAATGAGTCAACTCTTCACATGAGGTGGCCAAAGTATTGGAGTTTCCGCTTTAGCATCATTCCTTCCAAAGAAATCCCAGGGCTGATCTCCTTCAGAATGGTCTGGTTGGATCTCCTTGCAGTCCAAGGGACTCTTAAGGGTCTTCTCCAACATCACAGTTCAAAAGCATCAATTCTTCGGCACTCAGCTTTCTTCACAGTCCAACTCTCACATCCATACAGTTAGGGCAGTATAAGTCCTTTTTGGAACTAGGACAAGGTGGTGCTCTTATGTGTCCCCTGATAGCATGAATGGTGGGCAAGTGCATCACAGGTCAGTTTCTTGATGGGTATGTCCTCATCATGGTACAAATTAACTGTAGGCATTTAGAAGGAAGAATCAAGAATTTGTTGACTGATTGGTTTATTGGCTAAGGAGTTTAAGGTGATTGTGGCTTAGTTCAACACATATGCACTCTTTTAAAAGGAATTATAGTGTCAGATAACAAAAGAAATTTTAGTCTTGAAAGTTACCCTTGCAGTAAAGGAGGGGTGAGGGCTCAGAAGGATTGTCAACATTTTTTTTTTAATTCAGTTTTTAGAACCACGTCATTCAAAATGATGTTTTCAATTATTCCTGCTTTTAAATTGAATTTTACCCAAAAATAAATACCCTCTACCACTTCTAGTGCAAACACCCTGTAAAAGGCACTGAGAATGTGGAATCGATTTTTAGACAGTGCACGAGACTTTGTACTCGCCAGATCACACCCCTCCTTCTAAAACACATCTCAAGTTGGTCATCTGCTGGGAAGCATTGTTTCATTTCTGTTGATCCTGCTCCAACCCACTAGCGGTAACCTGAAGCCACCTTTCTCAGTATTCATTACTGTGGTTTTTGTATTTATCTATCTCATGCTTAATTTTTTACTGAATATGTTGACTCTCTTCTATCTAGCAGATTGGGCCTGACTTCATTTTTGACTAAGTACCTCCCCAAACATAGTCCTGTCATCATGACAAATTAACTAGCCCTTATTTATTATTATTCCAGCAATAAACAGACTGAAAACCTGCTTCCAGAAAGATGTTTTTAAAAATTATAACATTTTTTCCCTAACACCTAGAAATGGATGTTTTCTTTCTTTTTCCTCTCTTTTCCATTATAGTGGAAGGAGGGGACAAAGGGACCCAAATCTTCTTGGATCTGGAATAGTGGAATTCGAGTTCCCACTAGAGGAGATGCACCCAACTTTCTGAGACCCAGAGATAAAAGCACATCCTGAAGGTGGGGGTGGGGTGGTAATTGGAATTACCCATTAATGGGATTACTATCAGTGGTGAAGCCCAAAGAATAAGGATGAAAAAGAAGAATGAGCAGCTAGGCTGGTACCTCGGAGGGTCAGATCCAAAACAGAGTCAGATTTAAGGAAAGGTTACTACAATTACAGTTGCTGCGATTAAACAGAAGATTGCATCTCACCCTTTTATGTGGTTCTCAGATCATTTTGACCGATGGAGGTAGGTGGACTTAACTGAGGGAACAACCACCAGAGCTCATCTCTACTCTGTGCAACTCCAGGAGCTATGCAACCAAGAGTAACTTGATTTTATTTTCACATGGCAGGTGAGGAAACACAAGCTGTGGTCTCTTACAGAAGCCTGTCTGTGACTTTTCTTGCTTTATTATAATCCTGTTCTCATTCAACTCAATACAAGCCAGCCAGCAGGTGCTTGGTCCCCAAATCACTACCAATTTTTATTTTCAGTTTGAGATTCTACATTAGTGATTCCATTCCCTAATTCACCACCAAAGCTTTGGCTAGGAGATTTATTTATCCAACAAATATTTGAATGACTTTAGGGTTGGAGTGCTGGAGGGCAGGGCCTAAAAAGAAGAATGCAGTTAATTAACTGATGCTCCATCTTTAAGATATATAAAGAGCTTGACTGTTCTCTACCTGGATTTATTATAATTTATGATCATTCATTCTTCCTCTTCCTGATGGTCCCAAAGCACAAGAACTTACCATATGTCTTATGTTTTCTAGGATCCAGCCATTTCTCTTTTCAAATATTTCTTTTGAGTTGTTGTTTTTTTTTTCCACAATGTTGGAAGCCAAGTACAACGTGGGTTCAGATGGCTTGGGCTTTCCTCTGTGAAACTTTTTTCTCCAGTGCTGGACAAGAGGAGGCCATGCTGGAAAGCTCAGCTTACATAACCTCATTTGACAAATATGATACATGCCAAAAACTTGACATTTCACAATACAAACTTTTTATGGAGCAGCTTTATGTTTCAAGCACAATACAGCATTCAAAGAGCATGTGGTCATCCAGCCACCTCCCCAAGTCCCAAGGGTTCCGTTAAAAATATATGGGGGAGAAACAAAGCGCCTCCACATCATGGCATCCAAGCCTGTGCGCAGCCTCTGATCCCTTCCTCTTTCCTTCTGTGCTCTCTGGGGTGGCCAAGCTGACACCCTTGGAGATTCACTTCAGCACCACTCCCAGGGGCTGGGAAAGGCCCACCTTTGATCTGAGAAGGAGTGCGCTGAAAGAGGTCTCCAGAGCAGCCAAGTGTGACAGAATAGTCATTAGCTCAGATGAGATAATGAATGAGAAAACGCTTGGTAAACCATAAAATCCTAAGTGTTAATGACTGTCTTATTATTGTTAGTAATTTATTTATTAGTATTGTTACTACTAATAATGACTCACCAAGCTTCCTGCTTAGAGTTTCAATTGAGGCTACAATGCCTCAAAAGGTATGGCATGAAAAGCTGCTGAAAAACAAAGGGAAAAAGTAATCCATTGCTGCGCCAGTCTCTGAGAGAAGTTGTGTTTACAAAGACCCCCTCAGGACTCTTGCTAACTCTAATTTTCCATTGCTGAAATGATTTTTCCTCATCAATGATAATACAGCCATGTATCCCTATTGTGAAAGAACACTTACTGTTGATGTTTGTCTCCCGCAGTCCAACTGTGAAAAGACCACCTCTCCATACCTGAAAGAAAGACTTAAGGACTCACAGACCACCTTCCTCTCTCTCTCAAAACTTATGGGCTGTTCTCAGATCCTTCACCTAAACTTCTCCAACTATTTCACAAATCGGGAATATCCAAAAATTAAAAGTATATATATATATATATATATATATATATATATGATTCAATAAAAAATCTGAGTAAGCATATGTATTTGGCACTGAAAGATGTGGAAAGCTGAGCCTAAAGCCAGGAGGCGGTTACTTGACTTTGCCCATAACTCTACACAGACAGTTACACGCAGTGAACTTGGGGGCTCCAATGAGTATAATGGGAAGCACTTTCAAATTTTTACTTTTGAGTATTTTTCAATAAATAAATCCATTTAAGCTCCAATGGAACAGTCTGCCAAGCTAGTTTTTCAACCAGGACTTTAAAAAGAAAGAAATAAAAAAGAATAATTTATAATGATCAAAGATAAAGTAAAATATTAGTCTGGAAGAAATGCAATTTCAGATTTAGAAGTTGGTTTTATGAGGGAGATAATCCTCCCCTGTTTTTTCCAGGCCTATAAATGCAATTTTTATTTTATTTTATTTTTTTCCCCAGCCCTCAGGTTCCTACAAAGATTGAACATGGGGAAGATTATTTCATTTATTTTCCAGGGGGTACTTGGCAATAACATTTTGCAGACCCACCTTGTGCTATTTAGAAGCATAAGTTGGAAACGCCCTGCTAGCTGCTGCTTGTCAATGGATCTAACCTTCTGCTTTTTATGAAGAGCTAGCCCTTCTGTATCTGGGGACAATCTGTGAGTTTGGTCATAATGATCTTATGCTCATTATCAACAATTAACACAAAGAACAGATAAGATCTTTTCTGTTTCAGCCTTAGGGAAAGACCAAAGTTTTGTTTTACTTTTTTAAAATGCCAATTAGAATATAAAACTTGATACCAAACCACTCATATTAAAGTCACAAGCAGTTCTGAAATATGTCCAATATAAACAATAACCCTGGTTTATGACATTCTGCTCAGATCTCTCCTTTGTGTTTCAGAGTCTCCAATAACGTATTATTCCAGAACAGGAAAAGAGAGACTGCTGTGTTGTTCAGCTTCATCTGGGCATCCTCCTACAGCATGAGAGCAAATTCAGGAGAACTTTTTTTTTTTAAGTGCTGGACCACATTTTTAAATTCCACCTAGTAAGAGCTTACTGAGTTCCATGGTAAACATATATAATCATACAAGTTAAATGGTTTATCTTTTCACTAGAAGAATATAAATGAGAAAAAAAAAATGGCACTGCTAACCAACCTCTGAAATTTTCAAGTCATGAAAAATTAGAAAGAAAGAGAGAGAAAGGGAGCTAATCTTCCCTCCTAAATGAGATTACATCCATGCTGAGATGGGAGCCAGACACCATCAACATCCAGAATATTCATACAATGTCTATCAAAAACTTGTATCGTTACAGGAAACACAAACCAAAACTTCACTTTTTCATTCAGTCTTCTAATATAATGTTTTTCGGGGACTCTCAGGACAAGAGGTTTATTATAACAACTTGGTAAATGCACAATATGAATTATTTCCAAATAATGGTCTTAGTAATGCAGGTAGCATTTATTTTTATTTAATGTAAGTGATTTTTAATCCACCAAACCTAGGTTTGAGATCAAGCTCTGGCACTAAGTAGCTATGTGACTTTGGACAAGTCTCTGTGGGGTTCCCTTATCTGCAAAAAGAGGATAATTATGGTATGTATCTCATAGTCTCATTATTAGGATTAAATGAGTTAATAAATAGAAAACAATCCAAGCAGGGTCTGCCCCATAGTAATCTCTTTATAAATGCTAGCTATTACTAGCAATATGCTGAAACTTTTCTCTTGCTGTGTTTTGATTTTCTGCGGCCATCATTTGTTACAGCTATCACCTAAAGGGAGAAATGTATGTATTTCTGAGAAACAGGTCGTGTCAGGAGCAGACAAGCAAACAGAGAAACACTAATCCAACCAGTCCATTCTAAAGGAGATCAGTCCCAGGTGTTCTTTGGAAGGAATGATGCTAAAGCTGAAACTCCAATACTTTGGCCACCTCATGTGAAGAGTTGACTCATTGGAAAAGCCTCTGATGCTGGGAGGGATTGGGGGCAGGAGGAGAAGGGGACAACAGAGGATGAGATGGCTGGATGGCATCACCAACTCGATGGATATGAGTTTGAGTGAACTCTGGGAGCTGGTGATGGACAGGGAGGCCTGGCATGCTGCAATTCATGGGGTCACAAAGAGTCAGACACGACTGAGCGACTGAACTGACTGAATCAAGGATCAGAGAACCCAGTCACTTACACTGAAGACAAAGTTCCATTTTTCTGAAAGTCTAAAGGGAGCTGGAGAAAGTCAAGTAAAATGTTTTCATTTCTGGCCCTCTTTCATGTCTGTGAACAGATTCCAATGATATGCTTCCCAATAGGGAAAGCAGCTTAGAAAATTAGAGCATTGCAGAGAAAATTGCTAGGGATCTGTAACCCCTTTCCCTCCGCTTAGCACCACACAGACATAGCTAAGGAGTCTAAGCTATCCACTCATCTAATTATTAATTGTGTTAGCAATTCATATACATCTAAACTTAATGGGTATGTAGTCAGACTCTGTGTATGTTCTGCTTCCTTAGAAGGGCCTTTCTAAGAACAGAGACAAGCTGAGTCTTTTTGCTTAATAGAGAACCATGCTGCCAACAGATTTTGAGACCAGTGCTTCCAACTTAGAATGGTTAACCAAACTATCAAGGGAGGATTCCAGAAGAAATACCAGAAGCACATTCCAAGTGCGGGCTTTCGAGACAAACAGATCTGACTTTAAAAACCTTAACTCATGCTTCCATGTGTGATGTTGGGCAAGTTAGTTAATTTATTCTACCTTGTTGCCCCATCTAGGTCATCTATGCATGCCAGTTTCCCCAGAACAATCCTAAAGTATATCTTCTGTCCTTGGATGATTAATAAAAGCTACCCTATTACTTCAAAAGGTTACTGTTTGAACATGAATTAATGGACACTTCATTCTTCAGTTAAAATAACTGTCACATCTCAGGTTAGCCATGAGGTATATTCACTGCTACCACAGCGTCTTACATATAGAAATGTTCAATATACACCAGTTCCCTCTTTATCAATTTCTTTCTGATCCACTCTGTGTCCAACAGAGCAATCATTAACCTCACAGGGCTATAAAACACTTGAAGCATGTCAATTTGAAGTTCAGATACTCTATAAATGTAAAATACACTAGATTTTGAAGATTTAGAACATTTAAAAAAGATAAAATATCTCATCAATAATTGTTATGATAATGACATGTCCAAATGCTATTATTTTTAATATGTTAAGTTAAATCAAATAAATTATTAAAATTAATTATACAAGTTTCTTTTTACTGCTTTAGCATGGCTACTAAAAACAATGCAAAATGACATTTTATTGTATTTCTATTGGGCAGTATTGCTCCAGATGGTCCATATGTATGGACCTCACACACCTCATCCCATCCATCGAATTCTTCCTTTGAAACCCAAGGTGAGAATCAGGTATGCTTTCATCATATTTATCAACATATTTTTAAACTTACTCTGGGTTTTGGAAGCTAAAAGGGCAATATACTAAAACACAAAATAAAATCAACTTTGACCATGCCTCTCAGCAATGGTTTCTCCTCAGGAAGAGAAACATTGACCTTGAGTACATTAGGAGAGCTAAAGAGCTGGGGCCAACCTTGGAAGACATCCGCGTTGGCAAGAAAAAAGAACTTGGTTTGCCAGAAAAGATATTGCAATCTCTCCCTGGGTCATGTTTGCTAATCCTTGTGAATGCTTATGAAACATCTCTGGTCTCAAATCTGAATAACATAAAAGAACTGGGACCCAGGAGCATGCTATAGGTGCCGCCTCCTTGAAAAGACGCATTCATGCCATGAAAAATCACCAGCTTTCAGCCCCCCCACCAAATCTTCTAAAAGCATTAAAACAGCCTCTAATTTGATTCTTGTAGATGCCCCTGACACGAGTGGAAGAGTTGAGAACAACAGAATATACAGAACAGAGTATTCAAAATAATAATTTAATTCAATTAGTGTCCATGCCACACTGATACAGCTAGTTGAACAATATCAATGTTCAATTTTTAAAATATTAGCAAAGAGGGGGCTGCTGAGGGGAGGCTCAAGAAGGAAGGAGAAGGTAATGGCACCCTACTCCAGTGTTCTTGCCTGGAGAATCCCAGGGGCGGTGGAGCCTGGTGGGCTGCCGTCTATGGGGTCGCACAGAGTCGGACACGACTGAAGTGACTCAGCTTAGCTTAGATTATATATACATATAGGGCTGATATATATGGTTATCACTTTGTTGTACGGCAGAAGCCAACACAACATTGTAAAGCAATTATCCTCCAATTAAAAAAATATATTAGCAAACTGGATTTTGAAGACATTTTTATCAAATAATCCACTTCAGAAAACCTTTTCAGATATGCAGATTTTTAAAAAATTATTTCTTCTGGAAGAATTCTATTGGCTGAGGTGGCTTCCCTGGCATCTCAAGTCAGTTTTATCCTAGAGGTAAAAAGTAATGATTCAAACTGGTTTCCCAGCACAACTGAACAAGAGCTGTCGTCAACGTATTGAATTTTTCACATTTCAACCCGTTGTTTTAGCACTGTGCAGACATAAACGTTGACATCACTCCTCAGAGGAGCACCATATTGCCTGATGGCCCCATAGTTTGGAAGGAAGGCAATGACAGACACTATGAGAAGTATGTGTTGGATAGATCTAATATTTAATGTGTTCCATGAGATGCTTTGTGTCTGAGCTCCACCAGCTCTCATCAGCTAACTCCCCCACCCATTCACCCCACAATCATAATTCCTCTCTCTTTGATAATGTGCCAACACAGGGAGAGGCAAGGGTTTGGAACAAGAGCATCTGAAGTGGAAGAAAACACAACAGCCCTCTCACTTTCCCTCTCTAACCGCAACAATTGGAGAAGACTTTGGCCTGAAAAAATCTATCTGCTACTAAATGGTACCCAGATGGAAATCACAGCTGTTCCCTGGTACCAGCTGTACCTATGCCCATCCATCTTCAGAACACGCCTGCGGCTGAGCAGGGAGAAAAATTGGGTTGACAGAGCAGTTAGAGAGCCTCTCTTTTCTTCTGCACACTTTTCCTTTTATCTTTCCCCTTCAGTTTTGGAGTTTCTTGTTCTCACCTTCATGCTGTGGCAGTGTTGACAAAAGAAAACTGCAGTTCTGGAAACCCAGTGGTGAGTAATAGCCCCAGGCTCTGAATACCTAATGCGCATTGTATGCTTGTGTGGGAGGGATGACAGGAGGGAGGGGGGAGAATTTGGTCAAATTGCCTGGGTAGGAAGAGAACCTCGTGATGATGACCCCAGTGCATCCAGAGTATCTGACTTTAGATACCTGTCTTCTAATTAAATCCAAACATCTAATATGCACGGCCTCTAGGAATGCATGGTTCAAACAGATTCGATTCCTGCCCAGAGTCTTTTCAAGCCACTGACCACTTTGAACCTAATTAGAAAAAGCAGAGGACGCTGGAGACATTTAATAAAAGGAATGGGGTTGCTGCTTCATCTTCATGACCTGAGATTTATAAGGGAATTTCGCTGGCTTTGTAGCAATGTAAAATAAATAGACATTAGATGATGACAGGGAAAACAAAATTGCTGCCAAAGCTAAAAAGAGCTTGGCAAAAGAAGAAAGAACTACTACATAGTCAGTCATTATTTACTGTACAAACCTTTTCATAAAGCATAGAAGAGAGATACATAGGAATAATGGGCCCTTGCTAAAAGATGAAAAGAGCTTTCTATAGCTACATTATCCCCTTGTCGGAGGCACAGACTCGTCCCAGTGGTTACACAATCTTATTGTTCTATTCAACCATTCAGAAAGCTGAATGAACAGCCCTGCTCTGGAACTTTAAAGACTGAAGTAAATAGTCCACGCGTTTCCAAGGAAAAGAATAAAACTGTAATGGATGGAAATGACTAATTAATTCATTGATCCTCCCAGACTGCCATGGTCCACTGCATATGGTCTCAGTAGTTAATTAGTTTTTGCTTGTCATGCTAAAATGTAAATAAGTGCCGTTACTTAACCTACCAGCTCCTGACAAAGCAATCCAACTGTTCATTATTTCACGTAAAAGGAGGAATGCTTTGCTGTTTGGTGGTGGTGTTATCTTTGAGATGTGGGCAAAACAATGTGACCTGAAAAAGCCATCTTAAAGAAATGGTTTGATTTTATGCATTCCCCCTTCTTACCCCAGGAAACAGAAATCCTGTAGCTTCTTTACTAAAGTTGTATCCACCCAATCCAGCAATAGGGAATTAATTTTAAATGTTAATGAAGAAAATTTTATTTTCTTTAAACTGTAGCATACTCATAGCTATGAAGCACTGTGACTATAAACTTGATCTAAACAAAAGATACACAATGGAAAGATCTGAAGAAGCAAGGTACATTTTTGATGAATGCTAACAATAGTCTATCTTGCTACTAGGTTGCATTTCGATAGCTAATATCATAGGTAGACTCATTTAGCCTTTCTGTGTGTGTGTGTGTGTGTGTGTGTGTGCGCACGCGTGTGTGTGTGTGTGTGTGTGTGTGTGTGTGTGTGTGTTAGAGAAGGAGATTTGTTGCCTGGGGTGAAAAGTGGGAACAAATGTGTTCCTACAGCATCTGAGAAAACTGGCGGAAGAAAATGAAAAATGTATCCAGGGAAATGCACAACAAAGGGACCATTCTTACAAAGGAAAGAACATTGACCCACAAGCTGTACTGATATATTTTATGGTACCCAAAGCAGAGCAAAAACTCTGTTTAACTGTAGCGAGCAAAAAGTGGTGGATTCTAATTAATCTTACTTTCTAGAGCAATGGGGCCTTGTACAGACTACTAACTGAGTACCCACCCAGACTTTAAATCTTTAAGACCTCAAGAGTCTTGGGCAAGACATCTGCCCTTCCTAAGCTACTACTTCCTCAACAGGAAAATTGAGAGACTAACACCTCCTGCTTCACAATATTGCAGTTTTAAAGATCAAATACCCAAATTATGAGAAGTTGTTCTGGAAGCTGTAAAGCCCTGTATAAAGATGGTATTTAACTGACTTTGATAAAGAAGCATCACATATAAGCAATAAATGAATGTTTCAAAGAACATGGAAAAAGTACTCAATATTACAATAATCTTGAATACAATTTAATCTTTCTTGGAGGGTTTAAAAAGTATTTTAGGAAGCCACGATATCTCTATCAGGAATAGGAATCAAGTACAGAAATACCCAACTAACTTGTATGGCAAAAATTAAAATTCTGATGGTTTCATATATGTAGTTGAAATATCAATTATCAGGAGCTACTCTAGACCACTATGCCTTTCAACTGTATCATCTAAGCTGTATAAGAGATATTAATCACCCATTAAAAAGAATGACTTAGACTATTGACTGCAAAAATTTTCATAAGATAGTACTGATTGAGCAATGTAAGAGGGAGACATGAGTTTGGGGAAAACCAGAGTTGCTGTCCATTGGAGAAAGATGCACTTTACTCAAGATGCTTTATTTCCATCTGTTGGGCTATTCTTATAATATATAGCCATCTGATAGAAAATTGTTGTAATAAATAGAAAACCCTTCACTGTGTAATAAATAGAAAACCCTTCACTGTCTGCAATATGATTGGACTTCTATTAACTGTGGGGCTCTTGTGCAGTGCACAACCCTCCCAACCATGGAGAGTGACCCTGAGATGTTCAGTTTTACTTTTACACTTTTATTTTGTGTTATATTTACTGCAAAATTTATGAACTACCATTTGCAACTTGAAAAACCAATGTCACTTTCAATGTTTGAAACAAGTATTAAAAGTGTATTAGTATTGGAAACCATCCAGGTGTCCACAATAGGGGATTGGTTAAGTTAATTACATATGTTCATTTACTAGACTACTTAGAAACCTATTTAAATGGTGAGGCAAATGTATATAATGTTTAAGAGGGAAAAATGAAGTTAAAAAACATGCTTAGTATTCTAGATAGAGATAGATGTTGATAAATGGATAGTTGGATAGCCCTGTTTATTTGTAGAATAATCCTGGAAAGAGATACAGCACATTGCTCCAGTGGTGATTCATGTATGGCTGAAGGATGGGTAATTTTTGCCTTTATATTTATACATTTCTATATTTGTTGGACATCTTATAATAATCACAAATTGTTTCTGTTGGGACTTTTGTCCATTAAGTTGTGCTGAAGAAAATGTCTGTCTCCTCCTACTTAAGCAGAAGGACCTTTGGACAACCCAGAGGATTATTTAATATTTAACTTAGCAAACCAGTTAAGTCATTGGCAGAGATTCTTAAGAGTCTGAGTCTTGCTTTCAGTAAGCATCCATGTTGACTTCTATGTGTCTTTTCTATTAGTTTAGTTCTTAACCATTTTCCCAGAATAATAGAAAAGAAAGAAACTTGAGTTTTGGCATGCTGGGTTCAATGAATGGAGTCAGAGAAGTTGACAAAGGAATAGCAGAGCATACACATTCTCTCTCAGTGGTGACACCCAACTTAAACATGGTTCCCTATGTTACCTCTTTATTCATACCTTATCTGTATACCCTAGCATGTTCCTGACTGTTTGCGATCATGGGAAATACAGAAATGAGCAAGATCCAATGCTGCCCTCAAGGAACTTACAATTCATTTTCTGTCTACACAGTCCAGAAGCTTCCAAACACAAACTGACACGACCAAGAAGATTAGCAGAGGATCAACTGTTTTCAAAATAACCACTCATCGCACTGAAATCAATGAATCCTTCTTTTTGAGGCATAATTCTATTTTATACAAGGAGACAGCCCTTAAGAGTAGGAAAAAGAAGTCACCTGATTTACAGATGAAAGTTGCCAATCTTCATAGGGCATTGGAAATAAAGATCTTTATTCTCAGTTTGTGAGTGAACATGGACTATAGTATCTTTGTGTGGCTGCCTCTCTGCAGCGCTGGCAGTAAGCAGGCAAACGCTTAGTGTCAGGGGAGAAGGCAGAATGGAAAATCCAGTGAGGAGTGGAGACAGCTAATGGAGAGAGATGTTGAATGGCTGAGCTCTCATCTGCACATACAGAAGCCATCACATGGTTATGAACAAAGGGTAATTGCAAGACAGTTTATTAATTGAAAGTAACTGTTCTCATCTTGGTGAAATGGCTTGATGTTGAAAAACCAAACACATGATAAAAAGACATGCACAGTCAGCAGAGAAACCTCAGCTTTCAAAAATCTGCCAGGAAGAAGAAAGTTTAGAATGGATTTGTTTTCTGGCTCCTCATAACAAATAAACCACCAAGAGACTCCCAAGGAGCTGAATAAGGAACCAATCTTTCCCTCCCTCTCCTTTCCCACCCGTTCCCCAGTCTTCCCCTCTCCATCTCCCTATTTCTTGCCCTCTGGCTACACATATGTGCAT
Source organism: Nanger dama (assembly GCA_917880005.1). Classification (NCBI taxonomy): domain Eukaryota; kingdom Metazoa; phylum Chordata; class Mammalia; order Artiodactyla; family Bovidae; genus Nanger; species Nanger dama. The sequence continues at coordinate 1,079,893 of CAKJTW010000047.1, read as the reverse complement.
GCTGAGCAAGTGTCCAAAGAAGTGCTATATTTTGTGTCCTCTTTCTCATGCAGCAACTAACACTTGAAAAAGCAAAATGAATTCCACACATCCCATACCCTAGAACTAGGGCTTACTATAAAATACAACAAAAATTAGATTTCTCATTTATGAGTCATTTTTCCCATTGTTAAATAAATATGATTCGCATTCAGCAGTTGTGTCCATGAAGTGACCATGTGGGTATACTGAAGACGAGATTTCTTACATGCTTTGTTCCTGGGTTCAGCACCAGGTTGCTAATTTGCACATTACACAATATGACTGCATTGAAGGTGAAAGTGTTAGTCACTCAGTCATGTCTGACTCTTTGTGACTTCATGGACTGTAGCCTGCCAGGTTCCTCTGCCCAAGTTCTCCAGGCAGGAATACTGAAGTAGGGTTCCATTTCCTTCTGCAGGGGCTCTTCCTGACCCAGGAGTCAAACCCAGGTCACCTGCATTGCAGGCAGATTCTTTACTGCCTGAGCCACCAGTGACTGCATTGAGTGACCTAATTGGCTATATCGGCCAATTCCTTTGTGAAAAATAAGAAAAAAATAATAATTTGCTGCTGAAAACTATTGTTAAATGTGTGTGCTGAAATGTTCTCTAGTGGAATGCATTGCTTTTAAAAAATATATTTATTTATTTAGCTGTGCTGGGTCTTAGCTATAGCATGCAGGATATTTTTTGGTTGCGGCATGCAAACTCTTAGTTACAGCATGTGGGATCTAGTTTCCCAACCAGGGATCAAACCCAAGCCTCCTGTATTGGGAGCATGGTGTTTTAGCTACACAGCCACCAGGAAAGTCCCAAGATACATTGCTTTGAGCCTCCCAGAAATGAGTCCAAAGTATCGTTCCATGATGTAATCATTACGATCACAGAAATCTTTACTTCACTAGGAATATTTGTCTTTGAACCAAAACAGTGCTGGACTTAGACAAAAGCCACACATATACACAACACATCCTTTGAGATCCAGCCCCTCCAAGTTTTCTCTCTTCTCCTAGACACATACACTCTCTGCCAGGATGTGAGTTGAAGTCAATGAGGTACCTTCTTAAGATACTAGTTGTTGGTAAATGATGTCAAAATGTGTAAGAAAAGACTTCAATCAACCTTTCTCCCTATAAATGTTCTAAGCACTAACGAAAGGCTCGATGAAGTAGCACTGCTGAAAACCTACATCATGTTTTCCTCTCTTGAATGAACCAGTCTCCTCTGCAAAAGACAGGAGCGTCAGCCCAGAAGGAGGCAAAACTAAGCGTTCTGGAAATGCAGTCCTGCCAAGAAGTCATCTGTGCTTGGTGTTGGAAAAACTTCAACCTTATTACATGTCTTTTCCAAACAAGTGTTTGAGGGCTCTGGAAAATTCTTCCTGGGCCACAATACAGAGCAACTGAAGGACATAATTCGGTGTCTACTGTCCATTTGCCATTCCAATGTTAGTTCCGATCTTTTAGCTTCGAAATCTATAATCACATCACTGGACTTCCCATGTGAGAGACTTGGCTACAGTGAGCAAGAAGGTAGATTTTCACTTCTTTATTTGATATTACTATTTTCGGGTTTTTTTTCCATATTCTTCCCAGAGGTAACAGAGGAAAATAAATTCTTTCGGGAGAGTTCTAGAACTGGCTTCATGGTTTTAAAAGGACAAAAAGGACTTGTGAGAAGTGCAAGGAAGGGGAAGATGGAGCCAGGGTAAGAGGTGGAATGGAATGAATAAATGCCACCAAACTGAGTGCCCTGGACAAGTCCACAGTAGAGATCAGCCCAGGCAACATGTCACAGTGAACCTGAATTTGCTCTCTGTGCATTTTATCGTGGAGGTACATGTGACTGTTTTGTTTTGCTTTGCTTCAAGTTGACCACACCACATGGCATGTGAGATCTTAGTTCTCACATCCCAGGATCAAATCCACAGCCCCTGCACTGGAAGCTCAGAGTCTACACCACCAGACCACCAGGAAAGTTCCACTCATACAATTTTTAATGCTGAAATGAAAGTGGAGAAAAAGACTGTTTTATAAACCTCGAGAGCAAATGATTCCCCTCGCTATTTTTTTTTAAACCATGAATGGCATTCAGTTTTTCTATTAAATACATTTAAAACAAAAGAGAAATTCTCTCCAAGAAGGCACAATTCTAAATCCTCTGATGCTGTAAACAAGGTTGAACAACACAAAAAATCACCCCCAACAGCTGTTTCTATACAGCAGCTCTTAGGAAAGGAATCTCACGGTGTCCCTTAACCAGCTGTCATATTGTGGAAAAGTGAATGTACCGATTGATGTATTGTTCCTGGGAGGTGGGAAGAGTAGGGGTTTATTTGAGAAGAGAGGGAAGAAGGGTCAGTGAATTACAGCTCTAACCTGTGAACAGTGGTTGAATTGTTTGGGAGTGTTGATTCAAAAATCCTACAAAGGCCCCATTATCCTTATTCTCCAGGTGATTGTACACCTGACAAATGGTAATGGCAACATTAGCTGACCTACGAGAGTCCTCTCGCCTTTAATGTGTGCCAGTATTAAGCCTGATATCCTCTCTCTCTCCCCTATTTTGATAGCTGCCTGCTGTTTAAGCAAAGCACTGGGTTTCCTGACAGCTGAGGCCCAGGTGGCCTCACTATCAATCTAAACAAGCTGACGTGAAATTGATCTTCCAGGGTTCAGACTAGGGGAGCTGGTGTCAACAGAGCGTTCCGCCTTCAGTAAAGATAATTCTTTCATCATCAAGGGCAATAGGAAGAAGGACTAAGGAGAGCTGACACAGGTGTCCAAGTTACCACTTGTATTTGCTTTTTAAACTCCAGTTGTGATGACATCACCCTATCAAAGGGCTGTGTTTGTTGATGTTTGTTTATGTGGGTTGTCAGTATATAACCATGCACAATTACAGCTGGATCAGCCCTCTATATTAAAAAGATGGGAAAATTGAACCACAAAAGAAACTCTTTGGGCAAAGAAATGTTGATGGAAGCAAACAAAGAAAATGCAACCTGGATGGAAATTTCCAATAGTTTTAAAAACAATCCGGACAGTGTGGGCAGACTAGTGGTTTGAAAAATACGTATGTGTGTTGGTTGCTCAGTCGTGTCCGACTCTTTGCGACTCTATGGGGTGTAGCCCAACAGACTCCTCTGTCCATGGGATTTCCCAGGTAAGAATACTGGAGTGGGTTGCCATTTCCTTCTCCAGGGGATCTTCTTGACCCAAGGATCGAACCTGCAAGTCTCCTGCAAGAGACTTGCAGCCAGACTCTTTACCATCTGAACCACCAGGGAAGCCCTGTTAATTATCCCACCAATAAAATCCAACCAATAGAATAAGTAATCCAGGAATAATTTTCTATTTAGGTTTTCAAATCAATATGTGAAAATCTTAGTAGACATATTTTAACCAAGTTTGGCTTAGGATTGTCTTAGCTTTGGCACTTCATTCATCTTTGGGGAGGAATAATGCACATTCAAAATAGAAGTCAGAATGACTTTTGTTTTGGACTAAACCTAGCGTAGTCAATTGGACTATAAAGAAAACTGAGCACCAAAGAATGGATGATTTTGACCTGTGGTGTTGGAGAAGACTTTTGAGAGTCCCTTGGACTGTAAGGAGATCCTATCAGTCCATCCTAAGGGAGATCAGTCCTGAGTGTTCATTAGAAGGACTGATGTCGAAGCTGAAACTCCAATACTTTGGCCTGATGTGAAGAACTGACTCATTTGAAAAGACCTTGATGCTGGGAAAGATTGAGGGTGGGAGAAGGGGATGACAGAGGATGAGATGGTTGAATGGCATCACCAATTCAATGGACATGAGTATGAGTAAACTCCAGGAGTTGGTGATGGACAGGGAGGCCTGGTGTGCTATGGTCCATGGGGTCTCAAAGAGTCGGACACGACCAAGTGACTGAACTGAACTGAACTGAACTGAGCGTAGTCAATGAGGGGGAAAAAAAACCTTTGTAGAGAGAAAATGAGTTGTACTCATGAGTTTAGTTTGGTGGCATGAATGGGGCCATTTCTTTTTGAATCTCACTGAGTTGGAACTGCTAGAAATGAGGCATGACCTTGAGCTGCAATACAGGAACAGTTCATTCCTTATCTATAAGAGCTGTCCTGAGATTAGGTTAGCTCTTTGAATCGCTATGAAAACTGATTAGAAAGTGAAAAATCAGAAAAGCAATGGGTTCTTTCATTTCTACAACACTAGAATGAGTTGTTACTGGAGAAACCCAATAAGTTTTTTCCACTGAAATTACACTCCAAAAACATCAGACTATAAAGATGAAAAAAAAATCTACAGTTAAAAACCCAACCCAGGGCACCAAAGAGCATCTTCCAGTTTGGAAATGTAAAATTAGCATTAGCAACTCTGTAGATTTTGCAGAAGAGCTGTGCATTAGCTATGAAAGATCTAAGAACACATCATCCTAGGCTTGGTCTATGATTCTGTGTGGCCTGAAGCTGAACATGCAAATTCTTTGAACTCAGCTTAATTTTACCTCTAAAAATCAATGGGAATATAACAAAAAAGAACACTACAAATGTGGTAAGAGTCTTGCTCAAAGGACTGGGGAAACTGGTGGCTGAGCACTTCCTGAAGAATAAAATGAGAACACGATTTGATTATCTTGTTCCCACATATTTAAAGAGATGAAACAAACTACTAAACTCTCATTCCAACCTAACGATGAATCTTTCCAGAAACATTTTCTAGATCTTGGTGAGGAAATATTTTGGGTTAGGAGAACTAAAGTCACCTCATTTCTTTACTTCCGTCAATGGCACTTCATCCTCTACAGGCCAAATAGCCTGAGATTTTCCACCACAACCTTGAAAGCATCAGAAGCCACAGTATCTGGTGGGACCACAAGCTAAGTGAAAAACAAGATAGTTTTTACAACACAATTCTTCTATGCTATAAGAGAGATGAAGGGCATGGCTTCTTAGTAATTTGCCTAATTTCATTGTGTTGTCTAAGTGGGTAACACACCCACTAAGAAAGTCCTAAAAAATGCTGTCGATATAGGAAAAATCCACATAATAGATCAAACTTGAAGCACTATTTCTAATAGTCAAGACATGGAAGTAGTCTAAGTGTCCATTGACAGAGGAACAGAGAAAGAATCTGTGGTGTGTATATATACACACACAATGGAATATTACTCAGTCATAAAAAGAATGAAATAATACCATTTGCATGAACATAGGTGGGCCTAGAGATTATCATATTAAGTGAATAAGTCAGAAAGATGCAGATAATTACAATACAATATCACTTATTTGTGAAGTCTAAAAAATGATACAAATGAACTTATTTATAAAATAGAAATAAACTCTCAGACATAGAAAATAATCTTATGGTTAACAAAGAGGCAGTAGTGATGGGGTGAAGCAATAAGTTAGGAGTTTGGGATTAACAGATACAAACTACTATATCTAAAACAGATAAGCAACAAGATTCTACTGTACAGCACAAGGAATGATATTCCATATTTTGTAATAATCTATAGTGGAAAAGAATTTTTAAAAGATATATGTTTAACTGAATCACTTTACTGTATATTTAAAACTAACACAATGCTATAAATCAACTATATTTTTAAAAAATTAAAATCAAATGATGTAGCACTGATTATTTTCTTCTGATCTCTGCTTTACAGAGGACTTGAACTGGAGCTATTAGTCTTCTGGATTAGTTCTGCTCAAAAGCACTTGTTCTTTGTGTGTGTGTGTGTGTGTGTGTGTATATATATATATATAAAATAAAGTGTATTAATGTCTCTTTTTGGACACCATAAATGTTCAAAATATGCGATCTAAGTGAACATTTCAGATAACTTGTTTACCATTGTATTATAGAATCAAGTTCAGTTCTTGACCAGTAGTAAATGTTTAAAGTAAATAATTCAGGCTTTGTCCTTTTAACAGCACAAGTTGTTTTGAATCTTAACCATTCTTAGCATGTGCATCTTAAGGAATAGAACATTCTAAATGTAATTCTGTGTTATGTCAACAAGTGAAGTTTACACGGAAAGCCTCTGTCATTGAATCATGCTATTGTGGTGATGACTTTAGAGATTCTTGAGCAGTACAAGGCCATTTTCTCCTATGCTGGATGATCTGTTCATAACATCCTTCCATCCTTTCATAACATTGAATCCAGTAAGCCTGCCTCACTCAGGGTTCTGCCTTTCTCCACTCATCATCCACCTATTTCATAAATATTTATTGAGTACCTGCCTTGCATTTTTGTTGCTATGTTGTTTAGTTGCTAAGTCATGTCTGATTCTTTGTGATCCCACAGACCATGACCTCCCAGGCTCCTCTGTCCTTGGGATTTCCCAAGCAAAATACTGGAGTAGGTTGTCATTTCCTTCTCCAGGGGACCTTTCCCACCTAGGGCTCAAACTCATGTCTCCTGCATTGGCAGGTGGATTCTCTACCGCTGAGCCACCAGAGAAGTCCACCCTATATTATTCCAGGTCATAAAACTCTTAGAGGTTTTATTCTTACCGTGCTTGGCTTTTATGATAACAGTCTTCCATGCCCCTCAGAATCTCTTCTAACTTATCCACAATTTTGTGTCTGTGTTCAAAATGACTGCAGTTTCTACATTTCCAAAATCTAGGTTATTGTGGCATTCCTGGAGTTAATCTTCTTGCTTAATACTTGTCCCCTCAGCTGGCACACTGCTCTCCATCACATTCTATGTCTTTGCTGCTAATAATCCATAAGTCAGGAAGGTGTGAAAGTTTCCCTTCCTCTGTAGTGACACTAGCCCAGTGCCGATTCTGAAACTATCTGAAAAATATTTGGGGTTGGTGGAAAGTTATAACAGAGTGGGATTTGATTTTTTTAAAGCCTCAGGCCTCACATTAATATAACTCAAGAATACTAACCTAGATCTCTCCAGATTGTTGCTCTGATTTCAGGCTCAGTGATGTGTTCTCAAATTCATTCTCCCATCAGTACCATTTTGCTGTCACGCGTGGACCCAATTCATGCTGAGCCTTGACAGGAGGTGCATGCGATGGCATGGCGGGGCCAGGCAAATTTGAAACAGCCCATTGCCCATTAACTAGTTTTAGAAACAACAATGAAACAGGAAATAACAAAGCATGATCCTTAAATTAGTACTTCAGCAAAAATACTCAAGAGTTTTTCCACAGTCTGTAAATTGCTCCAGCTGTGTTTTCACGGTTTATGAAACTGAGAGAGACAAACTCTAGAGACAAATTAAAATGTTGGATCTGGTCAGGGATGATTTTATAATAAAGGTGCTCAGTTATATGGCATAGTCTATGATACACGCAGAAATATAAGCCAAGTCTACTGAAAATACAAACAGTTTATGCATTGTCCACCCAGAGGGATAAGGACTGGCATATATCAACACACAGATCAACCCAAATAATAAGATCTGTTTTATTGCTATGTTCTACCAGGAGAGGATGGAGGTATAACATTTTATTATGAAACGACTAATAGAAGGAACAGGAACACATAGGGATGGTTTCACTTTGGAAGGAAATGAATAGTGGATGAGGAGTGCCACCTTTTGGCTATTAGATGGTTTGACAGTCTCTCTGTTTGAAGAAAAAATGTTTTTTGGCTTAGTGAATCGTGAGCTTTGCAATCTAATTCAGAAATACTTCTAAAAGTTCTTTTCCAGGTATCTCTGGATCTCATCCTTTTGGAATCAGCCTTGTCAGACTACCTCATGCTTTGCCCATTCAAATACTGCCCAAGAGGTTGATGTGAGCTATTTATTGCTCCCTGTCACTTCCCAGAGTATCAGAGATGTAGCCAGAAAAACCAAGACAACATTGAAAGGCAGGGTACATTTTTAAGTTGCACTGCACTCCTGGCTGGGATGGCACAGGAGCAACAAATACAGAGTCTGATGGAGCTAACACAGTCCTTAGAGTCTCATAGCCCTGAACTTAACCCAAACTATGACATTGGGAAGAGATTTATTGTTCCTGGTTGGGTAAGCATGGAGTTTTCCAGAGAAATAAATTAAACATACACGTAACACAAATACCACGCAGGTAGTGATGCATGCCACAGAGGCTCCCCACCTCAAGAAAATCTAAAAATAATCACATGGTGCCCATTAACTTTGGCAATATGAAAAGATGTTAGAGGCGAAGAGTTGACCAAAGTTGTGGGTCACCAAGCTGTAGTGAGTGGAGAGTAACGCTTCCACCTTCACATATGAGGCTTCTAAAGAGCACAGTGAACAAGAGTTCTTCCTCTCACCCCAAACAAGGCAGAACTAGTGAAAAGAGCCCATATTGAAGAGTCTTCCCTCCAGAAGAATTTCCTAGGAGCCCCAGAGATTTCCCCCACCATGAATAGATTCTTAAAAGGAAGCATCAACATTTTGAGATCACATTGCCCCGAGAGAGTACAGACGGACTCCATAGAATCAGAGTGCTGATTTATATGCATGGGCTGACGGTACTCCCCATGTCCTCAAGGGTATACAAGACCCTCATAAGTGCTCTATGCTTTGCCTCAGTAGAGGCTTTAGGGGAAAACATCACAACAGCCCGAAAGACCTGCTCCCATATTCCTGTAGGTAAGGAGTTAGAGATAAAGCATGAGAAAATCAAAGAAACAATCCAGGTAAGATAGAATTGAGGGCTGAGATGCCAAGGACAGGCCTGAAAGTAACAGGTTGGGAGGGCTGAGTCCAGTGTTTGGTTTGTATCACACACTCAGAAAATGCTTCTTCACTATTCCTTATTCCTTTCTTAAGTTTCCCAGGTCACTCAGTGGTAAAGAATCCTCCTGCCAATGCGAGAGACACAGGTTCAATCCCTGGGTCGGGAAGATTCTCTGGAGGAGGAAATGGAAACCACTCTAATGTTCTTGCCTGAAAAATCCTCTGTGTAGTCGCAAAGAGTCAGATACAACAGAGCACGCAGACATAGCACAGCACCTCACAGTTGTAGTTTCTGTTCATGGGCGCTTTTTAGTTGGTAAAGAGCCAGGTTCACAATCAGACCCAGGACAACAAGCTGCCCAGAGGGCACAATGAACCTGGAAATCCACTGAAGGAAAAGTATTCATCCTCCAAATATTTGCTGAGTTCCTGTGTGAGTTTCCTATGAAACTATCACCTCCAATGTATTGTCTCAGTTAATCTCCCAAACAATCCAATGTTGTTTATTGCTTTATTATCATCCCCATTTGATGAATAAGGAAGCTGGAGCTCAGAAGGGTGAAATTAAATCTAAACCCAGAACGAAATGTCCTTACTGTGTCTACAGAATGGAAAGAATAGATGCGCAGGGAAGTAAACAGGGAAAAGAAAATCTGAAAGGAAAACCAAGGTGGAGGTTTGAGAAAGGCCAGCAGTGACTGGGAAGCTGAAATAAAAGCTGGTATTGCAGACAGAAGTGTTCTAGATGAGTTAAAAATAGTTTAAAATTCTCCAAAAGTTGTTTTTTTAATGTAAGAAAAAGTAAGGTATTCATCACTGAAAACATTTCTAGTTCAGATTATTTAGTGCCTTGTGGTTTACACAAAGTGTTTGCATCCCTTACCTTATTTGTTCCTCTCATCCAAATATGGAAAGTGGGCAAGAAAGAGGGCACAGTCACCATTTTGCAAGTGAAGGAATCAAGGTTTGAAGCTGTGACATCTCCTGACTAGGGTTATACAGTTCACGAGTGGGGGACGTGGGGTTCACACTGGGTGTTGCGCTTGAACTCAGTATTTTTTATTTTACAATGTTTACACACCCTGGAAAAGCCAAGCAAGCTCAAAGCTGTCATTTACAGGTGTAGTTAAAATAGATGGTTAAAAGAGACTCAACCTCATGCAAGCCAATATTGTCAAGCATTTTTTTCTCCCAGAGAAACAAAGTACTAAAGGGTAGGAGATCAAAGGAGAACAGTTGAGTCACAGCCACATGCTGAGAAACCAAAGCCAAAGGCTTTTTTGGATGGGACTTTGGTCAGCATCTAAAACATAACAAACTAATTATTAATTTTTATTCGATACTGTTTTTTCAATTGACGAATTTTGTTCCAGATGAAAATGTGCATTGTAGCAAAAATGTAAAACATCATGTAATTGTCTTATTATTCTCTAAAAGAACAAATTTCACCTAGGGAGAGATTATAGACAATTTTTACAAATACATTAGGTATAGATTGAGGATTGCATTAGAGGCAACCTGCCCTTCCAAAAGACTAAGACCACTCTCCAATTTTACACCCAAGAGACCAAAAACATAAATAAAAATTAGAATAAATTATTGATAAAATAAAAATTATTGGAAGAAAGTAGCTAAAAGCAAGTTTAAGAAATAAGATGCAGAATTATTATTAATTATTGCAGTCTTTGGAAAATCAGTGTGCTCTTAAAGAGTACCTCAAGACTACAATACCAAAAGCAAAGGAAAAGGGATAGTGGGAGGAAAAACGACCATTTCTAAATTTAAAAGGAGTTTGGTATCAGGAGATTAATAGAGCTCTCAGTGTGATCATACTCAGAAAGCTGGCAAATTTCCAACTGGAACTGACACATTCAAGATATAATAATGGTTTTCTGGCTTCCTAACTAATTTGAACTTGGCTCTATTTTTTTTTAATAGCCTTCATTTTTTTTTAGAACAGTTTTAGATTTTCAGAAAAATTGAAAAGACAGCACAGAGAGTTTGCATGCTTCCCACACCCAATTTCCCCTATTACTAGTGGCATACAATCTATGGTACATTTGTGGTAATTTGTGACCAATGTTAGTACAGTGCTATTAACTAAGTCCATTGTTGATTCACATTTCCTTAGTTTTCCCTAACGTCTTTTTCTGTTCCAGGATCTCATCCAGGACACCACATTACATTTAGTTGTCATATCTTCTTAGGCTCCTCTTGGCAGTGACAGTTTCTCTGACTTTCCTTATTTTTAAGGACCTTGACAGTTTTGAAGAGTACTGGTCAAGTATTTTATAGACTGTCTCTCAGTCAGGGTTTGTCTGATGTTTCCTCATGATTAGATTGTGCTCCTTGGAAGCAAAGCTATGACAAACCTACACAGCATATTAAAAAGCAGATACATCATTTTGCTGACAAAGGTCCCTATAGTCAAAGCTATGGTTTTTCCAATATTCATGTACAGATGAGAGAGTTGGACCATAAAGAAGGCTGAATGCCAAAGATTTGATGGTTTGGAACTATGGTGCTGGAGAAGATTCTTGAGACTCCCTTGGGCAGCAACAGAGATCCAACCAGTCAGTCCTAAAGGAAATTAATCCTGAATGTTCACTGGAAGGACTGATGCAGAAGCTGAAGCTCCAGTACTTTGGCCTCCTGATGAGAAGGACTGACTCAGGAGAAATGACCCTGATGCTGGGAAAGACTGAAGGCAGGAGGAGAAGGGGATGACAGAGGATGAGGTGGTTGGATGGCATCACTGACTCAATGCACTTAAGTTTGAGCCAGCTCTGGGAGATGGTGAAGGACAGGGAAGCCTGGCATGCTGCAGTCCATGGGGTCACAAAGAATCGGACACAACTGAGCAACTGAACAACAAATGAATTTGGGAAAGGAAAACTAGAGAGACAGGTGGCATTCTCTTCACATAGAAAAGGGCACACACTATCATGATGCTGTATCTCAGTTGATGTTAACCTTGAGCTCCATGCGGAGGTAGGGCTTGTCAGCTTTTTAGTCAGTTTTTCCACTATATGCTTTTTCTTTTTCTCTTTCTCTACCCATACTGTCCTCTTTGGAAGGAAATCACTATCTGAAGCCCACAGTTAAGGAGTGGAGAGCCATGTTCTTCCTCCTTGAGGGCAGAATCCTACATAAATGACTTGAGATTCTTCTGCAAGGGTTTATTTCTCCCTCCTATTTACTTATTCAATCATTACTTATATCAATATGGACCCCTGTATATTTATTTTATCCTTTGTGTTGTAAATCAATGCTAACTCCCTGATGTAAAAGCTAGTTTTAGAAAAGGCAGAGGAACCAGAGATCAAATTGCCAACATCCGCTGGATCATCGAAAAAGCAAGAGAGTCCAGAAAAACATCTATTTCTGCTTTATTGACTATGCCAAAGCCTTTGACTGTGTGGATCATACTAAACTGCGGAAAATTCTGAAAGAGATGGGAATACCAGACCACCTGACCTGCCTCTTGAGAAATCTGTATGCAGGTCAGGAAGCAACAGTTAGAACTGGACATGGAACAACAGACAGGTTCCAAACAGGAAAGGGAGTACGTCAAGGCTGTATATTGTCACCCTGCTTATTTAACTTCTATGCAGAGTACATCATGATAAACGCTGGGCTTGAAGAAACACAAGCTGGAATCAAGATTGCTGGGAGAAATATCAATAACCTCAGATATGCAGATGACACCACCCTTATGGCAGAAAGTAAAAGCCTCTTGATGAAGGTGAAAGAGGAGAGCAAAAAAGTTGGCTTAAAGCTCAACATTCAGAAAACGAAGATCATGGCATCCGGTCCCATCACTTCATAGGAAATAGATGGGGAAACAGTGGAAACAGTGTCAGACTTTGTTTTGGGGGCCTCCAGAATCACTGCAGATGGTGACTGCAGCCATGAAATTAAAAGACGCTTACTCCTTGAAGAAGAGTTATGACCAACCTAGATAGCATATTCAAAAGCAGAGACATTACTTTGCTGACAAATGTCTGTCTAGTCAAGGCTATGGTTTTTCCTGTGGTCGTGTATGGATGTGAGAGTTGGATTGTGAAGAAGGCTGAGCGCCGAAGAATTGATGCTTTTGAACTGTGGTGTTGGAGAAGACTCTTGAGAGTCTCTTGGACTGCAAGGAGATCCAACCAGTCCATTCTGAAGGAGATCAACCCGGGATTTCTTTGGAAGGAATGATGCTAAAGCTGAAACTCCAGTACTTTGGCCACCTCATGAGAAGAGTTGACTCATTGGAAAAGACTCTGATGCTGGGAGGGATTGGGGACAGAAGAAGAAGGAGACGACCGAGGATGAGATGGCTGGATGGCATCACAGACTCAATGGACGTGAGTCTGAGTGAACTCCAGGAGATGATGATGAACAGGGAGGCCTGGCGTGCTGCGATTCATGGGGTCGCAAAGAGTCGGACACGACTGAGTGACTAAACTGAACTGAACTGAACTCTATTTATTTTGTTGCTCCGATTGTTCCAAACATTTTCGGTGTCCCTTCAACTAAGGTAGGGGTTTTGAGGGGTTTTTTGTTGTTGTTTTGTTTTGGTTACTCTTGTTGTTGTTTTAAGTACTGCTTCACTTTCTGGCACTACAAGATACTCCAGGCTCATCTTATAAACAGTCATCCCTAGGTATCCATGGGATATTGGCCCAGGACTCTCCAACCCCCTGGATGCCAAAATTGGCAGCTATTTAAGTCCTTTATAGAAAATGATTAGCGTATTCTGTCCTCCATATTGGAGGGTTCTGCATCTGAGTATTCAACTAATTGCAAATCTGCAGTTGATTGAATTAGCAGTGATGATATGAAGATCCAGCTACATTTCCTACCCAGCCTGAGAATCAACCATTACTCCAAAAAGCCCTGGCTCTTTTTATTGAAGGATAATGTCAGGAGCCAAGCTCAGAATGCTAGGCATCCTCATTGCTACTGGGCTGACTTGGTTCTATATTTAATGTCAGTTGAAGAATTTGTAAAATATTTATTGAACATTCACTGTGTGTTTAGAACTGTATTGAACTCCCAGCCCTGATTAAGACACTCATTATTTGCCCTCATGAAGTTACATTTTGGTGGAGTTTAAGTGGAAAATGAAAGGAAAAATATTAGATTATTAGTTTATTAGAAGGCGATGAGTATTTCTGAAGATGAAAACCCAAAAAGGGAATAAGGGAAGGGACATTGAGATTTTAAATGAAGTGATCAAGGAGGCCCCCCGCTAAGGAAGGTAAGTGGACTAAAGGAGTCACATAGACTGTTGGAGTGGAAACATTCCAGGAGAGGGAAGAGCTAGTGCAAAGGCCCTGAAGCAGGAGCATCCCTGGCATATGCACAGAATGGATATGAGGCCAGTGTTGCTAGATCAGAGAGCAGAGCAAAGCAATACAAGCTGAAGTCAAAAAGGTAATGGTGTGGTGCTGCAAGGGGTTAGGGAAGGGATGCAAAGCAAGTCAGCCATTGCAAAGGCCTTGGCTTTGCTCTAAGAAAGAGGAAAGGGAGATGCTGGAGGATTTATATCTTCTTGGGTAAAGATAAATGTGTGCATGTGTGCTCAGTTGTATCCACGTCTTTGAGATCCCATGGACTGTGGCCCACCAGGATCCTCTGTGCATGGAATTTTCCAGGCAAGAATACTGGAGCTGATTGCCATATCCTACTCCAGGGGATCTTCCTGACCCTGGGATTGAACCTGCATCTTTTGCATCTCCTGAATTGGCAGGCGATTCTTTACCAGTGGCACCACCTAGGAAGCCCAAACAGGGAAACTGCCAGTCAAAATATAGTTTTAATTTTCAACTTGTGCAAGGGTCATGAAAAGACATGACTCCAAGCCAAACTGAAGAATGCCACCGAGAAGGAGTTCCACATTTGCCAACATGGCAGTAGTGGGTAGTAGTGAATTCATCTTGAGAAATATGAGGGGTCTTTCTTTGTCCTGGGGTATTTCCATGAGTTCCTGAAAGCAGGGTGGGGGGTCTCCCTGGTGGGGAATTCCTAGGTTCTGTCTTCAAAGATTTGAAAAGGAGCAGGTATCCAAAACACACCCCCAAACTCCTCCAGGATACTCAGGAAAGAGGTTTCACCAGCAGCCTTATCATTAGAGTGTTTGGTAAACTGATCTAAAGATTAACAGTGGGTTTTACTGGGTAAGGGGGAAATCCACTTGGGATGCTAAGGAACTTCAATGGGAGAGCACACAGGTGGCAGATGCTGCCAGCCAGCTTTCAGCTTGCCATATCTGTCTCATTTCTTATTTTCTCTTTCTCTCAAATTCTGCATTCATTTCTTTTCCTCTGTTCTTTTAAAGACTTCTCTTGTCTATTGTTACCTAATCAACAGGACTTCCCTCATAGCTCAGTTTGTAAAGAATCCGCCTGCAATACAGGTGACCCTGGTTCAATTCCTGGGCCAGGAAGATCCACTGGAGAAGTGATAGGCTACCCAGTCCAGGATTCTTGGGCTTCCCTTATGGCTCAGTTGGTAAAGAATCCACATGCAATGCAAGAGAACTGGGTTTGATCCCTGGGTTGGGAAGACCCCCTGGAGAAAGGAAAGGCTACCCACTCCAGTATTCCGGCCTGGAGAATTCTTTGAACTGTATAGTCCATGGGGTCGCAAAGAGTCAGACACTACTGAGTGTCTTTCATGCAAAAGTAACCTTGACTCTTACCTCACACAATACATAATAAGTAATTTGGAATGGATCGTAAATCTAAACAGAAGATATCAAACTATAAAAGTCTAGAAAAAGGCAAAAAACTTCCTGCAATTAGAATCAGCGTCACCCTCCTCTTCACACCCTTCTTTTCTCTCTGCCTCTCTTAGAATGCCCTAGGAAGCACAGGGTTGAAGCACTAACAGAAGAGAGGAGATCAGACCCATTTCCCCGGAACCCTTTTGAGGCTGGTGACCTCTATTAAGTTGCTCAGCCTCTCAACCTCAAACCCCTCAAGCACTCAAGAAGGGGGTGTATAGAAAACATCCAGTTCAAAGGCTTACTGTGAGATTTAAATGAACTAAAGAATGTAAAGTGCCCAGAACATGGCATGCTAAATACTAAGCTTTTGCTAAATTTGACTTGCCTTTTCAAATCTTCCCCATTTTGCTATAATATAAAGTGTGTGGATATAAAGACTGTCTTGTTCATTTCTGTTTCTCCCTCCAAATCTTGCAGTGACTTGCACTGGCAGAGACTCGAAAGCTGTTAGCTGAATTAGTGGATTCATGAGGCTTATAGTATCACCTCATATATGTTTAAGGGAGAACACACACCCACACACCTACACACACGCACTCATGGGAATCAGGCTGTACCTGACTGCACGTGTTGTTGACTTACTCTGAAGCTTTCCACAGGTCCACAGCAAGTGGGAGTTCAATAAATGTTGTTGATTGACTGATAGCTCGGACTCCATGAGAGATGGGCAGCTCTTAACGTCCAGCAGTTACCACCTGCGACTCCCAAAACAACTGCCTTACTCCACACACAGGGCAGCGAGGCAAAACCAGATACACCAGTTGCCGTTGCTGCTAAGGGCACATAGATTTTAGCCAGAACTCACATGGGCTGGGTTTCTGCCTCATCATGTGCTTTTCAGCTTCTTAATTAAAATGGAAATTGAATGTGCTTATTGTAAACGGAACAAAGTCAAAATGATGGATGAGCTGCCACCGAGAGAACTGCCACTCTGCAGCCGCTGGCCCTCTCTCTCTTAGGGCGGACTTTCCAAGGGCTGCCTGTTGGCCTATGAGATGTGGTAGAACAGAGGCTGCCCGGGGCTCCCGGAAACCAGTGTCTCAGCACTGAGACACTGGATTTACACACTTCCCTGGACTGACGGTCTCCATGTGGATTAGGGGAAGTAAAGCTCCCCTAACAGTTGACTTCAGAGCACGACAATAAGGCCTCCCAGAAGACTGCAGAGAAAAGGCCTGGATGGGTCACACCCAGGCTTAGAAATGTAAGAAATGTGTAGAAATGATGCTGCCACGCAGCAGTACCCTTTCCTGGCGACTGCTTCAGTTTACACGGTGGCAGCCGCACTTGGGTGCTGGGAAACATCGCCTCCTTAGCCATCTTGGGAGTTCCCTTTGAACTGAACATGCTTCATAGGTAAGTTCTCAAAATGCACCGGGTGTCTAGGTAGGCAAAGGAAGTGGAGCTTACGCTGAGAGGGGTGGGACGTATATTTCCATATTCTTCCTTCCGGGCTAATTCTGATGTTAGAAGCAGAGCCAAGCCAACAACCAAGGTCTGAGGCCCAGTCTCTTCCACCTCAGTCTTGCTGACAATCAGGGAACAGCAAACAGGAAAACACTACAACCAGACAAGAGACAAGAGGGAGACGTGATGGGAGTTCATTTCGGCTGGTAGATCTCACACTGTTGCCATTATAATCCCCTGGAAACTTTGTAAGCATCTGAATGGCCGCAGGCACCTCTATGACCAATTTTAAAAAGTCAGATCTCTTGGAGAAGATCTAAGCATCAGCATAGCTTCAAAACCATTCCAGGTGATTCCTGAGTGAAGTCAAGTTTGAGAACCAGAACTTTGAGCCGTCAGGGTCTACCGGAATGAAAGAGGTTGCAAGAAGGCTTTGCATGGCCTCATTGGCTCTGAGCCCCTGGAAGCCAGCTGAGGCCATCAGAATGCTTCACCCCAGAGCTGACGCACATCTGTTGGCACAAAGCCCATCTGTTTCTGTGCTGCCTAGTGAGGGCCAGGGCGGGGGGCGGGGGGTGGGGGGTGGGGGTTGGGTACCGAATGCTCCTGGGAGCAATTTGCTAAAGGGACTGATTTCACTCTGTGCCACCAAAAGTTTAAACATGTCAGCTGAGGCTATTTGTTTTAAGACAAAGGACTTTAGGAAGAATAGACTGGAATAGGTCTCTACTCAGCTCCTAAGGACAAAAAGCAACTGTTGCACCACCATCAGCGTGAGCCTCCGATGCCAAAGGTTTGGTAAAGGCTGGGTTTAATTGTTTCTAAGGAGAACAGGAAATATTTATTTAGGATTAGAGGCAGCTGCTCCAATGGTACAGCTGGGGACGGTGGAAGATATAATTAAGGAACTGTATGAGGGAGGTCTGGAAAGCCACCAGAAGGCACAGGAGCCTTGAGAGAGGCTGTTTGCATCGGTTTTGTGTGTGTGGGCATTGCAGTGTCAATAGACACTTAGAAAAAGATAAATACGCAGTCTAATTAGCAGCTGACTTGAGGTGGCAGGATCAAATACAGGTAGAATCCCATTATAGCCTCCACCACAGGTCCTCAAAATTGTTTTGATGAGTGAAATTGCATGATAATAAGTACATGTTGGAAATTATCACTCATATCTCCCTGTCTTTTCTCACCACGTTTCTCACCTAGAATGCCCTTCTCACAGACAGGGAAGGGAGTGGCCGGGAAACTTACTATCACCAAAAATGTGCTAGTATTGTCAACAGTAAAAGAAAGGAGCTGTGTAAATTATGAGCAGAAAGTTGTGGTTCCATTTGTCCTCTAGACACGTAAATGTTGAATCGTTTCAGCATGATAAAAAATAAAACACTTCCTCTGCTTTGCAAATAGGTTCATCTGTACTGTTTTTCTAGATTCTACATATCTGCAAATTCTCCTACCA
The DNA here is from genome assembly GCA_917880005.1 of Nanger dama. NCBI lineage: Eukaryota > Metazoa > Chordata > Mammalia > Artiodactyla > Bovidae > Nanger > Nanger dama. Next base: position 1,061,551 of record CAKJTW010000047.1, on the reverse strand, counting down.
GGGTTTCTTAAAATAGGCAACTGTACATAGTCGTATCAGAGAACTCCTATAAACTTAAATTTTTGTAGCATTTTTTTTCATGTTAGCATGTTTGATTTATTTTGTAGAAAAGGAAACAGAAAATAATGAGGTTGGTGAAAATGTTCCAACAATAGAAGAAGCAACTAAAGCTGAAGCAGCAGAAGGCATTGCAGGGTCCACTGGAGATACTGTGGACATCCCCAACTGGCATGTACACAGAGCATGTTGTTACTGATCCTTTGGAATCTATAGATCCCAGAAGACCTCTCACCAGTGTATCAATCAAAGAATAAAAGTGGATCAACAACTGAGAAAACCAGATAAGTGTATACATAAAAGGAACCAGAATGATCTCAAGCAAAAGCCCTAAAATTCATCCCTGCTGCTGCTGCTGCTAAATCGCTTCAGTCGTGTCCGACTCTGCGCGACCCCATGGATGGCACCCCATGAAGCTCCCCCGTCCCTGGGATTCTCCAGGCAAGAACACTGGAGCAGGTTGCCATTTCCTTCTCCAATGCATGAAAGTGAAAAGTGAAAGTGAAGTCACTCAGTCATGTCTAACTCTTCGTGACCCCATGGACTGCAGCCTACCAGGCTCCTCTGTCCATGGGGTTTTCCCAGGCAAGAGTACTGGAGTGGGGTGCCATTGCCTTCTCCCTAGAAAACTTTAAGAATTAACGAGCAGATGCTCAGAAGTATCCTTGAGTCTTGCTGTTCAGTCCCTCAGTTGTGTCCAACTCTGCAACCCCATGACTGCAGCACGCCAGACATTTCTGTCCTTCACCATCTCCTAAGCCTGCTCAAACTCATGTCCATTGAATCAGTGATGTCATTCAACCATCTCATCCTCTGTCGCCCCCTTCTCCTTCTGCCCTCAGTCTTTGCCAGCATCAAGGTCTTTTCTGAATCAGCTCTTCACATCAGGTGGCCAAAGTATTGGAGTTTCAGCTTCAGCACCAGTCCTTTCAATGAATATTCAAGGTTGATTTCCTTTAGGACTGACTGGTTTGATCTTGCAGTCCAAGGGACTCTCAAGAGTCTTCTCCAACACCACAGTTCAAAAGCATCCATTCTTTGGTGCTCAGCTTTCTTTATGGTTCAACTCTCACATCCATAATTACTACTTTAAAAATGATAGTTTTGATTATATGGACTTTGGCAGCAAAGCAATGTCTCTGCTTTTTAATATGCTGTCTAGGTTGGTCATAGCTTTCCTTCCAAATGTCTTTTAATTTCATAGCTGCAGTCAACATTTGCAGTGATTTTGGACCCCAAGAAAATAAAGTATCTCACTGTTTCCATTGTTTCCCCGTCTTTCCCTAGTGCTTGAGTCTAGAAAACCATTATTCCTTGTCATCACCATATAGTCCATCAGACCAAGATAGCAATTATCAGTTCTTCATCCAAGGAGCCTCCCATTGTGAAGTCTCACAGACAGGAGAAAGTTATTACTTGCAGCCAAAATGTTTCAGTTTCTCCAGTGAACCAGGTAAGTGCTGGGTACTTACAGTTTATTGCTTCAATCCTCTCAACAACTCTTTGGAATAAGTATTCAGATCCATATTTTACAGGTAAAGAGAATGAGCTACAGAGGAATGAAATTACTTGCTCATTTTAGGGTTGACCAACCACTCCTGTGTGCAAGAGAGGGATGGGTTTTCTAGGATGTATGACTTTCAATGCTCAAACCAGGCATGTCCTGGGCAAACTGATGGTTGGTCACCCAATCAGGTCACAAATAATCTCAGAACAAAAATCAAACTGAGATCTTCCTAGATCCAGAATCCAAGTGTGAATACACTTCAGGAAAATTCACACAAGCTCTTATACTAAAAATTCACCTCTTATGTCCCTCATCAGTTCAGTTCATTTGCTCAGTCGTATCCGACTCTTTGTGACCCCCTGGTCCCTCATAGTCTTGTCCTATTTTCTTCCTCTTTTTCTCATTCTCATTGGATTCTAAAGTGTTTGGAAAATGTAGCGTGCATGTGATCAGATTTTCTATTTTTGTGCATTCCTAGTTTCTTCCTACATTAATTAAGCTTTGTGATGACATTTCAGACATTAGAACAATCCCACAGGGTTTCAGGAGTTTGTTCACTGGTTTGGCACCTCCTCCAATACAATGTAACATTTCTGATGTGTTCCTCCCTTATAGGATTTACTCCTTTAAAAGACACTGGTAAAAAATAAAAATAAAAATAAAAATAAAAGATGCTGGTAAACACGTTTGACAATTCATTTTCCTCCCTGATCTCTGCCTGCTCTGTGTGCAGGAGAGAGAGATGAGGGGTTATACCGGTGCTACTCAAAGCCTGCCTGTCAGCAGCATCTCCAAAAGCATGGCATCTGGTGCGAAAAGAAAATTTCTGAGTCCCACCCAGTTCTGAAGAATCAGAATCTCCATGAGCGCAGAGCAGGGATCTGAGTTTTAATAATCCCTCCAGGAGAGCCGCATGCACATTAAAGTTTCAGAAGCACCAGACTACATAAGGCTACATACACTCCATCAGTGTTTCTCAAATGTTGCTGAACATTAGAATCACCTGGGGAACGTTTAAAACTACTCATGCCCACAACACACCCACACCAATAAAATCAGACTTTGAGGGTTAAAAACCCAGAGATAAGCATCTTTTTAAAGACTTCCCAGATTATTCCAACATGCAGCCCAGGTTGAGCACTAAGGGAGATACAAGCTCTGTCTTTTGTGATTTTGAGAATCACTTCCTAGCTCTGCAAAACAAGGCAAAGGTACTTGGAGTGTTTTCTAACCTATTTTATAAGGACATCACTTATGGAACAATAACAAACAAGGAAAATGATAGCAGAATATCTATTTTAAAAAATAGAGTGGAAAAGAAATAGAAAGATACAGGAGTGGCTTGAGGTAAACGCCCAAACACAAATTGTATGCTTGTAGTAAGTTTCAATTCTTTCAGCAAATGAATAAGCCGATACTGTCATAGGCAGAACTGTATTTTCTTCCTAAGGTCAACTCAGATGGCAAGGATAAGTTGGCAAAGCAAAGACTCGTATTCATATCTGTTTTCTATTATTCTAATTATGGAAAGTGATGAGAGTCCATTTGCTGTTAATGTTTCTACAACCCTGTGATTTGTGGCCAAATATTCAAGTTTACTTGATGGTGTGGTGATTTTAAGCACAGCCAACATGATCAGAGATCAAGGAAAAGTGTTGAAATGGGGCATTTTTGAAGCAGTGGGAGCATGGCTCTCCTTTTTGGCAGCCAGAAGCAATGGTGTAACCTTGATAGCCTGAGGCTTTGTTTATATGCCCAACCAGTTTGACAAGATTTTACTGAATTACTAACTGGTTAATTTGTACCTCCCATATTTGCTTGAGGTTAATTTTGATGAAAACAAATTCAATCAAATCTATTCATCCAGTAGACCAGATTTTCGTGTGTTTTTTCTCCCCACTTGAAGGATAATGTGTTTGTCATATGGGGGCTCACTGGTGGCTCAGCGCTAAGAATTCATTTGCAATGCTGGAGACACAGGAAATGCAGTTTCCATCCCTGGGTCGGGAAGATCCCCTGGAGTGGGAAATGGCAACCCACTCCAGTATTCTTGCCTGGAAAATTCCATGGACAGAGAAGCCTGGCAGTCTGCTTGGGATCACAGAGTAGGACACAACCAAGTGACTGAGTGAGCACACACGTGTTTCTTGTATAACCCGAGAAACAATGCAAAAGTCACTGTAATTAAATTCTCTCATTGAGAAGGTGCTTACTATGGTGACACTGTAGCTTTGTGATGACCTTCAGATGTGAAAGCCACTCACATCTGGCAACTAACTAGGATGATGGGACTGATTACCTCTTTAAAGACAAGAAGCAATAGGGACCATGCAAACCTCAACCTGCTTTAGCAAACATCTCCTAGTCCTAAAAATACATATATAGTTGATCATAATAGTGGGGGTACCCCAGAAAGGGAGTTAGTCTAACCCTGAAAGCATGCTCAGTCTGTGTGCCCATGATGAGATAAAGTAGAGAAAACCCATGCGAAGTAAGCAATCATGCTCAAAAAGAATACCACACTCTCTGGGTTAAAAGGCCATATGTTTCTGAGCAGCCAGAGTAGTACCATATCCTATGGCTTAATACTTCATAAACAGGGTAAAGACCTAATAAAAATGGCCTGGAGATGTTCTAAAACATAGTGTTTCTTCTTTCATTTCTTCTTGCCAAGGAAAGCTATCATTTTCTGAAGTGATGTGTACTTACGTCTCTTGAGGACACCTTCTACTCAGTGTTTTCCCAAGGATAGAACTGAGGCCGCTGCTGGAACGTGGGAGAATTTTAGGGACACGTGGCAAAGAATCTGCCTACAATGCAGGAGACCCAGGTGTGATCCCTGGGTGGAGAAGAGCCCCTGGAGAAGGGAATGGCTACCCACTCCAGTATGCTTGCCTGGAGAATTTCACAGATAGAGGAGCCTAGGGGCCTACTGTCCATGGGGTTGCGTAGAGACAAACACGACTGAGTGACTAACACCCAAGAGTTTAAAAATATAAGCTTTGGGAAGGAATACAGAGGCCCCCAGCTCACCCTTTCTTTCTCACCCTCAATCTTGTCCTGCATTGCAAGGGGTCTCACATGCATGTCTATGGACCCAACAAGCCACATCCCCATGCACTAAATTCATCTTTCCTAACAGCTCCTCTTCTTCACCTCCCACCCCTGGGTGTATGTATATCAATAGTACACTCCATTCTCAGGAGGTCAAATATGGGGTAGCATCTGGTGGCCTTGGGTGAGCAGTGATTCTCCAGAAGAGTAGGGTCTAGGAGGGCTTTTTCCTTTGACTCTATCGATCACTCTTTCCATGGGTAAAACACTGTTGGAAAAGAACCAGTGCAGGCCTTCTAGAGTACGGTGCCCAGGACAGGGGGCGTCACTTTTAACCAAGGGTACACTGTTCTGCCTGTCTTTAGCAAGTGTTCTTCCAACTCTGTGTCCAAAAACTTCAAAAGGCACAGTGATCATCACTCCAGGAGGTGCTTCAATGTTTGGTAAGGGTCACAAGCACAAAAGAGCTGCGAGAGCCAGGAAGCAACATACATGAGTGAAGGAAGCTGATGCAGGTCCAAAGAAAGTAGTTGGGAATGTGGTGAGGTGGAAAGCACGGACCCTGTCCAAAGGAAACAGCCTCCAGCTGGAGCAAGGGGGAGGGGGATTTTGGTCTCCATGTTGCTGAATCTTTCAAGTTTTCAAAAAAAAAAAAAAAAAGCCAAAATTTTAAAATCTTGGCTCATTCCTTGATCCTCAAATGTTGGCAACTAATTCCAATTTTGTTTGAAACTCTCTGTGGGTACAACAACCCACATCTGCTAGCAGTTTTTAACTTATGGGCTACCAGTGTGCAACCTCAGAAATAAAAACTTTCTTCATTTGATTTTTCCCATGTTTCTTTGGGAACCCATGCACCAGGAGTAATCAAGAATCACTCTCTCTCTTCCAGCGTGCCTTATTTTGAAGCTAGACATCATTTCCCCAAACATCTCCCTTTTTTTTTTAAAAAAAAGTATTTTATTGAAGTATAAATGGTTTACAATGTTGTGTTAATTTCTACTGAATATATATATATATTCTTTTTCACTGGAGAAGGAAATGGCAACCTACTCTAGTATTCTTGCCTGGAGAATCTCATAGACAGAGAAGCCTGGTGGGCTACTGTCCATGGGGTCACAAAGAATCAGACACAACTTAGTGACTGAGCACATACATTCTTTCTCATATTCTTTTCCACTATTGTTTATCATAGAATATTGAGCATAGTTCTCTGAGCTATACACTAGGACCTTGTTGTCTACCTGTTCTATATACAATCGTTTACATCTATCAATTCAAACTCCCAATCCATCCCTCTCCCCACTTTGGCAACCAACCGTAAGTCTGTTCTCTATGTCTCTGAGTCTGTTTCTATTTTGTAGATACGTTCATTTGTATCATATCATAAGACATTTGCCTTTCTTTTTCTGAATTACTTTGCTCAGTATGGTAATCTATAGACCCATCCATGTTGCTGCAAGTGACATTATTTCACTCTTCTTATGGCTATGTAGTATTCCATGAGATATATGTACCACATCTTCTTTACCCAGTCATCTGTCCACAGATATTTAGGTTGCTTCCATTCTTGGCTTCTGTTAATAGCACAAATAGCTCCCTTTTTTGAGACGATTTAGCTGCAACATCAGCTGCTGCTTCTACAGCCTAACTTCTGTTTCCCCCCACTGTCATAGCCACCCACCTCTGTGAGTCCCTCCTTGGTCTGTTTTCATGAGTGGGTAACACCCATGAGTGAAATGCTTCAGCCATGATTGCTTCTCACTAGTAACTATTTTTCTTAGGTTTGCATGCCCGGCTTAGAAAAAGGAAAAGATAACTCAATCACCAGGCTTCTTATACAAGGTGGGTGATTTCAGTAAGTGGATGGAAGGCTGACGCTGCTAACAGCCTTCCTGATTAGTCAGAGAATATAAAATGAGGTGTGTATTTGATGGACTGTCGGGGTTGCAGATGGAATACAGCAACCGTGACACAGTAGAGGTAGAACTTCATGGATCATCCTGAGTGCCTGGGACTGATTAGCCGTGGTACAGCTACATGCAGCTTCTAATTGATTGATTTGAGTTTGTGGTCAGAAAATGACTGTCGGCTCCAGCTTATCTATAATTATCAGTAATCAGAAGCAGACTTCTCTCTCCTTAATCGGTCAGGGCTCCTCCAGCGTGCTCGACTTTTCTACTTTTCAGAGTTTCTGTAACCACTGCCTAATAGCTTTCACTGCCATAACATGATATCTGGTGACCATTGGGAAAAAGAGTCTGGGGGCATGAACAGAGAGGCAACAGGAACACTGCTCATTCATTAGCTTAATCGTTGAACTGTTTTGAGTTGAAGACGGTTTCAAGTTAATAGGAGGGCTCTCATTCACCATTTTGCTAGTCTGCTGTAAGCAAATCTGAATAAAGAATTAAAACAATTCCCATAACTCTTGCCAAAATCTCATTTTTAACCTAAAAATGATCTTGATGTTAATTAGAGGCTGGAACTATTTCTAGGAGCCAGAGTGTCCTGGGTAAGGCATCACTCACTGTCCAAGAGACCACCCAAATCAGAAACCTGGAAATCATTCTAGAACACTCTCCTTCTCACAGCCTCCTACTCCCTGCCACATCCAGTTAACCATGAAGGAAGCCTGAGTCCATCCTTCAAATCTACATGGTCTTAGAAAAACTTATGAGCTGTGAGGCTCTGAGCAAGTTGAACAAGACATTGGATGTATCACATGCAGTGTTTGACATGGATGTGCTTAATGAATTTACTGGCACCCCTGTATAAAAGTCCGTCCACGTGGCTGCAGACTTAAGATCGCACCTAAACATAAAGAAATTTATATTTAAGCATCTTGTCAACATTTTAAATTAGAGATATTAAAACTAGAGGATGTTATCCTCTTCAAAGGCTTTCCATCTTGTCTTTTCCCATCAATGGCATTCTCAGACAACTTCTGCTCTCAGCTTTGAAATCAATATTTATTCTAGCCAGCTTGTCTTCTTCCTCACGTCCAGGTTGACACAAAATCTTTCCAACTCTCTTTTGAAAAATAACTTAAGTATATTCTTTCCCTCCAACTACAGCCCTCTGTTAGCCTGTGGATTTCATTCTTAGACTCCTAAAACAGATTCCCGATCTGTTTTATATTTTAGCCTCTTACATGTCCAGCTCTTCCAACACAACAACAAGAATCATATTTCTTGGCCACCATGTTTAATCATGTTAATCCCTTTCTCAGAATACTGCATCTGCTAAAAATAAAATAAAACATAATAAAGTCCCAGGCTTTCATATTCTTTCCTAGTTTTAACCCTACAAAAATCCCCTTGGTCACACAACACTATTATAGGTTGGGTGATCCAGCAGCAGACCTGAGATGGAGCTTAAAATGTGTTAGCCACTCAGTCGTGTCCAACTCTTTGAGACCTCATGGACTGCAGCCTGCCAGGCTCCTCTGTTCATGGGATTCTCTGGGAAAGAATACTGAAGTGGGTAACCATTCCTTTCTCCAGGGAGTCTTCCAAGGATCAAACCTACATCTCCTGCATTGCAGGAGGATTCCTTACCTTCTGAGCCACCAGGGAAGCCCAAGATAGAGCTTAGTATGCAGCATATACCATGTACCCTTGGGATCAACACCAATGGAAGGGAGTGTGGCGGGAAGTTGAGCAGGATGGAACAGAATGGTTACAGATGGTGATACAGACCTGACGGACCAGACAGGCTTAGCCAACCCCACAGAGAGCTCCAGAGCCTGTGAGAGTTAATCACTCAGGGCTAAAATGAGCGAGCTTTTATACTGCTACTTCCATCCACCACTGTTCATGGGTCGCTCGAAGGAGGGGATGACTTTAGGCAAGGCAGATCTCTGCAGTGGAGACAGTCCCTGAAGGGGCTGAGAACTACAGAGTGTCTGCTGAGATTAATAGCTAGAGGCATGTCCTTCCCAGAAAGAAGCTTTGGGGTGCAAATCGCTATGTCCATTCCAATCTACTCCTTGTGCCACTTGGATCTACTCCACATACATTTGAGGAGCAGTCTTTACATTGTTCTAAACAAGCATCTTATCCTCTGGAAAACTGAGGTGAAAGTCATTGGAATGAACCACAGCCCCTGCTCCCACACCTGGTCTTAGGGCTGCAACTGATACACATCATCCCTCTTCTCCATTATCCAGGCTAGACTTCTCCTCACCTCAAGCAGCATCTCAGCTGCTTTGATGGCTTATCTAGTGGCATATGCTAGATCTTCATCTCTGAGTCATCTGGGGTCCTGGTCACCTGATAAGGACATGGTGGTGCCGCACTTGTCCATTTGCTATCACCATTGGGCAGGTACATTAGATACCCAGGTCCATGCCACTCTACCTCCAATGCTAATCAGAACTAATTACTCTGAAAAGACGGTGGCTCTACTTCTTGTCCATTGGTCCCTGAAAACAAGAAACCCAAAATGTCCAAACAGGAGCTACAGAACACAGTGAAATGAGACTCTTGCTGTACCTCTGACAGAAGTGTCTCTCTCTCTTAGAGGAAAAGAACTTTTAACTCTCCTGAACTCAGAAAGCACAACTCTGCAGGATTTTCCTTCTCCACTGAAATGTTAACTTTAGGACACTGACATACCATCATCTGTTCTCTGTTGCAATTAAAACCCAGGTCTCCTTGCCTCCTGTTCAAGGTTTACTTAACCTCTGAGTGTTTCTATGTGATGTTTCTCCATTATGGGCTACACTTCCTCATCCTCCAATCCATTAACATCCGTCCTTCCAAAATAAAACTGGTTAAAATGATATCATGCTAGTAGTTCCTATTAGAGATGGGCATCTTCAAAAAATTCCCTTTAGAACATTCGTGTACCAATAATAGCAAATGAAAGCATGCAACATTGAAAACTCAGCATAGCAGCTGGCAATTTGTCATTATTCCTAGAGGACTTTTTCACAGTGACAGAGCAGATAGCAGTGGTCTATTTTTCCTACCTTATCAAAAGCAGAGACTTGTGTCTTGAGTGGTGATCTTTTCAAGGAACCTTGTGGAAAAGAAAATAGAACTACATTCTTTACATTTAGTAGAATGGTATTAAATTTGACCCAGTGCATGTACCCATTGAGCCAATGCAACTCTTTCTATGTCTGCTTTTCTCTTCTAAAGTACTCTCAACTCTATTGCTTCTGGAATCTCTAATTGGCTGACTTTCAGTCCAAATTCTCCCTCTCCACTCTGTCCATTCAGCTTTTATTCTCCATCCTTCTCTTTTTCCTATATTGCTTTATTGAGTAGCCCCACTTGGCCTCGCTAGTTAATTATCTTCTCTAATCTTTCTGTCACTTATTCCCCATCTCATTCTCTACAGTCTTATTAGGCATCACAGAGCTGTAGAAAATCCCTTGAGAGACACGACTGTCCTCAGAGGATAGAGAAGGAAAAAGAATTGAGGGAAATAGGGAAATTTCCCCAATTCTTTACCTGCATCTTTCAGGTAAAGAATCTTACTTGAAAACCCGGATCATTGGGGAAGGGAAAAAAACAGTCTTGCTGGCAAAGAAGTAAGTAAGAAGGCATTCCAACTCTGTTTGAGTGCATGAGCACATCTAGCTCAAAATATAGAGTGAAGATTCAACCAGAAACACAAGCATCTGCTCCCTTACAGCAGACCACTATTCTAGCCAGCCAGTCATCTGTTCACATCACTTAATCAACAATTATTTATTGAGTCTTTACTATGTGCCAGTTCAAAGGATGATTTTGGAGAATGGCATTGAAACATGTATAATATCATATATGAAATGAATCACCAGTCCAGGTTTGATGCATGATACAGGATGCTTGGGGCTGGTGCACTGGGACAACCCAGAGGGATGGTACAGGGAGGGAGGAGGGAGGGGGTTCAGGATGGGGAACACGTGTACACCTGTGGCGGATTCATGTTGTTGTATGGCAAAATCAATACAATATTGTAAAGGAATTAACCTCCAGTTAAAATAAATGAATTTATATTTTAAAAAAAGAATGTTCCAAGATTACAGGAGAAATTAAAAAGTACTGTTTGGGACTTCACTTCAATAGAGAAACACAATGTAACAATGTTTTTGAAAACAATAAATAAGGCCAAGTATCAGGACAATAAATACAAATGTTTTCAGTCCCCCTATGAAAAGTTGAAGACTTTCAGATTCAGTGAAGAAGAACATCCAGAGCATCATGATTTGAAGAAATAAAACTCTAGAAACAACAAATGGTGGTCAATTCATACTGTTGAGCAGTAAATAAATAAACTACAGCTATAGTCAACAACATGGATAAATTTCTCAAACAAAATATGGAGAGAAATAAGTCAGATTTAAGATTCATACACAATGATTTGATTTCTGTAAAGTTAGAGAAGGGGGACAATAGACTTGCATGTTAAAAATGAGCATAGTAATTACTTTTGAGGAGGAGGGAGGGAGCAGTGATTTGGAGAGGGCATCGGAGGATTTCTGAATGCTGGGAATATTCTTTCCTGAATACCGTTACATCTGTGCCCACTTTGTGATAATTCACTGAGTTGTATGTGTTAATATATTGCAGATATTTCTGCATATACCTTAAAAGTCAATAAAATGTTATGAAACAAAGATAGCTCTGCAATACCTCATATGTTTACCCCATCATAGTATTGCAGAGGGAGATAAAATTAGAATGTTTGGGAATTAGAAAAATCCTGAATAGGAGGAGTAAGTACACTGAACCCCAGATTCAGGATGCAATAGACGACTTGCCAGGGATCTGGGGATTTTTCAATTGAGCATGAGGCATGGGCATTAATACCTCTCTTGGCCATAAAAAAACAGATAATACAGATTCAGTGATCCTATTAGGTAAGATGGTAGGTAGTGAATTTCAGCAGATTCTACTACTATCCAGCAGTGGATAAAAATTGTTTTAGTGGTATGATTTTCCTAGAGTTTTCAGTCAATCTAATCAAATTAGCCAAAGTTGCCTTTGTTTGTTTGTTTGTTTTCCCTTTTCTAAAATTTTGTGTCAAAGTTGCCTTTGACCAGACTTTGGAGGAATATAAATACTGATGTTTTAATATATTTAGCTGATGCCAGACTGAAATTCTACTCTGATGAATATACCTTTAGAGATGTATTCAAGTGAACAAAAATCTATGTGAGTCAGCACAGATCCTAGACATGTCTCCATCAACACCACTGGCTGTATCCCATCCTTGGTACTGAACACACCATCTTATTGGAGTTCAGTAAATACAATGCAAGATTTGTCTAGAGCTAGCTACAGTTCCTTTAATGGCCTGACTCAGAGATATCAAATTTTAGCTGCCATGGGAAAAAAAAAAAAAAAAGAAGAGAAAGAGAGCTGAGTGCTTTTGAATCTTTTAAGAGTTACTGAGTAGACGCATTACACAAATGTTTAAGGTTTTTCATCCCTTTTTATTAATTCAGTGTGTATTTATGGAGTCTCTGGCTTGTGCCAGGTACTGTTCTAAGGGCTAGGAATACAACAGTAACCAAAAGAGATTAAAATCCCTGATTTCATGGAGTTACTATTTTAATTAAGGGAGGGAGATATAATACAAAAATTAAACACTATACATTACAGATAATGAATGACATATAGTAAAATTAAATCAGAGAAAAAGAATAAGGTGTGCGTGTTAAATTGCTTCAGTATGTCCAAATCTTTGTGACCCCATGGAGTGTAGCCTGCCAGGCTCCTCTGTCCATGGGATTTTCCAGGCAAGCATACTGGAGTGGGTTGCCATTTTCCTCCTCCAGGGGATTTTCCCAACTCAGGGATCCAACCAATGTCTCTTACCATTTCCTGTACTGGTAGGTAGGTTCTTTACTGCTAGCGCCACCTGGGAAGCCCAGGGATAATCTCTGAGAAGGTAACATTTGAGAAAATACCTAAAGGGAGTTGGGGAAGCATGCTTAAAAAAAAATCTCAAGGAAAAAAAAAAAATCCAGACAGACAGAATAGCAAATGGAAAGGCACTAAACAGGGAATGTCCCTAGCTTGCATGAAAAGCAGCATAGAGGCCAGCATGGCTGGAGTGGAGAGAGTGATGGGAAAAACATTCTAAGATAAATCAGAGAAATAGCAAGGGGTACCACCTTGTGGGCCATTATAGCATTTGGTGGAAAGCTCCTATAAGTTTCTGAGTGAAGGATCTCACTATCCTTCAGATAGTTACTGCTCCCAGGGTTTCTATCATTTCTGTAGTTATCTGTTGAAAGGACTACCCTGGCTGGTATGCTGTGTACAAACTCAAGTTGGGTGATGACAGAAGCAGGAAGACCAGGAAGAAAGTTATGACACAACCAAGTAAAAGATGAGGTGGGTTGGACCAGGTAATCTGCAGCAAAGATAATGAGAGACACTCAGATTTTGGATATACATGGAAGGAGGGACTAAAAGTATTTAGTAGATAGATTATTGTTTAGATAATTTGAACACATGATATGAGATTAAGAGGGGAGTCAGAAATAGCTCCAAGATTTTTAGCTCAAGTATCAGGGAGGAAGGATAGTGTTGCCATTGACTGAGATATGGAAAAGGGCAGAGAGAGCAGATTGGGAGGTGAGCCCAAGAGGTCAGCTTTGGACATGCCGATATGCCTGCAAATATCTAGCTGTGGAGATGAATAAGTTTAGAGTTCAGAGCAGAAATTCTGAGCTGATCCTTTAAGATTGTATTGAATCCCATCTTTTTTTTTTTTTTTTTTTTTTTGCTCTAAAACCTCCAATTACTTCCCAGATATAAACTAGGGAGCTGCCAGCATCAGGATTCTTTTAAAACCATGACAAAAGATGAGATCACCAAGGGGACGAGAGCACCTAAAAATAGAGATGAGGTTGAAGAATGGGGCCGTGGGTGACTCCAACATAATCTCTCACCAGCCCTACTTACAGGAAACTGAAAATATCCCCAGAGGGAGAACCAGGCTATCTGGACTTGTAGGGTTGAAAATACTCTTGCAGGAAACCTGGGGCCCCTTCAGGTTCATGTCCAAGTTCCTAGTGTCCTGCAAGGTCATGGTAGTTTTCTATTGTCCTCCCTGGGGTTTGAGAGCTGGAGCAAAGCACAGAAAGCAGTTGTTAAATTAAATGACATGATAATGAAGCAATAATGTAAACATCGCAGTCAAAGGGCATTATTGCTCCCTCCTAGCCAGCCAGAATTTTGCTTTGAAATTTGTATAAACTGTAACTGGCTACTAAGATGTTGAAGGATGCCTAGTGAAATGGACATATAAGGATCTGTTTGGACCCCTGCCCCATCTTCCTGAGAACATTATATAACAACTGTGACTGCTGGAAAAGGAAAGAAGCCAATAACTGAAATGAACGGGGTTATTGGAAACCTAAGACACGTAAGCCAAACTTGTCTAAATGCAAAATATTTACTTGCCAATTTGGACATTTTATCTGGGAATCATTCAAAGCAGCAGTTCTCTAGAGCTAGGGTGCTATTCTTATTCCTAGACAAGGTTGGGGGTTGGGGGAGGAAGATCTAGGTTTTTATGGAGCCTGAAGTTTGTACAGTTTGGTTGAGGGAGTACTTTTAAGGGAAAAGAAGACAAAACTAGGCTTCCCAGGTGGCTCAGTGGTAAAGAATCTACCTGCCAGTGCAGAAGACACAAGAGATAGAGTTTCTATCCCTGGGTTTGGGAAGATCCCCTGGAGGAAGAAATGGCAACCCACTCCAGTATTCTTGCCTAGAAAATTTTATGGACAGAGGGGCTCCTGGCAGGCTACAGTCCATGGGGTCACAAAGAGTCAGACATGGCTGAGCCCACACACAAAACTAGGTATAGGGTCTTAGAAAAGACCTATGCAAGTAAAGGTCTTAAGCTATAGTTTCACTACATACACAGAAGGTCCACCTCTGACCCTGGAACCAGATGATAAAACCTTGGGAGCAGTAACTGATGACTTAATCCTTGGTGATAGAGTTCACAGAAAAGACAAGAGACATTCAGAATTAACCAGACATCATTTAAAGTCCCTTAGATGAAAGGAGAGAGAGTAAACAGTCTTATTACTTGGGATTCAATAGTGTAGGACCACCCCAACAATCCTTAGTCCATCCAATAATCTGAGCAATCTTGCTGCTCTTTGCTGATTCTAGGGACACTGTGGTCTGAGTCAGAAAACCAATGATGGTGTCAGAAATGATACCTCTGTATGTATACATATGGCTGATTCACACAGTTGTACAACAGAAACTAATACAGTATTGTAAAGCAATTATCCTCCATTATTTTAAAAAATGAAAGAAATGAAGCTCCTGGCTTTTATCCTATGTGTAGAGTTGCCAGATAAAATGCAGCGTGCCCATTTAAATCTGAATATCAAATAAGCAACCTATAATTTTCCACCATAAGTATGTCCCAGCATATTCATGCCAGAGAAGCATTTGTTCATCAGAAATTCTGATTAAACTGGGCATTCTGCATTGTCATTTGCTACATCTGGCAAAGCTACTTACACTGATCTCTGCTTTGGGACCTACAACAAGATGGGAATTTAGAGAGCAGAGCTAAGGAATGTGATACAAACGTTGTATTGGTAGATGACACTGTCGCTTCCATACTGGTCCCGCACTCGTAGAATGTCGCACCATGGTATCAGAATCTGTAGCAAGGGAACTATGGATGTGTAGAATTTGTGCATATTTGATTCACATAGAATAAATGACTAGTAAAAGCTGCTCCCATTTAACTGATGGAAAAGATGAAATCACTGCTGTCTAATAAGCAGCATTATTGCAAATACAACGTTCCACTATTCCCCTAGTCTCCCAGAGGGATAAAATATTTTGCTATTGCTGGAATTGTTACAATAACCAAAAACGCATAAAGCATTCTAATTGTGAAGCGTTAAGTCCTGACTATTTGTCCAACAAAGGAAAAGTCACTCCCTACCTCTCAAGATAGAAATTAGGATTAAATATAAGAGCTAAGTCTCAGCTCATGGAGAGAGTTAACAGTACTGTGTCCCAACACTTTGTGTACCTTACAACCATTTTAGTTATATAATGTCTCTGAATAGTATTTTAGTACCTATAGCTTTGATTTAGAGATATGCATATGTCCTCATTCTTTCATCATAGTACCTAAAAGATAATATATTATCATCACTCTCATTTAAAAGCTATTTATTTATTTGACAGATATTTATTGGGTATTCATTATGTGCTAGAATAGTGACCAAGACAAAGTCCATCCTGATAGAACTTGTTTCTAGTATGGAGAAAATATATATTTAAACCTCATGAAGTTTCAAATAGTAATATGAAGTTTCTTCATATTATTATGAAGAAAATGAAATAGGGAGACTTCCCTGGCAGTCCAGTGGAGACTTCCAATAGAGGGGATACAGGTCCCTGGTCGGGGATCTAAGATCCCATATGCTTCACAGCCGAAAAAAATCAAAACATAAGACAGAAGCAATATTGTAACAAATTCAATAAAATCTTTTTAAATGGTCCACGTTAAGAAAAAAATCTTTAAAAAAGAACACAGAGCAAGAGGATAGAGAGAGACAAAGGCAGCTGCTTTTTAGATAAGGTGGTGAAAGTCCTTTTAATGGTAGCATTTGAGCCAGACATATATTTTATATCATAAGAAGATTCCAGGCATATGGAAATGGAGTAAGAACATCCCCAGGGGAAGAAATGAGTTTAACAAGTTCCTGGTACTGGATGACTACAGGGGAGTGAATAGAGTGTGGAGGGAAAGGAGTGTCAAATGTGGTTGGGGATGAGGTAGGCAGGGGCAAGCTCACAAAGAGCAGCACAGACATGGAGAAGAGTTTGTATGGTATCCCAGTGCAGTGGGAAAGAGGTGGAGGGTTTAGAGCAGGGAGGTGCTGTGATCCACTGCATGCTGAAAGGATCAGTCTGGCTCATATTTGCAGCAGAGCCAATAGGGCTTGCAGGTAAATGAGAGGAAAGGGATGGGGAAAAACAAAGCACAATGGATCCCCCTTAGGATTTTTACCTGGAAAGTTGGATGCTATTAAGCGATATGGAAACTGAGGTTCCTTAATATTAAAATACATTCCTATATTCACATGTTAACAGAACCAAGATTTAAACTCAGATTTTTCCAGTACTTCAATATTGTTGAACTAGTATATTGGTAAAACTACTAATTTGTTTACTTATTTAAAAGTTCCCTTTTGGGAAGGGATAGTTAGGGGCTTTAGGAAGGTCATGTCCACACTACTATATTTAAAATGGATAGCCAACAAGGACCTATTGTATAGCACATGGAACTCTGCTCAATGTTACCTGCCAGCCTGGATGGAAGGGGGGAGAACGTTGGGGGAGAACGCTGCTGCTGCTAAGTCACTTCGGTCGTGTCCGACTCTGTGCGATCCCATGGACGGCAGCCCACCAGGCTCCCTCGTCCCTGGGATTCTCCAGGCAAGAACACTGGAGTGGGTTGCCATTTCCTTCTCCAACGCATGAAAGTGAAAAGTGAAAGTGAAGTCGCTCAGTCGTGTCCGACCCCTCAGCGATCCCATGGACTGCAGCCTTCCAGGCTCCGCCGTCCATGGGATTTTTCCAGGCAAGAGTACTGGAGTGGGATGCCATTGCCTTCTCCAAGGAGTTGTTTCCCTGCTGCTGCTGCTACTGCTGCTGCCGCCGCCGCTGCTAGGTCGCATCAGTCGTGTCCGACTCTGTGCGATCCCAGAGACGGCAGCCCACCAGGCTCCCCCGTCCCTGGGATTCTCCAGGCAAGAACACTGGAGTGGGTTGCATGGGCACATGTATATGTATGGCTAAGTCCCTGCAATAGTCACCTGAAACTACCACAACATCGTTAATCAGCTATACTCCAATACAAAACAAAAAGTTTAACGTTTGGGAAAGTAAATAAGGTTCCCCTTTTAAACTCTAAGCTTCTTTATCAACAACAAGGATCTGGTAATATCTGATATCTAACCACGACAGCAAAAGCACATTAATGCTTTTTGATGGTGAGAACATTTGTAAGAAGTTATGACAAGTCTATGAGCCTCCGTGTTTGCCACCATCCCTGACTAATTCACCAATCTGATCCTTTCAGAAGACCATACGTGTTTCCTATGTTGTCGGCTTTGGACTCTGCTATGGAAGTACTGATCTCATTTCAGAGGCCAGCAAGCTTTCCCTTCCTCAGAAAGTACATGGGTGCAATTACAAACATATGCTCATAGAGATAAAAACACATGCTAGTTATTGTCCTACAGGCAAAGTTGTCTTGAAGGAATCAACAACAGACTTTATTTATTTGAGAAAATCCAACAGAAGAATATATCTCATCAACTATCTTACAACATTCTGTATTTGATTACTCTCTGAAATACATGACACTCAGTGTTAGATTCTTATAAATTTAAAAAAAAAAACCTACAGTGTCCAACATCAGTGTGAGTCTCAGTCAACCTCGGCATGATTTTGCTCTCCTTATAAACGATTAGGAGCCCCACAGTTCCATATATTTTTCAATCATCCTTCTAAGGAATATTTAAACTCAACAGATCAGAAGCTTTGATTAGCACACCACTATTATTACATTCTTCAATGTGTGTTCCAGTCTGGGATCTTCAATACTTTCCTCACATACTCAAAAGAAATTTTTCTACACACTTCATGTAACCCTCCTATTTGTATGTAATATTAAGACTCTAGGCTCTTCTTAAATTATCTTAAACCAATTTACCAAAAAAAAAAAAAAAAAACATTAGTTACCAACTTGCCTCTTTAAATGAAAAAGTATGTTTCAGACTTCATCATTCTATCAATTGCAGCTTTTCTGAGTACCCTTCAGAGAAAATGCAAAAGAATGGGTGTGACAGAGCTCGAAGGGGAAGCACACTCCCCTTGACATTCATTCCTGCAACACTGAACTGTACCTGGAGCATCCACTTCAATAAGAGGAGCTGGCATGCCTGGCAAACAGGGGGAAATTTTTCTGAAGGGCTCATAAAAGAGAGATCTTTCTCCTTCCAGATACTGATTAACATAAAACATCTTGGCTCAGATCTCTTTCTGATAAATACCAAGGTCTTCCCATGTGATTAAGAAGCTAACTGATACAGTGTTTTTTCTCTTTTTATTTTTTAAATTATGAAAGTGTGATAACACACTTATAGGAGACTTGGAAAGTAAGGACAAAGTTATATATAGTTCTATTATATATTACAGTTATCTTTTTACATAGATAAATTAAGATTTTTAGTTGGACTTTCAATATCAAACTCTCAAAAATTAATAGAATTAATATACAGAAAAGCAGAAGGATATAGTAGATCTGAAAAGCATCATGAAGCAATTCAACATAATTAAGATTTATACAATTTTCACACAATAGCAGGATACAGATTCTATTTGAGTTCCCATAGACTATAAACTAGGAGACACTGGAATATATCCAGGGACATAAAACAAGGTGCAAAAATTTCATGGTCTAAAGGTATTGAAATCATACCAAGTCAATATAGTATTTTTTTAAATGCCCACTGAGATATCTCAAGTGAAACTTTTGGAGATTTCTATTATGGCATATCTGGCAAGAATGTCATTTTCTAAAGACTTTTTTGATGCCGCCCATTTTAAAAGTTTTTATTGAATTTGTTACAATATTGCTTCTGTTTTATATTTTTGGATTTTTGGCCACAAGGCCTGTGAGATCTTAGCTCACTGACCAGGGATTAAACCCGCACCTCCTGCACTGGAAGGTGAAGTCCCAACCACTGGATTGTCAGGGAAGTCCCGTTGCTATTCAGTAGCTCAGTCATGTCCAATTTTTGGCAATCCCATGGACTGCAGCACTGCAGGCTTCCCTGTCCTTCACTATCTCCCCCGAGTTTGCTCAGACTCAAGTACAGTGAGTTGATTATGCCATCCAACCATCTCATCCTCTGTCACCTCCTTCTCCTCCTGCCCTCAATCTTTCCCAACATCAGGGTCTATTCCAGTGAGTCTGCTCTTCACATCAGGTGGCCAAAGTATTGGATCTTCAGCTTCAGCATCAGTCCTTCCAATGAATATTCAGGGTTGGTTTCCTTTAGGATGGACTGATTCTTGCCTTGAAAATTCCATGAACAGTATGAAAAGGGAAGTCTCAAGAAAGTCATTTTCAATTTGTCAGCAAGACATGAGCTAAAAGCCTCTTTATTCAATAACCCTTCCCCACCCATCCACATACAAAGAAGAGAGACAGAGAAAGGAAGAGAGGGAGGGAGGGAGAAGGATGGGGAGATTCCAAATCACCTAGGAGAACATTCAGTTCAGTCCAGTTCAGTCGCTCAGTCGTGTCTGACTCTTTGCTACCCCATGAATCGCAGCACGCCAGGCCTCTCTGTCCATCACCAACTCCCAGAGTTCACTCAGATTCATGTCCATCGTTAGATCTTGTCATATTCTTCATTCTTCTGAGTTCACTCCCTAAAATAAGGGGGGAACAACTGAGTTTTTTCCCCTAACTACTAAACCCACAATAAAAAGCAGAGACATTACTTTGCCAACAAAGTCTATATAGTCAAACTATGGTTTTTCCAGTGATCATGTATGGATGTGAGAGTTGGACCACAAAGAAAACTAAGTGCTGAAGAACTGACGCTTTTGAACTGTGGTGTTGAAGAAGACCTTGGACTGCAAGGAGATCAAACCAGTCAATCCAAAGGAAATCAGTCCTGAATATTCATAGGAAGGACTGATGCTGGAGCTGAAGCTCCAATACTTTGGCCACCTGATGTGAAGAACCAACTCATTAGAAAAGACCCTGATGCTGGGAAAGATGGAAGGCAGGAGGACAAGGGATGACAGAGGATGAGATGGTTGGATAGCATCACCAACTCGATGGACATAAGTTTGAGCAAGCTCCAGGAGTCGGTGAAGGGAAGTCGGACAGGGAAACCTGGTATGTGGAAGTCCATGGGGCTGCAAAGAGTCAGACAGGACTGAGCAATTGAACTAAACCCACAGTCTCAGAACAACATGTCCCTCTGTTTTCAGGGAAGAGAGGTAATGATGGCAAGCAGAGGAGGAATGATGCTTGCAGTCACATTGTTCCAAGTAATTTGTGAATGTATTTGAGAAGAAATGCACTGAAGCTACTCAAAACAACTGAGAAAAGCTGAGGAAGGAAACACTGATTGTTCTGAATCCAGCTAAACATTTTGGAGCAAATTTTGGGACTACCATTTCTGATTGTGATTGAATAACCGGGACCAACTTTGTTCCCTTGCTGTAAACAATAAGAAACTAGATAAAATATATAAAACAAGTTTTCAGACACTTAAAACAGAGCACAGGCCTGTGAGTTCTGAAAATAAACTGTGCCAGAGAAATTGGTTATCCAGAAACAATAACCTTGACCTAAGTCTCACATTTTACACAAAAAAATGAATCATGAACTGAAAACTATGAAAGTTAAAAAAAAAAATCTGGAGAAAATGTTTAGGATCAAAGGCTATACAAAGAGTTCTTAGATTTAGCACCACAGTTATTCTCTATAAAAGAAAAAATTGGTAAATTTGACTCCATCAGAATTAAGAAAAATCTTTTGCTCTGGGAAGGACCCCACTTAAATAATAAAAAGCCAAGGTACATAGTGAGAGGAAAGTATTTGTAAACATATATCCTACAGAGGAGCAGTATCTAGAATATTAAAAAAAAAAAAAAAACTCTCAAAACTTAGTAAAAAAAAATCTTTTAGAAAATGGCAAAAGATTTTACTAAAGAGAATATACAAAAGGCAAATTCTGCCCTTAGATATTTACTCAAGAGAAACAAAAACCTATGTCTACACAAAGACTTGTACACAAATATCAATAGCAGCTTTAATCATATTAACCTAACTGGAAGCAGTCCAAATCTCCATAAACAGATAAATGAATAAATACACTGCAGTACAGCCAAGCAATGGAACAATACTCAGCAATAGAAAGTAACAACAGAACAATCACACATTATATGACATAGCAGCATGGGGAAATCTCAAAAACATGCTGAGTTAAAAAAAAAGAAAAAGACATGCACAAGAGAGTCCATATTGGACAGTTCTATTGATATGAAATTCTAGACTAGGCAAAATTTATATAGTGCCAAAAGAATCACTAATTGCTTGGAGCTAAGGTTGGTTATAGGTGAGATATGACAGCAAAGAGACGAGGGAAATTGGAGATTGTTGGTGTTGATTACACAGAAGCAGACAATTGTCAAAACTCATCCAACTGGAATGCATTTTGCAAGCAAATTCCACCTCAACAAAGTTGATAAAAATAAGATCCAAGGCAGTCAATGAATATGTATACCTACATATTTTTGTCATAGGGCCAATGAAATTCAGTAGAATTCATGTATCAGAGCAACTAAAGATTAATTTTAACAGCACGGTATAGTTGACGCTTCACTATGCTATCTGACGTTTTCTGCAGAAAATAAAACCATAAACAGAAGTCTTTATATGTGACCTTGTTATTTATGAAGTTCACGGTGCAGGAAGGAAGGAGGAATGCTCACTTGCCAGAGGCTGGGGATTACCAGTTCTTTAATTTCTGAAAATTACAGGTTTGTTTTCATTCAAGAGTTCAAATTAAGACCCTTCCAAGAATTTTTGTGTGTGTGGTCAGGAGGGGAAGAGGTTCTTCCCGAGTCAGGTGTAAAGGGGAGGTTTTATGATACTTAGCAAGGGTTTGGGGAGAGCAGACTCAGTAATCCCAAGAAGAAACTTCAGGAAGGCAAATGAACTGATATACAAAACAGAAATGGACCAGCAAACATAGAAAACAAACTTAGGTGAAAGAGAGGGGAAGGGGTTAACATATATACGCTACTATATATTAAATAGATGACCAACAAGGACCTACTGCAAAGCACAGGGAGCTATACTCAATATTTTATAATAACCCATAAGGGAAAAGAATCTGAAAAGATTATATATATATGAATCATTTTGCTGTACACCTGAAAGTACACTACTTTATAAATCAACTCTACTTCAGTAAAAATTTTTAAAAATAAAAATAAAAGGAGGACAGATAATGCACACTAGAGAGATTTTAGAGTTTGTCCATAAAACACAAAGAAGCTATATTTTTTAAAAGCACACTGTTTGGCAAGGGATATAAGACATTAGGAACCTCTTTGTTGAGTCTTTACCTTTCTTGGTAACTACAGGCATGTAGCACTATCTTATTATGGAGAAGTCAATTACCTCATTTCTTGGTGGATCTGAGGCCATCCACCCACATATTTTAGTCAAAAACATTTTCAGAAACCAATTTTTTTTTAACAAAGGAAAGGCAAGAAAGAAACATTACAAAATGTTAAACCCAATTGCCTTTAAATGCCAAAATTATGGATCTATTTCCACTAACTTTCTATATTTCCAAATATTGTTGTATAAGTATTACTTTTGCAATGGAAAAAGCATAGTAAACATATCATTATGGTCTGCATTTATTGGTAATGAAAAAAATTTTCAGGGACAACAAATTGTTCTGTTGTAATCTTCTAGCCTCTATAAATTTCCGTTACTTTTGCAAGAAAATTGCTGCATATTCTAGTCTTTTCTATTAATAAACAAAATGTGCCTTCCTATACCACAATTTTATCCCTCCTGGATCCTTTTTCCACTCCATGTGTCCACTACGTCAGTGTTCCTCCTACACACCGCAAGCCACAGACCACTCGCGGCCACCTGGGGAAAGCGGAAGTCTCCTCTGATTTTGTTCACCTAAGGTGGAAATTCATGCTACTTCATCCTAGGCAAGCTTGGGAGCTAAGATGCTCAGGGGGTTAGCACACAAAGTGTCTTCACTCAGGAAGAAACACCAAATATTATGAATAAATTTAGAAAATACAAGTGAAAAAAATCATGTGACGTTAAAAAAAAAAAAAACCACCTCCCTTCACCTTTGCAACTGGTGACAATATAAGATAGTGTTTGATTATCGCACCAGGGCACCAAATATTGAATGCATAATTTGCAGCCCTTTTTAGCAAGGAAGTTTTTTCCACAATTTCTTTATGCCTTCTTAAAGATTAATGAACTTAAATGCATGCCAGTAGCTGCCACCCCCAAACTCAAACGGATGTGTTCAGGAGTGGAAGTTAAGATTGGAGTTTGAAAATATTTTTGTCCCTCCCATCTTAGTAAATTATAATGGAAAAATTACAGTCCAAACTATAGCTGGATTATGGCTTTAGGCCATCATATGGAGTGGTAATGAGCCATCTCCTTCCTTTAAAATAACTCTCCAAACACACACACACACACACAGACACACACATCTTTCACACCTTTTTTGGCAAGCCCTCTGCTTATTTGTTAGTTCCATGAAGACAAATTAGTTAATTTGGAAACCAGAAATCAAGGATGCCCTCTGATCTGGGTAATTTTTCTGACAGTGCTGCTGCTGGTACCATTTACCAAGAGGCATTCACTAGTATTGGGTTGAATTTTTTGGCCAACCCAATACATTCTGCCCTCAACTGCATTCCAAGACGACTATATGGGGAGTTGTGTGGGGGGCGTCTTTTTAAAGTATATTGCATGTTATCTCTGACTCTGTGCCAAATAACAAGGAGATTTACAGTGGATCCTAAAATCAAATGGAGAGCAGAGTAGATGGACTATTCAAGAAGGAGAAGGAAACTGCTATTGAGTGAATGAAATGAAAAGCTCAGTTGTGTCTGACTCTTTGTGACCCCATGGACTATAGCCACCAGGCCCCTCTGTCTATGGGATTCTCCAGTTAAGAATACTGGAGTGGGTTGTCATGCCCTCCTCCAGGGGCTCTTCTGTGGATATCTTCCCAACCCAGGGTTTGAACCTGACCCAGGGATTGAACTCTCATCTCTTATGTCTCCTGCACTGACAAGTAGGTTCTTTACTACTAGTACCACCTGGAAAGCCTGATTATCCTAATAGTAAAAGTAGGTGTTAGTCACTCAATTGTATCTGACTCTCCACAGCTCCATGGACTGTACCCCACCAGGCTCCTTTGTCCATAGGATTCTCCAGGCAAGAATACTAGAGTGGGTAGCCATCTGCTTCTTCAGGGCATCTTTCCAAACCTGGATCTCCTGCATTGCAGGCAGATTCATTACTGTCTGAGCTACCAGGGAAGCCTTTTATTGAATGTCTACTGTCTACTGTGTACCAAATGCATGACGTGCATTAGGCCCTTGCCACTAATGGCTGGCCTTTAAACCACCACCAGCAGCAGCAGCATCTGGGAGCCTATTAGAAATTCAGAATTTCAGATGCCATCCAAACTTGCATTATAGCAAGACCCTCAGCATCAATTCACCAAAATCATGGATATAAATGGTATTAATTTTATTTTCTATTAGGAGATTAAGGGTCAGAAAGGTTAAGACATTTATGTAAAATTCACAACATAGTAATAAACTGGATTCTGGCCCACTTTAAAGCATCGTATTTCCACTCCACTGAGCCAAGTCTTAAACCAGTCTAAAGCTGCAAGATTTGGGTTTTGATCCAGACTCCAACCATTAATATCTTTCTGGGCTCATATGCACCAGTAACGTATCTGGGTGTCACTTTTTTTGTCCTGCTTATTTCATGGAATTGCTACAAAACAAATGAAATTAATAGATGTGAAAACACTTTAAAGTATTTTGCACTGGCCAAAATTAACCCACTAATGGAATATTCTATGTGACTCTTTCTCACTCAGCTTTTGCCAAGGCAGAAAAACCAAGGACAAAGCAACATATGCCAAGAGCTTCCACATCACACGGTGAGAGATCAGCCTGCCTATGTTTTGAAACTGGCTAGTTCAGCCTTAGTCCCTCATCCACCTCAAGGGTATAAAAAGCTTGAAAAAGAAACACTCTCAAAAGTGTTTTTATGGTAGGTGGGGCAGAGTAAGATCATTTGTCCTGCATCTCAATCCTATACGAAGGGGCCCTAAGGAGACCACACAGAGAGCTTGCTCTTTGTGCCCTGAAAGAATGCGAGTTAATCTGGTAGAAGAAATCTACCATAAACTTCCCCCTCACCCTAAAGGCTTTCCAAACTAAAGCAATACTATATTTTGGTATTTCCATGTTGACTATAAAACTGGACGGCAAATTTTAGTTGTGTGTCTTGGGGCCGAAAGTGGCTAGTAGACTTTTTGTTATTTAAAAGTGCCTGAAAGTTTTCTGGGACTTGGTCAAGATTTCAACCAAAAAGAAGGGAAATCTAAACTGCAGATTGGTTTAAAGGGACAGTAAGAAAAATAAGTATAATATCGTTTGCTGCTTGCATCCTATGGAGAACTGCTTTTCCCATGCTCTAGTACTTCTTATTATTTCTAAAAAACAACACTAGCTCAATAGAAATTGTGTTTCCAAAGCCAAAATCTGACTTTACAAATAAACTCACAGGAAAGTGATGGCATAGGCAAATAGTCTTTCCCCTGAATTACCTGTTCTTATCCTAAATCCAAAACCCAAGGACTGATGCTAAAGCTGAAGCTCCAGTGCTCAGCCATTCGATGCGAAGAGCCAGCTCACTGGAGAAGACCCTGATGTTGGGAAAGATTGAGGGAAGTAAGAGAAGGGGTAGATAGAGGATGAGATGGTTGAATGACATCATCAACTCAATGGACATGAGTTTGGGCAAACTCCAGGAGATAGTGAAGGCCAGGAGAGCCTGGCATGCTGCAGTCCCTGGGGTCGCAGAGGCAGACACAACTGAGTGACTGAAAAACAACAACAAAAAGAATATCCTCATCCAGATTCTTAAAACTGCTGACCATGAAGAGATAGGTGAACCTTCTAACTGTGAAAGGAGCCTAATTCCATTTTTCTGTAGGAAACCATAGAGTTTTAGAGGAGAAAGAAAGGATTCTACTCCCCCTCCCAGTCAAGCACCAACATGGCAGATGGGACGAGATTGAAAGAGAGCATCCTGCTCACCCCTCCAGGCATGCCTGTTGAGGATCAAGGTCCATGTTAAACTATCTAAGTTAGGGAAGCTGGGAGGAGATGCTCAAGCAGACCTGGAAAGTTGAACAGGATCTGGGGACCTGAACAGAGGAGCAAGGTCACAGGTAGACGGTAGGAGACAAAAAAAAAAATCACACATAGATAGCTGAAAAACCAAAAGAGCAATATATGTATTGGAAAAAAAGAAATTGAAAATATCCAATTGACCAGATTATTCAATTACCACGTGTCAAAATAACTTCAAATTCTATCTCCCTCCCAAACCTTTATCCAAACTCAATAACCATGGACATCATCTTGGTCTATCTTCTGATTCCATCTTCCCCCGTCCCTTCCCTTCGCCTGATTATCCAAATGTCAAAGAGTGAATTTGTAAAAATGGTCACATCATGACCCTCTAAAAGAGCCTTCACTGCCTTCCACAGTCTTTAGACAAAGTCTAGGTTCCTAAGCTGGCACCCAAAGTCTCTCAAAATCTGACTTCCACTTCTTTTCAAACTCATCTCTCACCAACTCCTATCCCACACCCAATGCCCCACAATCCAGTTGGATGGAACTGCTCAGTTTCCAAAAATCCCACCTTAGAGCCTTCACATGTCCCAAGCTGCAGAGTCTGCCAAACTTGGTGATGATGCAAATTACCCAGAATGCTTGTTAAAAATACAGATTCCAAGTCCTAGTACATACCTACCTACTCAGAATTTCCAGGGAAAGAATATGGGAACCTATAGTTTCTACAACCCTCAAGTGAAAAATGATTATCCAGCAACTATAGCTTAAGCTCACAGGGGCAAGAACTCAACCTGCTCTTTTCATAGTGTTACATCCAGAATCCAAAGTAAGTGCTCTTCCCTTTGCCTACAATGCTTGGCCTCCACCCTCTTTTTCACCAGGATGAATCCTATTTTGTTCACACAAAACCAATACCATTGAAGTAACCTAATACGCTACTGATATGCATTGAATGAACAAGCAAATGAATAAGAAGAAAAGTAAGTGAATCAAATGAATGGAGCAGGAAATTTGTGGGGAGGACTCAGGGTTTATAAGTGGCAGGCAACAATTAGATGTCATGCACACTGGGAGCAGCATCTGGGAGACCCAAGCATAGGGACCCTGGGTCAGAAACAATACATCCAGGCCCTGGGTATGAGCTATCAGATACAGCTAAAGGGATTAAGGTCACAATGCCAAAATCTTGACATTTAAAAATAATGGGGATGAGTAAGCAAACTTGTTCACTAGAGAGCTGACTAGAAGATAGACACTCAGCCATACTGGGATTTAGAAACAAAATAGGGACCCAATATATTCAAAGCTATGGTTTTTCCGGTAGTCATGTATGGATGTGAGAGTTGGACCATAAAGAAGGCTGATTACTGAAAAACTGATGACTTTGAATTATGGTGCTGGAGAAGACTCTTGAGAGTCCGTTGGACTGCAAGGAGATCAAACCAGGAAATCCTAAAGGAAATCAACCATAATATTCATTGATAGGACTGATGCTTAAGCACCTGATGTGAAGAGCTGACTCATTGGAAAAGACCCTGATGCTGGGAAAGATTGAAGGCAAAAGGAGTAGAGAGTGGCAGAGGATAAGACGGTCGGATAACATCACCGACTCAAAGGACATGAATCTGAGCAAACTTCAGGAGATAGTAAAGGACAAGGAAGCCTGATGTGCTGCAGTCCATGGGGTCACAAATAATTGGACATGATTTAGTGACCGAACAATGACAACAGTAACTGGGTGATCTATTGCTAAAATTTGAGTAGATCAGACATTTTAATAATGAATTATTGAGGGTCCCAGAGAAGACAGGGTGGGTTGGTCTGGCACATAGGTGCATATACAGGAGTCTTACAACTCAGCTGTAAAGATTAGAGGAGACACAGAGTCAGAGAGTCTGCACCTAGGTCTGTCTGCTACCCACTTCTCTTCCCAGGTACAAATACAATCATTAAAGTTATCTCACTTCTGGGCATACCCACCGAGGAAACCAGAATTGAAAGAGACACGTGTACCCCAATGTTCATCGCAGCACTGTTTATAATAGCCAGGACATGGAAGCAACCTAGATGTCCATCACCAGATGAGTGGATAAGAAAGCTGTGGTACATATACACAATGGAGTATTACTCAGCCATTAAAAAGAATACATTCTGGAGAAGGAAATGGCAACCCACTCCAGTACTCTTGCCTGGAAAATCCCATGGATGTAGAAGCATGGTAGGCTACAGTCCATGGGGTCGCAAAGAGTTGGACAGGACTGAGTGACTTCTCTTTCTTTCTGTATGTAGAAGTCCAGTATGGATTATGTACAATTTTAACTTATAAAATTGGTAATTGATGGGATTTTTACATAAATCCATTAATTGACGTCTGAAGTGAAACTGAAAATGTGTGACAAAAGAAACAACTATTACAGAAGTAAGATTGTCTTACAAAGGTAAAGTTTCCAGAATATTTATTTTGTTACTCTGAAATCCACATAGTATTGTGTGCCTGCTTAATACGCTCTGTTTCACACTATAGAAAATATGAAGAAAATGATTTGGTGATACCTATTTTAGTTTCCTACTTTTGCTGTAAGATACTTGGAATTAAATTACCACATATGGCATTAAAAATAAATAAATAAATAAAAGAATACATTTGAATCAGTTCTAATGAGGTGGATGAAACTGGAGCCTATTATACAGTGAAGTAAGCCAGAAAGGAAAACACCAATGCAGTATACTAATGCATACATATGGAATTTAGAAAGATGGTAATGATAACCCTGTATGCAAGACAGCAAAAGAGACACAGATGTATAGAACAGTCTTTTCTACTCTGTGGGAGAGGGAGAGGGTGAGATGATTTGGGAGAATGGCATTGAAACTTGGATAATATCATATGTGAAACAAATCGCCAGTCCAGGTTCAATGCATGATACAGGATGCTCGGGGCTGGTGCACTGGGATGACCCAGAGGGATGGTACAGGGAGGGAGGTGGGAGGGGGTTCAGGATAGGGAACACGTGTACACCTGTGGCAAATTCATGTTAATGTATGGCAAAACCAATACAATATTGTAAAGTAAAAATAAATAAATAAATAAAATTTTTTAATGGGGGAAAGGGGTGAGGAGACAAATTAGGAGCTTGGGGTTAATAGATACACATGTCTACATAAAAAAATAGATAAATGACAAGCATTTATATTATAGCACAAGGAATATATATATTCAATATCTTATAATAACCTGTAACTAAAAAGAATGTGAAAAAGTTTTATATATACATATATATATAAAACTAAATCACTTCATTGTACATCAGAAACTAATACAACATTGGAAATCACCTATAATTTAAAATTTTTTCTCTTAAAAAATTTTTTTAAAATAAAAAATAAATTTGAATGAAAGTAAAAAAAAAAAGTTAATGAGTTTCTTCTGCCTCCTTATCAACTAAGAAAGCACTTTTCTAGAGTTAAAAGTTATTCAAAGAAATACCAGAATTGATTTAATTATCCTTGGGAGTATGTGAGGACATAGAGATTAAAAAATATCCTGGAAAAGCTGGACAAACAGAGAAACAAGAAAGAAATCAAGAAAACTCCAGACGGTGCTCTTTTGACATCAGACCCACCTGGTGAAACTGGGAATGTTTATTAGATTTCCACAGCTACATTTATTTATGTCATAAAATTTCATCCATAAAGCCTTCAATGGTGGCAAGAAGAAAGCCAGGTGTGGTTGAGGTTTTTGTGAAGCTCTCAGAGTCTCCCTTGTCCTTCCCAGATGTAAGTGGAGAAGCTCGAAGACTCAGAAAGAGAGAAAACTATGAAACTTAAAAGATGTAACCATTTTTCCATTCACACTTAAACCATGTGTACTTGAGCAGAAATGTAACCCATGTGATCCTGATTCATTTACGCTGTAATCATCAAAATATTGTTTTCCAGGAGCAATTTAGTGTCCACAAAGATTTTCTGAATCTTTTTCAGAAATATTTTTAATCCATTTTCCTCATTAAAAAGGAAGTTGTGTTTGCCAATTGGCCAAGGACTCAGTCATGAAGAAAAAGTTCAGATTCCCTTCAAAGTTTCAAGGTCATGAATTTTAGTAGATTCATATTATATCCCAATAGTTTTTCTAGCCCCACAAAGAAAAGACAATGCTTGCCCAGGCAGATGGGTTGATTTTTCACAGATGTACCTAGAAGCTGATATCAGCCAGCATATGTATCTTGCCCATCATACATCAGCCCTGAGTTAATAATACAACTTACAAAGAAAAAATATTGTGCTTAGGTAAAAAAAAAGTCTATATTTAGATTATACAAATCTAAATGGCACAGCAAAGTGTACCATTATAAATGTTACAGTTTAAAAGGAATCCAGCATGACCTAAATGCTGGAATCTAAAAGAGGGGATGCATGTTTACATGTTGGAGAAGGCAATGGCACCCGACTCAGTACTCTTACCTGGAAACTCCATGGACGGAGGAGCCTGGTGGGCTGCAGTCCATGGGGTCGCGAAGAGTCAGACACGACTGAGAGACTTCACTTTCACTTTTCACTTTCATGCATTGCAGAAGAAAATGGCAACCCACTCCAGTGTTCTTGCCTGGAGAATCCCAGGGACGGGGAGCCTGGTGGGCTGCCATCTATGGGGTTGCACAGAGTTGGACATGACCGAAGCAGCTTAGCAGCAGCAGCAGCAGCATATATACATGTGTCTGATTCACTTTACTGTACAGCAGAAACTAACAAAACATTGTTAAGCAACTATACTCCAATAAAAGTTTTAAAAATAAAAGGAAACTCAGCAAATTAAAAAGGTTTCCCAGTGAGAAAAATCTAGATGGAAAAGAATCAAAACTGCTTGATAGTGTAGAAGTTGGGATTATTTAGCTTGCAGATGAGAAAACTTTGAGGGGATAAGACCACTCTTCAAACAAAGTAAATGACAGGTAAACAACCACAATCATCAAAAAGGCAAAAGAGTTACAGAAAAGCATCTACTTCTGCTTTATTGACTATGCCAAAGACTTTGACTGTGTGGATCACAGCAAACTGTGGAAAATTCTTCAAGAGATGGGAGTGCCAGACCACCTGACCTGCCTCCTGAGAAATCTGTATGCAGGTCAAGAAGCAAAAGTTAGAACCGGACGTGGAACAGCACACTGTTCCAAATCAGGAAAGGAGTACTTCAAGGCTGTATATTGTCACCCTGCTTATTTAACTTATATGCAGAGTACATTATGAGAAACGCTGGGCTGGAGGAAGCACAAGCTGGAATCAAGATTCCCAGGAGAAATATCAGTAACCTCAGATATGCAGATGACACCACCTTTATGGCAGAAAGTAAAGAACTATAGAGCCTCTTGATGAAAGTGAAAGAGGAGAGTGAAAATTTTGGCTTAAAACTCATCATTCAGAAAATGAAGATCATGGCATCTGGTCCCATAACTTCAGGGCAAAATAGATGGGGAAACAGTGGAAAGAGTGACAGACTTTATTTTTTGGAAAATCACTGCAGATGGTGACTGCAGCCATGAAATTAAAAGATGCTTACTCCTTGGAAGAAAAGCTATGACAAACCTAGACAGCATATTCAAAAACAGAGACATTACTTTGCCAACAAAGGTCTATATAGTCAAAAGCTCTTGTTTTTCCAGTAGTCATGTATGGATGTGAGAGTTGGAGTATAAAGATAACTGAGTGCTGAAGAATAAGCTTTTGAACTGTGGTGTTGGAGAAGATGATTGAGAGTCCCTTGGACTGCAAGGTGATCCAACCACTCAATCCTAAAGGAGATCAGTCCTGAGTATTCATTGCAAGGACTGATCCTGAAGCTGAAACTCCAATACTTTGGCCACCTGATGTGAAAACTGACTCATTGGAAATGACGCTAATGCTGGGAAAGTTTGAAGGCAGGAGAAGAGGATGATAGAAAATGAGATGTTAATGTATACTACTGAGTGGACAATGTCTTTGCAGTTGTTTCAGTTCAGTTAAGTCACTTAGTTGTACCCGACTTTTTGCAGTCCTATGGACCGCAGCACGCCAGGTTTCCCTGTTCATCACCAACTCCCAGAGCTTTCACAAACTCATGTCCATCAAGTCCATGATGCCATCCAACCATCTCCTCCTCTGTTATCCCCTTCTTCTCTTCCCTTCAATCTTTCCCAGCATCAAGGTCTTTTCCAGCAAGTCAGTTCTTCAAATCAGGTGGCCAAAGTATTGGAGTTTCAGCTTCAGCGTCAGTCTTTCCAATGAATATGCAGACTGATTTCTTTTAGGATTGACTGGTTGGATCTCCTTGCAGTCCAACAGGCTCTCAAGAGTCTTCTCCAACACCACAGTTCAAAAGCATCCATTCTTTGGTGCTCAACTTTCTTTATAGTCCAACTCTCACATCCATACATGACTACTGGAAAAACCATAACTTTGACTAGATGGACCTTTGTCAGCAAAGTAACATCTCTGATTTTTAATATGCTGCCTAGGTTTGTCATGGAGAAGGAAATGGAAACCCACTCCAGTATTCTTGTCTGGAAAAATCCCACATATAGAAGAGCCTGGCATGTTACAGTCCATGGGGTCCCAAGAGTCGGACATGACTGAGCGACTTCACTCAATGCTCAGTGCTCAGGTTTGTCGTAGTTTTTCTTCCAAGGAGCAAGCGTCTTTCAATTTCATTGCTGCAGTCACCATCTACAGTGATTTGGGGGCCCCCAAAATAAAGTCTCTCACTGTTTCCATTGTTTCCCCATCTATCTGCCATGAAGTGATGGGACTGGGTGCCATGCATGAAATGGTAGGGCCAGATGTCATATGCATGGAATAGCCGATACCCCAAACCGTCCTAATAGATCTGTGATTCTATGTTTTCCGCACCAACCCCTTTCCTTCAATACCCCAGCTGATTTAGAAACTTATAAATACTAACAACTGGTTTGAAAAACTCCAATAAAAAGTTTTCAGCTTCAAAAATGGCACTGGCATTCACATCAACTTTTTGACTTGTTTCTTGTTTTCTCAGTCTTCTAAATAGAGATGCCCATCCCTAGAGAAGTTACCTTCCACAAGACTAAACAGCCACAGGATATTCATGCCCAAACTTGACATATCTCATCATTTGTAATCAGTAGCCTTTTACATCAGCACATTCACCAAGACCTTTTTAAAATATCGAAGAATCAGTTCCTTTTCTCTTTTAGGGATTTGTTAAATTATTTGACTGAGTAGCAAGATGTGGCAAATGTGTGCACTGATGGAAGAAAAGCACAGCCATGATTTCTTATGACATTTAAGAACATAGGAAAATAAGGTAAACTCTTTCTAGGTAACTCTCCTAAAGGTTGAGTATTTTGTCAGCTTTTTATTTCCACACAGTCATTAACAGTTGTGACCTAAAGAGTTCCAGAGTACAAGGCTGGGTCTTTGAATGACAAACTAAGACAGCGCCTGGAGGCTAGCACTGACTGTGTGCTCCATCCAAGCTATTTCATTTGGGAAAACTAAGACAAGAAAGTCAACTAACTTTATAAGAGAAAAAGAAAAAAGGCCAATTTTTCTGTTCAGTTTACCACCATGAGTATTCAAAAGACTCCACTTCCAAGAAAACTATTAATTTTTACAGTGTCAGCACACTTTTTTTTTCAAACTGTATTTTTATGATACCATGCTCAGTGTTGGGAACATTTTATACCCAAGAGGACAGTCTGAGTTTTACAAAGTGGAGAAATAGTATCATATTTAAATCATTTGATCTATTTTTAAGAAACACTGTACTTAAGTCTACAGAATAGCATCTTTTAAAGTCTTTTAAACAGTCTTTGGTAAGACATCTCCTAAGTGTTGTAACCTGCTCCATCCATCTCTTCTTTGTCTTAGCCCCCATCATACTCAGCGTGGTCCAAGAGTGTGTGCTATCTCTGCAGTCGGATGGCTGAGTGTCACGTGCACAACCCATATACCAGCAGAAACTCCTCCTGCCCCAGCATGAAGAAACCTTTCACAGCCTGTTTTGGCAAGAGAAGAGTAATCAGCCTGATTAAAGAGATTAGAAAGAGTTCCTACACGGGGAGGTTAAATGGACCAGAGGTGCTTTACCTACAGAAGAGAGAGAATGACTTGAACATAGTCCTTCAGTCCGTGAATATTTTTCCTAAAGTCAATAGATGATTAAATAAATAAAAATACTCCACATCCACAGAGAACCAACAAAAGGAAATATACTTCACTTATAGCCAGAGAATTTGCCATTGTACAAAACAAGTTCTTTTCAATGTTTGAGCTGATAAAAGCATTGATGTGTTCTCTGCTGAGAAGTTATAGAGCCTGTCTTCCTGCAGATCTTCCATAAGACAAGAGCTGTGCCTTTGTCTTGGATGATTGAAACAAAGAGCTACTATAGCTAAAATGCAGAACTGGGGCCTCATGGCCCCATAATGCCAGACAGAGGTGAATCCATCCTGTGGGAAAAAACTCCCTGAACTTTCCTTGGTCATCAGTTCTAGTACTTAGGAACCTTCCCTGTCAGGGAGTTCCTCTTCCTAGACCCAAAGCCCATGAGTTAAGTCCACAACCTTCTCCAGGCATATGAGGACACATTCTTGAGTGGCTCTTGATTTCCTTGCTGATGGGGTACCCATTTGCACTCTGGTATAGCCATGTTCTATCTAGTTTATTCTCTCATGTGCCCATCATGGGGTAAGCACTTCAAAAAGCACCCACGTAACTCTTTCCACAGTGACTATAATAGACACATGTGCTCTTGGGTGATCTCAAAATCTACCATCATGCAATCAACTTAACTCAATAAGGACATTATCAGTGACTCTCCCCACCCTCACCTGCCCCGCTCTCAACTAAAAGCTAGGAAGAGACACAATAAAAGTGTAAGTCTTATTTGCCTCAAGTCACTAAAAGATTTTAGGTCAAAATGAGACATATTTATATTAAAGAAGTAGAATGTATAAACTAAAATGAAAAATATTTTTTAAAAAGAATGTAGTAATATGAATGTGTGCGTGCTCAGTCGCTTCAGTCGTGTCCAACTCTTTGCGACCCCTGGACTATAGCCCGCCAGGCTCCTCTGGCCATGGAATTCTCCAGTCAAGAATACTGGAGTGCGTTGCTATGCCCTCTTCCAGGAATTCTTCATGACCCAAGGATCAAACAAATCTTCTGAATTACAGGTGGATTCTTCACCACTGAGCCACTAGGGAAGCCTAATATATCAATCTATCTGTGTATAATTGAAGCATTTTGCTGTATAGAAGAAATCAGGACAACATTTAAATCAACCCTACTTCAACTGAAAAAAATTAAAACAGAGTGAGACAGCCTTTACAACAATGTGACAGAGTCAGTAAGTGCAGAAGAAATCAGAGCGGCAAGGACAACTGTGGACTAGGGTAGCTGGAAAAGGCTTCATGCAGGTGATGGGACAAAATTTGGAAATCTCAAAACATCTTTTAGCTAATTTTACATCTGAGTGACTTCCCAGGTGGACCTACACTCTCTTGTAAAGCATGCTGACCAATACCCACAGTCAGCTAATCACTTTTAGTTTGTAGGTGGCTTGTCTTATTTTTCAATATGAAAGTTTTATATCAGTTGAATTTGTTTTGACATCTTTTTTTAATGTGTGCCTTTTAGTGTTTAGTGTTTTAGTGTTTAGTTTTAATGTTTTTACACAGTGATCCAACTGGAAATCTTGGCTAACCTAAAGAGGACAACACGAGCTCTAATCCCTGGACTCCTGCTCAGAAAAAATAAATTATCCTTGGTCATGAATGTTTTTAAGTCATTCATTATGTGTTCACTTATATGTTTTCATGATAAAATAAAATGTTAATGTTAAAATATACATACCATCATTTTTAATGATCCTCTGCTTTAAATGACTTAATTAACCTGTCAACTACTTATCCCCTAGCATTGCGTCATAGGGCTTTGCTTGCCAAAAGTGACTTAAAAGCACTGGACCCAGAGGAGCAAAGAAGTGGATTCTAGTTTTTACCCTCCATTGGAACTTAGTCAAGACCATTCTTTCCCTGGCCCCAATTTTCAGTTCCATAAAAAGAATTGGGGTAGAGTAGGTCTCTCTATGGTTCCTTCCAGCTTTGGCATTTACAAATCAGTGATACCAGCTTTCATGAGCTCTCTGTGCACTTCAAGGACATAATAAATATTTGTTAACGAATATTAACCGATCATTTGTACTTTTTACTGTCCAACACAGCACATCTTTAAATATTCCAGGGCTGTAGCACCACTGGAGCAGATCTTATTTTTCCATGTGACTGCTTTTCTTAGTAGAAAATGTAGTATCTTAATTTTGATCTTCACTGGGTTTGAAACAGAATGGAAAGCAAGGTATACAAGAGGGAAAAAAGTATATACTTCCTACAAATGGAAAAATATGAGAGTTATTAGGAGGTATTACATATGTGCATGTGTGCTTTTTGTGACCCCATGGACTGTAGCCCTGCAGGCTCCTCTCTGTCCATGGGATTCTCCAGGCAAAAATACTAGAGTGGGTTGTCATGCCCTCCTCCAGGGGATCTTCCCAACTCAGGGATCGAACCCATGTCTCTTACATCTCCTGCACTGGCAGACAAGTTCTTTACCACTAGTGCCACCTGGGAAACCCCATTAGATTGCATTGATTTGGGGCAAAAAAAAAAAAAAAAAAAATCCTTGCTGCTTTAGGTATATGCCTTGAGAAGAGATATGATAAATATAGTGAATTCTTTTTATAGGGAGACAGACTGCATCTTCAACAATCAGAAAGCACTGCTTACACTCTCAACTGGGAAAAAAGGCAAAAGGACCTGAAAATGTAGAAAAAATGAGAAGGATAATAAATGCAACACAATATCCTGTATTTGATCCGGGAAATAAACAGACTAGTGGAAAAACTGGTAAAATCTGAATAAATTCTGTAACTAATAGTGATGGTTGATTTTAGTTTTAGTTTTTGATTTTTTTAATGTGGACCATTTTTTTAAAGTTTTAAAGACAATCTCTTTAACAAGTGGTGCTGGGAAAACTGGTCAACCACTTGTAAAAGAAGGAAGCTAGATCACTTTCTAACACCAAACACAAAAATAAACTCAAAATGGATTAAAGATCTAAATGTAAGACCAGAAACTATAAAAGTCCTAGAGGAAAACATAGGCAAAACACTCTCCGACATAAATCACAGCAGGATCCTCTATGATCCACCTCCCAGTATACTGGAAATAAAAGCAAAAATAAACAAATGGGATCTAATTAAAATTAAAAGCTTCTGCACAACAAAGGAAACTATAAGCAAGGTGAAAAGACAGCCTTCTGAATGGGAGAAAACAATAGCAAATGAAGCAACTGACAAACAACTCATCTCAAAAATATACAAGCAACTTATGCAGCTCAACTCCAGAAAAATAAACGATCCAATCAAAAAATGGGCCAAAGAACTAAATAGGCATTTCTCCAAAGAAGACATATGGATGGCTAACAAACACATGAAAAGATGCTCAACATCACTCATTATCAGAGAAATGCAAATCAAGACCACAATGAGGTACCATTTCACACCAGTCAGAATGGCTGCCATCCAGAAGTCTACAAGCAATAAATGCTGGAGAGGATGTGGAGAAAAGGGAACCCTCTCACACTGTTGGTGGGAATGCAAACTAGTACAGCCATTATGGAAAACAGTGTGGAGATTCCTTAAAG
Source organism: Nanger dama (assembly GCA_917880005.1). NCBI lineage: Eukaryota > Metazoa > Chordata > Mammalia > Artiodactyla > Bovidae > Nanger > Nanger dama. The sequence goes on along the minus strand of CAKJTW010000047.1, from coordinate 1,023,241 downwards.
AATTGCATACAGAACTGCCTTATAACCCAGCAATCCCACTGCTGGGCATACACACCGAGGAAACCAGAACTGAAAGAGACACATGTACCCCAATGTTCACTGTAGCATTTTTTGTAATAGCCAGGACATGGAAGCAACCTAGATGTCCATCAGCAGATGAATGGATCAGAAAGTCATGGTACCTATACACAATGGAGTATTACTCAGCCCTTAAAAAGAATACATTTGAATCAGTTCTAACGAGATGGATGAAACTGGAGCCAATTATACAGAGTGAAGTAAGCCAGAAAGAAAAACACCAATACAGTATACTGACACATATATATGGAATTTAGAAAGATAGTAATGATGACCCTGTATGTGAGACAACAAAAGAGACACAGAGGTATAGAACAGAATTTTGGCCTCTGAGGGAGAGGGGGAGGGTGGGATGATTTGGGAGAATGGCATTGAAACGTGTATACTATCGTATAAGAAACGAAGCGCCAGTCTATGTTCAATACAGGATACAGGATGCTTGGGGCTGGTGCACGGGATAATCCAGAGAGATGATATGGGGTGGGAGGTGGGAGGGGGCTTTGGCATTGGGAGATCGTGTACACCTGTGGCTGATTCATGTCAATGTATGGCAAAACCAATACAGTATTGAAACATAGAATAAAGTATTAAAAAAATAAATAAAATTTTAAAAAAAGTCTTTATTGAATTTATTGCAATACTGCTTCTGCTCTATGTTTTGGTTTTTGACTGCAAGGGATAAAGATCTTAGCTCCCTGACAAGGGATCAAGACCGTACCCCTTGCATTGGAAGGCAAAGCCTTAACCACTGGACCACCAGTGAAAGTGAAAGTGCAAGTCGCTCAGTCATGTCCAACTCTTTGCGACCCCATGGACTAGTCCATGGGATTCTCTAGGCCAGAATACTGAAGTGGGCAGCCTTTCCCTTCTCCAGGGGATCTTCCCAACTCAGGAACTGAACCCAGGTCTCCCTCATTGCAGGCAGATTCTTTACCCGCTGAGCCACAGGGGAAGCCCAGGAAGTCCCTAATTTCTCAGTTTTGACAAATGTACCATTTTGAACTATGGTGTTGAAGAAGACTCTTGAGAGTCCCTTAGACTGCAAGGAGATCCAACCAGCCCATACTAAAGGAAATCAGTCCTGAATATTCATTGGAAAGACTGATGCTGAAGCTGTAACTCCAATACTTTGGCCATCTGATTCAAATAACTGACTTGCTGGAAAAGACCCTGATGCTGGGAAAGACTGAAGGTGGGAGAAGAAGGGGACAACAGAGGATGAGATGGTTGGATGGTATCACTGACTCAATGGACATGAGTTTGAATAAACTCCAGGAGTTGGTGATGGACAGGGAGACCTGGTGTGCTGCAGTCCATGCGGTCACAAAGAGTTGGACGTGACTGAATGGAACTGAACGGAAATGAACCATGATTATGTAAAGATGTGAAAATTAGGGGAGACGGGTTATAGGACATTTAGAAATTCCCTACTATCTTTTCAATTTTTGTGCAAATATAAAATTATTCCACAATTAAAAGTTTATACAAAAAGAAAGAAGACACAAAAACAACAGATACCTACAAAGAAAGAGTGTTTTGTGCCAAGAAGTAAAGAGAAAGAAAAGGAGACATAAATAAAGATAGAAAGAACACAGAGAGACACTGAAGTGATAAATTTATTACAAAGAATCATAGCTCAATCTTAATTTTCACTTATTCCTTTTGTCCTCTTGTAGTCTGGGCCTTTAATATTCTATAGCTGGTGTCTACAGGAAATAGAGTATTAGTATTCCACAAGTTTCTGCTACAGTGCTGCACTGTGATAAAAGCAGCTTTTCCTCTACCCACCTACTACTACATACATCAAATACTACCAAGATGAGAAGAAAATGATGCAAATTTTACTTTCCATACATAAGAACAAGATTTAGTGATCAAGGATAATCCATGATGTTGCTTTTACCTAAACTTTCAACTAAGGAAATACTTTTTCCAGCAAAATTGAAAATCTCCCTAGGTTACCCCACTCCCTAGCTCTGATGTTGAGTTTTTGAAAAATGTCTGTTTTGCCATGATCTTGTTATGCTTGTGTTTAAAGATTACCACACTGAAGCCCAGAGGAGAGAATGGTCAGCCCTTTCTCCTACTGATAGAGAGACCCAGAACCCTGAAACCCTAATTTTTGCTGCCCTTTCATGGAAATGACTGCCTTCCAGGAGGTCTAGATTACTCTTAAGCCCAAAGGGCATTCCTGTAACTCATCAGAACCAAATTTGGAATGCAAAATATTTGCCAAAATCCTACACAGTGGCATGGCCTTCAGCTCGGGAAGCCAATGACTGAGTAACTCACACATGGGCAAATTACAGGACAGATATTTTCCACTGACGAGCAGAGAGATGTTCACAGATGAAATTTCTATGGGTCTTCATAGAAACTTCTGTGAGTCATCAGACAAGAAGTGATGAACATTCATGAGCTTTTCAGTTACCTTTTCCCTATATATCTGAGTCTTTCCTTCTATCAAGGATCTGTAGAGCCAAAGTGGTGGGGGTAAAAGGGAAAAGGAAAAGATTGTCTAAGAAAATGCAATCTTAAGGGTCTCCAGGGGAAATATGGTTACTTTGGGAATTATGATTCATCTTTATGTCCCTAGTTAGTGGAGAAGGCAATGGCACCCCACTCCAGTACTCTTGCCTGGAAAATCCCATGGACAGAGGAGCCTGGAAGGCTGCAATCCATGGGGTCGCTAGGAGTCAGACATGACTGAGTGACTTCACTTTCACTTTTCACTTTCGTGCATTGGAGAAGGAAATGGCAACCCACTCCAGTGTTCTTGCCTGGAGAATCCCAGGGACAGGGGAGCCTGGTGGGCTGCCATCTATGGGGTCGCACAGAGTTGAACACAACTGAAGCGACTTAGCAGCAGCAACAGCAGCAGTGGCTCAGACAGCAAAAATAAAATCTGCCTTCCATGCAGTAAACCCAGGTTCAATCCCTGGACTAGGAAGATCCCCTGGAGAAGGAAATGGCAACCCACTCCAGTATTCTTGCCTGGAGGATTCCATGGACAGAGGAGCCTGGTTGACTGCAGAGCATGGGGTCACAAAGGGTCAGACACAACTGAGCAACTAACACTTTCACACTTTTATGTCCAGGATTTTATAAATATTCACATCATATATTCTGTAATATTGATTGAGTTGAATCCAATGGAATTAGATAAAAATAAATTTTAGTGCTAGAGATTATCATCTCATCCTACTGTTTCAGGATTTGAATGCTTCACCATAAAACTAAAATGTGAAAAATGAGTGTGTCCTAGTCAGAGTGGTTAGCAGGGGCAGCATTCCTCATGGCTGTTATCATTTACAAAGGAACATTGACCATAAGCTGCGGAGCCCAGCAGAATGAGTCGGAGACTGGATGGATGCTATGTAGTAAACGATGCTATGCGGACGTGGCAGTGCTCACCTGGGGTGAGGCAGCCATGGGCAAGAAAGACACACAGCACCTTCCTGTTGGGAAACCTTGAGGGAGCCACAGCCAACGATGCAGATTTTTATTCGAAAGGACTGATGAATGTAGCATCCATTCCAGAACATTCACTGCAAAGGAACTGAGAAAGCCTGTGCAGTTCAAGTGACAAACTGAAATATTAATAAAGACTTTGACCACTTTTACAGTAGTGCCCAAGCTGCAAAAGAAATGACCTGTTGCTGCTGCACTCTTTTTATGTGTAACAGTTTCTTCATTGGAAATGAAAAAGTGATTAGTGGTGCAGAATGATCATATGTTATCGGGCCCCTGAGAGGCATGACAGAAGATGGGGAATGAGAGAGAGAGACAGAGAGAAAGAAAAACCTCCCTCCTTCCAGGGCTTTCAAAACCCTGCTCTTCCCTAGGGAAAGCTGTATTTGACTTTAAAAGAGGCTCTGTGGCAGCCGGCAAGCCAAGGTAAGTGCACCTGCTCAGGAAACTCACCAGGGGTGACTTTATGAGTTCCTGATCCCCTAAAAGCATCTGGAGGCCCAGCTCCTTTGCAGGAGTTGAGGAGGGCAACAGGCAGGGTTAAGCCTATCCCTTGAGGTACAATAAAAATAAGAGGTGATCACTCAGCTACAGACAGGGAAGTACTCTATTGCCCGTGGGTGTGGAATCCAAGCATTATGGGCTGGAAACAGACATGGAAATACAAAAGTCTATTTCTTTTTCTATTCCAAGACATTTGAAAGAAAAAATAATGTGTTTATCCCTGTGAGAAAATAGCCCTCTACATTAAGACCATTGCTGTTCAAAAAACACCCTTGAGATCCATGCCCCATAAGTAACACTACCTTATAATGAGGTCTTGTTAGCCCTTGAGGTTCTAAGTCCTCTTGAATGGTGTCCAAGAGCAGTCTGCCTCACACTGGATTCCATTCAACATGAAGACATTAGAGTGAGGTTTTGGCATTTGTTTAAAAGTCAAAGGGAAAAAAAGCCAGCGACCTCTAGTAATGTTTTATAATTTCCATTATTTATAATCAGAAAGCACTTTGACCACTTTATGATATGCAGCCACTTAAAACTGATATATTCAACTGGAATACTGAAGTTATTATTGAAACTAGTTCACAATATAGAAAAAAAAAAATTGTTCAGTCATGTCTGACTCTTTGGGACCCTATGGACTATAACCCGCCAGTCTTCTCTGTCCATGTAATTCTCTAGGTAAGAACACTGGAATGGGTAGCCATTCTCTTCTCTAGGAGACCTTTCTAATCCAGAGATCAAACCCAGATCTCCTGCATTGCAGGCAGATTCTTTACCATCTGAGTCACCAGGGAATCCCCATCAAATCTTACGCAATGTTTAGCTTAATTCAGAGATCAAAATCTATGACTCTTGCGTCTGACTCACTGCCTATATTTATAAAATTTTATTGGAAAATGGGCATGCTTATTCACTGACTGCATTCACAATACAATAGCAAAATCGAGTAGTTACTACAGAAATCATATAATCCACAAAGCCAAAAATACTTGTTATTATCTGGCCATTTATAGAAAAATTTTGCTTGAATAAGCCATAACTTGTTCTTCTAAATAAGATTATCTTGATTCTGGAACTGAGAAAGATATCCTTTAACAGACAAAACAACTTTTGAATGGTTATGGATAAAATATATTTCCAGAGTTGTATGTATGTATTATTCTGTGTAATAGAATCAATCTTCGGATTACACACTTCCACTCTGGTAGAAGTTGGCCATTTTGCCGTACTAGAGCCAGGGCAAAGTCAAGAAGATACTCAGTATTTGCATAATGTAAATAAAATTTGGCTCCACAATGACTTTTGGTTGAAGAATATTTAAAACACTGTGGCTTGTTTTCATGGGTGTATGTTTTTCTTTAGAATTTAGATTTTAAATGTCATTAAATGATTTTCATTTCTTTAGAACTCATCACAACAAACTGGAAAATTCTTCAAGAGATGGGACTATCAGACCACCTTACCTGTCTCCTGAGAAATCTGTATGCAGGTCACAAAACAACAGTTAGAACCAGACATGGAACAATGGATTAGTTTGAAATAGGGAAAAGAGTTCATCAAGGCTGTATATTATCACCCTGCTTATTTAACTTATATGCAGAGTACATCATGCAAAATTCCAAGCTGGATAAAACACAAGCTGGAATTAAGATTGCCAGGAGAAATATCAATAACCTCAGATATGCAGATGACACCACCCTTAAGGCAGAAAGTGAAGAACTAAAGAGCCTCTTGATGAAAGTGAAAGAGGAGAGTGAAAAAGCTGGCTTAAAACTCAGCATTCAAAAAATGAAGATCATGACATCCGGTCCCATCACTTCATGGCAAATAGGTGGGAAAACAATGGAAACAGTGACAGACTTTATTTTCTTGGGCTACAAAATCACTGCAAATGATGACTGCAGCCATGAAATTAAAAGACACTTGCTCCTTGGAAGAAAAGCTATGAAAAACCTAGACAGCATATTAAAAAACCAGAGACATTACTTTGCCGACAAAGATCCGTATAGTCAAAGCTATGGTTTTTCCAGTAGTTATGTATGGATGTAAGAGTTGGACCATAAAGAAAACTGAGTCCCGAAGAATTGATTTTGAACTGGGGTGTTGGAGAAGACTCTTGAGAGTCCCTTGGGCAGCAAAGAGATACAGCCAGTTAATCCTAAAGGAAATCAGTTCTGAATATTCATTGGAAGGACTAATGTGTTAATGCTGAAGCTCCAATGCTTTGGCCACCTGATGCGAAGAGCTGATTCATTAGAAAAGATGCTGATGGTGGGGAAGATTGAAGGCAGGAGGAAAAGGGGGGTGACAGAGGACGAGATGGTTGGATGGCATCATCAACTCTATGGACATGAGTTTGAGCAAGCTCCAGGAGTTGGTGATGGACAGGAAAGCCCGGTGTACTGCAGTCCATGGGGTCGCAGAGTCGGACACGACTGAGCAACTGAACTGAACTGACAACTACAAAGGCCATCCTGGTTTTCAGTGCAGTCTCTTTTCACTTCTCCTTTTACTTTCAAAAGGAAAAATAAAAGAATTATATTCAACATAATTCCCTGAAGACTAGCTGACTCTTCTGTTTGACTCCAAACCATTTTGTCTCTCTGTATTATCTCTTCAGCTAGAAGAGACTGTTGAAAAAATGAATAAAATTAATTCTGTTCCAGTTCAATAATTTCTTTTCAGTTGTTTTTATTTTGCCTCACTAAGTCACTTGGCCTCAGTCACCCTAGTCATGGGAACTTAAGTCCATGCTGGATACCCTTCACTCTAATTCCCAAAGCCTTATATCCTGTTTTTCACTCTTTTCTTTTGATTTTAGCAGATGTTGTCTATTAATGTGTCTGAGAGCCTAGGGTGTTTCAATTATTGACTGAAGAAACAGGCTATTTTCACTCTGTGTGTTTCTCCGCAGTTACTATTCATCTGTCACTTGCAAAGGATGTGACCATCAGGGTAAACAAATCACAAGTTGAAATATGTGGCATGATCAGGCTATGAAAATTGGGATTCTGGGCATCAGAATAATACTGTTACCCCATTTTACTAATCACAACTTGTAAACTCTCACTTGTCTAAATTAATCCAGGCAATGCTTCCTCGTTTTTAAAAACCTACCATCCACCTGATTCTCTTTGCTTGAGTGTCAAAACATAATGTAAATTAAGGGCTAAGCTCTGAATGTGCACTAAGTGTATTTTTTTTTTTTAATGACAGTCTAGTTTCATTGAATGTAAGATTATCAGGAAGTTAGTGTTAGGCATATCTAGAAAAGGTGGGGTGAGCTCTGACCACCTTGTTGAGAAATTTGGGGTTTATTCTCAAGGCCACAGAGAGCCTGTGAAAAAATTTAATTAGTCCAGGCAACTGGGTTTTGGAAATCCATTCTTTCTCATTAGCTGATTGATTTTAGCATTTGACTAGCTTTTCCTCAAGTTTGCTAGCAGTCGAAGTAAAATCTATTTTATATAACTCAGCATATGGTTCAGAGGAGTAAAAGAGATACATTTGACAAAAGTGTATAATGAAAAGGTTTTATGATTATCATTGTACTCATCATAATGGCCTCATTTATGCTACCAATTTCAGTTTACTGAAACCAGTTCAGCAGAGTAGCCTCAAAATGCCTGAGCTTGGATCCTGGCTCCACAACTTACTGTGTAGTGAGTGACTTGACTAATCAAAGCTTCAACTTTTTCCAAAACTACCATGTTAATAATAGTACCTACTTCACAAGCTACTAAACAATAAATAAGATAACACATGCGAAACACTTAAGACAAGGTTTGGGACTTCTCTGGCAGTCCAGTGGTTAAGACTTTGCCTTCTAATGCAGGGGGTTCAGGTTCGATCCTTAGTCAGGAGCTAAGACCCTACATACCTTGTGGCCAAAGAACCAAAACATAAAAACAGAAGCAATATTGTAACAAATTCAATAAAGACTTCAAAAATGGTTCACAACAACAACAAAAAAAAACTTTAGGAAAAAGACAAGGTTTCAACCAATGGTAAGAGATAAGAGTTAGCTTCATCAGCTTCATTCATAGCTCACATTGGGAATGGTAGCTGGGTGTGAGGGACAGAGCAATAACTTTACCCTACATCACCAGGGAGTGTATGCAGAGTCACTCCAATGGAAGAATTTTACCAGTTGAGAGATGCCTTTCTTAGCCTGATGAACACTGCACATAGTAGCTGCTCAATAAACATTAGTGCCTTCATTCAGTAAGCTTCCAACAAACATGTGTTGAGGACTTGATTGATGCCACATGGTGTGGAATATAACATTGATCAAGACAATGGAGAATTTGCATTTTACAAGCCAAACAACAAATGGTGTGATAAATGGAAGCTGCAGAAGGAATGTATTGATGAGCCACTTAATTTGATCCAAAATGGTTCAAGAGGGCTTCCTAGAGGAAATAATGTCTAGGCCAAGACTTGATGCAGGAAAAGGAATTGGCCACATAAAGCAGCATGGGGAAGGATGGGGATTTCATCAGAGACAGCAAGATGTGGGCAGTCTCAGAGATATAAGGGATCATTAATATGCTTGGAAAGCAGAATATCATGGGGAGATCTAATGGAGATAAGGAAAAAGGCTCACAGCAGAGGATATTGAACACATCATCCTACAGCAACCGAAAATAAAAGGGGAGATCTCAGCAAAAGAGTGTGATATGATTATCTTTGCATCTAAAAAAAAAATATTAAAGCAAATGGAATCACTCTTGCCAAAGCACAGAGTTGTCTACTTGAAAGATGATAAGCTGATGATGACTTTTCTTCTGGTTTTGGTTTGAGTGGTTTTGGTCGTACTCTGCAGCTTGTGGGATCTTAGTTCCCTACCAACGACTGAATTCATGTCCCTCACATTGGGAGCATGGAGTCTTAACCACTGGACCACCAGGGAAGTCTCATGATTTCTGTTTTTAAACATTAATGTTTAGTCATTAAAGAGCACAGGCAGAAGGGAAATGGCAGATGTTTGAGAAACCCAGGTAAATGGGGAATGGTGAGGGACAGAGGATTAAGCCATAGATTTCTTGGAGTGGAGAGAATCCTTGTTCTTATCTCTGAGTTTCAGTTGTGTCTAGTGATCAAGAACCATATTGTTCTAATTTATAACTATTGCATGTGACAGAGACAGTGTGTGTGTGTGTGTGTGTGTGTGTGTGTGTGTGTGTGTGTGTGTGTATCTTCTCCACCTCCTCTACCATCACCTGCCTTTCAGGAAAGATAGATTCTTGCTTTTGCGGTCAGCTTTTATAACTTCTTTTACTGCAAAGAATGTGGGGGGGACAGAAAATTTGAAAGACATCTGAGAGATCAAGTTGATTTACCTAACAAGTCACTGATCCAGAAATAAGCAAGAAATATAACTACACTTGTAAAAGTTTGGGAAAGCTTGACATGGTTGTGGAAATATATTTGGGGATGCAGAAAAGTGTAGAAGATATTCAGGCTGAATAAATGAGGAAAAGCATCTAACAAGTGCTCCTGTGTTATGAATAATGTAATCATACAGCTGTGCAATAAGATTTAAATTGTTTTTCAGTTATTTTAAATGCAGAACAAGCATTTTTCGGATTGCAACTGAAGTAGGGCTGCAAGACTTCTAAACTGTGCAAAAGGTATGATGATGAGGGTTCCCCAAAATATAGTGATCCACTTCCAGAAAGATCTGTTTAGAATTCTTACCAAGGAGGGAAGGAAAAAGGGGAAGAAAGGTGCTTTTTTCAAATCAAAATACATAGGATATAAAAGAAGAATTTTGGCAAGCATTGGTTTTCCTTCCAATTTATGCCCACTTGATAGTATTTAACAGGAAAGGTCTTAGGAAAGATGAATGAAAAAGAAGCTCCCAGAAAAAATACAGACCTAGAATAACCAGAGCAGCTTCACAGAAGAGGAAGAAGACATTATGGTATAATCATTATCTGCTCAGAACAGAGCTGAGTGGGGATTTGTACTCTTTTGCTGCTTACAATAGTTCATATAAATGAATCAACCGAACAGTGGAAGTTAAGTCAAACAATTTAACAGATTAGAGTAGATATGGAAGACCACAGAAATGACAGAAAAATACTGCCTAAACTAACAAGAGTTTAGGCTTGATTTACAAAGAATCCAAATGTATTTTTACCTTTTATTGTCAGAAAGCAATGATTTCAAGCAAACAATTGAGAACAAGAAATTTTGGGAGCCTGACATAGCCAGCAGCCTGAGGGGTACATAGCCAGGGCATTTGGGAGTGTGGGGCAAGAAGGGGACTTTTCTTTTCAAAATTGTATCTTTGAATCAAAAGTTTAAGCTTGCATTTCTTGTGTAAGAGGATTAGGACTTAGGGTGATTTGATCTTTTCATTCCAAAACAATAATAAGCTTGTCTCTGAACAAGTATTCTCTCTAGTCTCTTGCACAGAAAATAGAAAATTTGGGTATAATTGAGAACACTGCCTATAGCGGTCATGTATGTATGTATGTGAAAGTCACTCAGTCATGTCCGACTCTGTGCGACCCCATGGACTATACAGTCCCTGAAATTCTCCAGGCCAGAATACTGGAGTGGGTAGCATTTTCCTTCTCTAGGGGACCTTCCCAACCCAGGGATCAAACCCAGGTCTCCTGTATTGTGGGCAGATTCTAATCCAAATGCCAAAAGCCTGTGTTTTCATTCTAGACCCAGAAAAGGGGGAATTTATAGGAAAGAGGAAAGTGTATGAGAAAGAAAGATATTTGGATACAGGATCTTCATTCAGTATTCACATTTATGGAAAAACTGAGATATTCTATTTTTAAACCTCAACACTCATCCATAAAGGAAAATCAATTTTGAATATGCATCATTGGAATATAGTTTCTTCAAATTGTTCCATACACTAAGCATCAATTACCAGCTCCACACTGTTTGACAGCTACCATCAGAATGCCCAGCGAGACACTTACGCTATTTTACAATTATCAAAACAATAGAGTGTGTGGTGTTACTTAATCAGCAGGGTATACCAGTATATGAGCACACAAGGAATTCTTTCTTCCCCAAAGTCCCCAAAGAAGGATGGTAAAAACAAGATCTAACCCCTGCACGATCATAACCCTGAAGACCAAGTGAGCTGTCAGAAAGAATGCTGGAGCAATTATCAGAAACTCAATCCAGGCATCATCAAAAGAAGATGATTATTAATCTGCGTGTGCTAAAGAAAAACAATAAAACCTCTCCAGTCCCCTACTGCCCACAAGAGGGAATCAGAGTCACCAACAGTGTCCTATAGAGCTGTAATTTCACTCTACTTTTATTTCTAAATGATTATCTCAACTTCATAAGATAAAGGTGGCAAATATATTGTTATTTTTATACATAAGTAAACTGACTAAAGTGAGTTGCCTCTCCACAGATTTCCTGGGCTATGAATGAGCATCCAAAGGCAGAAGCCCAAATTGTCAATCCAGTATTTATCCCATTAGACTATGGAGTTTCCTGTGGTCACGTCAAAAACTAGAGCAGTTTCTCATTCTTGATATTATTGATATTTGGACAAGACATTTCTTTGTTGGAGAAGAGAAGCTGTCATGTGCTTTGCAGGATGTTTAGCAGTATCTTTGGCCTTTACCCACTAGATGCACCTTTCAGCTGTGACAAACAAAAATGCTTCCAGACATTGTCAAATGCCAAATATTCCCTGCAGGGCAGAATTGCCTAGCTGAGACTCACTGGACTATGAAATTAACTTAACTCTTAAATTATTAACAAAGTATATAAGTCCATCTCGAGAATTTATCCACACTCTTTTAAAAACATCATACTGTTTATTAACACTATCATAAACCCCTATTATGAAACTCTAATATGAACGACAGTTTGTTGTTATTGCTGTTCAGTTACTAAGTTGTCCCAACTCTTTAGCCTGCAAGGCTCCTCTGTCCATGGAGCTTCCCAGACAAGTATACTGGAGTGGGTTTCCATTTCCTTCTCCAGGGGATCTTGCTAGACCAGGGATTGAACCTGCATCTCCTGCACTTGCAGGTAGATTCTTTACCTTTGAGACACTAGGAAAGCCTGCCATACTACAGTTTAGTGGTGAGTTAAAGCATTCTTTTGCGAGTTATCAAGAAATACAGAGGATCCTTCTCCTACACACAGGTATTAATTTCAAGCTCAGTAGCAACCATACACTAATAATCTACCTGTCTGTTAGAAGTTGTGAAGATATACACCATCTCATTATTAATCACTTGGCATTACATAGACATTCTCAAAACACTGACATCCAGCCTGTCATACCATGTTATATGTAGATGAAATGGGACTTGGGAACATTTTGAGGAAATATTAAATTCTGTGGATCTCTAGATTAATAAAATATCAACCAGGAAAAGTTGAATTATTAGAAGCATACTTATAAATACCCACCAAAGCCAAATGTAAATCCCAAGTCAGTGAGCCTAAACACTTTCTACAGTTCATCAGTCCTTCAGTAATTATCTTCCTAGAATCATCAGGTTCTTGAAAAGATATCACAAATAAATGATGGAGCATACAGTTCTCCAGTGAGAAGATTTTGTCTGAATTGGATAGTCGTTGCAAAGATGAGGCAGGCTTATACATCAAAGATCACTGAAGTGGAAAGATTACTGGTCCATCCATCACTTGGATCATATTTACTTGAGGATAGTATGTGAAGCCTACCAAAGTGCTCACCTCTTGTTTGGGTCTTTTTTGACAGGCCATCTTCTTTACGGACATAAGAATGTAAGAAATTGGGGCCAGTAATCTCCCAGGAATAATATCACTGCAGGAAATCTAAGGGAAGACTACTAGTCTTTCTTCAAGCAGTATCATTGTGTGACGATTGGATGCATACAAGCTGAACATTTTCAGAATTTCTCAAAACCATGACACCTTGCTTTCAAATGGAATCATTTATTTAGAACCTGAATTTCTTTTCATCTTGGAATTCCAGAGATCATGGACTGCAGCCTGTCAGGTTCCTCTGTCCTTGCGATTTCCCAGCATTTCCTTCTCCAGGGGATCGTCCTGACCCAGGGATTAAACTCAGGTCTCCTGCAATTCAAGCAGTTACTGTCTGAGCCACAAGGGAAACCCCTTTCCACCTAGTGACCACTCTATGTAAATGCATCTCCATCAAAGGATCATACCAAAGAGAACTGTCTTCCAGCAGACATAGCCCTTGGAGATTATCAGCAAGAAAGTTTTCAGATATCTTTCTGAAATAAAAAGAACTGTGATGACAATATAACTGGAAAACATGGTCAGATATGTACAAATATCATCACCATTCCTACCACAACCTGCTAAGGATTGAACACCAGGATTAAATAACACCAAATGATAATTTCCACGAGCCTCTCTTGCTTGTGCATGGTAGAAACTATAATGGATTGTTCCAAACCTAAAATAGACAACTATTCCAGTATTAGTGAACTTAGGAATTATTGGCTTTTATAAAAGATTACAGTATAGGTCTATTAAAATGAGAAGCCTGAGCCTGAGGGAAAGGGAAAGATAAAATGCATTTGTAATATAGGAAAGGTAGTGTTTCTGTGACATCATAAACTAGTTGCAACTTATCCTCAAATAAATGTCACTTTACTAATAAACATGTTGCAACCAGGTTGGCAATGACAGCATGAGAAATCTTCTAATCTTCCTTGATTTTGTATCTTAAAAGGTTCTTCATAGGCAAAAACAGTGGGTATGAAACCATGGGAATTCAGCTGGTGTTGGACATTTGCCCTAAGCACATTTTGCAAAGAAAAGCTGTTTGTGTATGGAAAAACAATAATCTGGTCAAGACTGAGCTCCTATGTGTTTTGCAATCAAAGGGATAGTTGTGGATTTCTAATTTGCTTGCCAGCATTACAAGGAGTCTTTAAAAATGTTACAGCAGATTACAAAGTCCACATGTTGACTACCTGTTTGTTCTTTACCCTTCTTTTAAGAACAATAGAAATTAAAGATAAGCAGGAGAGTGGGTTATAGTAGGTGGGTCATGGGTATTGGACTTAGAGCTGGCTGTTTTTGAGCTTCCATTAAATGAGAACTGATGGAATCCCTAGGATAATACTAGAAACATCTCTTTGGCACTTCTGAACAAGAGTCATTTGACCAAGAACTGTCCCATGACACAAGCATGAAAATGATAAGGTCCAAGCACATGAATGTGAAATATAGTAACACCTGGAATATAAAGATGACTTAACAACTGGTTACAATAGAAATATAAAGATGACTTACAACTGGTTACAATAGAAATGTGGGCATTATCCTAAGAAATATTTTGGGATCCGCTTCTTCAGAGAAATGAGGAGAAATAATTTATTTTCATAGCAAAGGGTCTGAAGGAACCATGCATTGGTTGATACAGCACAATAAAACACCTGTTCTCCAAAAGTTGGCTTCTTAAGACATAGATTATTTCTTAAGAGATGCTGTGTCCATTATCTACTGCTGCATAACAAACTTCCCCAAAACTCACTGGATTATAAATAAAGTGTTTCTGAGGATTCTGTGGGTTGATGGGGCTGAGGTGGGTTGTTCCTTTCTACTTTGTGTATCTGAGGTCACCCACATGGCTTCATTCCTCTGAGCCGTCAGCTCGGGTGGAATGTCCAAATGGCTCCACATGTTGCATGGCCTCTCTGCGTGTGGTCTCTCATTCTGCAGTCTACCCAAGACTCATGACAGCCTGGTGATTAGCTTGCAAGAGGAAGACCTCCACAATGACAAACCCCACTGTGCAAGCACTTTCCACATCTATGTTTGCATTTCATTTACTAATATCCCATAGAACAAAGTGATTTATATGACTAATCTCAGAGTCTTTGTAGGAAGAGGTTACAGAAGGGCAAAGTTCACTGGGAACATACATATTACAGTCTATAGCAGACTCGTGGGAAATTTTCATCCCATTCTATTGCATTGAATTTGTTTTATATCATATTAATATTAATTAATATCCATCCAGTATTCTTGCCTGGAGAATTTCATGGACAGGGGAATCTGGTGGGCTATAGTCTATGGCGTCACAAAGAGACACGACTGAGCAACTAATACTTTCACTTTTGTGGGATTAAATTGTCTAAGAGATTCAAAATCAAAATCTCAGCCACAGTAATGGGCTGAAAAAATTCTTTCCAACTACTGGGTATTTTTGGTTAACCAAATACCAATTAACCTCATTCCCCACCTCCCAACTTCGACCCCATGTAATCTCCACTTTTTACACTATTGAAAGACAAGATTCATTTTAAAGAAATGATACCAAACCAATAGTAGGAGTAAGACAAATGTCATCGGGTAAGACAAATGTCATCAGTTAGCCAAATTATTTTGTGATGTTCATATTTTATTACTAGGAATTGATCATTAGGGTCGAAATACTTGATTCAATTTTCCAAGACATTTGTAAAACCCAAACTCATTTGAGCCTTCTTGACTGCTTTTACAGACCCCAGGTGGTCTCCATCCTGAGCTGGGTCCCCCACCTGAGACCAGGCCGAACGGGATCCTTAGTCAGTTTTGGCACCAAAACATTATGTGCCAAAATCAGATAAGATCAATCATTTCTAAGCCACTTTTCATTCTTCTGATCAATGAAAAACAACTTCCCCTCCAGCTCATCCCCTACCCTTTCTCAGTCTTCTCATGCCTTAGCCATCAAAGACTTTCTCACTACTTGCTCTCCCACTATAGACTTACAGAGACTACCTTCCACTATTTTGCTAACACCTTCTTAATGCTGAAAATATAGCTTCAAAAATCTCTTCGCTGAATTCTACACCTGTCTCCTTGATCAGCTCCACTCTCTCCAATGGCACATTCAGTTCAGTTCAGTCGCTCAGTCATGTCCGGCTCTGTGACCCCATAAATTGCAGCACGCCAGGCCTCCCTGTCCATCACCATCTCCCGGAGTTCACTCAGACTCACGTCCATCGAGTCCATGATGCCATCCAGCCATCTCATTCTCTGTCGTCCCCTTCTCCTCCTGCCCCCAATCCCTCCCAGCATCAGAGTCTTTTCCAATGAGTCAACTCTTCGCATGAGGTGGCCAAAGTACTGAAGTTTCAGCTTCAGTATTATTCCTTCCAAAGAAATCCCAGGGCTGATCTCCTTCAGAATGGACTGGTTGGATCTCCTTGCAGTCCAAGGGACTCTCAAGAGTCTTCCCCAACACCACAGTTCAAAAGCGTCAAAAGGTTGAGATTTTCCTGCCTTTTCATTTCTGCTTTGAATTAATTACCCTGTGTAAGCGCTAAGTCGCTTCAGTCATGTCTAACTCTTTGTGACCCTATGGACTGTAGCCTGCCAGGATCCTCTGTCCATGGGGATTCTCCAGGCAAGAATACTGAAGTGAGTTGCCATGCCCTCGTCCAGGGGACCTTCCTCAACCAGGGATCGAACCCACATCTCTTAAGTCTCCTGCATTGGTAAGCAGGTTCTTTACCACTAGCACCACCTGGGAAGCCCAATTAACCCTTCTACTCTCATGGAAAAGTTCACCTTTTTATAAGATTTGGGCCATATGCAAAGCCACTCTCCACACCCAGCTGTGGCCATGACACCTTCAGTACTGCTGACCCCAGAGTCCATTTCCGAAGCCAAGCCCTCTTCTATCCCGGCCTTCAGACTTACAGTTACCAGTCTACTATGAGGAATCCTCACCTGTTTATGCTAAAAGGTAATTACTTAACCTCAGTAATTGAAAACCAGATCCGCTACATTTCCTTTAAATTTTCCTTACTTTATGTTATCATCAGTATTAGTCGGAGAAGGCAATGGCACCCCACTCCAGTACTCTTGCCTGGAAAATCCCATGGACGGAGGAGCCTGGTAGGCTGCAGTCCATGGGGTCGCTAAGAGTCGGACACAATTGAGTGACTTCACTTTCGCTTTTCACTTTCATGCATTGGAGAAGGAAATGGCAGCCCACTCCAGTGTTCTTGCCTGGAGAATCCCAGGGACAAGGGAGCCTGGTGGGCTGCCGCCTATGGGGGTCGCACAGAGTCGGACACGACTGAAGCGACTTAGCAGCAGCAGCAGCAATATTAGTATCACCCGTAATCAAGTAAGTTAAAACACTCGGAAGTCATCCTTAATGCTTTCTTCTTCACTCTTCATATTCATCACTGAGTCCTGTGGATTTTCCATTTGAAATATTGTTAGACTCCACCTTCCTCATTCCATCCACTGCAACCTATTTCAGTTCTCAGCATCTTTTACTCACACTGCTGAAGCCATATTCCAACTAGTTTACCTGTTTCTTCTTTTACCCTCATCAGCTTCAGGATAAAGCCTAAGTATTTTAACACCACAGACAAGACACTGGACTGACATCTTGTCCTCTTCCATCTACTTACCATCTCTCACTTCCCACCAATAACATAAAGCTGACCTCAGTTCTTCACAGTCATCATCCCACTTCTTACTTTTACCCCTTTCCCTATACTCTGCTGTCTGAGAAGCCCTCTCCACTTTTTCCTCCATCTCAAACTTCCCCACCTCCAGACAGTTGTTTCCTCTGATTATCTGATCTACATACACACACCCAAAACACCTTGAGTTTACCTCTTATTTATCAGAATCCAACAACACATTAAAAAGATCATACACCATGACCAAGTGGGCTTTATCCCAGGGATGCAAGGATTCTTCAGTTCAGTTCAGTTCAGTCGCTCAGTCGTGTCCGACTCTTTGCGACCCCATGAATCTCAGCACGCCAGGCCTCCCTGTTCATCACCATCTCTCAGAGTTCACTCAGACTCACGTCCATTGAGTCCGTGATGCCATCCAGCCATCTCATCCTCAGTCAACCCTTTCTCGTCCTGTCCCCAATCCCTCCCAGCATCAGAGTCTTTTCCAATGAGTCAGCTCTTCGCATGAGGTGGCCAAAGTACTGAAGTTTCAGCTTTAGCATCATTCCTTCCAAAGAAATCCTAGGGTTGATCTCCTTCAGAATGGACTGGTTAGATCTCCTTGCAGTCCAAAGAACTCTCAAGAGTCTTCTCCAGCACCACAGTTCAAAAGCATCAATTCTTTGGCTTTCAGCTCTCTTCACAGTCCAACTCTCACATCCATACATGACCACAGGAAAAACCATAGCCTTGACTAGACGAACCTTAGTTGGCAAAGTAATGTCTCTGCTTTTGAATATGCTATCTAGGTTGGTCATAACTTTTCTTCCAAGGAGTAAGCGTCTTTTAATTTCATGGCTGCAGTCACCGTCTGCAGTGATTTTAGAGCCCAGAAAAATAAAGCCTGACACTGTTTCCACTGTTTCCCCATCTATTTGCCATGAAGTGATGGGACCGGGATGCCATGATCTTCATTTTCTGAATGTTGACCTTTAAGCCAACTTTTTCACTCTCCTCTTTTACTTTCATCAAGAGGCCCTTTAGCTCCTTCTCACTTTCTGCCATAAGAGTGGTGTCATTTGCATATCTGAGGTGATTGATATTTCTCCCGGCAATCTTGATTCCAGCTTGTGTTTCTTCCAGTACAGCGTTTCTCATGATGTACTCTGCATAGAAGTTAAATAAGCATGATGACAATATACAGCCTTGACGTACTCCTTTTCCTATTTAGAACCAGTCTGTTGTTCCATGTCCATTTCTAACTGTTGCTTCCTGACCTGCATACAGATTTCTCAAGAGGCAGGTCAGCTGGTCTGGTATTCCCATCTCTTTCAGAATTTTCCAAAGTTTACTGTGATCCACACAGTCAAAGGCTTTGGCATAGTCAATAAAGCACAAATAGATGTTTTTCTGGAACTCTCTTGCTTTTTCGATGGTCCAGCGGATGTTGGCAATTTCATCTCTGGTTCCTCTGCCTTTTCCAAAACCAACTTGAACATCAGGAAGTTCACAGTTCACGTATTGCTGAAGCCTGGCTTAGAGAATTTTGAGCATTACTTTACTAGCATGTGAGATGAGTGCAATTGTGCGGTAGTTTGAGCATTCTTTGGCATTGCCTTTCTTTGGAACTGGAATGAACACTGATCTTTTCCAGTCCTGTGGCCACTGCTGAGTTTTCCAAATTTGCTGGCATACTGAGTGCAGCACTTTCACAGCATCATCTTTCAGGACTTGAAACAGCTCCACTGGAATTCCATCACCTCCACTAGCTTTGTTCGTAGTGATGCTTTCTAAGGCCCACTTGACTTTACATTCCAGGATGTCTGGCTCTAGATGAGTGATCACATCATCATGATTATCTGGGTCTTGAAGATCTTTTTGTACAGTTCTTCCATGTATTCTTGCCACCTCTTCTTAATATCTTCTGCTTCTGTTAGGTCCAGACCATTTCTATCCTTTATTGAGCCCATCTTTGCATGAAATGTTCCCTTGATATCTCTAATTTTCTTGAAAAGATCTCTAGTCTTTCCCATTCTGTTGTTTTCCTCTATTTCTTTGCACTGATTACTGAAGAAGGCTTTCCTATCTCTTCTTGCTATTCTTTGGAACTCTGCTTTCAGATGCTTACGTCTTTCCTTTTCTCCTTTGCTTTTCATCTCTCTTCTTTTCACAGCTATTTGTAAGGCCTCTGCAGACAGCCATTTTGCTTTTTTGCATTTCTTTTCCATGGGGATGGTCTTGATCCCTGTCTCCTGTACAATGTCATGAACCTCATTCCATAGTTCATCAGGCACTCTATCTATCAGATCTAGACCCTTAAATCTATTTCTCACTGCCACTGTATAATCATAAGGGATTTGATTTAGGTCATACCTGAATGGCCTAGCGGTTTTCCCTACTTTCTTCAATTTGAGTCTGAATTTGGCAATAAGGAGTTCATGATCTGAACCACAGTCAGCTCCTGGTCTTGTTTTTGTTGATTGTATAGAGCTTCTCCATCTTTGGATTCTTCAATATCTGCAAATCAATCAATGTAATTCACCACATTAACAAACTGAAAAATAAAAGTCATATGATTATCTCAGTAGATGCAGAGAAGGCCTTTGACAAAATTCAACATCCATTTATGATTAAAAACTCTCCAGAAAGCAGGAATAGAAGGAACGTACCTCAACATAATAAAAGCTATATATGACAAACCAACAGCAAACATTATCCTCAGTGGTGAAAAATTGAAAGCATTTCCCCTAAAGTCAGGAACAAGACAAGAGTGCTTTCTTTCACCACTACTATTCAGTATAGTTCTGGAAGTTTTGGCCACAGCAATCAGAGCAGAAAAAGAAATAAAAGGAATCCAAATTGGAAAAGAAGTAAAACTCTCACTGTTTGCAGATGACATGATCCTCTACATAGAAAATCCTCAAGACTCCACCAGAAAACTACTAGAGCTAATCAATGAATATAGTAAAGTTGCAGGATATAAAATCAACACTCAGAAATCCCTTGCATTCCTATACACTAATAATGAGGAAGTAGAAAAAGAAGTTAAGGAAACAATTCCATTCACCATTGCAATGAAACGAATAAAATACTTAAGAATATACCTACCTGAAGAAACTAAAGACCTATATATCGAAAACTATAAAACATTGATGAAAGAAATCAAAGAGGACACTAATAGATGGAGAAATATACCATGTTCATGGATGGAAAGAGTTAATATAGTGAAAATGAGTATACTACCCAAAGCAATCTACAGATTCAATGCAATCCCTATCAAGCTACCAGCAGTATTTTTCACAGAACTAGAACAAATAATTTCAAGATTTGTATGGAAATACAAAAAACCTCGAATAGCAAAATTAATCTTGAGAAAGAAGAATGGAACTGGAGGAATCAACTTGCCTGACTTCAGGCTCTGCTACAAAGCCACAGTCATTAAGACAGTATGGTACTGGCACAAAGACAGAAATATAGATCAATGGAACAAAATAGAAAGCCCAGAGATAAATCCACACACCTATGGACACCTTATCTTCGACAAAGGAGGCAAGAATATCCAATGGAGTAAAGACAATCTCGTTAACAAGTGGTGCTGGGAAAACGGGTCAATCACTTGTAAAAGAATGAAACTAGATCACTTTCTAACACCAAACACAAAAATAAACTCAAAATGGATTAAAGATCTAAACGTAAGACCAGAAACTATAAAACTCCTAGAGGAGAACATAGGCAAAACACTCTCTGACATAAATCACAGCAGGATCCTCTATGATCCACCTCCCAGTATAATGGAAATAAAAGCAAAAATAAACAAATGGGATCTAATTAAAATTAAAAGCTTCTGCACAACAAAGGAAACTATAAGCAAGGTGAAAAGACAGCCTTCTGAATGGAAGAAAACAATAGCAAATGAAGCAACTGACAAACAACTCATCTCAAAAATATACAAGCAACTTATGCAGCTCAACTCCAGAAAAATAAACGATCCAATAAAAAAACTGGCCTAAGAACTAAATAGGCATTTCTCCAAAGAAGACATATGGATGGCTAACAAACACATGAAAAGATGCTCAACATCACTCATTATCAGAGAAATGCAAATCAAGACCACAATGAGGTACCATTTCACACCAGTCAGAATGGCTGCCATCCAGAAGTCTACAAGCAATAAATGCTGGAGAGGATGTGGAGAAAAGGGAACCCTCTCACACTGTTGGTGGGAATGCAAACTAGTACAGCCATTATGGAAAACAGTGTGGAGATTCCTTAAAAATTGCAAATAGAACTGCCTTATGACCCAGCAATCCCACTGCTGGGCATACACACTGAGGAAACCAGAATTGAAAGAGACACATGTACCCCAATGTTCACTGCAGCACTGTTTATAATAGCCAGGACATGGAAACAACCTAGATGTCCATCAGCAGATGAATGGATCAGAAAGCCGTGGTACATATACACAATGGAGTACTACTCAGCCCTTAAAAAGAATACATTTGAATCAGTTCTAATGAGATGGATGAAACTGGAGACGATTATACAGAGTGAAGTAAGCCAGAAAGAAAAACACCAATACAGTATACTGACACATATATATGGAATTTAGAAAGATAGTAATGATGACCCTGTATGTGAGACAACAAAAGAGACACAGAGGTATAGAACGGACTCTTGGCCTCTGAGGGAGAGGAAGAGGGTGGGATGATTTGGGAGAATGGCACTGAAACATGTAATCATGTAAGAAACGAAGCACCAGTCTATGTTCAATACAGGATACAGGATGCTTGGGGCTGGTGCATGGGATAATACAGAGAGATAATATGGGGTGGGAGGTGGGAGGGGCCTTCGGCATTGGGAGATCATGTACACCTGTGGCTGATTCATGTCAATGTATGGCAAGACCAATACAGTATTGTAAAGTAGAATAAAGTAAAAATAAAATTTTAAAAAATAAAAAATAAAATGGGACTAATATTGGACGGTAATTCAAAATATGCAAATGTGAAGTTTTGTAGTATTAACCAAGGTTTACTTTATCTGAAATAATGCACTCCATTTGAGAAAATGCACATCATCAGTTTTTTAACAATCATCAAGAGTTGTTTAGTTTCGAAGTTAGCACTCTTTGTATTTCTACCATTAACAAATAGCAGTGCCACATTTGGTTAGTTCATTAGAGTTGTCATTTTTTGGTCGATTTTATGGGACAAATTATCTTAAATTTTGGTTTTGGCTTTGGGGATTTTGTTCTGGTGTCCCAAGTAGAAATTTATAGTGTATTTTTAGTTCTTCCTAGTCTAAATGTAATTTACCAATCAGGGTTCATTTTGCCATGGGAATATTGGCTAGAAATATAGAAAACATGCTTCTTTTGAGGTTGCTAGAGGAGGTAGTTAGGAAGTTAACTTTTAATTAATTGACAGTCAAATACACATGCATAATAGAAAAAGGTTTTGTTACCCTTTCTTAGCTTTTTTTTTTTTAATTGGGGTATGTTGCTTTATAAGATTGTGCTTGTTTCTGCTATACAATGAAGTGAATCAGCTAGTCAATAAGTAGCCTGGTAAGCATCCCTTCCCTTATCCCATCCCACCCCTGTAGGTCACCGCAGAGCACTGCGTTGAACTCCCTGTGCTGCAGAGAAGGTTTCCACTAGCTATCTATTTTACACATAGGAGTGTATATACGTCAATCCTAATCTTCCAGTTCATCCCACCCTCCTTTCCCCTCAGGGTCCACGTGTCTATTCTTTATCTGTGTCTCTATTTCTGCCTTGAAAATAGGTTCATCTCTACCATTTTTCTAGATTCCATATATGTGAGTTAACATACTATATTTTTTTTCTCTTTCTGACTTACTTCATTCTGCGTGATGGTCTCTAGAGATGAAGAGGGACCTAGAGACTGTTAACCTTTTTAAAAACCGTTTGAGATGTAATTGGCATAAAACTAACTATAGGTTTTTTATACTATAAAATGTGGTGAAAGTGAAGTCGCTCAGTCGTGTCCGACTCTTTGTGACCCCAATGGACTGTAGCCTATCAGTCTCCTCGGTCCATGGGATTTTCCAGGCAAGAGTGCTGGAGTGGATTGCCATTTCGTTCTCCAGGGATCTTCCCGACCCAGGAATCAAACCCGGGTCTCCCGCATTGCAGGCAGATGCTTTACCTTCTGAGCCACAGGGACAAATCCATGTAACCATCACCACAATCAAGACCATGAATACATCTATCACCCCCAAATGTGTGCCTGTGCCCCGTTCATGATCTATCCTTGACCCTGACCTTTCCCCTACTGATTCCCTATCTCCAGAAAACCACTCACCTGCTTTCTGTTATGATAGATTAGTTCGTATTTTCTAAAATTTTACATGATTAAAATAATACAATATATGCTTTTTTGAAGGAGAAGAATTTCATTGAGCATAATTATTTTAAAATTCCTACTTTTTGTGTGTGAATCCATAGTCCATTCCCTTTAAATGCTGAATATCATTCCATCTTAAGATTATACCACTATTTGTTGATCCATTCACCATTTGAGTTGCTTTCAATTTGAGGCTGTTAATTTAATTGCTGTTATTGTTTGTTTTTACAGTAGTCATTTGAAACACAATCCAAATAACATCACTACATAATTCTATAACTCCTACTGCATTTCTTAACTGGAATACTACATGTATAAAGAGAATAGTCTCATTGGTATTTTGATTACACTACAATAATACTTTGTACTGCAAGGAAAGCATTCATGCTTGAGTGTACATGAGTTTCAGAGTAGAATAAAGAAATGAAGTGACCAGTAAAACTCTAGAGCTGAGCTTCAATTCAGCTGATCACCAGAGATAAGAGGAAGAAGTTTCAGAACATCTCTGATTGGCTGTGTACTTGGCTTTTTGAATACTGAAGTTTTGTATTCTGAAGGAAGACATCCCTCATAAGTTAAGTTTATACACCTGTTTCTCCCGCTAGACTGTGAGCTCCCGAGGTCAGAGGCTAAGTCTTCCAAAGCTGTATGTCTACAGCATCTAGCATAAGACCAGGTACACATGTGTTTAGTCATTCAGTCGTATTCGACTCTTTGAGACCCCATGGACTATAGTCTGCCAGGCTCCTCTTGTCCATGGAATTTTTCAGGCAAGAATATTGGAGTGGGTTACCATTTCCCTCTTTCAGAGGATCTTCCTGACCTAGGGGTCAAGCTGCACTTTCTGCATTGGCAGGCAGATTCTTTACCACTGGTCCCCCTGAGAAGGCCCAAGCATTTCTTAAAAGAACAGGTATATTAAATTAAATTCTATTGCAAAACTGTAGGATCTGATGTTAAAAGAGCTGAAGCCCTGACTGTCAATAACTCATTAGTAAATGGGAGGAAGAGACTAAAATTACCTGGAAAAGAAGAAAGTTTTGTGTCCATTCTGCCTTTGGCTCCATCCCTCATTTTACTTCCAAGTCTATTTATTGGTAGATTATAATTTGGTTTTTGAGCTTATTAAGAATTTTTTTAATCAACTATACTTTCAATTTAGTGATGAACTATTGGTAATTAATTGTATTTTGATACCTGATGGCAGATTAGATAGAGCGATAGATATATACATACATATAAATATACATACACAGTACATAGGTACAGACAGCTGAAACATATATCCTCTCCATTCTTGTCTTCCTGACAACCACATAAACACAGTGACTCAATGCTGATCAGTTCAGTTCAATTCAGTTCAGTTGCTCAGTCATGTCCGACTCTTTGCGACCCCATGAATTGCATCACACCAGGCCTCCCTGTCCATCACCAACTCCTGGAGTTCACTCAAACTCATGTCCATCAAGTCGGTGATGCCATCCAGCCATCTCATCCTCTGTCGTACACTTCTCCTCCTGCCCCCAATCCCTCCCAGCATCAGGGTCTTTTCCAATGAGTCAGCTCTTCACATGAGGTGGCCAAAGTACTAGAGTTGCTGATAGACAACCCCCCAAAGTACAAGTTCATTTAACATAAAAAATTCATTGTGTCTAGAATAATTTGTTAACTTCATTGTATTCAGAATAGGTAGAAGGAGAAGAAGGTGACAGAGGATGAATGGTTGGAAGGCTTCACTGATTCAATGGACATGAACTTGGGCAAACTCCAGGAGATGAGAAACTGGGAGGCCTGGTGTGTTGCAGTCCATGGGGTAGCAAAGAGTCCAACATGACTTGGCAACTGAACAATGCCATTCAGATAACTGTTTAAAAAACAGAAAGCAAAAGTCAACAAGTACTTTGGAGAGAAGCAAGCTAGGATATCAGTTCCACCCATTATATGCCTTTGAATACAACATAACTTGTCCACCCTTCAGCTTCCTTACAGAGTAAGAATAATAAAACTTATGTTCATGATTTTGTGAGAATGATAAATGACATGTGCAAAATGTGTAGTGTAGCACTCAGTAAATGATAGCAACGCTCATAATAAAGCATGGAGAGCATGATCCTACACAGGACAGGCTTTGGAAGGCCAAATCCTGCACTAGGGAAATCTAAATTTTAGAGTTAGACAAACTGGGATTCAAATTTTAGCTTCTTTCTTTCTTTATTCTGCCACCTTTAGTAATGTACTTAGCCTCACTGAACCCCAGGTCCTTCCTCTATAAGATGATAAGATGACACATAGGTTGGTTGAGAGAAACAAATCAAATAATGCTTGCACTATACTTGGCATCCAGCAGGGATATCATAAATTGTAGTTCTCCCTTCTTCCCATTTTTGGCAGTAATATTTATTGTAATGCTTCCCACCTATATCTATATATATAGGCAGCCCCCTAGCTTTCTAAACATGTGTAATTGGTACCTGCTGGAAGTAACACTTGAACAGTGACTCCCTCCAGGATTATTATCTGAAGAGTGAACCGTAGCTACCCACTTATTCAATTCTTAGATCTATCTAGGGAACACAGATCCTGCTTTTTGGGCCAAACCATACTTTCTTTAAGCAATGATCTCATTCAGAGCTTCCCTCTCACATCTCTCCTACCCCTCTCCTGCAGAGCCCATCTATTTCCATTATACTGAATGTCTTGGCTAATATTCCATGGATCCAGCCCTACCTTGGTCATCTTCAGACCTGGAATTTGCTCTTCTACCAAAATATTTATTTTGTTAAAGAAAACCAAAGAATTCTCAGGTTCACCCAAACAGCAGGTTTCTGTTTTTGCAAGAATGCTCCTTTAAAGACATTGTTCAGGCACCAGAAATATAAATGATGGAAAAGCTGAGTGCAGACCTGTGTGTTTCCACTAGGTTTAGATTATCACTGGATACTGGACAAAGAACAGAGAACTGGATAATTCATTAACCCCTTCTACTCTTATGGTGGCTGTGAAGGAGAGATTTTCTTTAGCTCAAGAAGCCTAGGAGTTTAGAGCTGTACTACTTGCTCTTTGACTGCTGTGTGACATTTTTACACAAAATTTAGAATTCAAGCTGCAATCTCAAAATTTAAAAATAAAGAGGAGATGTTGAGGAGAAATTTTAAAAATGGAACTCAAGTAATGTTAAAAAAAAAAAAAAGCTTGCTGCTTCTTCAAATATGAAAGCTCTGTAGAGAAACAGAAACAGGAACTCAAAAAGTCATAGAGTAAATCATGAACAGTGCCCATCAGTTGCTTGAACTTCTAAGTTGATATTTATTTAATACACAGAGAGCTTGGAAACAAAGGAATTCTCTAGAATGTGGAGAAATGGAACCCTCATACATTGTTAGTGGTGTAGACCAGCACAGCCACTACAGAAAACAATATGGAGGATCCTCAAAATATTAAGACCAGAACTACCATAGTGTTAGTACTAGTCACTCAGTCATGTCCGACTCTTTGTGACCCCACGGACTGTAGCCCACTGGGCTCCTCTGCACATGGGATTCTCTAGGCAAGAATACTGGAGTGGGTAGCCATTTCCTTATCCATGAGCTACCATATTATCTAGCTATTCTACTGTGTATTTACCTGAAAAATGCAAAAATACTAATTTAAAAAATATCTTCACCCCTACGTTCATTACAACATTACTTACAATAGCCAAGATATGGAAACAGTCTAAGTGCCCATCAACAAATGAATAGATAAGGAAAATGTGACATATGTACACCACCATTGTGTGTGCATATATTTACATACACAGTGGTGAAAAGTGAAGTCGCTCAGTCATGTCCGATTTTTGCAACCCGTGGACTGTAGCCCAACAAGCTCCTCCATCCATGGGATTCTCCAGGCAAGAATACTGGAGTGGGTTGCCATTTCCTTCTGCAGGGGATCTTCCTGAGTGCTGGGGAGAATAAGAAAGGATGGAAAAAACCACAGTTCATGAAATGAGAACTCAGTAAAAAGTTGGATCGACTAGGGCTAGAGTCTGAGATAAGGTCAGCATAAAAGCCCATGAGCAAATCTGATAACAGAGCAGAGGTTTTAGAGCACCAAAGAATTGATGCTTTTGATCTGTGGTGTTGGAGAAAACTCTTGAGAGTCCCTTGGACTGCAAGGAGATCCAACCAGTCCATTCTGAAGATCAGCCCTGGGTGTTCTTTGGAAGGAATGATGCTAAAGCTGAAACTCCAGTACTTTGGCCACTTCATGCCAAGAGTTGACTCATTGGAAAAGACTCTGATGCTGGGAGGGATTGGGGGCAGGAGGAGAAGTGTACGACAGAGGATGAGATGGCTGGATGGCATCATGGACTTGATGGACATGAGTCTGAGTGAACTCCAGGAGTTAGTGATGGACAGGGAGACCTGGCGTGCTGCGATTCATGGGCTCGCAAAGAGTCGGACATGACTGAGTGACTAAACTGAACTGAACTGAAGAGCAAGCACAATCAGAAACATCAGGTCAGCCTGAAGACAAACCCATATAGATGGGTAACCCATACCAACTTTAGAGTCTCGGTCCAGTACTAAGGAATGACTCTTCACAAGGGCAGAAGCCAAAATTCTATAAGAGGGATCTATGAGTAACAGTTGTTCCTGATGAATTGAAATAGATGAAGAGATGCTATTGCCTAAAAATACTACAAATATAACAGTTTGCTCAGTCGCTCAGATATGTCCAACTCTTTGTGACCCCATGGACTGTAGCCTACCAGGCTCCTCTGTCCATGGAATTTTCCAGGCAAGAATACTGAAGTGGGTTGCCATTTCCATGGGATCTTCCAGACCCAGGGATCAAACCTGCATCTCTTGAGTCTCCTGCCTTGTCAGGCAGATTCTTTATCACTGCACCTGGGAAGCAAATATGACAGAGAAACACTTTATTTCACAAGGAAAAAAAAAGATTTATTATCTAGACAGTCTGCTTAAGCAGACTGCCCCTAACATGAGTCTTCCTAATAAAGGATGATGGTTGAAGGTAAAAATGGGAGAAACTGAGAGAAAATAATGAAAATTCAGTTGCTTTGCATTCCACAACCCTTTGCATGAGGAGGGTTGTGGAAGCTCTGGGAGGCAAGAAAAGATGAATCTGGTGCAGCTGGACCGGCTGCAGGTTGGGGGCATCTAGAGTGGAAAGAAGCAGTTGATGACGGAAGAAGCACTGGATTAGGCAAATTATTTGACTGAGCTTTTTAATAAGTTTTGCTGGATTGTATAACCATGTCTTTCTTGGCCTGTGCCATCTTCAGTAAAGTTAACATTAGTCTCTGATGCTCCATAGAACTGGATTGACTTTTGGCGATCTGACAAAGTGATAAGTCCTCTTGAAAGGGAGAGAAAGAGGCAAAAATACAAGCTAATTCTGAACCATATTTGAAATATACAATAAAGATCTTTATTCTTTAGTCACAGTTATAGGAAAGCTGATCACAGAGAATTCTGAGCATTATGCAATCTGGGTTGTAAATGATCTAAAAAAATATTGAAGTCACTACTTCACAGGTAGCCTCAAAGCTGCAGAGGACCAACTTAAAAGGGTGATCTCACTCACCTTCAAGTCTCATTATTTTGAACTGAAATGATAAAGTCATTCAAATTTAAGGCAAGAATGAAAACTTTTTCAGAATTGAGTTAATTTTAATAATACTACCAAGATACCAATCCCTGTTATTAAACAGCAATTTGATCTTAAGCTGACTATATGCCAACTCTGGTCCCAAGTTTGATCATGAGAAAGATGAGGGGAATGGGCTAGGGAGCACTCAGCCTCTCCCAGCTCTAATAATCCATAATGTCATGGGTCCAACCCCATCCCACTTTGACTCCAAGACATCAGTCTCAGATTTTTAAGTCAGACCCAAGTCCTTGGTCTCACCCATCAGAAACAGGAGCAACATTAATAAGTCAGATAATAGGTCCACAGATAGCTAGTTTACTGAACGGCCTCATTCCAATTGGGAGTTTTAATTTATAATTGTTTTTCTACTACTATTACTGCTTTCAGCCCTGCTTTGTTGAAGTTCTTCTAGTCCCCAGATAATGTCTTCAGAAGATGCCATAAGTTTCCTTTGCTTTCATTTTTCAGGATTCAGGTGAATTTCAAACTCAGAACTTCTCTCCCAGTTTATTTTGGAGTGAAGAAAGCATGACCTTCTCTTTTATTTCTTCTCCATCCCTCCTCCTTAGAGTAGACGGATGTGTATTCTGGGTTCGGCCTCTCTCCTCCTTCCCCCTCCTGAAGCTTTTACTCTGTTTGGCAGGTTGGAAGGGTAAATGGGTAAGAAAGAAACATCTGGATCTTACTTAACTGCAGTCTTGTCTCCATTGTGATTTTCTCTGTGTTGATTTCTGCTACATATATGCTTGTTGTGGATCAGCACCGATACCCTCTGAGTGATTAAGCATTCAGCGTTGCTCTTTCATAAGACAAGAGAAAGTTCTTTGGAGCATCTGCAAGGCCATCCACACTGCACAGTTCTCTGAAGTGGGACTTCTGGCTCTAGCTCTACATCCTCCAATTCTTCACAGCTCTTAGCCCTGGCAGAGCATCCCACAGCCTCTTGATGGCAGGACCACTCTCTTGAATGAGGAACTGGTGATAGACTTCATTGCACCTTTTTCAGAGTTCATCTGGCTCATAAGAAAACCCCAAATCTTTGTTCCCCTGCACCTTTGACATTCCAACCACCAGGACTGTGAACTACTCCAACTCCATCTCCTCTCTTGGCTCTGCCATTGCTCTTCAATAATTTTCTTTTCTATGGTTATACACAAGGGTTATTTCACTAAGTGTTCCCTAACCCAGGGACCTGTTGTAGACAGTCTTCTTTTTTTCATTTACCCTCTATCTCTACCAGTGAATCCTCAGAGCCTTCATTCACCTGATTTGGAAAAGGTGAGGGAAGCCAACGCACCTCCAAATATGTCCATGACTCTACTGCAGAAACTATTGATTCTCAAAGATGTCTACGCACTCCTCTGCATTTCTCCGACTCCTGATGTTAGGCTACCCACGTGATTAATTCTGACCAGCAGAACAGAAGCAGAAGTGACATGTGTTACCAAGATGATCTTGGAAATAAAAGATGATAGAGCCTCAAGATGGAATTAGCAGCATCTAGAAACCCTAAAGGAAGTTTATGGTCCCAAAGGTTGATTTTTCTTTTTAGAATGTGAAATTCTTAATATTTCTTTGTCCTCAACTTTGACCTCTATTTGAAGGCAACAGAAAAGCTCATCCAGTTGCAAATGTCATTGCCTTTGTCTTCTCATTTGGTGATCTGAACACAAAGCTGATGACTCAGCAAGGCCATGCAACCGCAAAGAACGTAGCCTATAGGTTGAAACCCAGTGCATATATGTTTCCTACCATGCTGCTGCTGCTGCTGCTAAGTCGCTTCAGTCGTGTCTGACTCTGTGCGACCCCATAGACGACAGCCCACCAGGCTCCCCCGTCCCTGGGATTTTCCAGGCAAGAACACTGGAGTGGGTTGCCATTTCCTTCTCCAATGCATGGAAGTGAAAAGTGAAAGTGAAGTTGCTCAATCGTGTCCGACTCTTAGCGACCCCATGGACTGCAGCCCACCAGGCTCCTCCGTCCATGGGATTTTCCAGGCAAGAGGACTGGAGGGGGGTAGCACTGCCTTTGTGAGAGCTCTCTTCAATTCAATAGCTCTCATAGACTAGGGCAATTGTAACATCTCCAGTCTGGACTGCATGTCTCACAATCATGTACTGAAATGCAAAGTTTAAGTTTAATGTTTAGCATCTATTAACTGATGTACACAAAGCAAGAAACATTTGAAAATGACTACAAAGTAAATTCTGAGAGGTTCTTATGTATACAAGGGTTATTTGAGTGATAACTCCCTTTCATCTATTCAACTCAGTGTCTTCTGGTCAAAAAAAACACGTGTTTTTCACAGCACTTTATGAGGACTACATGACTTTAATACTCACTTTTATCAAAGACATGGAGCCAATCATTTCCCATGGTGTTCTGAGTTCTGTGTTCCTCCCTGTTTGCATTGCGTCTTTCTGGTGTCAGAAAATAACAGAGGGGGTGCCTACAGTATACACCCTGAGGAAAGGACATTTGCTAGAGTTCCCTGTGAGTATTTTTCTTTAACCGAGGTTTCCTAGCACAAATCCATATAAAGTACAAATGCTAACTTATAAGAATTTCACCCACAAACTATATTTAAACACAGCATAGTTACCAAATAAAATAAAACTACAGAAACAGCTTTACTGCTTAGGAAAAAATTAAAAGTAGGCTTTCTGAACAGTTAACCCACAATAGCACAGCTGACAACTTCAAATAACGGCCACGGCCACAATCCTGTGAGCCTGTAACTCAATTTTACTTAGGTTGGGTGTCGTGTTTCATGTCAGGGATAGAGTTTCTTTACTGCTTTTAACAGTGGAGTTTAGAAGCCTTCTTCCTGCAATTAGTATAATGGAGGATATAAGAATGGAAATAGAAGACTTTTCCCCTGTTCACCCAGGCAATGAAAAAGTTTAAAATCATAAATAGTCCCAAGGTTAAACAGAGGTCACATAGATTATCTCCCTGACTTATAACTGTACTTGTGTTTTGAGAGAATGTCCTGCTTAAAAATTATTCTGGTTAGATCACATCTTAAGAAGATAGACCCAGTTCATTGTCCACTGGCAAATACATGGCCGAGGAGGAAGTGCTCAGCTGGACAGGAGACAGTGTGATTGAAATGGACTGTGTAGCCTCCTCGTCCCAGGGAGAGGTGCCGCACTTCCTCAAGACCCTGGCAGTCAGTGCTGGCCCCTCAGTAACCTTCCTTTTGGTCATGCCCACTTGGCCTCCACGTTATCAGTACATTTATGATTTTTGCTGTTATATCTAACCCTCGAGTAGGAGCTTACTGCACAAAGATGGTGCCTCAAGACTTCTTGACTCTTCAGCTTCTCTGCCTAGAGAAATCTCTCACTTAAAAATACTGGAGAAAGGAACACGTGGTGACTATACATATTTCTTCTCTCATTGACTCTGCAGATAAGTAACCAGTGTAATGAGTTATTTAAATTCTGATGATTTCATAAATGATATGTTTCATGCATTAGCTACTGCCAGTGAATCTAAACTCAAGAAAATCAAAAGATTCTAGCACCCTGAAAATACATATTTCTACATGGTGACCAGGGATTGCCTAGTGGCTCAGAGGGTAAAAAATCTGCCTGTAATGCAGAAGCCCTGGGTTTGATCCCTGAGTCGGGAAGATCCCCTGAAGAAGGGAAAGGCTACCCACTCCAGTATTCTTGCCTGGAGAATCCCATGGACAGAGGAGCCTGGCGGGCTGCAGTGCATAGGGTCACAAAGAATCGGACACAACTGAAGTGACTTAGCAAGCATGTGTTGGTGAAGACTTGAAATTCTCATTCCACACTTTACTTCTTCACAGAGAGATTTGGTATCTGTTAATAATTAAATAGTCTCAGGAAGATTGGCACATTAAATTATTGTTATTATAAAAGTATAAATAAGGACTCAAAGAAAGTCAGTAGAAACATAATTAGGAAACTGGATTAAGAGGAAAAAAATCAAAAGTTTGAGGATGCAAAGGAATCTCATCCTTTTTTTTAATGAGTAATATTTCTGTCCCAATAATTTCAGAGAGTTTCAATTGTCATTGAAAACTAAATACACTTTCTAACAGCCTTTTGTGACACATAGTCGGGTGGACGAGGGCTTTCTAGTGCTTTGTTGCTCTGTTGTGTCCAACTCTTTGTGATCCTTTGAACCGTAGCCCACCAGGCTCCTCTGTCCATCAGACTTTTAGGCAAGAGTACTGGAGTGGGTTGCCATTTCCTTCTCCAGTGCTTTCTAGGGTATATCTTAAACAACAAAAATAGCCTACGATTGAATGCCTTTCATGTTCCAAGGGGTCTTTATACATATATTCTCACTTAATTCACAAACAAGACAAGAGCTCTCATTTTATGGATTTTAAAAAGCAAAGATTCAGAGTGATTAAACAATAAGTGGAAACAGAGATTCTGACCAAATCATATACTGGGTCACCTACTCCAATGCCATCAGCTTCACCACCGCCATCATAGAGCAATTCTTCCCAAATGCAGCACTGACCACATGATTGTAAATCCAGAGTGGTTCTGATCCAACTAAACATGGCCACACTGCTGCTGGTCCTAACTCAGCAATGCCGTAAAACTGTATACTGCCCTACCCTAGCATAGAACTCATGTTTGGAAGCGACCTGAATAGAAAGTGGCATTAATATTAATAGAAATCAATAAATTTTGAAACTCTGAAAACCAGCACTGAGAAGTAGCCAAAAGTTTGCACTAAATCTGAGTTTTGGTGCTTAGCACATTCATGCTTAATAATCTAAGCAGGTCACAGTCTCTGATCCCAGTTGGTACAACCCAGCAGCTTGGATCAAGTTGGTGGTGAGTATCCAGTCATCAGTGCTGGAAATGAAATCAGCACCTCGTATGAGCCAAGTAATGATTTCATGCAAGGACATCTCTCTCTCTCTCTCTCTCTCTCTTTTTTTTTTTTGGTTCGTTTGTTTCTGTAACTGTAATGATGCCTTAAAGAGGAAAACATGAATGTGAACAGTTGGTTCAACAACTGTCTTTGAGCACCTCTTATTGCAAAAGCCCCCACACAAACCAGGCACTAAAGGAACAGAGAGATTTCAACATGTGCCCTCCGGGAACTTATCTAATTGTTGGCACAAATATTTAAGGGACAATGGGCCACACTGACTGTGGAATAAGACAGTGGTGCATTCCACTTCCTGAGTGAAAGAACAATCTTATCCCTATTGAAATAATGTCTTGGTCTTCTCCTAAAGTACCGTCACATTTTATTTTTTATTTGACAAAGCTCATGCCCACTGCATAGAAAGCTCCTACAAAGGTGAGAGGTTTCCATCAGCCACTGACTGAGAGGATTATTGCTAAATCACTCCTCAGATGCTGCCTCTCAACATCTTTGCACGCTTTGCTTGGATATAACAGAAGCACATGTGTAATTATAAGATTAATTTAATATCTACATTCTATATCTCTACTTTATCAGCCCCCACCCCCAGTCACTACATCTGTCCACTTATTTCACTCAGAGTACAATCTTGCCCATTGCTGAAGCCAACTCATGAGATACAGAGTGATGTTCCCCTTTTAATCCCAGTGGGCAACCTGGTTCTCATTAGGGCCAATTAAATTAGAACACCCCCCCAGAAAGTACATTTAAAGTTTGTTTTGTGAACAAAAGAGCAAAGGCAGAGTAATCTGTCAGTTTATAAGCAGTATTTTTGTTGAGTTTGCTTAATGAAGAAATTGCTGTTAACTCATAAATAAGCCATTAGCCAAAAGAAAATTGCTAATTAAGATACAATCTCCTAATCTGCTCATCTCTGTTTTGACGGTACAGTGAAAAGGTCAATAAATCTGTTGATGGATCCACCATAGAGGTAGGTAGAAAGCAGGAGGACCTATTATCAGGTCATTCAGACTCCAGAAGGTAAAGAAAAAACACTTTTTGGTCTCAATTACCTCAAAAATTTGCACTAAAAATCTTGCTTTGGGGTTGACTTCCTTGGTTTGCTGTCTTGACCTCTCACTTATTTTATGAACAGACATAACTTTAGTGCTCAGAGGCTGTTTAGCCCAATTCTCTCATTTTACAGATGAAGAGCAGGAGTCCAAGGGAGGTTAAGAGAGGCCCCGAAGGGTACGGCTGGGCTGAGAACTAGGTGTCCTGACTTCGGCTGCTCCCAGGATTTCAGCTCCCTTGCCTCACCTACTTCCACAGGAGAGGAGAAGTAGTGCTTAAGTTAGCACTGCCCAGGAACTGCACTGAAGAGTTGTTCCTGTAGAGAGGGCTGTGAGCCAGGGGTCTCCCCTAAAGGTAGCCGATGGTACTACCCAAGCTGACCAAATTACAGGAGACCCAAAGGAGGTGATGTTGGGGCAGTGAGGGTGGTGAGGGATGTGGCTGGAAAAGACAAGGAAACCCAAGGCCAGGACAGCTGCAAAATGGTTGACATACAGAGGGCCATGTGACATCCCTGTCTTTGGAGTCCCCTGAAAAAATTGTTTTAAGTTCTTCAGATGCATCTACTTGGTTCTCTGGAGCCCTTTGTGTTCTGACTGATGATTCTTCCTCCCCACGTTTAAAAAGAAAGGCGTGGAGGGTTGGAAGTAGGGTTCTCTTCTGCCTTAACATTGTGCAGCCCGCTTGCCCGGCGACAGCCTGTCTTAGAGCGCCCCCTGCCGTTCCCATCACGGTTCTTTGTCTTAACCCTTCCAGGTTTTCCACCCCAACACCTGAAAGAAGTTACTGCTCTGTGTGTTGAGCTCTAATAACAGAATATTGCCACAGTATCTCTGCGGACACTGTGCTTCTGTATGCTCAGTAGGAAAAGCTTGGAAAGTAGCAAAATTGAGTTGGTAAAAATTGTTTCCTGCAGGAATACCTCCTAATTCAAGTGGAATGTCGCTCACCAGTGGGCTCAAATAAGCCTTTAATCTTAAACATCGACTTTATCATGGAAATGGCACTGTTTATTCCATTGGTAATATCTTGTGTTGAAATCTGAACGGTATTTCTCTAATGGGATTGAGACAGAAAGCCCTGCCAATCAAATGGGAAAGAGAGGGCTGCATCAGACAGCGGGTCTCTGTTTTCAGGAATAAAAACCCATATTCATTCGCACAGGACCACTGCAACTTTGCAAAACAACGTCAAGAGGAAAAGCAGTTAGAGTTGCAAAAGTTCTCCTGGTGCTTTTCTTTTTCTTTGTTTCATCTCTCTTACTTTCTTCCCTTAAGGACAAAAAATCACAGCGGGCATAATTTCTTCTTTGCTTAAAGGCTAATGTCTATTTACAAAAGCATCCACGCCATAGATTGCTTCAAATTTAGTAGCTCTTAGATATACAATAGGGCTACTGTGTTTCAAAGGATTTGCCCACCCATCACGACCCACTCACTATGCAATCTGTCATCCATGAATCTAAACACAGGCTCTCTCAGATAGATCCAGATGCCCAAGAACCTTTTACATTTTTTGATACTATTTTTCT
Source organism: Nanger dama (assembly GCA_917880005.1). Classification (NCBI taxonomy): domain Eukaryota; kingdom Metazoa; phylum Chordata; class Mammalia; order Artiodactyla; family Bovidae; genus Nanger; species Nanger dama. Next base: position 986,315 of record CAKJTW010000047.1, on the reverse strand, counting down.
ATTTCTGTACAGAAGAGGGAAAATGTTGCTGAGAGATATTCCACAGTGTCTCGCAAAGAATACACACAGACACACACACACACACACACACACACAGAGGCTTTCTTTTCCTTTGTCAGCTATCCATTTTTGTATCAGTAGGTACAGATTACTGCTAAAAAATTGATTATAAAAGTGGAGCAGCCCACAGTGGGGAAAGATGCCCCACTGTGGTGAAATCTGATGGGGATTTGGTTTGACTATGTAAGGTTTTTAGAGCAGCTGCTAATCAGCAGAAATCAAGTTTATTCTAATACCATAATAAATAAACAGTATCTATAGAAAGTTAGAAGCATGAGAATTTGAAAAAGAAGAAAGATGACTCCTGTATTTCTATGCCCACTAGTTGGTTTCCAGCTATATTATTAGTTCCTTCTCCTCACTCACCAAAAACTACATCTCCAGTAAGGTTTTCTGAAGAATCCCTGTCTTTTCCCACATTGGATCAGGGATTCATGGAATTCATCAGTATGGACCATAAAATTTGATTCTACCATAAAGCAATGTGGAGCCACATTTCACATGGAAACGTCTTCCTCCTTATTCACTCATGAAATTCTCTTGCTCTAACACAGTGCAAGAAGAGAATCACCTGTTCTGCCTGAAAATCATTGATCTGTAACGTAGGACCACCACCTCCTCTACTATGTCCATGATTGTATTGGGGCTCACAAAAAAAGGGAAAACAAGAGCACTGGTGTTTTCTATGATCCTTTCTCATCGTATGGAGTAGAAGGAGTTCTGTGGCACTACCTAATTATTCCTCAAATATCCAAATCTAAGATATCTAAACACCTTAAGTGGATGAAAGCCTGCCTTATTTGGAAAATATTCACAGGTGGAAGAGGGAGAGACTTCACATCCTCATTTTAAATCATTGCTAAGTCTAAAATTCCCCAACTACCAGAGGCTAAGCTGAATTCTTGGGAAGAGTTCTTCCTAATCAACTGAGCCCTGGTTATTGGAACAGAATTTGACATCATGATTAACTAGCCCAGTGATGACTGTTTCTGTTTATCACTACCAGGACTATCTGCAAAATTAAACTTGTAATCAATCCTTCATTTTCATCCAAATGATATCAGAAAATATTCTGACCCACTTATTCACTGGAATTCTATAATTATGGCCAGGTGCTATCCAGAAGGCAATGGCACCCCACTCCAGTACTCTTGCCCAGAAAATCCCATGGACAGAGGAGCCTGGTGGGCTGCAGTCCATGGGGTCAGACACGATTGAGCAACTTCACTTTCACTTTTCACTTTCATGCATTGGAGAAGGAAATGGCAACCCACTCCAGTGTTCTTGCCTGGAAAATCCCAGGGACGGGGAGCCTGGTGGGCTGCCGTCTATGGGGTCGCACAGAGTCGGACACAACTGAAGTAACTTAGCAGCAGCTGTCCAGAAATCACTCTTTTTCTTTAATTTCATCACCTACAGTTTTCCTTCAACTGCCCAACCTTAAACCACCTCCAAAGACATGGAAAAAATAATGCTCCAAATATATCACAATGGTCCATAACTCCGTCTTTATACATGCTATTGGTTTCTCTGCCTGTTGAGCTCCGATGCATGCTTCAAAACCCAGAGTGCAAACCATGTGAATCAACTGGGAAGCTTCTGACTCCACTCCTAAACAAAGGCTTATCCCACCTCTTCAATGTTTCTGAATCCAACATACTAGAGCTCCTCCAACTGTACACATTCTACATCAGACTTGCCCACAGTGTTTTTAAAATTGAAGAATCCCAAACTTCATGTCTGAGAAGGAGGCTGAGGCAGAGGATCAGAATGTCTGAGGCAGAGGCTCAGGAATCTGCATTTACTAACCTCCCCACGCTCTGCCCAGTGATTCTGATGCAAATACAAACATTTGTTTTATGGTCCACATAATTCTGAATAGCAGTTAATTTTTATTAAGCATCTATATTGTGCTAGCCACTGGTCTAAGCACTTCATGCATGAATTAACTCTTTCATTATCACAATATTAACTAAATTATCTTTATCTCAATTACCTTTATAAGAGACAATTTTTATAGTTCTATTTTATTTATAATATATGTTGGTTAACTTTTCTGACATAAAGTGAAATTAGGAAAACTTCCCAAGAGCTCACAACTAGTAACTGGCAGAGAAAAGATTCAGAACTAGTCAGTCCTGACCCAGAGCCCATCACTAAGCCCATCACTAAATCATTGGACTTTACCATCTTGAAAATAATTGTTTGTCTGCTGTCTGCTCCACTAGACTGTGAATTCTTTCAGAGCAGGAATGACTTCTTTCATCTTTGTAACAGCAACACTTTTTATCATAGTGTGTGATACAATCAATAAGTACTTACTGAATTGCTTAAAATGTAGAGACCAAGATACCACATTTTTGCCTATGGATAATAACATCAATGAATGAAGTGAGAAAAAAAAAAAAAGCCACAAAAACAGATAAGTAAGTATGACAATGCTTTGGTGAAACACCAATGAGATTATGTCTGGTTTTCACTTAGAAATCATAAGCAATATAATAAATACAGATAAATTAATTCATACCAGAAGCCAAATCCTCCTCAACCTCACCTTATGAACTTCAATATTGCAGAAAGCAGAGCTGGGGAGGTCCCCAGGGAATGAAGGGAGGTGCCCAGGGAATGAAGTGGTCCCCAGGGAATGACCAGTGACTCTTGTAACCATATTTCCCCATCCCTTGGTCTAGGTGCAATGTCTAACCATAAAAAATGCATAAGATTATGCAGCTGTTTCATTTTGAGGAATGAAGTATAATTGCACCCTTCCTTATCAAACACCTACAACTTTCAGTCAAATGGCCTGAATAAGTCAAGTTTTCAAAATCTTTGAAGAAGTATCCAGCTCTACAAGGGTGGTAACTCTTTTCAAGTTTGGCTTCGCTCCCTCAAAGGGATATCCTATGCACTCATCTCATTCCCCGACATGGGGTATTGGCAGGTAGATCCAAGTGCATTAGAAAAGCTGCAGGTGTTAATAAATACTTCTTCAGAAGAAAAGAAAGAAGAGCCTGGACTCTGACCTATGAAAAACTGGTATGATTTTGCATACATTAGATGAGAATTTACATGCCATGCATACATTTAGCCTTAAAGCCCCATGAAAACTGAAAAAGTAAGAAACCATTTAGCTAGGTCATTTCCATTATAGAGCATTTGTTATACACATTTGTTAACAAATGAGAAGGTTTTCCATTTTTTTAATCCAGATGTTTTGCTGCTATGTACACAAGCAGATGCTTTTGACTTGGTGTTGGTGAAGACTATTGAGAGTCCCTTGGACTGCAAGGAGATCCAACCAGCCCATCCTAAAGGAGATCAGTCCTAAATGTTCATTGGAAGGACTGAAACTTGAATGAAGCTCAAAGTTGAAGCTGAAACTCCAATACTTTGGCCACCTGATGCGAAGAGCTGACTCATCGGAAAAGACCCTGATGCTGGGAAAGATTGAAATCAGGAGGAGAAGGGAATGATAGAGGATGAGATGGTTGGATGGCATCACTGACTCAATGGACATGAGTTTGAGTAGACTGTAGGAGTTGGTGATGGACAGGGAGGCCTGGTGTGCTGTGGTCCATGGGGTCTCAAAGAGTTGGACACTATGGAGCAACTCAACTGAACTGAACCGAACTGAACACAAGCAGATAGATACAAGTGTTCATAATCCCTACATTCCTAATCTGTTGCATAACCACTCACATCTTCCAAGCTTTGGCTCTCTGCCAAGGTCACGGGTATCTAATTACAGGTGCACACTCCCCCAGCACACAGCGATGATCCGGTTGGGATTTTACATGACTGTAAGTGTGTCTCACACCTGCGTCCATCTGAAAACCTCTTCAAAAGAAATCTCTGGACTCCAGAAATAAACCCCCTTCTTGCTTCCAGACTTGCTGAGGCAACATTCTCCTCTTAAAAAAAAAAAAAATGTATACACAATACCCTTCAAGAGTATAGCTAAACTGCAAGAGTCATGTAAACTGTTTCAACTGTAAAGGGTAGTTTGCTGGTGGTGACTTCAAAGTTCAGAGCAAATGCTCAGAACAATATTTAAGGACAAGTTGTTACCAGACACGTGTGCAGCAGCATGGTTTACAGACTTGCTCCATTACAAACAGCTTGCTTTAGATGCTGACAACTCTGGGATGCTCCAGAATTTTGGTCCTGTGGGACTAAGACCAAATTTTGCACAGGGTAAGAAGTGACCCTGAGCATGTGGAGAGGCAGAGTTGTCAGCTTCCCCATTCCTTTTAGCGGTGGAACATTGATCTCCCTTTCATTTCAAGAGGAGTTGTGAAAACGGTGATGAAAGATGTAGCTATTGTCGGCTCCTCCAGGACCAACAAGAAAAAGTCGAGATCTCACCACCAAAAGGAAGATTTTATACGGTTTCTGTTTCCTTTTGCGATTTGTCTACATATTCTCCTGCCAAGGAATGCAACACTTTGTGGACATGAGGACTGGACTTTCCCTTGGAAGTCAGAAGTGGTTTGCTTTGGACTTGCAAAGGGAAGCCCTCTGTTCAGTCTGATCAGTTTGCTCAACCCTCCACTGAAGGAAGTCTTATCCCCAACTTTCAGAACTGCAAAACATGAAACCATTCATCTCTCACTTTAGAACCTTGTCTGAGCCACTCAACACCCCTCGTGGAGGCATGTGTCTCCCCATCCGGGGAAGAGTGCTTCTCCGAGCCAAGTGTATTAATGCTTCATGGGGGAAGGAACAAAACCAATAAATCAGAAAGCTGACTCAGAAATGATTAGAAGTGTTTCCTTTCCTCCCCCAGTAGGTGATCTGCCTGCGCGATCGCTATGCGAGGCTCGGCTGTCTGTCAGTAGAGGACAGAGCATCTGGCCACCAGTACCCTGACTGCCCAGCAAGGAGTCCCGGTGGGCAATCCCTGGATATTTGGAAACCCGTGGTCAGGCCTCATGGAGCTTTCTCAACAAAAGAAACAAGCTATATGAGGGCCATCGCTTCGAAAGGCCGAAATCCACACCCTTACCCTCAGAGTCTGGACAACAGCCATCAGAACACAGGACCCCTATATGCTATCCCAGTTAAACAGGAAATACTTAGATCACTTGTGCCTGGGCTGAACAGCACCAAAATTTTCAGCTGAAAAGAGCCACCACTAAAAATAATCTTTGGATTCATAATATGGTGCAGCATATAAAACGCTTTCCGATGGCACCACGTTTTTCAGTCTTGACAACAGCGTTGCTAGGTAGCCACGAGTCTTGCCCTTATGGGCAGATGAGAAAACATTTCTGCCCTAGAGGAGTTCACCACAGCTGTTAAGAGCTACACCTTGGCGTGGTGTCTTTCCATTCCCGCTCGACTGTGAACGTGAACTATAAACCAGTTTTGGTGCTCTCCTTGGAAGAATCACATGCCCCCAAGAGTGTTAGTGAGCTCCATGGGAGCTCAGCCAGGGAGAGGGGATGGGGCGCAAGTGTACAGGAAGCAGAAGTCTCTGCTGTTACCTGCTTATCCAGAGGCAGCGGGGCCTCCTTGCTGCACCTGCTCCACAATGTGCCATCAGTAGACGGTGCCTAGCCCTCCTTCTCAGGAAAACGGGAAAGTGAGAAAAGACTTGTGTTCATGACAGAGTATTTAGTGCATTAGCTCTGGAGTTAGGCACCAGCTTGGAATACTAGCTCTGTATTTCTATGCTGTACGACCCTCGGGAGTTTGGTTCTGTTTGATTTTTTCCTTCATTTTGTTTTGCTTTTTAATGACATTCACTTCAATGTTCTTACCTGTGAAACATAAATAACAACAGTGCTTACTTCAAAGAGTCATTGTAAGAATTAAATTATAACGAGAGCAAAGCCACATATTGGCTGGCATGTGTCAGCACTCAATAACTGCTATTAACATTATTACTGTTAAAGAATACTTATTGAATATTTACTGAATATTTATAAATATTAATTGAATATTTATAAACTACTTAATTTTGTTCCAAAATGTATATAGTCATGCCCTGTGTGAAGACAGCCTGATAAGCATTAGTGGAGTGCCTGGCACTGGACTCAGCCCCAGGGACAGGAAGAGGCATGGGACACAGTCTATTCTGTAGAGAAAGGAGCTCTACTGTAGCAGAGGCTTGATCTATGGGAAGAGCGGGTGCGTGGGTGCTATTGCAGTATCCATATCCGGCTCTTTACAATCCCCTAGGCTGTGCCCACCAGGCTCCTCTGTCCATGGGATTCTCCAGCCAAGAATACTGGAGAGGGTTTCCATGCCCTCCTCCAGAGGATCTTCCCCAACCCAGGGATCGAACCCGCACCTCTTATGTCTCCTGAATTGGCAGGCAGGTTCTTTAACATCAGCACCACCATAAAAGCCTAAATAGACATTAATTAGAACTGATTGTTCAAAATTTAGAGAAGGAAACTTCAAGCCGGCCCATGCATGCATGTGCTACCCACAGTGAGTACCCCCAAGCCCCGACAATTCTGGATCCTTCTCCTTTTTCTCCAAAATAACGCCTTGCTTCTGTCCCATTCTCTCAGGCTGTTGCTAGGTGACTAGTTACTTAGCTTGAAAAAAAAAAAAAAATACACACTGCCCTATTAGTCATTTCAATTGACTGCTCTCAGAAAATACAGTTTGACTGGAATACCAAAATCTCTCCCCTTTAGGAACTTTAGGTAATGCTGTGCCAAGGAGTAGATATTGGGTGGGGGGTGATAGAATTCATTCGTTCATTTATCCAGACACCCAACCAGCCAGCCAGGCATTTATTCAACAAAATATACCAGTTTACAGGTGCTGAATGACATGAGCATGTCCCTGACTTCACTAGACTTACAGCCTGATAAGTGTGTGAGTGAGTGCTCAGCCACCCGCTCATGTTGTGTCCGACTCTTTGCGATCCCATGAACTGTACCCCACGAGGCTCCTGTGTGGATTCTCGAGAATTCTCCAGGCAAGAATACTGGGGTGGATTGCCATTTCCTCTTCCAAGGGATCTTCCCAACCTAGGAGTTGAACCCGAATCTCCTGCACTGCAAGCTGATTCTTTACCACTGAGACAATCTAGCAAGAGTGACAAGCATTACACCAGTAACGTAACAAAGAAATAGTTACAAATAGTGGTAATGGCAAAATAAATAAATAAATTAAATGTTAGAGAAGGTAGAGAGCATTTATTCATAGAATGATGTCGGGAAAGATCTCTATTTAAATGAAGTCTATGGACGATACTTAAATTGAGGCCTAGGGACTTCCCTGACAGTCCAATGTTTGGGACTTCATCTTCCGATTTGGGGGTACTGGTTTGATTTGACTGGGGATTTAGGATCCCATATACCTCAAGGCCAAAAAACTGAAACATAAAACAGAAGCAATAGCATAACAAATTCAACAAAGACTTTAAAAAAATGATCCACATCAAACAAACAAACAAAAAATAGCTAAATTGAGGCATAAAGGAGCCAAGTCACACATTTTGCAATGCAATTGATGCTTCCCAATTGTGGTGCTGGAAAAGACTCTTGAGAATCCCTTGGACAGCAAGGTGATCCAACCAGTCAATCCTAAAGGAAATCAACCTTGAATATTCATTGTAAGGACTGATGCTGAAGTTGAAGTTCCAATACTTTGGCCACTTGGGGCCAAGAGCTGACTCATTGGAAAAGACTCTAATGCTGGGAAAAAAATTGCGAGCAGAAGGAAAAGGGGGCAACAGAGGATGAGATAGTTGAATGGCATTACTGACTCAATGGACATGAGTTTGAGCTATTTCCAGGAGATGCTGAAGGACAGGGAGACCTGGAGTGCTGCAGTCCATGAGGTTTCAAATAGTAGGACACAACTTAGTGACTGAACAACAGCAAATGCTGTACACCCGAAACAAATATAATGTTATGTGTCAAGTATACCTCAATTTTTAAAATTAAAAAAAGAAGGAACCAGCCCTACAAAGAACAGGTGAAATGGTGTCAAAGCCCAAGGAAAAAAAATGGTTTGGATTCTAGGACTCAAAAGAGACTAACACCTTGAAAGCTTGGGATGGAGAGGCAGGAAGAGATCACTCATCACCCTGTGGATCCTGGAAGGAGTTTGGACTTTCCTGAAGGACTTGTCCAGGGAAGCTTTCCAGATCCCTTACATGTGTTGAATGCTTTAATATATAGTTTTTATTTCAAGAAAATGTAAATTCATTTTTCACTTAGGACAAAATCTTAGCTCTCTTGATTCTTGGCCAGCACCTTCTCACTCCTCTGTAATTTCAGAATCTTGCCCCTGTTCTGCAGCCAGTTCTAGAAAGAGCACAGGGCCTCTTTGTTCTGGTTCTGGCACTACTGCTGGTGTGACGTTGACCAAGTCCCCATTATTGCAACCCTTGGTTCCATCAATGAAAAGGGTTGGATGGGATCATCTCAAAGATCCTCTTGACTCTAAATTAATCTGATCAAACAGCGGGAAAAATTCTCTTACTCTCTCAGGACTTAGTACTTACCCTCTTGCTATAGACACATTTTGGGATGGGGGTTAAAAACCTGAATTCTGATGTTAAAATCTAGAGTCTAGGGGTTTCCCTGGGGGTCTAGTGGCTAAGACTCCTTGTTCCCAATGAAGGACATCCACGTTCGATGCCTGGTCAGAGAACAAGATCCCTCATGACACAACTAAGTGTTCAACTGCTGCAACTAAAGAACTCACAGTCCATAACTAAGACCCAGGGCAGCTAAATTTAAAAAAAATTTAATCTAGACTCTGATCATGATTCTGTATGCTAACATGTGTATCTTGAGCAGGAGACTTTATCTCCCTAAACCTTCTTTCCTCATCTGTAAAATACAGATAATAAATAGCCATTTCAACTTCACAGAGTTCTTAGGAAGAACCAAAGCATAGTTATTACTATGCCATCAATATACATAGGGCTTCTTATTACAGGATGGCAGAACTTGGCTTGGGGAAAAATAATGGGTATGAGACTTGAGGCATAATCCCAAACAGATCTTTGGAAGCTGCTCTCATGAATCAGCATCTCCTATGCCAAAATTAAGGGTGAACCAACATGAAGTCAGGCTGGATCTGTTTGGAGCCCAGAGGTAAAGTCTGGTCTGGAAACTTGAGGCCGTTGAAAGGTTTTTCAGCTGAAAAGGTATTTGCTCGCTTGATGTGAAACACATGGTCCACTGGGAACCTCAAAAAACATCAGCCATCCAAAGTTCCCATCTCATGTGTGTAAAGGAATGAGAGCGGGTGCTTGGACAAAGCTTTATTCTATTAGATAGAGTCACTGCCAGCAGAAAAAAAAAAGGGGGGTGAAAAAAACAATTAAACTTCTAACATGAGCTAAATTAAATAAGCCCACCAACCTCTTAGTAAAATATACAGGCATTAAGCGAGGCTGTCCTGACACGTGTTTAAAGACTACCCAACTTTCAGAGGAATTGAATAAATAGACTTCAAGTCGTGAAGCTCTTGGGAAATTTTCAAAAGAGTAAATGCCAAGGGATGGCACTGCTTTCTTCCTCCTGTTCATAAAAATCACAGAATCACAAGGCTGGAAGAGAAACAAGACGTCATCTCACCTCTCACCCCAACCAGATTTCTAACACATTTGTGCCAATGCAAAACGATTCTGAACAAAATGATCCCCACGTTTTAATTCTGATTCAACTGCATAACCCAACGAGAAGAAATCTGAAGTGCAAATGGAGATAAGGGAGCCAGAGAAGAGACCGAATTTGGACAGCTTCTTATTTCAACAACTTATTAGTCAGTTTCACTGGTGGAATTCTGAGAATATCCTGCTTTTGTAAGAGGTTTCTTGTCAGACATATCTGTTTCAATCATCAAATGTATTTCCTAAACTTGGTTCCTTCCAGTGATCAGCCATTTGGTAAATGAAGAGGGAATGAGGATGGGAGGGAAGGACATGGGGCCAGAGGGACTTCAAGTCCAGCTCATTCCCAAGTCTATGGCAGAGGAGCAGAGTGACAAATGGGCATTGACCAAAACATTAGTGAGTAGGGGATGATAGAGCAGGCTCTTCTTTCTTAATAAGGATTACTATAAATGCTGTAGACACAGAGTCTATGATAAGTTGGTTACCCACTTGTATGCAGTCTCTTGTTTACATGCTGGAAAGAAGGAGGGACAGAAGGGGAGGACAGGAGAGGAGAAGCAAGATGGAGGGAAACAGATGAACACATAGAAATACATTAAAAGAAAAATAAATATTCCATATTAACTTATATATGTGGAATCTAGGGGAAATGGTATAAATGAACTTATTTGCAAAGCAGAAATATAGAACAAATATATGGATACCAAAAGAGGTGGGAAGGTGGGATGAACTGGGAGACTGACTGGGGCTGATGTATATACACTATTGATACCATGCATAAAATAAATAACTAATAAGAACCTACTATGTAGCACAGGGAACTCTGCTCAATGTTCTATGGTGACCTAAATGGAAAGGAACTCCAAGGAAGAGGAGATATGTGTATAGATGTATAGCAGATGCATTTTGCGTCTGAGTAAAAACTAACAACATTGTAAACCAACTATATACTTTGGCCACCTGATGCAAAGAACTGACTCAATGGAAAATACCCTGATGCTGGGAAAGACTAAAGGTAGGAGAAGAAGGGGATGACAGAGGATGAGATGGTTGGATGGCATCACCAACTCAATGGACATGAGTTTGAGTAAACTCCAGGAATTGGCAATGGATGGGGAGGCCTGGCGTGCTGCAGTCCTTGGGACTGCAAAGAGTTGGACACGACTGAGTGACTAAAATGAACTGAACTGAACTGAACTGAAAGCAACTATACACCAATAAAAAAAATTAATTAAACAGCACGTGCATTTATTGAAGGCTAGATCCTGCACTCTGTGCTTTAATAGCTCATATTTGTCCCCCAAAAGGGTAGATTATTTTTCCCATTTTACAAACCAAAAGACTTCCATTGTTTTAATTACCTCAGAAGGTTCAAGTAGCTTTTTTAATCTTCTCTTTTCATAATTCAGAAAGATTGCTTAGAAAATTAAAGACAAATTTTACTGCTTATGCTGGTGTGTGGATATAAAAGCAATGAAAGAGGCAGCTGACCATCTAGCAGACAAGGGACTCAGAAGGAAGACAGAAAGGAAAAGGCAGAGTGGGACTTAACTATGGATGGCACACACAAAGGACTTGGAAGTTCCACAGCCCTTGCCAGCCTGGCAGAAATCCCTGTCCTTACCCTACTGCCCTCTTTGCACACAGAACCGCAGCTCTCACCTCTCTGGAAAGAGCAGTTCCAATTCAAGTGAAACATTCTTTCTCACTCAACCCAATCCTAGGCAGACTATTTTATCTAAGTCAACTTGTCTCTGCCAAGCTCTTAGGGAGAGGCTTCCTTTGCAATACAAATAACATTTAAACACACACAGGTTTCCTTTTTTGAAAAAAAAAAAAATATATATATATATATATATATATACTGTCTGATACCTTGGGATTACAATGGTGGAAGTATTTACAGTGAACAAGCTTGTAACAGCAGAGAAGCAACAGAACAATCCTCTCTAATTAGAAGGGAAGTTCCTCATTTTTCCATAACGGCATCCACATTACATGTCCAGATGGGCTGCCAGATTTTTAACTCTACACCCCAAAGCATCCGATTTTGGCAAGCTTAGATGAGGACACACAACTGAAGCCAACGCTGCAGAGGAGCCATAAGAATGAGGACCAAATCTCAATTAGCAAGTCAAGAAACAAACTACTCAATTAGCAGCCTGGCTTTCTCCTACTCACCAAATTAAGATGCCTTTAAAATCATAACTGATCTTTGCAAATGAACTTTCCCCTCTGGTCCCTCCACTGGGAGGTTAGATATTATAAGAAAATAATTGTATGAATCATCTATATTTCTGGAAAATACTGAGCGCCTCCAGGTGTGACACAGATGGTGGATAATAAAGGGGGGGAACCAATTTTTCATGAATAAGACACACACATCCATGAACTTACAGCAAATCCTACTCACTTCCCAGAAAGACTTCCCCACCTGTCCACCAATGCCAGTTGGCAGTTCGGATGTCCCCATGGCCCACACCCAGTAAAGTGTTCTAAGGGAAAGAGAACTCTAATACAAAAAAAGTACCCTAAAGGGGATCTGGAGTCAGACTGCCTGGATTCCAATTCCAGTGCCAACACTTATGGATTGTATGATACTGGATAGGCAGTAAAACCTCTCCAAGTAACATCTTCTTCATCCATAAGATAGTAATAATATTAGTATTTCCCTCTAAAAACTGTAGTGAAATTGAGCTAATGCCTGAAAAGTAACTACTATGATTTTATAATAACTACAAGTGGACTATAATTTTAAAACTTGTGAATCAATATATTGTACACCTGTAACTTATGTAATATTTTTCATCAACTATACTGCAATAAAGGAGAAGGAAATGGCAACCCACTCTAGTATTCTTGCCTGGGAAATCCCATGGACAGAGGAGCTCTGGCGGGTTATGGTCTATGAGGTCACAAAAAGTCAGCCATGACTTAGAAATTAAACAACAACATACTTCACTAAAAATAAATCATTTTCTTTAAAAGTAGCTAGTATGGTGCCTGGGGCTTCCCTGGTTGCTCAGCTGGTAAAGAATCTGTGTGCAATACAGGAAACCCCAGCTCTATTCCTCCATTAGGAAGATCCCTTGAAGAAGGTTAGGCTACCCACTTCAGTATTCATGGGGTTCCCTGGTGGCTCAGATGGTAAAGAATCTGCCTGAAATGCAGGAGACCTGGGTTTGATCCCTGGGTCGGGAAGATCCCCTGGAAAAGGGCATGGCAACCCACTCCAGTACTCTTGCCTGGAGAATCCCATGGACAGAGGAGCCTGGTGGGCTACAGTCCATGGGGTCACAGAGAGTCGGTCGGACTGAGCCACTCAGCACACACAGCACAGCACAGCACAGTATGGCACCTGCTACCAAGCTTTGTAGTCAGAACATAACTATTATCCTGCACTTATGCCTACAAAGAAGAAGGAGAAGGAGAACAAGAAGAAGGAGGAAGGGGAGGAGATGGGGAACAGGAGGAGGAGGAAGAAGAAACACAAAGGGAGACAAGAAGAGAGAAACAGGGAGAAGGAAGAAAAAGAAAGGAAAAGAGAAAAGGGAGAGAAGGTGGACAACAGGAGGGGAGGTTTAGTTTATTTCTTCATCCTTTTGAGATGATGGAAGAGAAATTGGAAGAAGATCTCTCAGAGTGTGTCACAGCCAGGAAGAGAGATGCTCTTGAAAAGAGGGAGGCCAGCAAGAAAGCTAGGGAGCCTGTCTTCCCTGATCGTTGAGGATGTGCCAATGATTGTACACACATCATGTCACTTGCTGAAGAAGCACACACTCAGGAGCCTCTGTGACCTGTTGCGTGTCATATAGTCAGCTGAGCAGCAGAACTGAAATCCAAACGCAGGTCTATTTTTCTCTCATAGTCACTTTCTTCCCATATTCATCTACGACCAAAATGGAAAATTCTATCTGAAAATTATTCACATGGCTTGTCTTTTTCTGAGTGTGCTATCTTCCCAAACAAGGCTGATAGAGAAACACTGAAGCTGCAGTATTATTTCCAATTAGCATTGCACAATCTCTGCTTTAAACTCAAACTCCAATGGACACATGAAATAGCTGTAGATTTGGGTGGTTGTGGTGATTGTGACTTTTTAATGTCAGACTCTGATCTAAAGGAAGAATTCAGCTTCTTAGGGAGCATTCTATGTAAAACTAAATTTAAAATAAAAGTTGTCTTTCCAGATATCTCAAACTCCACAGGTTTCAAGTTAGTCTGGATTTCCCTCAAGGTCCAGTGGTTAAGACTCTGCGATTCCAATGCAGGGGCCATGGGCTTGATCCTGATCAGGGAACTAGATCCCACGTGCCACAACAAAGACCTGGCACATCCAAATAACTTTTTTTTTTTAATTAGTCTTAAGTATCCAATGGCCTGCCTGCAGAAGTCTGAAAGAGTTGGAAGACAAATTTTGTTGATCCAGCTGGGAAGGAGATGAGCAAAACTGTGGAAGAGGTGCTAACAAGGTGGTCGGTGGATTCCTTCTCCATCTCTCTGGACCAGATTATTTTAAAAGGCTCTGTTCTGGCCTCTTAGCCTCTGCTTTTGCTCACTTCTCATCTATCCTTCACATAGTGGTCAAAGGGCTATTAACATGCATCAAATCACATCACATCCTTGCTCAACATTATTTAGTCTCTTCACACTACCCTTAGAATAAAGTTCACTATCTTTAAGCTGGCCTTCAGGGCACTGTATGGTTGATCCCAACCTTGTCTTAGGCCATACCGGGTTATCCAGGTCTTCTAAAGCAGGACCAAATTTGGTTTTCCTAAACAATTCTCACCAACTTTTTCCTGCTTCAGAACCTTTTATTATTGTGCTCTTTCTATCTAGAATGATCTTCATGATACCCTCCTATATTCCAACCCCACCAACACATACACATACATACACACAGATGCACAACCACTCACACACACACTCCACATCATTCCCTCTTTCACCTCCTTCTCATAATTTAGGCCTTTGGAGAAGTTTTTACAGACCTCCTGTCTAAAGTGCTGCTGGGCTCATGCTTGACTCCATCCAAGCCCTTGATTCTTCATCTCAGCCCTTTGGTTTTTTATACTTCTCATCATGGGTACAATCTCCGTTGACTCCTAGTACCCAGAATAGTATCTCATTCAGGATCCCCAGTAAAATTTTACTGGGTAAATGAGAAAATAAACAAAGATATAAGTGGTGTGTTATCTTCATTTCACTTTTTTCAAATCTCTTGTCACTCCCTAAAATAATATTATTATTGTTTCTTTGCTTACTTATTTATTCTCTGGTTTCTCTACTAAAAGGTAAACTCCATGAGAATAAACATTTTGCCACATTCACCTTTCTATCCATGGTGTCTAAAACTTGCCTGGGATGTAAGGCTCACAATATTTGCTGAATGACTAAATTAATAAGTAAATGAAAACTTGAATCCCTAGTATCACATGCATCCCTAGATCAGAATAAGTGCTTAATAAATGACAACATACTGTGTCATTTCTTCTTATAATTTGGTAACAATTCAATTTTGATCCACCATGGTATAGTTGATTTTTCATATCAGTTCAGTTCAGTCACTCAGTCATGTCCGACTCTTTGTGACCCCATGAATCGCAGCACGCCAGGCCTCCCTGTTCATCACCAGCTCCTGGAGTTCACTCAGACTTGCGTCCATCGAGTCAGTGATGCCATCCAGCCATCTCATCCTCAGTTGTCCCCTTCTTCTCCTGCCCCCAATTCCTCCCAGCATCAAAGTCTTTTCCCATGAGTCAACTCTTCGCATGAGGTGGCCAAAGTATTGGAGTTTCAGCTTTAGCATCATTCCTTCCAAAGAAATCCCAGGGTTGATCTCCTTCAGAATGGACTGGTTGGATCTCCTTGCAGTCCAAGGGACTCTCAAGAGTCTTCTCCAACACCACAGTTCAAAAGCATCAATTCTTCGGAGCTCAGCCTTCTTCACAGTCCAACTCTCACATCCATATATGACCACAGGAAAAACCATAGCCTTGACTAGATGGACCTTAGTCAGCAAAGTAATGTCTCTGCTTTTGAATATGCTATCTAAGTTGGTCATAACTTTTCTTCCAAGGAGTAAGCGTCTTCTAATTTCATGGCTGCAGTCACCATCTGCAGTGATTTTGGAGCCCAAAAACAAAGTCTGACATTGTTTCCACTGTTTCCCCATCTATTTCCATGAAGTGATGGGACCAGATGCCATGATCTTCGTTTTCTGAATGTTGAGCTTTAGGCATATCTGAGGTTATTGATATTTCTCCCGGCAATCTTGATTCCAGCTTGTGTTTCTTCCAGTCCAGTGTTTCTCATGATGTACTCTGCATAGAAGTTAAATAAGCAGGGTGACAATATACAGCCTTGACATATTCCTTTTCCTATTTGGAACCAGTCTGTTGTTCCATGTCCAGTTCTAACTGTTGCTTCCTGGCCTGCATACAGATTTCTTAAGAGGTATGTCAGGTGGTCTGGTATTCCCATCTCTCTCAGAATTTTCCACAGTTTATTGTGATCCACACAGTCAAAGGCTTTGGCATAGTCAATAAAGCAGAAGTTTATGTTTTTCTGGAACCCTCTTGCTTTTTCCATGATCCAGCGGATGTTGGCAATTTGATCTCTGGTTCCTCTGCCTTTTCTAAAACCAGCTTGAACATCAGGAAGTTCACAGTTCACATACTGCTGAAGCCTGGCTTGGAGAATTTTTATTTTTCATATAGTCAAAGGCAATAACAGACTAAATTTTCTAGATAATCACCTTCAAAGACAGGAAAGTATCTTTTGCATCACCAAATCTTTACAATGGTCCTCTGCTTCAGGTCCTGAACTGGAACATCTCCTCCTGGTATGAGACTTTGAATCACCTTTGCCTTAAGCTTCCTCCATTAGCTTCCCTCAGGACCAATGAAGATCAACTTTGAGACATGTTTTTAGAAAAATAAAAGTCATGTGCCCTTCAAACAGCTGTTTTCATGACCAAATTCCACTTCAGCTCTTTCAAGTATTGCCTATAACACTCATAAAAGAAAACAAATCTCTCCTGACACAACATTTTGACCAAGTTCAATCTGATTATTCATGTTATTCCCAACTTTTTTGGTTAGAAAAGATAAACATGGTCTCTGGGGAAAAAAAAACACACACACACACACACACACAATCAAAAAAGAACCACCCAGGCCCTTCCAAGGCCCAGCCCTGGTTTCCAGATGCTCTCCTTTTTCAGCTTGGTTTAATTAAAGCTCCATATGTCAGCAACCCATCAACCTCAGGTGTGATTCAGATTGCCCCGGAGCATCAGAAAGCCTGCCAAACTACCCAAGCATGAGAGCACAGTTGAGAAATGTACTCCCTAGAACAAAACCCATCATTACAAGGGGAAGGCTTGTTGGGAGGAGAAGGAAAGTGGTTATCTCCCTCCCTGCTTTGGATTTAGAAACATAACAAAGAGAAATTGGTTCAAATTTAGTGTCTTAGATCAGTGACCATGTTTTTGAAGGAAGCACAGGACTTCTGAAGTCTAACTCTTGGTTGCACTTGGCAACCTCTCAAACTCTGGTCTTGGAATGCAAAAGATGTTGAAAACTCTCGTGTGCCTGTATCCTCACACAGTAGAACACTCACAGCACGCTTGTTTATTCTTCTTCTTTTCCCCCTTGCTGTCTCAGATCTAAACTTTTTATAGTGCCTCTGGGTCTGCAGTTAGACAAAAAAAATGCAATTAGCTAACAGAGTTTGCTCGCTGCGGTAGCCAGAACTTGAAAGATAACTCCCAATATGATCCAGTCTTAGAAGAAAACCAAACTCCTGTGGGAGACTGGGAGAGAATTCTCTTTGGATAAACAGGGCCCTTGCTCAAGACCTCAAGTCCAGAGTGCACAAGCCCTCCAAAGACAGTGAGAAAGAATGGAAATACTCCCCCAGTTTCATAGTATGGAATATCGGGCCCCCAGTAACATGTTGAGCAAACTGGGAGATAGTCAAGGACAGGGAAGCCTGGTGTGCTACAGTCTATGGGGTTGCAAAGAGTCGGACATGACTTAGCAACTGAACAACAATAGCAAGTGATATGAATGGGAATCCTGGCCAATCTGGAATTTTACTTCATGCAACTAAAGTAAAAGTAGTACCTACACAAAACCAGTTCATTCATAGAATTCTGGGTATCACTAAGTATATTTCCTCCACCACATTTCCAAGAGCTATTACCAGAAGCTTTAGGTATTGTGTGAATGCAAGAGTAGTTCACTAACACTTATTTGACCTGTGAGCTTCCAGAACAGATTTGAATTGGCTCATATCCTGGACTGAGTGAACTGATTGGTTGTCTTCAGACCATGAAGAGAAAAGCTGAGCACCTTACTGCTTGCAGTGATGCAGGTGAGTTAAGCGGGGTCTGTGGTATAATTTGCTTTTTGAAACACGTAGAGAAGCATGTAAAACAACAAAACACTGAAGCTTTTCGAGTGACCTTTATGTACAGAATACAGAGCACTGTACAGTTAAACAGGATGGTTCATCACTGGGGTGTGGGATGTGGTTCCTTAATTACTCAGCCATGCAAAAGAACACATTTGACTCAGTTCTAATGAGGTGGGTGAACCTCGAGCCCATTATACAGAGTGAAGTAAGTCAGAAAGAGAAAAATAAATATCATCTATTAACACATATATATGGAATCTAGAAAGATGGTACTGATGAACCTATCTTCAGGGCACCAAAGGGGACACAGAAATAGAGAACAGACTTCTGGACACAGTGGGGAAGGAGAGGGTGAGGCAGATTGAGAGAGCAACACTGAAACACATACATTACCATATGTAAATTAGATAGCCAATGGAAATTTGCTGTATGAAGCAGGAGGCTCAAATCGCGTGCTCTGTGACAACCTAGCGGCTGGGATGGGGTGGGAGGTGGGAGGGAGGTTCAACAGGGAGGAGACATATGTATACCTATGGCTCATTCATGCTGATGTATCGGAGAAACCAATCAATATTATAAAGCAATTATCCTCCAATTAAAAATAAAAAAAAAAAAAAAAGAAAATTTTCCTAATTCTAATCCAACTAGCTAGATGACCTTGGGCAAGTCACTTTAATCTGTTTCAATTTCCATATCTGAAAAATTAGAATAATACTATCTGATCAGTATACCATAGAGATGTGAAATAAGGTGATATATGCAAAGAATCTTCCTGAAATACAGAAGATCCCCTGGAGAAGGAAATGGCAACTCACTCCAGCATTCTTGGCTGGGAAAGCCCATGGACAAAGGAGCCTGGAGTATTGCAGTTCATGTGGTTGAAAAGAGTTGGACATGACTTCAGTTCAGTTCAGTTCAGTTGCTCAGTCGTGTCTGACTCTGCGACCCCATGAATTGCAGCACGCCAGGCCTTCCTGTTCATCACCAACTCCTGGAGTTCACTCAGACTCACGTCCATCGAGTCAGTGATGCCATCCAGCCATCTCATCCTCGGTCATCCCCTTCTCCTCCTGCCCCCAATCCCTCCCAGCATCAGAGTCTTTTCCAATGAGTCAACTCTTTACATGAGGTGGCCAAAGTACTGGAGTTTCAGCTTCAGCATCATTCCTTCCAAAGAACACCCAGGACTGATCTCCTTCAGAATGGACTGGTTGGATCTCCTTGCAATCCAAGGGACTCTCAAGAGTCTTTTCCAACACCACAGTTCAAAAGCATCAGTTCTTCGGCACTCAGCCTTCTTCACAGTCCAACTCTCACATCCATACATGACCACAGGAAAAACCATAGCCTTGACTAGATGGACCTTAGTCGGCAAAGTAATGTCTCTGCTTTTGAATATACTTTCTAGGTTGGTCATAATTTTTCTTCCAAGGAGTAAGCGTCTTCTAATTTCATGGCTGCAGTCACCATCTGCAGTGATTTTGGAGCCCAAAAAATAAAGTCTGACACTTTTCCCACTGTTTCCCCATCTATTTCCCACGAAGTGATGGGACCAGATACCATGATCTTCGTTTTCTGAATGTTGAGCTTTAAGCTAACTTTTTCGCTTTCCTCTTTCACTTTCATCAAGAGGCTTTTTAGTTCCTCTTCACTTTCTGCCATAAGGGTGATGTCATCTGCATATCTGAGGTGATTGATCTTTCTCCCGGCAATCTTGATTCCAGCTTATGTTTCTTCCAGTCCAGCGTTTCTCATGATGAACTCTGCATAGAAGTTAAATAAGCAGGGTGACAATATACAGCCTTGACGTACTCCCTTTCCTATTTGGAACCAGTCTGTTGTTTCATGTCCAGTTCTAACTGTTGCTTCCTGGCCTGCATACAGATTTCTCAAGAGGCAGGTTAGGTGGTCTGGTATTGCCATCTCTTTCAGAATTTTCCACAATTTATTGTGATCCACATAGTCAAAGGCTTTGGCATAGTCAATAAAGCAGAAATAGATGTTTTTCTGGAACTCTCTTGCTTTTTCCATGATCCAGTGGACGTTGGCAATTTGATCTCTGGTTCCTCTGCCTTTTCCAAAACCAACTTGAACATCAGGGAGTTCACGGTTCATGTATTGCTGAAGCCTGGCTTGGGGAATTTTGAGCATTACTTTACTAGCATGGACATGACTTAGTGACTGAATAACAACAATTTATTGATTGATTGATTGATGGCTATCCTGGGTCCTCAGTGCTATGCTGGCTTATCTCTGGTTGTGGCAAGCATGGGCTACTGTTGGCTACGGTGCTCAGGCTTCTCACTGTGGTGGCTCCTCTTGTTGAGGGAGCACAGATCAAGGCTCTAGGCATGCAAGCTTCAGTGGTTGCAGCACCTGGGCTCAGTAGCTGTGGCACACAGGCTTAGTTGCTCAGCAGCATATGGGATCTTCCCAGACCCGGGATGGATTCTTAACCACTGGACAACCGGGGATATTCCTGTACATATGATTTCAGATAGCCCAGATAATGATGCCTTCAAGTTACACTAGCAAGTTTTGATTGTATCTGTTCTTGGGGTAAGGAAGATAAAGGCTCAGTTGTGTCTGACTCTTTGAGACCCCAGTGAGCCAAAGCTTCTTTTTATTAAATAAATTAATGTATTTATTTTGGCTATACTAGTTCTTCATTGCTCACAGCTTCTCTCTAGTTGCAGCAGGCAACTCTCTAGTTGCAGTGCACAGGCTTCTCATTGCAGCGGCCTCTCTTGTTGTGGAGCAGCGGCGTCAGGACATGTGGGCTCAGCAGTTGCCACTCCAGGGCTCTAGAGTGCAAGATCAACAGTTGTGGCACACGGGCTCAGTTGTGGGATCCTCCCAGATCAGGGACCGAACCCATGTCTCCTTCATTGGCAGGGACATTCTCCACCACGGAGCCACCCAGAAAGCCTGAGGCAAAGCTTCTTACCTCTCACATTTTCTTCTGTAGTGTAAGAACTCCAAGGACAATAAACCCTTAATCAGAGCTTAGCAGAGTGTTCCACCCGTGACTGATAAGGTATAAATCAATACTGTAAATTATTTAAATACTATATCAAAAAAATGGAAAACTTAGAGAAGAATATTTCATGACATCTATTATATTTTGAAATTTATAATAGATCAAGTCCCATGCCACTCCACACAGAAAACACAAAAAAGGATACATGGGCATCAAAAGGATCTCTGCCTTTGAAAAGAAACCAAAAGGGTAATATTAGATGAGGATAAGTTGGTCTAAATTATAACTTACGTTTTCTTTGAAACAAAGAAAATGTTAATGTATACCTCATTGTAAGGCTAAATAAACACTAGTTTAAAACATAAAAATATGGAGTCTTATTTCTAATTATGGGCCTTGCCGAGTTAATGGAGAAGAGAAAATATTTAACCAAAATATCATACCTCAGGGGATTCCTACTTGGTACATCCTAGACAGTTGTGCAAAATGTCATCAATTTTCTCTGGACATGAAAAAAAAGAGGTATCATGGTTCAGTTCAGTTCAGTCACTCAGTTGTGTCTGTCTCCTTGCAATCCATGGACTGCAGCAAACCAGGTTTTGCTGTCCATCACCAACACATGGAGCTTGCTCAAACTCATGTTCATTAAGTTGGTGATGCCATGCAACCATCTCACCCTCTGTTGTCCCCTTCTCCTCCCGCCTTCAGTCTTTCCCAGCATTAGGGTCTTTTCCAATGAGTCAGTTCTTCACATCAGGCGGTCAAAATATTGGAGTTTCAGCTTCAGCTTCTGTCTTTCCAATGAATATTCAGGAATGATTTCCTTTAGGACTGATTGGTTTGATCTCCTTGCTGTCCAAGGGACTCTCCAGAGTCTTCTCCAACACCACAGTTCAAAATGGTTACCAATGGGCAGCTCTCTAACTTAAGTTGTCTAGCTGTTATTAAAATATGTTAAAGGACACTTATTCCAGCACTTCTGAACAACAGGGCACAACTCATTCTAGAAGTAAATATCTTTTAAATCAAGATCAGAACATAGAAAATTACACTAATTTGATACCCCTAAACCAAACACACCCCCTCTGCAAACCCTCTAGAGTTAAGGTTAACTTGTTACCACAACATGAAGTTTTGATTAGGGAAAGAATGTGATATTCTCTATCACAGGTTATCCCACAGCAGTGTAGGTGTGTAGTGAGGTGAGTGAGGAATGGAATTCTGGCTCTGAAATTTCTTGGTCCTCTTCCTTTACTGTGTCTATATCCAGAGGACTGAATAAACGCACACCAACTCGAAAAGCTTCTTCTGATTCTAGTGGTCTCCACTGGTGCGAAAACCTGCTTATAGCTGATGCATATGGTTTCCTTGGAGTGTTAGACCCTCATTGCTCTGCAGCCATATCACCTCTGGATCCAAAAATCCCACTTCCAATCCCTCTTTTACTTGTGACATAGTCTCGCATGGGAAAGATTGAAGGCAGAAGGAGAAGAGGGCAACAGAGAATGAGATGGTTGGATGGCATCACCAATGCACTGGACATGAACTTGGGCAAACTCTGGGAGATGGTGAGGGACTGGAAAGCCAGGCATGCTGCAGTCCATGGGGTCGTGAAGAGTCAGATATGACTGAGAAACTGAACAACGAATTCTTGCATGCCACTGACCTCTTTCTTTAAACTTCCTGACCCATCTGTGTGAATTTTTTGAATCATTGAGATCATCCAAAATCTTTGGGAGATTGTGAAGAATCATATTTTCTTCCCAAACACAGCTCCATGATCCCTTGCCATTCAATGGGTTTAGGTTATTTTAGCAGTGTATATGCAGTTGCCCAGTCGTGTCTGACTCTGCAACCCCATGGACTGTAGCCCACCAGGCTCCTCTGTCCATGGGATTTCCCAGACAAGAATACTGGAGCAGTTTGCCATCTCCTACTCCAGGGATTTTCCCAACCCAGGGACTGATCCTACATCTCTCGTGTCTTTGCACCTGTAGGCAGATTCTTTGCCACTGTGCCACCTGGGAAGCCCTTTTTTAGCAAAGCCCCCATCTATAGTAATCTCCAGGTAAAATGTAGGTACCTGACTCTAAGTTCATGACCCAAATCAAGTTGACCTTAGCCCTAAATTCAGCCCTACATACCCCCAAGACTGTTGGTCCAGGGTGGACCTATGGTATGAGCTCTACATCAGAAGAAGCATCTAGCAAATAAACAAAAAAATCTATCTTTCCCTCCTACACTCCCAATCTCAATGAGTGTTTGTCCACCAATGGGGAACAAAAAGTACATTCCCAATTGCTCTCTCTCATCTCTCCTGCATATTTTTGGTGCATAAGAAGGAGGAAGAAAAGCCAGGCATGATAGCTGGGAAAAGCCACTTGGTTCAGCCTCTCCTTCCATGGTTCCATAGTCAGATCATTGACTGGGTCCAACTATAAAGAATGTTAATCCAGAAAGTGAAGGGTTTAATTGTTATTTTCAGTTATGAGACATTAGCATCAACTTCAGAGCAATAGAAAAATATCTCACACACAACATCTTATACCTATCCTTCCTTGTTTTCGATAAAATCAATAGTAACATGAGGTTAATTTTAGATCTAAATAACTCTATCTTATAGTAGATTTTAGATTTATTAGTTTATTATAGAAAGTAAAAGTCAAAAATTATCAAATTTTTGGTGATTATTATCACTCTTCTAGAAATGTATGTATAGGACTTCCCTGGTGGTTAAGAATCCACCAGCCAGTGCAGGGTACACAGGTTTGATCTCTGGTCCAGGAAGATTCCACAAACCAGGGAGCAGCTGAACGCACACGCGCAACTACTGAAGCCCAAGCGCCCCAGAGCCTGTGCTCTGCAACAAGAAAAGCCCCCACAATGAGAAGCCTGTGCATAGAAACGAAGACCCAGCACAGCAAAAAAAGGTAAGTATATATGTATGCATGAATAAGTATATACACTGAATATTTTCAATGTAAGAAACATTATGCAAGATATTTTTATTTGGCAAATTAGTTTCCAGATAACTATATATTTAGATTTAACATATTCTCTACAAACTGAATTCCCTGAAAATTAAACTCTAAAGCAAAAGAACACATACAATATATATGTGTATTTATGTATACATATATATATGTATGTATTAATATTAGGTGTTAAATGATTAAATATTAAGTTTTCAGCTGACCCAACCAGAATTTATATTTGAAGGCATGATCTTGGCAACAATAACTAAGATAAAATAGGTAATTTCTAAATATTTGGGGGAAAGTTTTCAACACTACACAACTAAAATTATCTCCACCTCAAAATCAAAAGTCTATATAATTACTTCCCTGGTTGCTATGTAGGACAGAAAGAAAAACACATTCAGGAAGACAAAAAGACATTTCTGCATACAGGCAGCAGACAATTTAGCAGTATGACTACTGCAGTAAACTGAACTCTCTAAAACGTAATTAATGCATGGACCTACCTCAACAAATTAGGAACCATTTGGACTAAAGGTTTGAAGAGTTATATTGGAAACAATTGTTCATGGGTCTCTTGCGTTACTTCACATCTTACAAGCAAAGTTACCCATTGCTCATACAAATCTACCTTTTCATAGATTTGTGTAGCAAATATCCTTGGAATGTAGATCATACTTCCCATTGGAGTAAAAATCAGATTTGCTTACAATCTTGGATACAGCGTTTTCCTCTGAAGCAAAGAGCAAACATGCTTACTGTTCAGTGTAATAAAATTAGTGTTCTCCTTCAGGACAAAGAGCATCATGCTTACTACCTAACATAAATGATTCAAATTCCCTAAACTCATGATTTCTTTCTTGTAAACCCAACCCATCAAGTATGAAAGTGTCATCTCACCTCTCTGCGTTATAGGAACTGTGGTTTAGGGAGCTGACACCAAAATGCTGATACTCCAGACACTGCTCGTGATGCAAGTAATAAACGTTCTTTGGTCTCAGGAGTATGGTGTCTGCTACCAGCTCCATGAAATTGTGATATGCTAACTTGTTAACCTGCAAATAGGGTAAAAATCTCAGATTCTTCACAATTTTTAAGAAGTTGATTTAGAAGTTGTGTTTAAAGTTGGAACTCACAGAAAATTCACAGCGAGAAACTGAGAATTCCCTGCCATGTTACAAGGAAGGAAACTTTCAAATACACATTGATGTATGATTTTCAAAAGGCGGGGGGGGCATTGTGGTAAAGAATCCACCTGCCAATTCAGGAGATGCGAGAGATGTGGATTAGATCCCTGGGTCCTATCCCTGGATCAAAAGATGGCCTGGAGGAGGAAATGGCCACCCTCTCCAGGATTCTTGTCTGGAAAATGCCATGGACAGAGGAGCCTGGTGGGACACTACTGAGCACACGGACACACCATAGAAGAAAACAGGGACAAGCAGAAAGTCAGCACAGTGAACTAAGAAAAGATGTGAGACTGATGGGGCAATTATTGTTTACATCCTCCAAATTTTTATTATTTACCAAGCAATGAATAGTACTGCCACTAGAAACATATCATGTTCTCTGAGGGTATTTTTCAATATGTATGCATTTGCTTCACTTAGCTGTTAGGCAAATACAACCCTACATTCCATAATACAGGCTCAAAAAGCTTTTCAATCTTTTTGAGGTATAATTTATTTACAATAAAACGCAAAGATTTTAAGAGTACAACTTGATGAATTTTGATAAGTATACACAGCTGTGTATTCATCACAACAATCAAAATATATAGCATTTCTATCTTTCCAAAATTTTCCTTTGTCCCCCTGCTCAGTTAATTCCATCCAACCTCCAGCCGCAAACAATAATGGATGTGCTTTCTACGAGTTTGGTTTTTGCTTTAACTACTGTATCTTTGTTTGTTTTTGATGTATTTATTTATTTAGGCCACTCTACATGGCATATGGGATCTTCGTTGCTCGACAAGGGATGAAAGTCTGGCCCCCTGTATTGAGAGTGAGGAGTCTTAACCACTGAACCACCGGGGAATTCCCTATCAGTTTGTTTTCAAAGCCATGTTTGTGACATATAATTTATATACAATAACATTGAACTTTGACATATAGTCATTAATCACCACCTCAATCAAGATATGAAATATCTTCATCACACCAAAAACACTTTTGCCCTTCTGTAGTCTTTTGTTTTGCTCCTCCTCTAGTCCCAGGAAACCACTAATCTGTTTGTCTCTTTGTCTTGTCTTTTCCGGAGCATCATATGAATGGACTTGCATATACTAGGTAGACTTTTGAGTCTGGCTTCTTTTATTTAGCATAATGCTTTGGAAGTTTATTTGTGTTGTAGTGCATATCAGTAGTTTGTTTTTACTAGGTTTTTGTTGTTGTTGCTGTTGTTACAACGCTGCGTGGGATTGTATTCAACAGCTATGTCATAGTGTGTTTACTCATTCATCAGATAATGGATATTTGGCTTGTTTCCAGTTTGGGACAACTTTGAGAAACAAAGCCTACCGTAAATATTAAGATACAGATTTTTGTGGTATGAATATACATTCCTCTAGATTCTGCTCTGTTCCCTTGATCCATGTGTCTACCCTTTCACCAGTGCTACACAGACTAAATTACTGTAGATTTGTATTATCTATTTCCTATATTATAAGAAAAGCAATGGTTTGGATATGAAACCCTTTAAAGAGCTCTTATTTGTAATATGGAGTTTTATCTCAAAGTTATTCATTTTATCTAATTTAAACAAAATTTGGGCCTTCTCTCTATTCCTCTGGCCTTGGAAAATTCGAAATATTTTGAGTTGTGTTAGTTTTATTGCCCAGATACTGAAAATTAACTTATGGTTACTGAAGGGGAAAGGTGGTGGGGAGGGATAAATTGGGAATTTGAGACTGACATATGCTCACTGCTATATATAAAATAGATAGCCAATAAGCACTTAATGTATAGCACAGGAAAATCTACTCAATATTCTGTAAACTAAATAGGAGAAGAATTTGAAAAGAATAGATATGTGTGTGTGTGTGTGTGTGTGTGTGTGTGTGTGCATAATCAAATCACTCTGCTGTATTAAAAAAGTTAAATCTTGTCCATTCTTATATCATTGAAGACAGATTGCCATCTTCCCTGATTTACAACTCATTCCCAACAAAAATCACTAAGATAATCTGTTGCTCTGGTCCCAGCCTGTTGATTGATGGTGATGGTCTCAGCTAGGAATGTTGAGGGTACTTGCCAGGGTTGTAATACTCTTAGCAAGGCCCACATTTTTCCCATGTGAGGCCAGTGCTATGTCTAGGCTGACCCTTGCGGTTCTTATTATGATTGCAGGATGCTCTTCAGCAAAAACCATTAGAGAACTTGGAGGAAGATGTGTTTCTCACAGGTCCTGGAGGGCATGTCCCAGAGCCTCACAGTGAGGTAGAGGAAGAGAGAGACTATGGACCTGCGGTTCTACATTTATCAGGTGTCTAGTGTTTTGTAGGGTTGTTCATCGTCAACTAATTTGAAGTATCAGAGAAGGAATTGGGTGAAGGCAGAGTCTACTAGGTTACCCAAGGTTTCCTGAAAGAACAAATTCCTGGGTGTGGGTAACCTAGTTTCTTACCTGGTTGTTTCGCTAGTAACTGTGTCATACACCTGGCAATATGTTTGCTCAAGAGAGATGTCTTTTGAAATGAATGCCTTGGTAGTTAAAAGCTTAATGTCAGGTACTTACACATAATCAGAAAGCAAGAATTAATTAATCTAGAATCACAGTTTCCTAGGTTTTCAAGCCATTAGCATTCATGCAAATCAGCAACTGTAGCTATGTCTCTTTCATTTGCTAAGACTTACTAGGTTCCAGGGCTCCCCTGGTGGCTCAGATGGTAAGGAATCTGCCTGCCAAGCAGGAGACCCAGGTTCAGTCCCTGGCTCAGAAAGATCTCCTGGAGAAGGGAATGGCTACCCACTCCAATATTCTTGTTTGGAGAACCCCTTGGACAGAGGAGCCTGGTGGGCTACAGTCCATGGGGTTGCAAAGAGTTGGACATGACTGAGTGACTAACACTTTCATTAGGTATCAGGAACTGGGTAGGCAGTGATGTTGCAAGAGTAAGCAGAATACTTTTTTTTTTTTTTGGAGATTTTGCTGTCTGGTCAGAGAGTCCTAGAAGTAAAGCAATCACAATCCAGTGTGAGAAGTACCATGGTAAAAGGAAGAAAAGAGGGAAAGGGGGGTAAACAATAGTCTTGTAGAAGCTGCTATGTAGTTTTACATTCTTCTGATGGCAACAGGAATTCATGGCAAAGTTTAGGGCAAAAGGACATTCTATTACGACAAGTTTCACTAATTGCCAGTCCAGGTTCAATGCATGATACAGGATGCTCAGGGCTGGTGCACTGGGATGACCCAGAGGGATGGTATGGGGAGGGAGGTGGGAGAGGGGTTCAGGATGGGGAACATGTGTACACCCGTGGGGATTCATGTTGATGTGTGGCAAAACCAATACAATATTGTAAAGTAATTAGCCTTTAATTAAATTTATATTTAAAACAATGATACATTTCAAATATACAGAACAGTTGAAAGAATTTTCAGTGAACATCCATATACTCTCCACCAAAATTCTAGGACTAAAATTTGACTATAATCTATCACATTTCTATTATCTATCCATTCCTCTATTCATCAATCCATTTTGTTCCTGCATTTCAAAGTTAGTTACAGATATCAGTATACTTCCTCCCAAACACTTCAGTGTGTATATCATTAGAGTTTAATATTTGTTTCCTTTGAAATAAAGTCTGTCTCAATTTGATATAGTCAAATCCCTGAAAAGATATTACATTAAGCCAAGAAAGATACTTCATCTACCTTCCCAGTAAATTCCTGCCTCCACCCTCAGATGAAACCATTATTGCTGCTTTTCCACAACAGGTTGATTTCGTCTATTCTAGACCTTTATTCAGCCTAAAATTTTCCAGATTCATGCATGCTATTGCACATGCCAGCAGTTATTCCCTTTTATTGCTAATAGCATTTTACTCTATGGATATACTACAGCTATTAATGGATTTCTGCAGCATTTCTACTTTGGGCAATTATGAAGAAAGTTCTTATGAACATTATTTCACAAGTCTTTTTGTGGACGTATGCTTCCATTTATATCGGGGACTGTATATCTAGTTGGAGAAGGCAATGGCAATCCACTCTGGTACTCTTGCTTGGAAACTCCCATGGATGGAGAATCCTGGTGGGCTGCAGTCCATGGGGTCACTAGGAGTCGGACACGACTGAGCGACTTCACTTTCACTTTTCATTTTCATGCATTGGAGAAGGAAATGGCAACCCACTCCAGTGTTCTTGCCTGGAGAATCCCAGGGACGGGGGAGCCTGGTGGGCTGCCGTCTATGGGTCACACAGAGTCGGACACGACTGAAGCAACTTAGCAGCAGCAGCAGCAGTATACCTAGTAGTGGAACTGCTGGGAGACCTCCAATTGTTCTTCATCCTGACTAACACTTGGTATTATCAGACTTTAAATTTAGCCATTTTGGTCCATGTATAGCAATAACTCATCATTTTATTGATTTCCCTGATGATTTAATAATGTTAAAGACTTTTTCATGTGTTCATTTTTTATTTGTATCCCTTCCTTTATGAACTGTCTATTCAAATGCATTGCCTATTTTTAGTTGGGTAATTTGTTGTTTTTAGTTGAGTTTTTAGGTATTTTGGATACAGTCCTTCATGAAACAGATGTTTTAAAAATATTTTCTTCCAGTGTCTAGCAAGACTGTTCATCTCTTTAATGATGTCTTTTGATGAGCAGAAGTTACCACTTTTATGAAATCTAGTTATTAATTTGTACATAGTTATTGCTTTCTGTGTCTTGTCTATGGAAGCTTTGACTATCTTAAATTGTGCCTATTCCAAACTGCAAAGATATTTTCCTACATTTCTTTCTAAAAGCTTACTACTTTTACAAAAGTACTTTGCATTTAGAAAAGTAAAGTACTTTACTTTTAGAGAACTTTTACATTTAGCTCCAGGATGGATCTTGAATTAATTTTTGTATATAGTGTGAAGTAAGTCAAGGTTCATTTTTTTCCACATGAATTTCCAGTGGTTTTAAGAACCATTTGTTGGAAAGATACTTTCCCCATTGAATTGCTTTGCCTTTATTAAAAATCAAATGACCACATAAAATGGAGTTATACCTAGTCCACATCTTGTTCTGTTCTGTTCAATTAACCAATTTATTATCCTCATGCCAGTACCAGTGTCAGTTAGAGCAGCTTTGTGGTTTATTTTCAAACTTAAAATTTTATACAGCCAGGTCATTCTAAGTTCTTTTCACTTTTAGTGTCATTTTATATCCAAGCTTTATAAGGCGTTATCAGGATTTGGATACAATTCTAGAAGACATTTTCAACATAAATATTGGGACCAAAGGCACTTGTGTTTATTGACTTCTTCAACAGATCCTTTTTAAATACTATTTTTTAAAAATTTATTTAGGCTAGGAGCACTTAATAAGAGATCTCCCTCTTAACAAACATTAAAGTGTGTAATAAATTGTTATTGATTATAGTTACAATATTACACAGCCAATCTCTAGCATTTATTCACCTGGCTTAATTGAAACTTTATGCCTTCTGATTGTTTTTGTTTAGTCACTAAGTCGTGTCCAACTCTTTTGGGATCCCCCTACCAGGCTCCTCTGGGATTTCCCAGGCAAGAATACTGGAGTGGGTTGCCATTCCCTTCTCCAGGGGTTATTCTCAATACAGGGATCAAACCCGAGTCTCCTGCATTAGCAGGAGGTTTCTTTACCAGTGAGCCACCAGAGAAACCTGCCTTTTGATTAGTAACTTCCTATTTCCACCTTCCTCAGCCACCACAACCCTCAGACCACTCTTTGATTACTTGAATTTGGCTATTGCAATACTTCATATGTTAAGTAGAATTATACGGTATTTTCTTTCTGTAACTGGTTTATTTCACTTAGCATAATTTCCTCAGGTTGCATCCATGTTGTCACATATAACTTCAGTGTATTGGGATTAGTTTCTGGAGATTTCTTTCTTTAGAACACTTTTGCCTGATTCTATTTTCCTTGACTCTCTGTGTTGGTCTCTGCTCATGAGACAAAGCAGACACCTTTTCTGTTTTAATGAACTAGCCTCATACAGGAGAAGACTCCCACCAATTAGTCCAGCCAGGGATTCTGGGGACTTCTACCAACTCTTTCTCTCCCCCAGGGAGAAGCAGGCAGCTGTGGTTTTTAAGTGTTTGTACTATGCTGAGCCAGGGCTTCCCAGTGGTGCTGTGGTAAAGACTCCACCTCCCAACACAGGAGACGAAAAGAGATGCAGGTTCAGTCCCTGGGTCAGGAAGATCCCCTGGAGGAGGAAATAGCAACCCACCCCAGTATTCTTGCCTGGAAAATCCCATGGACAGAGGAGCCTGGCGGGCTGCAATCCATGGGAACATGAATAGTCAGACAGGACTGAGCATGCATGCACACAGTGCTGAACCAGGGGTAAACCTATAGCACCTACTAATCCAAGATGCTGTCCTGATTCTCCACTATGACTGTGCTAGACTGATTGCGCTCCAGTACTGACAAACCACACGCCAAGTTGTTGGACAGTCCCAGAGAAGCAGGGTGCTAGATACAGATATCAACTTTTTTCATCCAAGGAAAGAGCTCAAAGTTGATATTCTTTCATCCACTTACCCTGTGCTGAGCAGAGGGAGGTCTATGCCATCTAACCAGCCAAAGCTGCTATCTCCATTCTCTCTCAGGAGGCTCAATTGTGCCAGACCCACTAGAGCTCCAAAACTGACAAGATACGAATCAGTGCCCTTGCAAAATTTAGGACACCAGACACATGAACCCATACTTTCTCTTCCCTAGGAGAAGATGGAAACTTAGAGTTTCCCCTTTCAAACACACAGCACAGTGCCATGGGCAGACTCTAGTGAGCAGGTGTCACAAATCTCCCTACTGGCATAGGTGAGTCTGGTTTTGTGTTTACCTGTGGTGCTGTGCCTTTGGTTAGAGAATTTGTGAATTATTGAGTCTGTGTTTGGGAAGGGAAGTCAGGGCTTCCTACTCTGCCATCTTGCTGACATCATCCCTCCAGAAGGTTTTTTTGTTTTGTTTTGTTTTAATAGGCTGGACCAGGACTTAGTTGAAGCAGTCAGGCTCTTCCATCTTCATTGCAGCATGCAGAATCTTTAGTTACAGTATGCAAACTCTTAGCTGCAGCATATGAGATCTAGTTCTTTGACCAGGGATTGAACCCAGGCCCCCTGCATTGGAAGCACAGTCTTAGCCACTGGACCACCAGGTAAGTCCCTGAACTTGATTCTTAGTTACCTTCTTATTGGTTGGCTCCATCCCTGCCCTTAAGCCTCAAGTAGCTTTCCCTTCAAACTGGTAAGTATGCCAACTTTGTTCTTATTTTTCAAGACCTCTTAGGTTATTCTACATCCTTTGCATTTCCAAATAAATTTAGAATTGGATTCAAATTTTAACCCCCAATATATATAGTGGGATTTTATTGGGGTTGTGTTGAGTCTGCAGATCAGTTTTGGAGGTAGTGAAACAATTTCAAACAAGTGAGGAAACATCAATATTTTTACATTTTAGTAGTTATTCTAATGTGGAAAATATTTGGAAGAAAAGGTAGGAAAATATTTTAGAGACTGCTGCAACAATGCAAGTAAGAGATGATAGCCTGAACTAAGGCAGTGATGATGTTGATAAAGAAAATAGATGAAGTTGTAAAGATATGAAAGAAGTCAAATAAAAAGTTGCATTTGAAGAAAGTATTCCACAGCTTTACCATAAAAAAAAACTTCAAAAACAATAATTCGAGTATAATTTTAGTACTTCACAAAATAAGGAAATGGATCTCCAGGGAAGTAATTTTATTCATTGTCATTAAATATAAATTGACAGAAATAGTCTTAGATTTAGAAAACAAGGATCACTGAGGAGCAGACACTTGAATAGAAAAGAGTAATAACTGTGATGACAGGTATTATCTGGGAAAATCTGGGAATCACTGTAGAGCTGAGCTTCCCAAACTTAATATGAACCCCACTACAGTTCATTTTTCTTATAATCAGTTTACCAATGAGGAAACTGAGGCGACTTTTTCAT
Organism: Nanger dama; assembly: GCA_917880005.1. Taxonomy (NCBI): domain Eukaryota; kingdom Metazoa; phylum Chordata; class Mammalia; order Artiodactyla; family Bovidae; genus Nanger; species Nanger dama. Next base: position 953,100 of record CAKJTW010000047.1, on the reverse strand, counting down.
GGTTACACTGTAGACTGTTTTTGTCAAGAAAAAAAAATGGACTTCTAACATCTGGTGCTACACTTTGCCACCACTTCAATTTTTTTTTTTTCCTGGATAAAAGCCAAAATTAGCTCATTCTAAAGAAGTAACCACACTCTGACTTTTTGTGCAAATAAACACTATGCTTGCCATTTAAAAAACCATCTCTCCAAGATCATTTTTCAGAGTTCAACCCAAAAGGACCACTCTCTTAAGCGATACAGTTCTATGCCCAACAAATAACTAAAGGACAAGAGGTCTCATGCTTAACATGAAAGTAGTGCCATGTGAGTCCCACACTATCAGCTAGGAGAGAGAGGAAAATAAAGTATGAGGACCAATCGAGTTGCAAGCTCCAGAGACCGCCCCCCTCCTGTTCTTCTCTACTGAAAGCAACAGAAATGGCAAATTTAGCCTGATTTGAAAATGATTTGAGTCCTCACTGATCTGTGGAATTTCACTCAGCAGATATCCTCTGAACTATGTAAACAGATTTGCATAAACAAGGATAAAAGATTCCTATCATGAAAGTTTCAGGGTTGATTTCTTGACCTTGGGGCTAGGTTTCAAATAACTGATCTATTAAGGAAGGAAAATACTCTGAAGTTGCTTGTTTTGCATCATTGAGCCAGAACAACCAGCTGATTGTTAGATGTTTTGCTTGTCCATTAGTCCTTTTGGTACTTGAAATAATGAATCAGTACAGATTCTGAGGCGGCGCAGTGCGTCTGCCATCACAGGAAAGAGGGCGTGGGTGCATGCTCAGTTGTGCCGACTCTGTGACCCCAAGGACTGGAGCCTGCCAGGCTCATCTGTCCATGGGATTTCCCAGGCAAGAATACTGGGATGGGTTGCCATTTCCTCCTCCAGAAGAGACTGGCAAAACTATCTAAAATCCCATGGAGCTATTCACAGGAGCATGTCAGTGTGTAAAAAAAGAAAAAGTAGTAGGAAGACTGTACAAGTCAAAACACAATATCTTCAGAGTGTGGTGTTATCTAAAATGAGATGTATTATTACATTAAAGTACTAGTTTTTCCCTAAGAACTGGAACTACAACTAACTTTTAATTTCTTCTTATACTTTTCCGTATTTCCAAAGTGCCTGAAAATGTACGGTGAATTGCTTTTATAATAAAATCTTTTCTTAAAAAAAAAAAAACCTGCTGTGACTTATGTCAGAGAGTGGTTTGCCTATGTTCTCCTCTAGGAGAACGTAGTTTATAGTTTCTGGTCTTATGTTTAGATTTTTAATCCATTTTGAGTTTATTTTTGTGTATGGTGTTAGAAAGTGATCTAGTTTGAGTCTTTTACAAGTTGTTGACCAGTTTTCCCAGGATCCTCTATGACCCACCTCCCAGAATACTGGAAATAAAAGCAAAAATAAACAAATGGGACCTAATTAAAATTAAAAGCTTCTGCACAACAAAGGAAACTATAAGCAAGGTGAAAAGACAGCCTTCAGAATGGGAGAAAATAATAGCAAATGAAGCAACTGACAAAGAACTAATATCAAAAATATACAAGCAACTCCTGAAGCTCAATTCCAGAAAAATAAATGACCCAATCAAAAAATGGGCCAAAGAACTAAATAGACATTTCTCCAAAGAAGACATACAGATGAGGCTAACAAACACATGAAAAGATGCTCAACATCACTCATTATCAGAGAAATGCAAATCAAAACCACAATGAGGTACCATTTCACACCAGTCAGAATGGCTATGATCCAAAAGTCTACAAGCAATAAATCCTGGAGAGGGTGTGGAGAAAAAGGAACCCTCTTACACTGTTGGTGGGAATGCAAACTAGTACAACCGCTATGGAGAACAGTGTGGAGATTCCTTAAAAAACTGCAAATAGAACTGCTTTATGACCCAGCAGTCCCACTGCTGGGCATACACACCAAGGAAACCAGAATGGAAAGAGACACGTGTACCCCAATGTTCATCACAGCACTGTTTACAATAGCCAGGACATGGAAGCAACCTAGATGTCCATCAGCAGATGAATGGATAAGAAAGCTATGGTACATATACACAATGGAGTATTACTCAGCCCTTAAAAAGAATACATTTGAATCAGTTCTAATGAGGTGGATGAAACTGGAGCCGATTATACAGAGTGAAGTAAGCCAGAAAGAAAAACACCAATACAGTATACTAACACATACATATGGAATTTAGAAAGATGGTAACGATAACCCTGTATGCGAGACAGCAAAAGAGACACAGATGTATAGAATAGTCTTTTGGACTCTGTGGGAGAGGGAGAAGGTGGGATGATTTTGGAGAATGGCATTGAAACATGTATAATATCATATAAGAAATGAATCGCCAGTCTTAGGTTTGATGCAGGGTGCAGGATGCTTGGGGCTGGTGCACTGGGATGACCCAGAGGGATGGTGTGGGTGGGGAGGTGGGAGGGAGTTTGAGATTGGGAACACGTGTACACCCATGGCAGATTCATGTTGATGTGTGGCAAAACCAATACAATATAGTAAAGTTAAAAAAAAATAAAAAGAAGAAGAAAAACCAACTTTTTTATTTTATTTAGAGAAATGAGCTTCAGATTTAAAATCAATAATTTTTTAATTTAAAAAATAAATAAAAATTGCCTATATAATTTGGAATACTGGATGGAAAACCAGAGTGAAATCTGACAAGTGTAAAATTCTGTGTTATATTTCTGAAAAATCGCTGGCAAAATAGGTAAGCAAGGCCTAACTGAACAAATATGTATTAAAGAGGGTAGGGGTTGGGAGGAGATAAAGAAGTAAGCAAAAAAACTTTTAATATCAGTTTACTGTGATTTCGAAATGAGCTTACCAGATAGACACGGCAGTTAATGGAACATAAAATTCCATGAGCAGATCAAAGGAATGAAGAATCCCCATACCCTCTGTACTATTCAGCCACATCTGTAGCACCACATTTTAAAAGCATTGTCAAAATGGATTGTATTCAGAAGAAAATAGCCTGGATTATGAAAAAGGTCTGGAAAATAGCTTTACAAAAGGATAGTTAAAGGAATTCAGCAAATATCACCTGAAAATAGGAAATATTGCAGCAGCTCTCAGATGTGACCTTTACAGACACACAAGAAAGGATCAGCCTATCTCTAAATTGATTTTTCCTTAGAAAGTGAGTTTATCTCTCCTAGGACTATAAAAGATAAGGCAGAGGAATACATCCTCTCTGTTCCTGGAGCTCAATACCCATGTTCATAGCAGGACAATTTAGAATAGCCAGAACATGAAAGCAACCAAAATGTCCATTAACTGAGGAATGGATAAAGAAGTGTGGTACATATATACAATTGGAGAAGGATATGGAACCACTCCAGTATTCTTGCCTGGAGAATTCCATGGACAGAGGAGCCTGATGCGCTCCAGTCCATGGGGTCGCAAAGAGTCGGACACGACTGAGCAACTATCACTCACTCACTGACATATACACAATAGAATATTACTCAGCCATCAGACCCTGATGCTGGGAAAGACTGAAGGCAGGAAGAGAAGGAGACGACAGAGGATGAGATGGTTGGATGCCATCACTGACTCGCTCAACATGAGTTTGAACAAGCTCCAGGAGGTGGTAATGGACAGGGAAGCCTGGTATGCTGCAGTCCATGGGGCCTCAGAGTCAGACACAACTGAGCGACTGAACTGAACTGAACAGCCATAAGAAGGGACAAAACAGTGCTGTTTGCAAAGATGTGGATGGTATTAGAGACTGACATACAGAATGAAGAAGTCAGAAGAAAAAAACAAACATGTGTTAATGCATATATGTGGAATCTGAAAAAAATGGTATAGATAATCTTATTTGCAAAGCAGAAATAGAGACGCAGACATAGAGAACAAATATATGGATACCTAAGAGGAAGGGGAGGTGGAAGCAATCGGGAGATTGGAATTGACACATATACACTTTTAATACTATTAGTATGTATAAAACAGATAACTAATGAGAACCTACTGTATAGCACAGGGAACTCGGACTCGTGCACTGTGGTGACCTGAATGGGAAGAAAGTCCGAAAGGGACGGTACATACATATGTGTGACTGATTCACTTTGCTGTACAGCAGAAATTGACACAACATTGTAAAGCAACTATACGCCAATAAAAATTAGTTGGTTTTTTTTTAATAGTTCTCTAAAAGGAATGTTCACACATTCTTTGCTAAGGCCAAGAGCAGCCAAGGTCCGTTCCTTGATTCTAGCTGTTCAGTGTTCACCAGCTTCTTGAGATTATATCATTACCATTTTATTATATATATATATGTTTTTAATTTTATTAAATTTATTATTATAATGATATTATCATTATCATATATCATTCTTATAAGTATCCCTTTTTGCTTAAACTATACAGTCATTTTCTGTTGCTTCCAAAAACATAAATAAAAGATGTCCATTTAGGACTTGTTTCTTTGGCAGTTTCCTTCTTTCAGTCTTTGGTAGATAAGTTTTATTAGGTGAGAAATCATCAACATGTGTTAACAAAATTCACGTCCTTTGAGGTAGTACCCAAGATATTCATTATTATGTGATGATAAGTGACAAATAATGAATAATAATCACTAACAGGAAACTGTTTTTGACTGTACACAGTTGCTTTCTCGGACTGCCCACAGAAAATATGTAACATAAATCTTACGAAAAAAAAACCCTCTAGGCCTGTGACCTTGCCAATTATATGCCAATTATACACCTGTAAGTCTTCATCTGCAGTAAGTCTGTTGTTCCAATTGCCTAATATGCCCCTTAATTTCTCTATTAAAGCAAAGATTTTTAATTCCTTATATCTGAGATATATGCAGACAGTTTAGTGGATCTTGTTCATTGGCCTACCACTAAATAAAAGCTTATTATTTAAAATAATTAAACATTTTTGACAAACTAAAGGAGAGAAAGGAGATGAGTACAATAGACTCCCTTTTGAAAGGAAGTCTATTGTATCCAGTGGGAATCTTTTATAAAAGAACCCTATGGCAAAGTCCTGCTATGTTTTTAGAGAAGCCCCTTTAAAATCCTAACAGAGGCCAAATGATGTGTTTGTCCTATTACAATAGAATGTTTGAAAGATAAATTCAGAAAACGTGTCTTGGAAACTAAGCGAATATATATCAAATCAAACTAATAAAGCAGTGTGAATATTTCACAGAAACAGTTGGACCACTCAACGTGGCCCAAGATGCAACAAACTTAGGGAGAGGTTTTAATAGTGTTCATATCTATATTAAATGGCTACTCTCATCTAATGAACTGAAAACACCCAGTAAAAATCATCCATTGAATCACAATGTACCAGATAAGCCATAGGTCATACTCTCGCCATCCATCTTTTTCATTAGCTTTTTCCTTGACTCTCACTGCTTGTCAAGAACCATTGGCTTGTTTTCTCCTTTTTTCTTTTAACTCTGCCTAGTTCTAATGGAGTATTATCTGAAGACACATTTGTCCTCCCCCACCAAAAACAGCATCCAAATTTGTCAGTAAACAGTGGCAGAAAAGGGACTTCACTTTGGAATATGTAATTAAAGAATATAAGTTCATCAGTTGGACTCACGACTGAAGCGACTTAGCAGCAGCAGGTTATAAATTCATTTACATGCTATTAGTTAAACCAAAGAACAAGCCAAACATTGACTTTGGCAAGATAATCATTCCTTCAGCATGGCATGATGGCAAGCTAGGACAGTTTAGCTATGCATTTGACTTTCACTACACAATTCAAGTGGGGATCGTTTTTATAAATGTATTTGAAAGCCTCTTTAGGGGCTTCCCAGATGGCGCTAGTGGTAAAGCGTCTGCCTGCTAATGCAGCAGAAATAACTGTGGGTTTGATCCCGGGGTCAGGAAGATCCCCTAGAGCAGAAAGTGCCAACCTACTCCATTATTCTTGCCTGGGAAATACCATGGACAAAGGAGCCTGGTGGGCTGTATACAGTCCATGGGGTCTCAAAGAGTTGGACACCACTGAAGGATTGGCTTACTTAAGTCTCCCAAGGTCAGCTCTTAATTATTTGGTATTCAAACCATTTTCATTACAAGTATGTTGCCATTTGCCTTGCTGGCTTTCTCGTCTTCATTTGTTCATTGTTTGAACTCTATCCAATCCTCATTTGTCAATGGCTTTGCAGGTGATTCAAGCAGCTGTTCAATGTCATTTTCACTGGCTTTAATTTTTCACTCACATTTGCAGTTGATTTTCACTTTATAATAAATAAGTTCTAATAAGCAAGAGACTAACTGACAAACAAGTTGGCTCTAAGAGTCAGGCTAGATGCTGGCACTTAAGGGAAAGATGTTCAAATGGGACGAATTTGTTGTGTTTGTGTACCAGTTAAAGTACTGACAAACTGCTCTAACAGAAAAATATTTGGATATTTCATGGGCTTCCAAGGTTATTTTGGGTAATGCCACCAATCAACAGACTAAAAGAATAAGATTTGTACATGGGCAGTTTTCATGAGCCGCATCTGGAAATGGGTGCACACCAGACCCACTCACTTCTATTTGCCAGAATTCAGTCATTCTTAACCACAAATCTCCCTGGAGAGAATTCCCTGGTTCTTGCTGCCCCTGGTTCTGCTCTCAGAGACAGACCTTCCTAAATATTATCCTGCAAAGACTCACACAAAGTGAGAGAGGATGGTCCCTGTAATTATGCACAATTTTCACAGTTCACTTCCCACCCATCCCATTCTCACTGGTGACGCAAGAGTTAGTACTAAGACTTACACTGACAAGGCATTATAGTCCAAACTCATGGTTTCTTTGGCAGGAGAATTCCCTTGAAAGTTGGTAGGTTTCCTATCTATTTGCTTCCAGTTAATGTCATGTGCCAGTAAATACACCCAAATTTTTTTACTAGATATAATTCTCAAGCCTGTTTTATCTCTTTGATCTGTTGCCATCTTCCCCACAATCCTTTTTCCTCTCAACTTAATGGCAGTTCTACTGAGCCCATCAGATTTGGGTGGAAAGTCCCCCACCTTCACTAGACCTTTATCACAGAACTGTGTTTTTAATAGGTCTTTCTCACTCTAGCTGTTACAATCATTCTGTGGTGAGCAGAGTTTAGAAGCAATTAACTTATACAATGTGTCAAGGCTCCCCACTTCTGTCCTGTATGCTTTTCCAGTTATGCTTGCAAATCAGCCAATTCTTGTTTAAGCTCATCTCTTTCTTTGAAAAATCAGCTAAAGGAAGGCAGTACTAATCAACATACTCTACTAATATTCTATTTTCAACCCTAAAGCTATATACTTTGTCTTCCCTTTGTCCGCTTTCCAAATTCTACGCAGGGTAATGACTTTACCAAATGCCACTGAATAGCATAGGTCTTTATCTTTCCATATTCCAATATCAGTTTTCCTTCTGCCCGTTGTCAGGAAATGCTAAATCAGTGCCACAAATTTTATTTTTATGAACAAGACCTGATATGGTACACATTATTTCTACCTAAATTCTATTGGCCAAAACTCTATGTGGTCACTCCTAACTGCAAGCGATGCTGGTAAATGTAGTTCTAGTTGTGTGTTTAGAAGGAATAAGATGAAGTTTTGATAAAAATTTGTCACAGTTTGTTTATGAATATTTTTATGTTGCAGCAAATTTGGCTGCAAGTAAAGCGGTGAAGCGGTGCTGTAGATAAACTTTTTTCTTATTCACATTGTCAGCAAACAATTATTGAGCCCTTGTCTTGTTCCCCAAGTGGTAAGCCATCTACCATATCTGTCTTTGTCCTTAAGATAAGCCAAGAATAGATTCCTGCACATCCCATCTTCTTCCTTTCCCCTCTCCCAGCTATTATCATGTCTTTTCTATTTGTCAAAACTAGTTCCCAAGAAAAGATATTTAAGGTTTACAAATTGATTCACATTGCGGTATAAATCACTGACATGGCTCAACATGTAAATCAGCTAACCAGTATTTACATTTCAGGCTATACCGGAATGGTTTGTCTTTCCTTGGAACTTTAGGAGACTACCGTTTCACTGTCTGAGAGAGCTATTCTAATCCTGAAATCATACTTTGTAAGCTAATTCTGCCACTTTAAATATGAATTACACTTCAAGGTTTCAGAGTGTAACCAAACTTAGGTTTGGCTGCTTATCTCTCAGGAACCCAACAGAGAGAGAAGAAGTGCTGGGTAAAAGGAAAGACTGCCTTACTGAGGAAGCCAGAAATCCTGGGGAGAAAAGACTCATGCCCCCAGAAGAAAAACTCCCCATTGCTGATCAGGGGGCCAGAGCTTTCAAAAGAGGGCTTCAGGGATGCACAGACGAGTGAACTACTTGCAGAATAGCATAGTCGCTTTGAACAATCATCTTGAAATTGATCATGCTTCCTCTTGTTTTAAGTATAGTTAAACTTCCATCCCAAAGTCAGTTTGTTCCCATTTCGTTGAAGCCAGTTTTGGAACTGCAGGAGATGGAGCAGCTTACATCATGGTTACCGTTCGGTCATCATGTACGTAACTTCTTCTGCCTGGTAGGGTTTTCAGTTTCTGCAAAGCAGCTCAAAGGATATGGCTCAGAATATTGTCTGCTGACTTTGAGAAGGAATTAAGGGTCCTTGACTTTGCTTAGTGGCTAAACTACTATTATTTTGTCTTATTTGACCATTTTCCTTTATGTCTGCATATTGTCATTTCTTTGATTCAATGTATTCTCTGACTAAGGCTTTTTATAGACAAGAGGGAGGTGGAGGACATGGGAGTTGGGGTTGGGGGTGGAGGGGATTTCCTGTCCTGGGAGTGCCCCAGAGGGTCCTGCTCCATTATAAGGACAGAATTAACAGTCAAGTGATATCCCCAATAGCCCTGCCCCACAAGCTAGCATATAAGAGTCCTACTCAGCTGTCATGATGCAACCATCCACTGTACAAGCCAGTGAGTCAAGGAGCAAGGAAAAACAACAGCAAATCTAGAAAATGACACACTAATGTCCTAAAGAATCATCTTAATTTGGGTGTAGAATTCAAGTTTTTATGCTAGGGAAAAGGGAAACTCAGTTCAGTTCAATTCAGTTCAGTTGCTCAGTCGTGTCCAACTCTTTGCAACCCTGTGAATCGCAGCACCTGTCCATTACCAACTCCCAGAGTTTACCCAAACTCATGTCCATCGAGTCGGTAACGCTATCCAGCCATCTCATCCTCCGTCGTCCCCTTCTCCTGCCCCCAATCCCTCCCAGCATGAGGGTCTTTTCCAAGGGAAGCTGGAGGTGGTTGATTTCAGGAAGTGACACATGGCCACAGATATCTGGGTGCCAGTATGGACTGCTGTGAAACCTCGTTCCTGGTCAGTTGACTTCGGTTGACATGAGTGTGGTCACAATGTTCCTACAAATCTCAACAAGACAGTCGGGTTTCTTTTGTTCTTACTTCTTTATCTCCCTGTGGGAGGCAAGTTTCAAGTATGGGGCTGTTTGCACAGATCTTAAGCTCTAAGCAAAATTCCTTTAGTGATCAACATGTCTATTTGCAGGGCTAAGCAGAAGTTTATGACTCAAAGGCTAAAGTAGCAGAAGAGATAGATGCAATATGGAGTCAGAGATGCTAAATTTCTCTGATCAAATTTGCTCTCTGAAACGTGGGGAAACCCTAGGAGGCTAAACTTTTCTACAAAAAAAGAGGCAGAGGGTTCTGTCCCTGGGAAGGTCCCACAGAGTTCTGCTTGGTTTCAATGATAAAGTCAGAATAGCTTAGATAGGAGGGGGTAGGGGGGGACTTAACTTTTAAAACTCCATTACTTTGCTTGTAGGAGTTTTCTATATCCTGATTATCTGACATGGCAACTCAACACTTCGGCAACACAAGGAAAAGTCAGCAGCCAGAAATGAAGGGAAAGAGACTTAGGCATTACATGAAATAATGCTATTTCACCCAACAAAGGATAACACATGAAAATACAATTATGTACACTTCAGAAACTCTAAGCATTCTGTACACAGATGACCCACAAGCATTTTTGGATACTTCTTACATACTAGACAGCAGAATAGATGGTAATATATATGTTAACTCATTTCAGTTTTTTTCAATATACAATATCAGCCTAATTTTTATAAATACAAACACTGAGAAGTTAAATGATTTCTTAAGGTCATACCTGTAGAAGGCAATGGCACCCCACTCCAGTACTCTTGCCTGGAAAATCCCATGGATAGAGGAGCCTGGTGGGCTGCAGTCCATAGGGTTGCTGAGGGTCGAACACTACTGAGCAACTTCACTTGCACTTTTCATTTTCATGCATTGGAAAAGGAAATGGCAACCCACTCCAGTGTTCTTGCCTGGAGAATCCCAGGGACAGGGGAGCCTGGTGGGCTGCCGTCTATGGGGTCACACAGAGTCGGACATGACTGAAGTGACTTAGTAGTAGTAATAGTAAGGTCATACCTAAGTAAGGGCAGTAAGAGAAGCACCATTTCAGCCCTGGCTGATTTAATCTTAGAATTTGCTATTCCCTCTCTACTGTGCGCTTCATTATTCAGCCTTCTTATATACTTGGTACTCTCATAAGCCAGTATCTTATTTCCCTCACTGTTATCTATCCTTACCATGTATCTTCCGAGAACATGAAAGTCAGAAGCAAGAGTTTTCCTAAAGAATCTTTTGCTTCTTGTAAAAATTTTAAAAAAGTTGAAAAGTCATCATTTAATTTTCCCATAACAAAAGGGCAAAAGCAAAACCAGTATGTGGTGAGAAAGGGCAGAAAGAGGGTGCTAAGACATCAAAAGAATACCTTTTGGTATCATCTCTCTATATACTTCAAGGAAGGAGAAGCTACCCAGATACTTTCAAAAATTGTCTCTTACTTGAGGGTGGGAGTAAAAGAGAGGAGAAATGGTGAACAGCTCATCACCTGATAATGTATCTTGTGCCTTTCTATATGCAATCAAAATTGTTGTAAAAGAAGAACAATCTCCCTCTTTGTTGTAGAAGACACAAATAGACATGTGAGTTAAGGGCAATAGTACTTTATATATTTCACTGAAAGCATTACAGTCAAGATACTCCAACTGGGTCCATCTCTTGCAACCTACACCCAATAAAAGGTAAATAGGAGTCATTTACATCACCAGAAATATGCACTGCTATTTGAAAATCCAACATAAAGTTTCATCTGTGCAAGACAAATAAGCTCTAGACATCTGCTCTATTTCACTGTGTCTATAGTTAACAATACTGCATTGTACACATAAAATTTTGTTAAGAAGGTTGATCTCACATGAGATGTTTAACACCATTTTTAAGAAAAGTCTAACACTGGACGACATTAAGAAGGGAACTTGTCAAAAGGTGTTCAGGAATTTCTTGCCTGGAAATTTGAGAAGTCTTAAAATGGCATTTTAGGGGACCAATAAAGGCAGCCTGCCTAGCTGGAAATCTTCCTCTTTATGTGATGATAAGTTATTTTTAAAGAAGCTGGAACTAGATACTAAAGGAATCTTTTAACATCTTTTGTCAAAGCAGAAGAATTTCTAAGAGGTGAATGCCAATCAATTCCTTTTCATGTCTCTAGAGATAAAACAAAAGGAAAAGGTTTAAATTACAGTTGGAAAGCTTTCATATCAACCTACGAGAGGGCCTTCTTGAGAATGATAAAGCACTTGTTTAGAATACTGAGAAATGCAGTCAAACCTCCATGCTCAGACATCTTCAAGAAGATCAAATATCTGCCCTACACAAGCAACCCTTGCAAAAGTCAGGGAGAAAGCAAATTGTTTTCTCAAGGTTCAGCCCAGCTCTGACTCCATAAAATGAGTATCTTTCAAAGGTTTGTGAACGGAACTGATTTTTTTAAATTTTATCTATAAATTAAAGACTGAAACATAAGCCTAAAACAAAATGGTTCCAATGTCTATTTTGATTATACTTGAAAAAGACAAAATTGTCCTTCTCTAGTAACCACTACTTTGAAAATAAAATTTAAAACATCGGTATGCTCCAATACTTTGACCAACTGATGCAAAGAACTGACTCATTGGAAAAGACTCTGATGTTGGGAAAGATTGAAGGCAGGAGGAGAAGGGGACAACAGAGGATAAGATGGTTGGATGGCATGACCAACTCGATGGACATGAGTTTGAGCAAGCTCCAGGAGTTGGAGATGGACAGGGAAGCCTGGCGTGCTGCAGTCTATGGGGTCACAAAGAATCGGACACGACTGAGCGACTGAACTGAACTGAACTGAATGATGCTCATACTTGCCACAGAAAACAATGTTCGTTCACATTTCCCCTCAAAGGTGTGCTGGAGTCAGCTCATACAGGGTCATAAAAAGTCGATCATGCACATCTTCTTAACTGCACAGTCAGTGACTTCACAGTGGTAGTTTGGAAACAACCATGGCATAAATAGTTACACCATGAAAATCAGCCAACACTACACATCATGAATATGTTTGTCTTTGTTGTTTTCAAAAATCTAGTGTTAAACTCATTCATCACTGTTTCCCACTGGGTTTAGAAAGAAGACATCAGCTTTCTGCCCATCAGAAAGTAAAGCTGTGTGACATTTGACAAATTACTCCATCTAAGTCTCTTAGCTTCCTCATCTTTGAAATGAAAATGACCATTCTTGCTCCATAGGGTTGCCGCAAATGTCCGCTGGGATAACTCACATGAAGTATCTAGCACAGGGCCTGCACACAAGAACTCTTGGTTGGCAGTGTTGGCAGTGGCATCCAGAGTGATGGGCTGGGAACAGCATTGGTACATCAGCAGTGTCCTTCTTGATACAGTCTGGCTTTTTAAAAATTACTTTGGGAATTGAATTTTTAAAATTGTTACTGTAAATCTGGGGACCAGTTCTACAAACTAGGTAGCACAGAGTTGAATGAAAATTCTGTGCTTTGCAAACTATTCTCTGAAGTTTCTGTATTTTGTAAATAATTGTACCTATTTGGATGGTTTAAGTGAATGTTTACAATATCACCAAATCATGAATTCCATGGAAGGTAGTGTGAGAAATTTTATTCTTATCTCACTCCTTTTAAAATAATTTTATTGAAGTATAGTTGATTTACAATGTTGTGTTAATTTCTATGACTCAATTATACCAATACATATTCTTTCTCATTTTCTCTTTCATTATTTCAATATCATAGGATATTGAACATCGTTCCCTGTGCTGTACAGAAGGACCTTGTTGTTTATCCATCCTTTATATACTAGTTCGCATCTTCTAATCTCAAACTCCCAGCACTTCCCTGCCCCACTCCCCTCCCTCTTGGCAACCACAAGTCTACTTCTGTGAGAATGTTTCTGTTTTGTAGATATGCTCATTTGTGTCACATTTTAGATTCCATATATAAGTGATATCATATGGTATTTGTTTTTCTCTTTCTGACTTACTTGACTTAGTATGATAGTCTCGAAGTCCAGCAGCATTGCTGGAAATGACATTATTTCATTCTTTTTATGAAGGGGTAATGGACTTCCCTGGTTGCTAAGATGGTAAAGAATCTGCCTGCAAGGTAGGAGACCTGGGTTAGATCCCTGGAATGGGACGATCCCCTAGAGAAGGGAAGAGCTATCCACTCCAGTATTCTTGCCTGAAGAATATTCCATCTTACTGCATATATTATACACCTGTATATATACATTATAAATATACCTGTATATATATTATACATAGTATACGTGCAGTAAAATATACCTGCATTGTCTTTATCCACTCATCTGTCAATAGACATTTAGATTGTTTCCATGTCTTGGCTATTATACATAGTGTTGCTACGAACAGAGAGGGTGTATGTATCTTTTCAAATTTAGTTTTGTCTGTATATATGCCCAGGAGTGTTATCTCACTCCTTTTCAATCTATCTGAGTGGTTTTCAAACTTTTCTGAGCATCAGAATCTTTTGGGGAGCTTATTAAAAGGTACCTTGTTGGGCCCTACCTATAAAGTTTCTGATTCAGTAAGTACAAGGTGTGGTTCAAGAACTGGCATTTCCAACACGTTCCTGCATATTGCTGATGCTGCTGGCTCTGCAAACTTCCTTTGAGAATCATTCCTCTATCTCATTCTCTACTGTGAAATGAGCTGTTATCCTTGAACCAAATGAGTACATGTTAGTGCCCCCATCTTTAGAGTATTTGGGTTCCCAGGAGACATCTTAGTCTCTGTATCACTTATGTATTATTGCATAACAGACCATCCTAAAATTTAGCATTTTAAAAAATCAAAGTTAATTTTTCTTAATGACTCTATCATCCAGCTAGATGTTTCTGTGGATTTGGGCTGACTCGGTTCATCTCCAGCTGGTCTTAATCATGCCGCTGGGGTCAACAGGCTGGAGATTGGCTAGTCTAGGATTGTCTCACATGTCTGGTTGACTGACTGTCAGCTGTGATGACAAAGACAACTGGCCCATGTGTTGTTCATCATCCAGTAGGCTAGCCTAGACTGGTTTGCACAGTGGTGACAAGCTTCTAAGCGAGAGAACAGAAGCACTCACAATCTCTCAACAGCTAGATTTAGAACCAACGTAATTTCATTTATCTACATTCTGCTTCCCCTAAGCAAGTCCTAGAGACAACCCAGGTTCCAGGGGTAGGGAACAAGATTCTATCCCTTAATGGAAGGCGCTACAGACTTCCATTAGGAATGGAATGGATTAAATATAAGGACCACTTTTGTAGTGAATCTCACACAATCCCTTCTGCACATAAAACACTGGGTTAGCCCACTTGATATTCTAAGAAATGTCCAGACATATCTAAACACTAGGTAAAAACAGCTTGGGTTCTCAGCTGACTTTCTTACTACATAGATTATAACTTGAGTGTGCATTACCTATTCCAAAATCCAAGCATGAGAAAAACACCCCTCACAATGTAGATACCCTTAACCACATATTACAGAGCCAAACTTCTGCTTCCCAGGTGTAGCTGAATCCTGTCCACTCCCACATGTGCACATTAACCACCTACCAGTTGTTTGGTCTTGGAAGAGGGCTGTTACATAATAGGCTTACCACATAATTAAGAAATATTTTTCTTGGATCTCTTTATCTCCCTTCTCTCCTTTGCCCTTAAATGCATTTTATATTTTAACAACATTTGCCCAAGACATTGCACTCAAAGAAATTGAGAGAAGTGTTTTTAAAGAACGCTTTGATCTAACTGCCCTGATGAAATCTTCCCAAATCCATTTAAGTCTAATTTACTAGTATGAAAATGCCATGTGTTGTTTCCTTAGTAGAAATGCTGCCAACTTTACCACAGAAAAAGGTCAAAGATGAGAAGATTCAGAGATTCACGTCATATTTATGTTTTGCATGTGGATTTTTTTTCTTCTTTATTCTTTCACTATTGATATTACCCTTTAAAGATACTTGAAGGGATTTAAAACTATAGCTCACTATTGAGATTTATTAGAATCTCTATGGAAGTGACAACCCATTTCTAATGCCTGGTGCTCTACTAGGAAAAATCATCCCTAAGCTTAGGCTGCAAATGTTAATACTGCAGAAATTAAAATTGCAGAAATATTGCAGAAAAAAATTATTCCATAAATAAACTAATTCTATTTGTGGCAACCCTGGAAATCTGCTTACAACAAGCCTAGAAGGTGTACACCTGAAATAAGTAAATCTATAGAATCTCTCCTCTATATTCCTTCCTTCTCCCTTTCTATTTCCCTCTTTTCATCCAAACAAATATCAACGTTCATCTTTAGGGGAAAAAAAAAAGAAGTCACAAAGACCAGCACATCACCTAACACAGGAATCTGTGCGAATAAGGTGAACCAGTCTCCCCTGTTTTGTGTTGGTGACACTTGGAAGGCAATATTTGAGATTACTGTATGTGTAGCTTCTTTGTTGCAACAACATTTCAAAACTAAAGCTCTGTTTTCTATTACTGATCTTAAATTCGGATCCTCCATTTCACCTCAGCAAAAGAAAGCCTAATCTAGACCAATATGATCTAAGTCAAACTCAATTTAAACCCCATTATGTTTTCCACTGTTTCTGTGTTCTTCCTCACATCACCCTCTACTGAAAGCATGGAGAATTTAGGCAGTTGGGTACTAGCAATGGTCTGGTGGGAGAGTCAGGGAGAAGGGTAGTGCCTTTCCATTCTTGATATGGCTTTGGTCTCATCTTCTCTGATTCATGGGCATTTGGCTCTATAAGAAGAGTAAGTATCTGACACAGACTCAGTCTGGTAGCATTTTAGATGGCCTATAGCCAATGCTACTGGATCCCTGTGCAGCTTTCTGGCCTGAATTATCTCTTGGAGGCAGCCCCCACGTTCGGTAACATTCTCCTCCATCAGTTCAGCTCAGTTCAGTTGCTCAGTCGTGTCTGACTCTTTGCAACCCCATGATTCGGAGCACGCAAGGCCTCCCTGTTCATTACCATCTCTCGGAGTTCACTCAGACTCAAGTCCATCGAGTCCGTGATGCCATCCAGCCATCTCATCCTCGGGCGACCCCTTCTCCTCCTGCCCCCAGTCCCTCCCAGCATCAGAGTCTTTTCCAGTGAGTCAACTCTCCGCATGAGGTGGCCAAAGTACTGGAGTTTAAGCTTCAGCATCATTCCTTCCAAAGAAATCCCAGGGTTGATCTCCTTCAGAATGGACTGGTTGGATCTCCTTGCAGTCCAAGGGACTCTCAAGAGTCTTCTCCAACACCACAGTTCAAAAGCATCAATACTTCGGCGCTCAGTCTTCTTCACAGTCCAACTCTCACATCCATACATGACCACTGGAAAAACCATAGCCTTGACTAGACAGACCTTAGTCGGCAAAGTGATGTCTCTGCTTTTGAATATGCTATCTAGGTTGGTCATAATTTTTTTTTCCAAGGAGTAAGCGTCTTTTAATTTCACAGCTGCAGTCACCATCTGCAGTTATTCTGGAGCCCAAAAAAACAAAGTCTAACACTGTTTCCACTGTTTCCCCATATATTTCCCCTGAAGTGATGGGACTGGATGCCATGATCTTTGTTTTCTGAATGTTGAGCTTTAAGCCAACTCTTTCACTCTCCTCTTTCACCTTCATCAAGAGGCCCTTTAGCTCCTCTTCACTTTCTGCCATAAGGGTGGTGTCATCTGCATATCTGAGGTGATTGATATTTCTCCTAGCAATCTTGATTCCAGCTTGTGTTTCTTCCAGTCCAGCGTTTCTCAGGATGTACTCTGCAGAGAAGTTAAATAAGCAGGGTGACAATATACAGCCTTGACATACTCCCTTTCCTATTTGGAACCAGTCTGTTGTTTCATGTCCAGTTCTAACTGTTGCTTCCTGGCCTGCATACAGATTTCTCAAGAGGCAGGTCAGGTGGTCTGGTATTCCCATCTCTCTCAGAATTTTCCACAGTTTATTGTGATCCACACAGTCAAAGACTTTGGCATAGTCAATAAAGCAGAAATAGATGTTTTTCTGGAACTCTCTTGCTTTTTCCATGATCCAGCGGATGTTGGCAATTTGATCTCTAGTTCCTCTGTCTTTTCTAAAACCAGCTTGAACATCAGGGAGTTCACAGTTCACGTATTGCTGAAGCCTGGCTTGGAGAATTTTGAGCATTACTTTACTAGCATGTGAGATGAGTGCAATTGTGCGGTAGTTTGAGCATTCTTTGGCATGGCCTTTCTTTGGAATTCCAATGAACACTGATCTTTTCCAGTCCTGTGGCCACTGCTGAGTTTTCCAAATTTGCTGGCATATTGAGTGCAGCACTTTCACAGCAGCATCTTTTAGGACTTGAAACAGCTCCACTGGAATTCCATCACCTCCACTAGCTTTGTTCATAGTGATGCTTTCTAAGGCCCACTTGACTTCACATTCCAAGATGTCTGGCTCTAGATGAGTGATCACATCATCATGATTATCTGGGTCTTGAAGATCTTTTTGTACAGTTCTTCCATGTATTCTTGCCACCTCTTCTTAATATCTTCTGCTTCTGTTAGGTCCAGACCATTTCTGTCCTTTATTGAGCCCATCTCTGCATGAAATGTTCCCTTGCTATCTCTAATTTTCTTGAAGAGATCTCTAGTCTTTCCCATTCTGTTCTTTTCCTCTATTTCTTTGCATTGATTGCTGAAGAAGACTTTCTTATCTCTTCTTGCTATTCTTTGGAACTTGGCATTCAGATGCTTATATCTTTCCTTTTCTCCTTTGCTTTTCACCTCTCTTCTTTTCACAGCTATTTGTAAGGCTTCCCCAGACAGCCATTTTGCTTTTTGCATTTCTTTTCCATGGGGATGGTCTTGATCCCTATCTCCTGTACAATGTCACGAACCTCATTCCATAGTTCATCAGGCACTCTATCTATCTATCAGATCTAGGCCCTTAAATCTATTTCTCACTTCCACTGTATAATCATAAGAGATTTGATTTAGGTCATACCTGAATGGTCTAGCAGTTTTCCCTAATTTCAATTTGAGTCTGAATTTGGTAATAAGGAGTTCATGATCTGAGCCACAGTCAGCTACTGGTCTTGTTGTTGTTGACTGTATAGAGCTTCTCCATTTTGGGCTGCAAAAAGTATAATCAATCTGACTTTAGTGTTGACCATCTGGTGACGTCCATGTGTAGAGTCTTCTTTTGTGTTGTTGGAAGAGGGTGTTTGCTATGACCAGTGCATTTTCTTGGCAAAACTCTATTAGTCTCTATAAACTCTATAAACTCTATTCTCCTCCACAGACATCATCAAATATGCTGAATTGGCCGGGAAACTTCTAAGATCATGGTCACAGCAACCATCTTATATTCTGGGTCCAAAGGAAATTCATGGATCTTTAGCAACCTTGTGAGGACCTTAAGTTATCCTTTGGCCAGTCTATGACCGACTGATACAACCATCTTTATCAAGCTTTCCAAGTTTGTGGGGATCTACATTCAGCCTCATTCCAACCCTCCGTGAAATAACTGGTTTGTGTGTGACTGTGTGCCTGTGTGCTCAGCTGTGTCTGACTCTTTGTAGCACCATGGACTGTAGCACGCCAGGCTCCTCTGCCCATGGAATTTTCCAGCAAGAATACCAGAGTGGGTTGCCATTTTCTATTCCAAAGGATCTTCCTGATCCAGGGATTGAACCCACATCTCTAGTATTTCCTGCAGGCAGATTCTTTACCACTAGAGCCACCTAAAGATTTTAAATTTTTTTTTTAAATTAATTTGAAGCCACATTTATATATGTACACAGTCCAAGAATGGGCTTCCCTGATGGCTCAGATGGTAAAGAATTAGCCTGCAATGCAGGAGACCTGGGTTCTATCCCTGGGTCAGGAAGATCCCCTGGAAAACAGAATGGCTATCCACTTCAGTATTCTTACCTGGAGAATCCCATGGACAGAGGTGCCTTGTGGGCTACAGTCCATGAGGTCGCAAAGAGTTGGCACAACTGAGTGACTAACACTTTCACTTTTCACAGTTCAAGAGAAGTTAAATTCAGAGGGAAAATTATTTCTCTATTTATTGACTCAAGCACCCCCAAAAAATGGAGAAACCTCAAAAATTAGAATTCACTCTACATATTAATTATGAAAAATGGACCCAAATTAACTAAACCTATTTTTACAACTGAACAAGATGTCTTAATTTTGCTTTAAAAAGATTCATATATCATTAAAACATCAGAGAATTCCTTGTATATACAAATTGATTATAGTAGGCACATGAGTAATTGAGAGTTTAGTAAAAGATTGTCTCACCAATAGACTTGAAATAAATGATTGTTTTTGCTGATTAAAGCTAGGGAATTTGTTTTTCTATGAATTCCAAACCCAAAGGTTCATAGATTGATTTTTTACTCCAATTGTCTAATGAGTATTCTTGGTTTCTCTGTAGCAAGACTGTAAGTTCCCAAGAGACAGTACAATGTCTCGTCCTTCATATGCCCCAGCAACAAATGTAAAATTGTGTTTTAATGCATTAATAAACACTGAAAATTTCTTGATTAATTGAAAATCTCAAATTCAGAAAACTTCTGAAGGGAAAAAAAATAGACATCTTTTGTCAGGATGGTCTTATAGCTAGGTGATATCCTCCTTTCTTGGTAGATGCTTCTCTCTAAATCTATGAAAAAGATCTTTCCACATTTGTGGAATTGGATTAAGATAAGAGAAAATAGTTGATGAGCACAACATTTTTAAGGGAATTACAGTAATCATACAGATGTGGAAATCCCTATCATGACCAGGGGTTGATTAGACCAGATCAATGAGCTATCTGGCAAGCAACAACAATCATAAGTTATTATAATAATAACTAAAGGCTCTTTCAACAAAATAGAGAACTGCAAATATATAACAATGTATAGTTTATTTCCATTCCTATCCCAGAAGCTTGTAAAATAAAATGGCATAATTTTTGTACATGGAGAAAGCTGGAAACTTAGAAGCAAAATGCTTCACAGCAATCATTAAAATTTTTAGCATACCTTGGAACAGTATTTCCCAAGTTTCATTGGAAATAGTCATTATGTGTTAAAAAAAAAAAAAAAAAAGGACTTCATGGTCAAATAAGTTGGGAAATACTGGATTAAATAAAAGTAAACAGATTTCTTAACTATGGAACTTTTCAAAGACATAAATATGCTAGTGAGCGTGATGAGGCTCAGAGAGGGTATCACAGTGTGTTCATTTCCCAAATTTACTAAGAAAAGCTTCTCCTCAGAGAGGAAAGGCCTGTATTTCTGAAGAAAAAGAACCTCATCTGTGGAACCTCGACATTAAATATAATGTACACAGTTCACTTGCACATCAAAGAATCTGTTTTAATGCTTTTAGGTATTAAGCCCATCCAAATGGTTTGAATACATCTGTCAAGTATCTAGATCTACACTATACTAAACATTCAACATCTCTAAATATCTGGTTATCTTTCATTGCTTAAATAAAAAGCATAGATGGCAAGTTGAATTTTTTACTTCAGTTACATGTACAATCTAGACAGCATGTGCCATTTAGAAAGAGAGAAAGAAAAGGGAGAAAGGAAGGAAGAAAGAAAGAGGAGGAAGGAAGGGGAAAGGGAGGATAGAGGATGTATTTAAGCCTTTTTTTTCCATCTAAAATTTAGGGTTATAATAGTTTCTACTATGAAAGATATAGTCATTCATTCATTCATCCAACAAGTATTCATTGAGCACCTACAATGTACCAGGCATTGTTTCAGGACAGAGGCTAAAGAAATGAGTGGGGAGGGACCAGAGAAAGAGAGAAATAATGCAGAAGGAAACAAGATAATTTCAGATAGTAGAATCAACCATGAAGACAATAAAACAGGTGTGTAGAGAGGGAGGAACTGGATGGAGACTTTAGTCTGAATGATTCGAGTAGGCCTCACCAAAAGGTCATTATTGACATGGAATCTGAGTGACTCAAATGAGCCAAACAGCAAAGATCTGGTAGATGAAATAGATGTCAGGGCCCTAAGAGAGAAACGTATTTGGCCTTTTCAAAGATTAAAGAACTTGGCCTGTGCCACTGGGCCTGAATATACTTGGCAGAGATAGATGGAGGGTCCTAATTTAACAAGCTGTGTGTAGGAGCCTTAGGCTACCACCTGATCCGCAGTAAGTGCTTAGTATGTATACGTTCAGGTGATGATCATTGTTGATGACAATGGTGTTTTAAGAATACAAATAAACTAGAATAAACTTCCAAATATCAGAGTCAGAAAGTACAATTTTAAAGTAAACTTACAGTTAAAAATATATACCAGTAGTTCTTGGCCTTTCTGTAATGACATAGAAGATATAAGTACTACATATACCCAAGGCAAACAATCTGGAATCTCACGGGGTTGACAAAATAACAGTTCATTTCTCACTCACATCACAATCTGCTTTGAATTCTCAGCTCTACGCCCTGGGGTCCCCCAGAGATACAGGCTTTGTCCATCATGCTTCTGCCATCTTGGAATCCTTCAGTTCTTATACCAAGCAGCTAGGAAGAGGAATTGAGAGTAAGGAAGATACACTAGATGCTTCTTCATCTCCCAGAAGTGATACATGTGACTTCGGCTCACGTTTCATTGGCCTTCATCAGTCACATGATCCTAACTAGGCCCAAGGAGCCTGGGACATATGGAACTGCTATGTACCCAGCAGGAAAATGGAAGAATAAGTGAATAGTGGTGAGTGCAATCACATTGTCTCTGCACGGTTGTGCTTAATCTCATGAGTACCACCAGATTTTGAGAAAAACTCCCTCAAACTGTCAGAGAAAGAAAACAAACAGTGCTGCAAACTTTGAGAAATTCAAACACCTCTCACTTCAGGCTGTGAGATTAGGCTGATTCTGGGTTCTCCTACCTTTTCCTCCTTTTTCTCCCATCCAGGGAAGTTTAACTAATTTTCTATTGTCATTTAGTTCATCTATATTTCTACTTTCTATTTATCTAATTGTCAGTGGTTGCCTTGCCTTACACTATAAATGCTATTTTTTTAGTAAACCATTTTAAAAGCTTTGTTTCCAAGAAGAAATTATTGAACAAGTCTCATGACAGATTGCTGCATAATGCTGCATCTACACATCACAGTTAGGAACGGCTAAATGTATGGGGGTACAATATACCACGACAAACATGATAGACTGGACCGATCATTGTTCCGTTCATCTGTCCATAGTGTCAGATTATTCACTGAGCACCCCTTGTGTACCTTCAGCAGCCTCTTCAGGACCTTCACACCTTGAGAATACTTCTCTCATTCCCATTCTGCAGGTCCAACTGGAATCCTCTCCCTTGCCTTTGGCTTCCATGATGATGCTTTGAGGATAGGGAATAATGGGAAGGGAATGGGTGATAAGTAGATGAAAGATTGCAGGTCTGATGTGATTATAGAACTCCAAATAAAAAATTTTGAACACTTTTGTAATGAGATGATAGAGGACAGTGTTTGGGAGCACAAGTATTTTCGAAGGATGGGACATTATGCCAGTTAATTGTCCCTCAGCCTCAGCTTCTTTATCCATAAAACAGAGGACAAGGTTATGGTAAGATGAAATGAGAAAATGCGCACAAAACACTTAGCTAAGTATCTTTTTTTTTTAATAGTCAGTGGTAAATGTTTGTACGTAGCATGGTAAATGGAGGCTATATGTACATAGCCATAAAATGTGGTCTGTGGGATTAGCTGAGGTAACCGATGAACAGCATCCAAGAACAAACTGAGGGAAGGATGACTAACATGATGAAGTGAACAAATTGCAAGAAACCACAGGGAGATAACTTGGTGAATGTTTCGCTGGGGATGAGGGCAGCCAAGGAGGGTGGGGAGAAGCATCAGCAGGGCCGCCCTGCAGGAGAGCTCAGGGTGTGAGCTGGGTGCGCTCCATCTCCACCGTGCTGTTGAAAGGAACCTTCTCTGAGCTCAGGCCACCCACTCCCTAATAGGGTCCAGTCCTGCCAGGATTTCTGATACCATGGGCCAGCTACACCACCCACATTTTGTGGTCAGAACACTCTTGAAAGAAGAGGAAGGGACAGACCTATCAGAAAAAGAGAGGAAGTTAGGGAAGAAAACTGAGTACAGGGAAAAACAGCATGTGCTGATCTTAGCTCTATTAATAGATGCTCATGCTTAGAAGGGATAGGAAGCCAAGTCTACACAGTCTTCCATTAAACCAAACTCAATTAATGTAATTAAATACAAATCAATGCATAATTGATGGATATTAAATCAATGACAGCACCATGCCAAGCCTATGGTGATTACCTGAACTGATGGAGTCATGATTAGCAACTCAAGTGATCAACAAGAACAAAATTCTAACAAATGAGACAGACTGTCCCTAAAAGTTAAGTCAGTATTAATGCAACACTTAGAATCTTGAATCACCAAATGTATTTCAAAAGCCATTCATTCATTTTTGACACTCTGAGACTTTTTCTAGTATCTCCTCCAAAAGTCCCAGGGCAGGACAACATATGAAAACATTCAGTTGGGTTTTTGCTATTGTTTTACGAGATTCTTTTAGGACACACTGTGCAGCTTGCAGGGATCTTAGTTCCTCCACCAGGGATCGAACCCCAACCCCATGGAGGAAGAGTAGAATTCTAACCACTGGATTGCTAGGGAATTCCCCAACATCCTCTGCTGTTAAAAAAAAAGTAAATACAAGCGATTTTATTAAATAACTAGAACTCACCTTAGAAAACAGGGGATAGAGCCCTAAGCCAATGTGCAGGGAGAATGACTACAAAGGAAGATTGTAATTAGTTCAGAAGGCAGGGGCGGGGACAGGGGTTAGATAAAGAGTGCCCAGGGAAGACAGATAGTGTACAGACAAGGAGAAAAAGGTCCCAAAAGCAACTTCTCCTCTGTAACTTTGTAGGAGCCAAGCCAGTACAAGATGGATGAATGCACACAGCCTGTGAAAGCTGAGTTCAGATCCCATTGCAGGAACGGGCTTAGACAACATGGGAGATATATGACCTCACACGTAGGTATAAGAATGCTCTGTTCCATTGGGGAGGTCAATATTTTTATTCAATTATATCACAAAGCTTTGGGTCCTAGTTCATAAATATGTAGAATTCTCCCGAGTGTTATAAAGCTTTGCTATCTTTATCGGAATGTTTCCAGGCTGGTGAACATTCTGGTGAGTCCAGATCCTTCTAAAATCTTTCCGCAAGTCTGATTAAATCCATATGGCTCTGATTAATTTACAATTAACCTGCCAAGTACTGTCTCGGAAGAACAGCAGAATCCAAGCCTCTCTGAGCCATCATCTTGCTAAAACTAGATATTAGAAGAGCGTGTGAAACCCAACAAGAGTTCAAAGGAGGGTGATATCACCAGGGGCTAGAGGCATCATGAGGTTCCATGAAGGAAAATGAACATGGGCCAAGCTGGAAGGAAGCAAGAACTTCTATTCCTTTGTAGCCACCCCAGGGTTTAACAGTGTCTTACAAATGATAGATACGTAATAACTATGTGTTGATTGAAAAGGGAGACAAAATAAGGACTAATATACTTCTCCGTAAATCATCAGCAGCAATATCTCTGAGATTTCAGTTAGTTAAAACATCATCCCAAGGTTTCACGACCCCAATAAGAAAATGTGCCTTCCTAAGCTTCTAGCAACTTGCTGAGGAGTCACATGGGGGTATTGATAACCCTTATCATGTCTGACCACGACTTTTGTCAAACTTCAATTAATCCACACATAGAGAGTCAAAAATCCTTTCTTTATAAGATGATGGGGCACAAAGAAGAAGATGTAAGAATTGGCTATTCAATTAATCAGGGTTGTTGCTGAGTTCTTGTTTCTTTCTTTCTTCTGATTGTAGTCCAATCTATTAGGTTGGCCAAAAAGGTCATTCAAGTTTTTGTTAAAATGTTATGGGAAAAGCCAAACAACCTTTACAGCCAACCCAATATTTCTAGGTTTCTAAAAAAAAAAAAAAAATAGCTTCTGTAATTCAATGTCACAAGATTAAGGGAAAGGAAGGAAAGTGGGACAAATTCTTGCTTGTCAAGGACAAACCTGAGTTTGGCTGGATGTCTAATGTCATTCAAACATCATCTTGCTCACTTTTGAATGAGTCATTTTGCTGCTTCATAGATCCAGTCTTTGGTTTTGTAAAGAGCGAGAAAAAAGTGTTCTCTGAAGACTCAATACTCAATGGTTCTCTCATTTCTCCTGGAGGCTGACAAATATGTTTCCTTCAACATCCTCAGGGGCCCTGACTGAGGAGCATCCTCTTTCCCAGCCTCTGAGGATGGGTCCTCTTCCCTGGTCCTTCCCACCTGCAGGTGTACTGCCCAGGCATCTGCTTCAGTCTTCTTCTCTTCCTCCATGTGATCATCAGACACATTCCACTCTTAAATTTTAACCATTACTTAGAGGCTGCATGTGTGCTAAGTCACTTCAGTCATATCTGACTCTTTTTGGCCTATGGACAGTAGCCCACCAGGGTCCTCTGTCCATAGGATTCTCCAGGCAAGAATACTGGAGTGGGTTGCCATTTACTTCTCTCCAGAGGATCTTCCAGACCCAGGGATCAAACTGAAGTCTCTTATGTCTTTGCACTGGCAGGCAGGTTCTTTATCATTAGCACCACCTGGGAATAAATACTTGAGGCTGAGGACTTCCAAATTATAGCTTCACCTAGATTCACTCCTGAATTCTAAGTGTTCACTGGACATGTCCACCATAGGCATGTCTCCAAAGTGAAGCTACTAATATTCCTCCCTTATTCCAACCTTTCCCCAGGTTTCCAGTTTTGGAAAATATGGAAGAATTATCTACCCTACACCCAAACTGGAGAGCTATGAGTACACTCTTCGTCTCCCTTCCTTTTCCCAAGATATCACCAAGTCTGTTGGCACCAGCAGTTCAGTATCTCTCAGAGCCACCCCCATCTGTCTTTCATGCTGTCACCCCAGTTCCAGCTGCCTCTCAGCCTCACCCTGACTGTTGCAATCAGTTTGACTGGTCTCCTCAGGTCTCCACACTTGTTTCTCTTCGATCCAGCCCCCACTACTGCAACCAATGTGACCTTGATCGATACGGTAAATTTCCATTCGAACTTCCTTGGTGGCTTAGCAGTAGAGAATCCTCCTGCCAATGCAGAAGACACAGGTTCGATCCTCGGGTTGGGAAGATCCCCTGGAAAAGGAAATGGCAACTCGCTCCAGCATTCTTGCCTGATGAATTCCATGAACAGAGGAGCCTCGCAGACTGCAGTCCCTGGGGTTGCAAAGAGGTGGAAATGGACAACAGCCTTCTTTATGACCCAACTCTCACATCCATACATGACTACTGAAAAAAACCATAGCTTTGACTATACGGACCTTTGTAAACAAAGTAATGTCTCTGCTTTTTAATATGTTGTCTAGGTTTGTCATAACTTTTCTTTCAAAGAGCAACTGTCTTTTAAATTCATGGCTGCAGTCACCATCCACAGTGATTTTGGAGTCCAAGAAAATAAAGTCATCACTGCTTCCATTTTTTTCCCATCTCTTTCCCCTATCTATTGCCCTAGCATTTGGCGAATTTCTATCTAAACTTCAGATCCCTATCCAAGCCTCTCTTCCTCAGGACAACCTACTATGAATTGTAGACTCAGTCCAGCGCTGTTATACATACACAATGCATGTCATTCTGCTCCTGTGTTTCAGACTAGTAATAATTTGATATTTATCTGTGATTATTTGGTCACTAAGTCCCCTACTTAAACAAAATATCCATGAGTAAGGATTGTATCTGTTTTAATCACCATTATTTGTCTAGTGCCTAATACAATGTCTAGTACGTTTTAAGTGGTCAACACATGTGATGAATAAATAATTTCATGAATAAATGCAAGAATTACCTATTCTGCCTCCAAACAATAGGTAATCAATGGTTTTAAATTCTTTTCTTTAACATCCATCATCTTTATCTCTGCCTCTCCATCCCCAATGCTATTCATTCAGAGTTTAACAACCTCTCATTGAATCTATTACATAGATTCCTTAAAGATCTTCATTCTTCTAGTCTTAGATCATTCCAATCCAACTGACATACTTGGAGAAGAGTGAACTTCCTAAGATACAGATCTGAACATGGCTGTCTCCTTTAGCTCTTTCTAAAACCCATGCTGATTCCCACTTCTGTCTTTCTGCTTCAGCACCTCCCTCTGACCTTCCCTCTTCCCACGTGTCAGCTTAGCAGTGATTTTCCACATTTTTCATACCATGGCACACATTTAAAAATGGCAACTTTATACAACATGTTGGAAACTATGGAGGAGGTTCCAAGAGACCACTGGCTAAGGAATTTAACAATTTAAAACAATTATAATCCATGTTGGGGCTTCCCAGGTGGCACTAGTGGTAAAGAATCCACCTGCCAATGCAGGAGACACAAGAGACATGGGTTTGATCCCTGGGTCAGAAAGATCCCTTGAAGTAGGAAATAGCAACCCACTCCAGTATTCTTGCTTGGAAATTTCCATGGGCAGAGGAACCTGGAAGACTACAGTCCATGTGGCTGTGAAGAGTTGAATACAACTGAACAACTGAGCACATAATCCACATATCATCTGCTAGTCTGGGAATCTCTGATTTAGGAAATACCAGTTCCACATTCAAGTCTTACTGAATAATGGATATAAAGCCGATGAAATCTCTCTCTCATTTTTATGACTCTACTACTCTCTAACAGATTTTTA
This sequence comes from Nanger dama, assembly GCA_917880005.1. Lineage (NCBI taxonomy): Eukaryota > Metazoa > Chordata > Mammalia > Artiodactyla > Bovidae > Nanger > Nanger dama. The sequence goes on along the minus strand of CAKJTW010000047.1, from coordinate 924,950 downwards.
AAGTACTCTGAATACTTATTTTGTTTACATCGCTGCCTTTTTCTATGAATCTGAAAAACCCTTTGAAACAAAGAGCATATCTTACCCACGTATGAATTATCAGAATGCAATAGATGATGCTAAGATGAATAGAAAAGGGACAGAAAAGGGGACTAGAAAGATCTAAGAGTCCTTGATCTAAAAATCCTGGATGGCTATTAATTTCCCACAGGCATCACTTACAGATAGATTGATAGATACTGAGACAGGTACTCCAGGAAACCAATGTCTAACTCAATGAAACCAAGTCATGCCTGCAGGGCAAACCAAGACGGGCGGGTCATGGTGGAGAGGTCTGACAGAACATAGTCCACTGGAGAAGGGAATGACAAGCCACATCAGTATTCTTGCCTTGAGAACCCCATGAACAGTATGAAAAGGCAAAATGATAGGATACCAAAAGAGGAACTCCCCAGGTCATTAGGTGCCCAATATGCTACTGGAGATCAATGGAGAAATAACTCCAGAAAGAATGAAGGGATGGAAACAAAACAAAAACAATACCCAGCTGTGGATGTGACTGGTGAAAAAGCAAGATCTGATGCTATTAAGAGCAACATTGCATAGGAACCTGGAATGTCGGGTCCATGAATCAAGGCAAATTGGAAGTGGTCAAACAATAGATGGCAAGGGTGAACGTCGACATTCTAGGAATCAGTGAACTAAAATGGACTGGAATGGGTGAATTTAACTCAGATGACCATTATATCTACTACTGTGGGCAGGAATCCCTCAGAAGAAATGGAGTAGCCATCATGGTCAACAAAAGAGTCCAAAATGCAGTACTTGGATGCAATCTCAAACACAACAGAATGATCTCTGTTCGTCTCCAAGGCAAATCATTCAATATCACAGTTATCCAAGTCTATGCCCCAACCAGTAATGCTGAAGAAGCTGAAGTTGAACGGTTCTATGAAGACCTACAAGACCTTTTAGAACTAACACCCCCAAAGATGTCCTTTTCATTATAGGGGACTGGAATGCTAAAGTAGGAAGTCAAGAAACACCTGGAGTAACAGGCAAATTTGGCCTTGGAATGTGGAATGAAGCAAGGCAAAGACTAATAGAGTTTTGCCAAGAAAATGCACTAGTCATAGCAAACACCCTCTTCCAACAACACAAGAGAAGACTCTACAAATGGACATCACCAGATGGTCAACATCAAAGTCAGATTGATTATATTCTATACAGCCAAAGATGGAGAAGCTGTATACAGTCAACAACAACAAGACCAGTAGCTGACTGTGGCTCAGATCATGAACTCCTTATTACCAAATTCAGACTCAAATTGAAGAAAGTAGGGAAAACCGCTAGACCATTCAGGTATGACCTAAATCAAATCCCTTATGATTATACAGTGGAAGTGAGAAATAGATTTAAGGGCCTAGATCTGATAGAGTGCCTGATGAACTATGGAATGAGGTTCGTGACACTGTACAGGAGACAGGGATCAAGACTATCCCCATGGAAAAGAAATGCAAAAATCAAAATGGCTGTCTGAGGAGGCCTTACAAATAGCTGTGAAAAGAAGAGAAGTGAAAAGCAAAGGCAAAAAGGAAAGATATAAGCATCTGAATGCAGAGTTCCAAAGAACAGCAAGAAGAGATAACAAAGTCTTCTTCAGCGATCAATGCAAAGAAATAGAGGAAAAGAACAGAATGGGAAAGACTAGAGATCTCTTCAAGAAAATCAGAGATAGCAAAGGAACATTTCATGCAAAGGTGGGCTCGATAAAGGACAGAAATGGTCTGGACCTAACAGAAGCAGAAGATATTAAGAAGAGGTGGCAAGAATACACGGAAGAACTGTACAAAAAAGATCTTCAAGACCCAGATAATCATGATGATGTGATCACTCATCTAGAGCCAGACATCTTGGAATGTGAAGTCAAGTGGGCCTTAGAAAGCATCACTACGAACAAAGCTAGTGGAGGTGATGGAATTCCAGTGGAGCTGTTTCAAGTCCTAAAAGATGCTGCTGTGAAAGTGCTGCACTCAATATGCCAGCAAATTTGGAAAACTCAGCAGTGGCCGCAGGACTGGAAAAGGTCAGTGTTCATTGGAATTCCAAAGAAAGGCCATGCCAAAGAATGCTCAAACTACCACACAATTGCACTCATCTTACATGCTAGTAAAGTAATGTTCAAAATTCTACAAGCCAGGCTTCAGCAATATGTGAACCATGAACTCCCTGATGTTCAAGCTGGTTTTAGAAAAGGCAGAGGAAACAGAGATCAGATTGCCAACATCCGCTGGATCATGGAAAAAGCAAGAGAGTTCCAGAAAAACATCTATTTCTGCTTTATTGACTATGCCAAAGCCTTTGACTGTGTGGATCACAATAAACTGTGGAAAATTCTGAAAGAGATGGGAATACCAGACCACCTGACCTGCCTCTTGAGAAATCTGTATGCAGGCCAGGAAGCAACAGTTAGAACTGGACATGAAACAACAGACTGGTTCCAAATAGGAAAGGGAGTACGTCAAGGCTGTATATTGTCACCCTGCTTATTTAACTTCTATGCAGAGTACATCATGAGAAACACTGGGCTGGAAGAAACACAAGCTGGAATCAAGATTGCCAGGAGAAATATCAATCACCTCAGATATGCAGATGACGCCACCCTTATGACAGAAAGTGAAGAGGCGCTAAAAAGTCTCTTGATGAAAGTGAAAGAGGAGAGCGAAAAAGTTGGCTTAAAGCTCAACATTCAGAAAACAAAGATCATGGCATCCGGTCCCATCACTTCATGGGAAATAGATGGAGAAACAGTGTCAGACTTTATTTTGGGGGCTCCAAAATCACTGCAGATGGTGACTGCAGCCATGAAATTAAAAGATACTTACTCCTTGGAAGAAAAGTTATGACCAACCTAGATAGCATATTCAAAAGCAGAGACATTACTTTGCTGTCTAAGGTCCGTCTAATCAAGGCTATGGTTTTTCCTGTGGTCATGTATGGATGTGAGAGTTGGACTGTGAAGAAGGCTGAGCGCCGAAGAATTGATGCTTTTGAACTGTGGTGCTGGAGAAGACTCTTGAGAGTCCCTTGGACTGCAAGGAGATCCAACCAGTCTATTCTGAAGGAGATCAATCCTGGGATTTCTTTGGAAGAAATAATGCTGAAGCTGAAACTCCAGTACTTTGGCCACCTCATGCGAAGAGTTTACTCACTGGAAAAGTCTTTGATGCTGGGAAGGATTGGGAGCAGGAGGAGAAGGGGACGACCGAGGACGAGATGGCTGGATAGCATCATGGACTCGATGGACATGAATCTGAGTGAACTCTGGGAGATGGTGATGAACAAGGAGGCCTGGCGTGCTGCAGTTCATGGGGTTGCAAAGAGTCGGACATGACTGAGCGACTGAAATGAACTGAACTGAGACAAGTACTTAGAAAAATAAATAATACATACATACATTCTTGGGCTTCCCTTGTGCTCAGAGAGTAAAGCTTCTGCCTGTAATGCGGGAGACCTGGGTCCGATCCTTGGGTCAGGAAGACCCCCTGGAAAAGGAAATGGCAACCCACTCCAGTATTCTTGCCTGGAGAATCTCCTGCATGGAGGAGCCTGGTAGACTATAGTCCACAGGGTCGCAAAGTCGGACTCGACTGAGTGACTTCACTTTCAGTTTTTCACCTACCTACATACATACCTAGATAGGTACTTAGAACGATAGATAGAAACATAGATTGACTGATAGATAGACAGATTTTGTTTTCCTTAAAGTGATTTTTTTTCCTTCTCCCAAGACTTTCTTTTGAGAGGTAAGCTTCCAAACTACAACTCTGACAGAAAAGTGCTGGCATTTCAAATGATAAATGTCCCAAAAGAAAAATATGGCTGTTCTGTGAAACTGAGTCCCAAGTACTCAATATGTAATGATGCTTTTGCTGCCAGAACATTTTCTGTCAATTGATGTTTCTCATCCCTAAGAAGAGAGAGATTCCAGGAGGTGAAGATTTTATAAACGCCTTGAAAATGGTCAGCATTTTCAGTTCAAGTTGTGATTGAAATGAGTATAACCTCACATTTTAAAATGCTAGGAATGCCCTTGAAGTGGTAAGAAAGCAAAGGGGGCAGAGGCTGCCAGAGGAATTTTTGATTTCTCAGATGGATTTGTCAACAGAATGAGCATGGCCAAGAGTCTCCATTCACCTGGAAAGCTCTCATGTGTTTGTTAAGAAAACATCATCAGGCTAATATGGCCAATTCTAAGGGCAGCCCATCCAAAAAGGATGGCTCTAAGCAACGTGCCCAAACTCAACAATTTCCTTCAGATTTCACTTGTGACAATTTATTACTACTGACCCAAGAGCCAAGGAGTTATTTCTTTGTGGTAGTATCGTCTCTGCTTCTTTCCCAACCTCAGATTCCCTGGTGACTAAATACCCCCAGTACCTTCAACTGTAAAATGTAGATGATATACACTTACCTCTCAGGGTTGCTGGGAGAAATAAGTAAGAAAATAACTACAAAAGCTCATGGATCTACACATTTTATATTACAGCACAGTTGAATCCCAAACCAATGTCACCCTCTCTTCTAGGACCACAGAAGAATTCTGAGAAATATAGGAGATTAAGGCAGCTCTGAGGAGTCCTTTGACTATGTAGGTGAAAGAAGGACCCCATGAAGATGTGTTTGGTAACAGGCCTCGGAGCAGCACTCCCCGAAAGCCTGCACAACAATTGCTCACCTTTATTTTTCCCTCCAGCAGTCATGGGCGAGAGTATTGGCTGGGAGTAGAAGAAAAACTGCACATGAACACACAAAAGACACTTCAGGGGCTTCAAAAGTCTCTGCATTTGCAGATAAAATATCTTACTTTAATAGGACTCCATGGATGCCCACAGCCTGGAAGATATTTGTGTTCTAATTCATAGATGGAGTGGGCTAGATGAGAAAAACACGTACAAAAGTTCATCCAACAAATAAAAATAATTAAGGGTTCAAACTAACTTTTCCTTACTTAATATTTACACTTAACAAGTAATATTTTTAAATAAACTTATCTCAAAATATCCTTGCGAAACAGTGCATTTCTTTGCAACTTGACCATAAACTCACTTACAATCCATTGTTCAGAGGATAGGGTCAGTGGACAAAGAAGCTGAGCCCATTTTCCAAAGCAGAAAATATAATTTTGTTGATTATTCCTGCTCAGTGTTTCTTACAAAAATAATGAATTTCACATCATTCTGTTTATAGAAGAGAAAATCACACAGGGAATATATTTTTGAATGCCATCTGTGCCATTAACAAGTCATATTATATCAGCCTTTTGCAGTGTGAGGCAGTGTCCCAGGGTACAACATTTGGTCTGTGTCAGATAGAAATGCATGAAACTTTAAGCTTAATTATCCCTCACCTACACAACCGAAGGCACTGCTCAGAGGCCATTAAAGGGATCATCGCAGTTCAGCACTGCAGCTCACATTTCTAGCAGTAACTGTGAACTCCTTCCACTCCCCAAACTCTCTTATAACTATTTTTTTTACTGTTAAGTGGTATACAAAAGAAATGATTTTTTCCTGTTGAAGTCTAGTTGATTTACAATGTTGTGCTAATTTCTGCTGTACAGCAAAGTAACTCAGTTACACACATATATACTTTCTTTTTATATTATTTTCAAATATAATTTATCCCAGGAAACTGGATGTGGTTCCCTGTGCTGTACACTAGGACACTGTCTCTCCATTTTCAGTGTAATAGTTTGTGCCTACTAACCCCAAACTCCTGGCCCATCCCTCTTATATATATATATATATATTTCATCTTCTTTATCCATTCATCTGTCGATGGAAGTTAAGGTTGTTCCCATGTCTTGGCCATTGTGAATAGTGCTGCTTGGAATATGGGGGTGCATGTATTGAAAAGTAGTCATTTTAAATAAAGACTTGATTTATTTTAGATTGGGATAATATTGACTACATTATAAAAGTCCTACTAACATTATCATTAATAACAATCATAATGTCTGAAGACTCATTTTGACTTAAGTTCCATTAAATTAATTTGTGATATAAAGCAATCTACCAAGAAAAGTAAAACATGGCTTATGTCATATTTGGTTTGGAGAGCATAAGCTATATATTATATAAATGCATACACATAAATACACATGTAGACATAAAATATATATATATTACAATGTAGACTAAAATTAACCAAATTTTGACAACAAATTAGACTTTTTCACAACTTTTTATTTTCATTCTAAATTAATTCAGAAAGTTTTATATTTTTACTTGTAAACCCTCTCCACATATAATATATTGCTGGCATATAGTTTTTATTCCCAAGAAATTGGATATAATCACTATTATAGTTGCTCTGTAAGTATTAATTTCTTTAAAAGTTCTAGAAACAGCTCAATGTATTATATAAATTTTTCCATCAGATAAATTAAACTTATAATGAAGAGCATCTTGAGATTACCTTACAGAATTACACCCATGTTTCAGCATCAGTATTCTTTATGATCCAATATTTAACTAACAGTCTACTGTGGGTACAAAGTTTAAGATATATAAGAATAAAAGTCACTTTTAATTACATTATCACAAGAGAAGAATACATTCAGCTAAGAAATAAAATTAGCTGAAGGACAGGATCTTTAGCCGCCTCCCTAAAGGGTCATATGTTTGCTAGATTCCAGAGCCCTTCACACTGATTTGTTTCATAAGGAAAAATATTAATGACATATTTATTAATTAAAAAACAGATGGAATTCCTGTGTTTAGTTATGTGATCCACAAAATACAAACCCCAACATTAACAGGCATGGCTGGAGAAATGTTATAATACTGAATCATTTTCTAAATGGGTCTGCTGTAACTGAGTTTATGAAAACTATACATCTTAATTATGTAGAATTGGCATACATTGGCTTTTCAGGTCTACGATACCCTTCTACTTTTTGGTCTATTCATTCTATTAATTTTTGAGAGTTTGATAATTGAAACTCCAACTAAAAGCCTTAATTTATCTATTTAAATAATTGTAATATATAGTAGAACTAAGTATAACTTTGTTCTGTATTTTCCAAGCCTCCTGTAAATGTGTCATAATACTTTCATAATTTAAAAAATAAAAAGGGGGGAGGGAAAAAAATCACCAGAACTTGGAGAGAGAGAGATTCCTTTCCCATTGTAATTCTGGGATAGCCACAATGCAAGACACACATATCACTGGAACACCTAAACACGTGCCGCATTACCAACAGCAGGCTTTGCCACCTATGAGGGATTTTTCTCATGAGTAAATTCCCTCTGACTCTGCTTTTCAGGATTGTGTTTCTTTGATCTTTACAATTTCTTTGCTTACTTCTTCATCCTTTCACACTTTTGAATTACCTGTGGAGCTTGACTTTGAACTTGATTCTCAAACTTTCGCTTGACCTTGTTAACTTGCTTCCAGTTCAGAATCCTTTCTGAATAAGCTGCTGTCTCTAACTCAGCACTCTAAAAAAAAAAAAAAAAAAAAAAAAGTTATTTTCTCCTTTTCCAGTAATACTTTTCATGTCTAGGAGGACACCTCTGAAACTAGACCTCAGAATTTCAAGAAAGAGTGTTATGGACTGCAGATCACCAGACTGTTCTGTCCATGGGATTTTCCAGGCAAGAATACTGGAGTGAGTTGCATTTCCCTCTCCAGGGGATCTTAGTGAGACAGGGGTTGAACCTGCATCTCCTGTGACTCCTGCATTGCAGGCAGAGTCTTCACTGCGGAGCCACAGGGAAAGACTTTCAGTTCTAAAACAACAGGACAATATCCATGCAAGATAGGCAAGGGAAAACTCATCAAACTGCTTTCTAGACAGTTGACATCTTTCCCTTCAAATGAAAGGAAAAAAATAGAATTTATGGATTCTGACAATTAGGTCTGTTTTTGCATCACTTCTAATTTGTGTTCCTTTTTAAGATCAAAAAGAATCAAAGAAATCTCCTGAGGCTGTTTTCTTGTCATTGATGTGTAAAACAGAGCTAAACACCTTCACGGGATTACCATAATTTCATCACAGCATTAAAAAAGCTATATAGTGCTTGTTTTTTTGGTCAGGAAAAAAAATGTTACTAGTCCTCACCATATCACTCCTAACTGCTATCTTTTTTCCCATACACTCTTACTCACTTTCTTTGCCTATCACAGTGGGGTCAGACAGACAAATTTTGTTGTTAGAATGGAAATATCTGTACGTACAAAGCAAATTTCTGATAGAATACTACCATATCATTCACAGATGTGATCAGTAGCAGTAGAAGAAAGAGGTTGTCTTGTGTTAAAAGAAAAGCAAAATGGAGTTTATATCCCCATTTGAGCTCTATGAAATGAAGCCAGGAGACCACTGAGGAAGTGTGACTTAGGTATGTCCCAGCACAGGGGGAATCTGACCATCGACCACTGATTGCCCTAATGAAGGCATCCAAAACATCTGCCAGAAGCTCAATATATTTATCAGCTTCTTACTCTAAAATAACTTAGACTGTCTACATATCAAACCACCACATGAAAACAATTCATGATTCGTTAAGGACAAATATTTCCAAACTTGCATCAGAGTCAGTCTGGATGCAATTCTCATTTGGCAACTTTAACAACCCTGTGCCTTTAAGCCTTTGATACTTTCTCCTCCTTGGAACAGTCTTTTGGTTTCACCCTAATCTATGTCTCCCAAATTGCAATTCTTAAGACCACAAATCAAGATCTTTGTTCTTTGTGGTCTTGATGCTGATTATTGTTCAGTACTTGCAACTGCAATTAAAAGATGCTTGTTCCTCAGAAGAAAAGCTATGAGAACCTAGACAACATATTAAAAAGCAGAGACATTACTTTGCTGACAAAGTCCGTCTAGTCAAATCTATGGTTTTTCCAGTAGTCATGTTCAAATGTGTGAGTTGGACCATAAAGAAGGCTGAGCACTGAAGAATGGATGCTTTTGAACTCTGGTGCTGGAGAAGACTCTTCAGAGTCCCTTGGACAGCAAGGAGATCAAACCAGTCAGTCCTAAAGGAAATCAACCCTGAATATTCATTGGAAGGACTGATGCTGAAGCTGAAACTCCAACACTTTGGCCACCTGATGCAAAGAGCTGACTCATTGGAAAAGACCCTGATGCTGGGGAAGATTGAAGGCAGGAGGAGAAGGAGGCAACAGAGGGTGAGATGGTAGGATGGCATCATCAACGCAACGCACATGAGTTCAAGCAAACTAGGAGATGGTGAAGAATAGGGAAGCCTGGTGTGCTGCGGTTCATGGGGTCACAAAGAGTCGGACACGACTGAGCAACTGAACAACAACAAGCTTGCAACTGCTCCAGAAAGTCTACCCCTCTAAGAAGGCATCAAGAGGCAAAGAATGCTAATAACAGATTGGGCTCCTTCTCTTAGAAAGTGACTTCAAGCTAACTTTATGACAGAAGAGAATAGTCCAGCTCTGGAAAAGTATTTTTGATACAAAAGACTCAAAAACTTAATTAAACATTTCCTGTGGAGTGGGCAGCCTCTGCCTTGATATTTCAGGATATCAAAAGGAACACTCCACTGCCTAAAGAAAACCAAAGAAACATACTGCTGCCCTTTCAAAAGGTTAAAGTGTGCAGGTTCCAACAGGCCTTCATCACTGCAATCATGGATGGCAACAATAAGAAGGCTTTTGTTCCCAGGGAATGTTCTCTTCTCTGACATCATCATCATCTCTCACCACTGAAGTGACCATTACATAGCTCATTATTTCAGGGAAAAAAAAAAAAAACACTCATAAAGAATAAAAGATGTAAAGAGTAAAGAATGTGAAGGATAAGAAACTGCATGCACCCAATGCCAGACTTATTCAGAGGCTATAAGGGAAGGACTAATTAAACATTAGTAGTAGAAAATCTAAAGTCTTTTTTATTCTTTAGAATTTGGCTTTAAAAAATTGAAACCCCCTTATAAGCCAGAATTATCCTCAATGAACTACAGAGAAGGAAAAACTTTTCCTCTCTCCTCTTAGGTTCTATAACATGGGCCTCAAAATTAAACTGCAAAATACAGATAATGAGGAAAAAAGCATAAATATTATTAATATTTTTTTAAATTTTACCTGCAAAAGGGCTTAACAGGGAAAAAAAAAAAAAGAAAGACCCAAAGAAGCAGTTAGACCCAGTAGCTTATATACCATTTTAACAAAGAGCTACAAATTGTGGGCATGCAGCTGGACAAAAGAAAGGGGGTTTGGGCTTCTATATATAGTGGGGAGCTCGTGGTTGATAAGGATCATTCCGTAAGCTCTGTTTATCCAGGCTGAAATCAGTGCCATCTCTGACTCCAATGATAGACTGTTCTCTTCCTAGTATGGGAGCTTAGAGACACTGTCATAAATTTATGTCCTGCTGCTAGGTAATGAAGGGAGAGTAGAGAGCTCTTCCTGTACCTGCTTTGTCTAAATTACTTTCATCTCAAAATAATCTTTATGCCAAAGTAACATAGTTTGGCATGACATATTCTGATCTCCTTCAACTCTCTTTGACAGTAATATAAAGACTGGTGTGAGGCAGCTGGCTCACACAGGCTCGCAAAGAGTGCCTTTTTCAAGGATTTTGTGAACCAGTGTTAAACATAGCCATTATTAGAAATTAAAATTAAGTGAATTACACTGAAAAAGAAAAGCTTAAAAATACTCAGAATTCTCACTTCCTAATTACCTCATGGCATTTTACAAAAATTTATACTCCTGTATGTACATATATTGTATTTGTGTGAAAATACAGTTGGCCTTTCATAGCCTCTAGTTCCACACCCACAGATTCAACCAAATATTCAAAAATATTTGGAAAAAAATTATAGAAATTTCTAAAAAGCAAAATTTGAATTTTCCATGTGCTGGTAACTATATGCATAGCATTTGCATCATATTTACAACTATTTACATATCATTTACATTGGATTAGGTATTATAGGTAATCTAGAGATGATTTAAAGTACACAGGAGGATATATGTAGGTTATATGCAAATACTGTACTATTTTATTTAAGGAACTTGAGCATATATGGATTTCGGTACCCATTCCCATGGTTACAGAGAGGTCAGTTGTTCTATAAATGGTGGGTTACTGATCATCTCTTCCCAATTCCTCTTTCAGGAGCCTCATGTTGATAACTAGAAATCAGCCATCTTGGGAATATCTGCACCATGGAAATCAGCAAAAGTTAAAAATCTAGGTTTAATTTATTGTTTTATTGATTGTCTAAGTTTTAAGAAAGAGATGAAGAAAATGTTAACATGGCAGATGAAACATTTTTTTTTAAGTGTATTGTATCTGTAGCTGTATATTCTAAGGCACACAAACTGGGGAGGCATTACTCTTCCAGTATTCGAAAAGTATCTGATGCAGCAAAGAAATCACTCATATCATTGATAAGTGAGTAAAATTCTGACATGCATAGTATTGATGATAAAAGATATTTCTGTTAACTAATGTGATTTGTATAAGAATGAGAAACAGTTTAATTGTAGATCATGTAGCAGATGTGATGGAAATAAATTTTACTGGGAAAGGTCAGATAAAGATGAAACTCCATTTTTCACATCATGGTTGAATTGCAACCACAGATTGTCTATGTGCTATATTTTTTATCATATATTAGTTGATTAAAGGTTTATCTACTTTCCATGAACAAATCTTAATATTTTCTAGCCACTTCCCAATGAGAATTACTTGATACTGGAGGCCTTTTGGCAGTATGCACTTCTAGTTAAATTACTAAGATGACATATCTCTCTTGTACTCACAGAAAGGAATTCTGAGAACCATTTGGGGTAAAACAATTCTAATGACAACAGATTTTTCATCAAGGCCAGAAGAGAGTGACGAAATATTGTTTGTGTTGAAAGAAATAATTCTGCCAACCCAGAATTTTATAGCTAGTAAAAATATTATTCAGGAATAAAGAAGAAATCATGACATTCTCAGTTGAAGGAAACTATTGCCAGTAGAGACATCCAAAAATGGCCAAAGGAAGTTCTGTAAATTGAAAACAAACAATAAAACAAAGAACCTTCAAAGGAAGAATAATTAAATCCAATAAGCTTTCCTTCTCCTCCTGACCTCTCAAAACTATGCATGATAATTGATGCAAAGATTATAACACTGTTTGATGTAGTATCTGTAAAAGAAAATTTTAATAAAATTAATATAGAAAGAAGGAAGGAAATTGGAATATAAAGGGAAATAAGGTCTCCATACTTCACTTGAAATAGTAAATTAACATAACTGTTAAATTCTGATGTTATGTATAATATAATGCAATACCAAGAACAACCACTAAAAAGCTAAATACATGAGACACTCAAAAACTCTATAGACAGATTAAATGGAATTCTAAAATAAATTCAAGAAATCTAGAGAAAGGCAGAAGAAGATAACAGAAACAAAAAATGGAGTGAGCAAACTGAAAACAAAACAGAATTGCAGAATTTAACCCTCATACAGTTGGCTCTTGAAAAGCACAGGCTGAACTGAGCAAGTACAGTTACATGTGGAAATGCAGAGTCTGTGGAAATGTAGATCTGTAGATGTAGAAGAGACAGAGGGCTGACTATAAAGTTATACACAGATTTTCACCTGTGTAGAGGGTCAGTGCCCCAACCCCCACATTGTTCAAGAGTATGTCAATATTTTGTATTGTCATTCAATAATTGCATCAAATGAAAGTTACCTAAAAACATGTGCTTGGTCATTTCAATCGTATCTGACTCCTTGTGACCCCCATGGACCATAAAGGGTCAGGCTCCCCTGTCCATGGGATTCTCTAGGCAAGAATACTGGAGTGGGTTACCATGCCCTCCCCCAGAGGATCTTCCCTGGGGGATAGAACCCGTGTCTCCTGCATCTCCTGCACTGCAGGCGAACTCTTTACCACTGAGCCAATGGGAAAGCCCCAAAAAATCACCCACTAAAAGACACAAATTGTCAGTGTAGATTAAAGAACTTTACCCAACTATATGCTGGCTACAAGAAACTCCAAATATACACATAGGAAGATTAAAAGTAAAAGGATGGAAAAAGATAAACCATTCAAACATTAGAGATAATTGTCATTAACCAAAAGAAAGAAGAGTAACTATATTATTATCATATAAAGTAAGAAAATTACTAGAGACAGTGAGGGACCTTAAATTTTATAAAAGAGTAAACATGCTAAGAAGGCATAGCAATCCTAAATGTGTCTGCGCTGAAAAACACAGCCTTAAAACATGTGAGGTAAAAACGGATAGAACTTAAAGGAAAAAGAGGCAAATTGACAATTATAGTTGGATATGTCAACACTCACTTCTCAACAATTGATAGAACAACTAGACAGAAAATCAGCAAGACAATATAAAAACTCAACAATACCATCAGTTATGGCCTGAATTGTGTTCTCCACAAATTCATATGTTGAAACTCTAACCCACAGTACTTTGGTTGGGGCCATATTTGAAGATATAACCTTTACATAAATTATGTTTAAATGAAGCCATTAGGGTAGGCTGTACTCCAATTTGATTAGTATCCTTATAAAAAGAATATATTTGAACATACAGAGAAAGAGACACCAGGGATGTATGCTCATACAGAAAAAACTTTGTGAAGACATCATGAGAAAGCAGCCATCTGCAAGCCAAGGAGAGAGGTGTCAGGAGAAACTAAATCTGCCAACACCTTAAACTTGGAGTTCCATGTTCCAGAACTGAAGAGAAAATAAATGTTTATTGTTTAAACCACCTAGCCTGTAATGTTTTGTTGTGGCAGCAAAGCAGACTAATATACCATCAACCAACAGGGTCTGGCACTTATAGAATATTCCATCCAACAACATCAAAATATGCATTCTTTTGAGTACCCAGGAAACCAAAATAGACCATATCCTGGGCCACAAAACAAGCCTCAACAAATCTAAAAAATTGAAGTACAATGTGTCCTCCAACCACAACAGAATTAACCTAGAAATCAATGAAAAAGATAAGAAAAATCCAAACAATTCAAAACCAAACAGCACTCTTCCAAATCATCTATGGGTCAGAGAGGAAGTCTCCAAGCAAATTTTAAAATATGTACAATTATCCAAATGAAAATGAAAATAGAGCATATCAAAATGTTTGGGACACAGCTAAAGCAGTGCTGCACAAATTTATATCATTAAATGCACACGTTTAAAACAAGAGAAAGTTTCAAATCAATAATCTTAGCTCCTATCTGTCGGGAGCCGCGTTAGGCATTACTGACAAAATGGAGGCAGAGCCTCAACCTCCTCTCCTCATCCCGCAGGCATAGTTCCGGGATGAAGGAGTTAGGTTTTGTGATTCTGACTTGTTCTTTCCTTTCTTCGGTTGAGTTGGCTGGAAAGAATGTTAAGGTGCTTATTGTTCTTGAGAGAAGCATGAGAAAGCACAAAGCCTTCTGCAGTTGTGCCCAGAAAATAATCTATAAAGTAACCATTGACATTTATTCAAGGATCTTTACAAAGAATGCTCCAGGATGAGCACATAGGCTGAAGCTTGAGGCCACAGGAAGGATTGTTATCTGAGACCTGTTTGTGAGGGGAATGTTTATGCCAACAGAAGTTTGCTGAGCTTAGGGTTTAGGAATAATTAAGACTAGCTAGAATGGTAGTTCAGAGGTTAAAGCGTCTGCCCACAATGCGGGAGACCCAGATTCAACCCCTGGGTTGGGAAGATCCCCTGGAGAAGGAAATGACAACCTACTCCAGTATTCTTGCTTAGAGAATCCCATGGATGGAGGAGCCTGGTGGGCTACAGTCCACGGGGTCACAAAGAGTCAGACACGACTGAATGACTTCACCTCACTTCATACTTGCCTTCTTGATGCCAGGTGGCACTCCTACACAGCACAGGAGTAAAGAAGGTGATGCCTTAAGACCAGCTTTAAGACCAGAAGCCTTTTTAGGAGATAGTGATCTTAAGATGCTAGGGGCAAACAGGATTTAGAAAGATAAGAAATAAACTGAGAAATGTAACATGAGTTACAATGTAATCACAAGTTAAGTATAGGACACATAACAGGAAGTAGATAATAGATAGTAAAGCTGATTCTGAGAGTATCCCTGAAGCAGGAACTCTGTTTGTAGGGCAACAATAATTTCTGGAGACAATAAATCTGGGTGGGGGAAATCCAGACACAAAAATGTCAAACCTCTGATGTTTTTGTCAAAGTATAAAAGAAAACCTGAAGCTTGAAATAAACGTGTAGTCCAGTACCTCAAGTGAGAGGCTACATCATTGTCCACCAACACCGCTCATCCCTTCAGGCTGATTCCCTGGCTGCTGGAACTAGACTCTGGCACCTATCTAAAGAAGCTAGGAAAAGGAGAGCAAAGTCAACCCAAAGCAAGCAAACAAAAGAAAAAAAAAAAACTGAAACAAAGAGCTGGTTCTTTGAAAATGTCAATAAAATTGACAAATGTCTAGCAAGATAGAAAAGAGAAAACACAAATTACCAAACTCAGGAATGAAGCAGAACATACCACCATAAATCTTGAAAACAGCTGAAGAATAATAGGAGAATACTGTTAACAACTCTGGGGCTTCCCAGGTGGCACTAGTGGTAAAGAAGCCTCCTGCCAATGCAGGAGACATGAGACACAGGTTTGATCTCTGGGTTGGGAAGATCCCCTGGAGAAGGAAATGGTAACCCATACCAGTATTCTTGCCTGGAAAATTCTATGGGCAGAGGAGCCTGGCAGGCTACAGTCCATAGGGTTGCAAAGAGTCAGATACAACCGAAGCAACTTAGCATGCACAACTATATACACACATAAATTTGTCAAAATTGACCAATTCCCCCAAAATGCAAACTATCACAACTCAGCCTGTATAATATAGATTATATGAACAGCTCTCCAACTAAGAAGAAAATTGAATGTCTAAATTAAAATCTTCCAAAAATTAAATTTCCTGGCTCAGATGGCCTCATTTGAGAATTCCATCAAACATTTAAAGGAAAAAAAACACTAATTCTAGTGTTTCTCTTCCTCTAAGAGACTCAAGTTGGCGTGATAATATCAGCAAATATCTTCCTCTTCATAGTGAAGCAGTACTAGAGAGCCAAAAGGTAAAACAGAAACAATATAGAATTTAGATTAAGAGGATACAGTGAAAGTTCAACCATGACAGCAGTGCTTCTCTGACCTTAGCATGCATCAAAATCACCTGGAGCAATTCTTAAAATTTTCTAGACCCCACCTGAAGAGTTTCAGATTCAGTATGTCTGAGGCAGAGCCTGAGAATTTACATTTCTAACCAGTTCCCAGGTGACACTGTTGCTGTTAGTCCAGGAAGCACACTTTACTTTACTTCTTAGTAGCTTTGTGACCATAAGTATGTCACTTACCTCTTTAAGTCTGAATGACCTCATCTGAAAAATTCAGACAGCAGTAATATTTACTCAAACTATCTAAAAGAGTATGTTATGAACATCAAGATTTAGAAAATGCTTATGAAAACATTTTGCAACTTAGAAAGTACTATATAAATTCATTCCTTCATTCAAAAATATTTTTGTAGCACATTATGGGCTGGTACTGTTAGGAACTGACACCAAATCAATTATTAGAGCCTATAATCTGGTATGGAAGAAAAACATTAAATAAACAATTAATTATGAGTGTACACCCACTCCAGTACTCTTGCCTGGAAAATCCCATGGACGGAGGGAGCCTGGTGGACTGCAGTCCATGGGGTCGCTAAGAGTCAGGCACGACTGAGCAACTTCACTTTCACTTTTCACTTTCATGCATTGGAGAAGGAAATGGCAACCCACTCCAGTGTTCTTGCCTGGAGAATCCCAGGGACGGGGAGCCTGGTGGACTGCCGTCTATGGGATCACACAGAGTCAGACACGACTGAAGTGACTTAGCAATAGCAATGAGTGTACATAATTATTGTCATTAATAAAAATATTTCAGCCAAGTTTTAAAATTTTGCAGTAAGAAGCAATATAGTAGAAGTATACAACTAAAAACAAATCAATCAGTCAAGTACTGAGGCCATCATTTCAGTTCAGTTCAGTTCATTTCAGTCGCTCAATCGTGTCCATCTCTTTACAACCCCATGGACTGTTGAACACCAGGCTTCCCTGTCCATCACCAACTCCCGGAGCTTACTCAAACTCATGTCCATCAAGTCAGTGATGCACTCCAACCATCTCATTCTCTGTTGTCCCCTTCTCCTCCCGCCTTCACTCTTTCCCAGCATCAGGGTCTTTTCAAATGAGTCAGTTCTTCACATCAGGTGGCCAAAGTATTGGAGTTTTGGCTTCAGCATCAGTCCTTCCAATGAATATTCAGGACTGATTTCCGTTAGGATGTACTGGTTGGATCTCCTTGTAGTCGAAGGGACTCTCAAGAGTCTTCTTTAACACCACAGTTCAAAAGCATCAATTCTTCAGCATTCAGCGTTCTTTATAAAGAAAGAAAACTCTTATAAAGAAAACTGAGGCCATAAATAGGTTAAAGTCATATCAACACATTAGCTATACTTGAGATGACTGCATTCCTTCCATAGAAAAATCAGTTAAGGAAAACAAAATCTCAAGCCCTCCTAAACTGCTGTCAAGCAAGTCAAGTAAGTTTTGTAGTTTTTAGAATATGTTGAATATGGCAATCAGATGCAGTCAGAAAGGGCAGTTGAAGAAGGGAAATACACTCAACATTCCCAGCACCTGCAGGAAGCAGTCCTCACCATGCACTTGTAGATTTCAACAACACTTTGTGCTTTGCGGGCTTTTAATCAGAGCCACAACATACTGCCATTTATTAAATCTGACTGGAAATAAACTAGGTGCTTTTCTTAATCAAGCCCACACTGCAACTAAATCGCTTTTAGGCCAAACTTCACTCTCCTGTGTGGGAGGCAATCTCATCAGAACAGTCTCTAGGAGAATTTTATCTTTGGGCAAGGACTTCAAAGCTTTCTCAAGAAGGCAGTGAATTAGGGACTCTGTCTGCACTCCAAGAATATCCAGCAGGCTGAAAGAACCCTATGCCACCAACCACTCTTGGTGACAAATTGGTGGTTTGCTCATAAACTTGATAATCCAACCGAACTGAGCTAGGGTTGGATTGGAGGCCCCTTTACAATCTATTCTGAGTCCTTTAACAATGAAAAATTGCACTCTTTTTTTTCTGCTTAATACTTTAAAAAGGCAAAGTATACAATTTTTCTCCAAGAGGTCTCTCTTGGAGAAACCTCCAAAGGTCTCTCTTGGAGAAACCTCCAAAGGTCTCTCCAAGAGAGAACTTTGTTTTCCAGTATGCATTCTCCAGGAAGAAACCAAATTTTTAGTTTGAAAATGAAATTTACCCTTCTTTCTCCTGTCTCTCTTGGAGAAACCTCCAAAGGTCTCTCTTGGAGAAACCTCCAAAGGTCTCTCCAAGAGAGAACTTTGTTTTCCAGTATGCATTCTCCAGGAAGAAACCAAATTTTTAGTTTGAAAATGAAATTTACCCTTCTTTCTCCTGTGTCTCATTCACAGCCAAGGGCAGTTCTGCAAATCTGGATTGGACACCTCAGTTGGTGATAGGTCTGTACACAATCAACTTTATTTAGTTCAGTAGCTTGAATCTGTCTTTATAGTCTATCCTTCAAAAATATCTCCACTATCTCTTTCTACTTTCCTTTATCTTTCTCATCCCTTTTCCCTTTCTTCTTTCCATACCAATCATATGTCTCTAGATTTGAGAGAGCCTACCTCGCCCAGCCCTCCACGTATCTCACGCCCAGAATCACCACCATTAGTTAAGGGTCACACTTGTATCATGCCTTCATTTGTGTTAAAACTGCTTTCAGAGCAAGGTCCCCCAGGTCTTTTTGCTTTTGTGAGCAATGGGAAAAGATGGAAACTTATAAAAGGGACAGTTGTGGGGGAAAGGGGGACAGATAGAATACTGTCACAGGCTGGACTCCCTGGGAATCAGACTGACTCAGAGATTTGCGTGCAGCAGGCTAACCGGTCAGAATGCTCAGAATGAACTGGGCAGAGGGAGGAGGCGAGCTGTGATATAGTTACAGCAAAGGCCTCAGGCAATCTATAGAGAGCTCTGGAGCTGGAAGGGCCATAAAAAGACATTCCAAATTGGGTAAGAGTTCTGTCTTTTTACTCTACATTGTATCAGACCAATCACTGGATCCAGGCTGACTCCAGGAAGGGAGTATAATATTGATGGTGGAAGCTCTCTTCAGCAGAGGACAGTCACCAGAAGGGAACTCATCCACCGACACCCTTGGCAGCTGGAGGAATGAGTACATAAGTCTTGAGCGAGGAGATCTGGGCAACACACCAGGCATCTATTATCTACTGTCCTAGAAACGGCATGATTTTGCCTTGATCACCAAGCTCTAAGGAGATCAGACTAATTGTTACTATAGGGAATAGTGAGGATCAGTCGGGAAACAGATGACACACTTGAGATGGGGCAATGTAAAGAAGGCTGAATTATTGGCTTGGCCCAAAAGTTTGGTCAGGTTTTCTGTAAAATCTTATGGAAAAACCCAAACTTTTGGCCAACCCAATACAATGGTGCTATTTGCAAAGATATAGGTGAGGTACAGGGAAGAACAAGGTTGCCATGTAACCATCACAATTCCTAGGCTAGAGGAAAGAAAGGAAGAAGAGGATACTGGAACCCAGACAGCAAATACCATGCAAAGAAAGCCATATAAAAGGAGCAGAGACTGTCACTGAGGTCACAGGCAGTCAGTTCCTCATAAAGAGGAATCCAGGGTAATGATTACATCAAACTCATTCTCTGATCATGGCTCCCACTGGCCCAACCCAATCAAGCAAGGGAGCCTATTGCTGTAGTCCACGTAGGTCAGCCTCCTGGGACAGAGAAGAGGAAAGAAGAGGAGTGAATGGATACAGAGCCACAGGTAGAAACTATCTGACACAGCTTTAAAGGGAACTTTATTGCACAAAACATTCTGCTTTCTTGCTAGCTCCAATTTTTAACAACAACGTAGTGAAAGTCTGCGTCTACAGCTGAGCCCACATCTTAGAGAACAAGTAAGCATAGTAGCTGTGGGGAGTCAATGTATGTTCATATATCAGGGAAGTCTCTTTTAAAAAAAAATTTTAAGGCTTTGGAATATACTGATAATGAAAGTCAATGATCAGGGAGTAGGGGGATAAGAAAAGGAAAAAAATAGCAATAAGGAGAAGCTTACACCCTGGGAATATATCAGTCATCTAAGAGCCTGCAAAGAAAAACTTTGAACTCCATAGGCACTGAGTTAAAACCAATACAACACTGATATCTTTAAAGTTCCACAGGTGATCCTGATGCATAATTTTAAATAAAGTGTGAAACAATTTACAAGGCTATAATGTACAGCATAGAGAATATAGTCAATATTTTATAATAATTTTGTATTAAGTATAATCTATAAAAATATTGAATAACCATGTCATATACCTGAAATGATTATACTAATAATATTGTAAATCAACTATACTTAAACTTTAAAAAAACATTGTCATAGTCTCTGCAGGAATAGGCTCAGAGTAGAACTACTTGGGATTCCTACAAAACATAGGAAAAAGAGAAAAAAATTCCCAAGTCAAAGAAGAACCTTTTTGTCACTGCCCCTTAGCTTTTGGTAAAAGACTGGTATAAAGATTATGGTATAAAGACTATGAAGGCATAAAGTAGTTGGAGAACATTTTCTAAAAGCTAATGCCAAACAGCTTGAGCACAAAAATAAACCACTTGCTCTTTCTCGTTTGATTAATGTTCATTATTCTTATGAGGCTATTTACAGATACATACTTTTTGCAAACATGAGCCAAAGCATAAAGAGGAGTGAAAATTACTGAGAGTTTTCTCAAAATGCAACCCGATTGTGTGGTAAACTTAACTAAGTCCCATATATGTCAAAACTGAAGGGAATTTTGTCATTACAGAAATTAGTGACATACAAATACCACTGGCAGGAATGTGAATTGGTACAGCTCCTATGGAGAACAGTATGGAGGTTCCTTTAAAAACTAAAAATAACATACACACTACTATATATAAAGTAGATAACTAAAAAGGACCTACTCTGGGGCTTCCTGGTGGTTTACTGGTAAAGAATCCATCTGCTAATGCAGGAGACCTGGGTTCAACTCCTGGGTTGGGAAGATCCCTTCGAGGAGGGCATGGCAACCTACTCCAGTATTCTTGCCTGGAGAATACCATGGACAGAGGAGCCTGGCAGACTACAGTCCATGAGGTCACAAAAGAGTCAGGCATGACTTAGTGACTAAAAACTAACAACAACAAGGACCTACTCTATAGCACAGGGAACTCTTCTCAGTCCTCTGTAATGACTTATATAGGAAAATAATCTAAAAAGAGTGGATGTAAGAATAACTGATTCACTTTGCTCTACAGCAGAAATTAACACAACATTTTAAATCAACTATACTCCGATAAATGCTTTTTTAAAAAAAACTGAAAATAGAGCTCCCGTATGATTCTGCAATCTCACTGCTGGGCATACATCTGGAGAAAACCATAATTCAAAAAGGTACATGCACTCCAATGATCATAGCAGCACTAATTTACAATAGCCAAGAATGGAAGTAACCTAAGTGTCCATCAACAGAGGATGGACAAAGAAGATGTGGTATACGTATACAAAGAAATATCACTCAACCTTAAAAAAATAATGAAATAATGCCATTTGCTACAATATGGACGGACCCAGAGATTATCATACTGAGTGGAGTAAGTTAGACAAAGACAAATGTCATATGATATTGCTTCTGTGTGAAATCTAAAAAAATAATACAAATGAACTTACTTACAAAACAGAAGTAGACTTACAGACATAGAAAACAAACTTATAGTTGCCAAAGGAGAAAGGGGGAGTGATAAATTAGGAGTTTCAGATTAAAATACACACACCACTATAGATAAAATAGATAACCTGCAAGGACCTACTTGCTGTATAGCACAGGGAACTATACTCAATATCTTGTACTAACATACTATAGAAGAGAATGTTTTTAAAAATATTTTTATTATTTTTTTTATTTTATATATTTTAAAGATTATATATATAGATTACTGAACCATTTTGCTGTATATCTGAAACTAGCAATGTTGTAAATCAACTATATTTCAATAAAAATTTGAAAAATTAAATTTTTTAAAATTGGTGACAGAGTCATGGAAAAGAAGTTTGAAAAATGGCAACCTCAAATCATCTCCCAATCTCTCCATTCCCAACTCCACTTTATATGTATGTGTATATATATATATATATCTTTAGCCAAAGCCTTGAGCTCTGCATGAAATTAAACAGAGAAAACTGAGACCAGCATTTCTCTCTGAGAGTTGGCATTAAAAAAAAGCTAAGGGGATGGACTGAGTATTTCTTTTCCCCAAAGTTGGAAAAATGCAAGGAGATCAGGGAGAAATGATGCTTCAATAGCTTCCTTGCTACTGGCAGAACTGCAGCCACTGTGACAGACTTTATTTTCTTGGGCTGCAAAATCACTGTGGATAGTGACTGCAACCATGAAATTAAAGGACGCTTGCTCCTTGGAAGAAAAGCTATGACACACCTAGACAGCAATTAAAAAGCAGAGACATTACTTTGCCCACAAAGGTCAAAGCTATGGTTTTTCCAGTAGTCATGTGTAGATGTGAGGGTTGGACCATAAAGAAGGCTGAGCACTGAAGAATTGATGTTTTTGAACTTTGGTGCTGGAGAAGACTCTTGAGAATCACCTGGACAGTAAGGAGATCAAACCAGTCAGTCCTAAAGGAAATCAACCCTGAATATTCATTGGAAGGACTGATGCTGAAGCTCCGATATTATAGCCACCTGATGCAAAGAGCCAACTCACTGAAAAAGACCCTGATGCTGGGAAAGACTGAGGGCAGGAGAAGTGGGCAGCAGAGGATGAGATGACTGGACAGCATCATTGACTCAATGGACATGAGTTTGAGCAAACTCCAGGAGACAATGAAGGACAGGGAAGTCTGGTGTGCTATAGTCCATGGGATAGTGAAGAGTCAGACACAACTGAGCAACTGAACAACAAAAATACCTAAAACCAGACCTGAGCCTCCATGAGCTCACAGAGTAGAGTAGCATCTAAGGATGTTCAGCATCCAGAAATGAGAAAACATATGAGAACAAAGCAGGTATATGTATCTACAATCAGCAGAAAATGATTACATTCTCCCATTTAAAAAAGACTGACAGATTAACCTAAACAACAATAAAGCTATATTCCATTTACAAGAAACACACTTTTAAAAAGATAATGGATGGTTGACAATAAAGCAAAACACAAGAAAATGCCAATCAAATGTCAAGGATATGATGGAACCAAATGTGGAACACTATATGAATAAAAGATACAACTTATGAGGAAGATAAACTAGTGATAAACTTAAATGCATCATATAACATAGCAGTTAAATATAGAAAACACATAAAGCTAAAAAACAAAAAAAATGTGACTAAAATACAATTAGAGAAAGACATTTTAATATATTTCTTATAAAAATTGAACATATCCAGTAATGAAGGTATAAATAAGCAAATTAAGTAATACTTGGTTTAGGTACAGTAGAATCTTAAATCCCTTGAATAAAGATTATATATTCATTCCATGTATTCATGGGACATTTGCAAAAGCAAATTATGTATTTGACCAGAAAAGAAAAGTTTAACAAATTGAATTTAACAGAAATTTTAGAGGCCATATTTTCTGATAATAAACAATAAAATTACAAATAATAAAAATTTGATGCCAAGGACTTACCCGGTTGTCCAGAGGTTTAGACTCTGAGCTTCCACTGCAGGAGGCATGTATTCAATCCCTAGAGAACTAAGACTGTAAATGTTGTGCAGCATGCCAAAAAAAATTAGTTAATTATATAGAAGTGTATTTACAAATACCTAGATAATCATTTGTTCAAAGGGGAAATCTAATTCACAGACTATCTGAAGAATAATGAAAAGGAGTACACTTCATATTAAATCCTATGATACTGTCGTTTAGTCGCTGTCATGTCTGACTCTTTGTGAACCCACGGACTGCAATACACCAGGCCTCCCTGTCCTTCACCAGCTCCCAGAGCTTCCTCAAACTCATGTCCATTGAGTTGGTGATGCCATCCAACCATTCGTCCTTGGTCATTCACTTCTGCCTTCAATATTTCCTAGCATCAAAGTCTTTTCTAACGAGTCAGCTCTTAACAAAAGCTTAATCATAGCTTTGCTGCTGCCAAGTCACTTCAGTCATGTCTGACCCTGTGTGACCCCATAGACGGCAGCCCACCAGGCTTCCCCCGTCCCTGGGATTCTCCAGGCAAGAACACTGGAGTGGGTTGCCATTTCCTTCTCCAATGCAGGAAAGTGAAAAGTGAAAGGGAAGTCACTCAGTCATGTCCGACTCCTAGCGACCCCATGGACTGCAGCCTCCCAGGCTCCTCCATCCATGGGATTTTCCAGGCAAGAGTACTGGAGTGGGGTACCATTGCCTTCTCCGAATTATAGCTTTAAATGCCTTCAAAATTTAAAAACAGATTTAAAACAAAAGAACTAAGTTCATAGTTCACATATTACCAAATTAAAAATAGACCATTAAAATCAATTAAAAACACATAGGAAGAGTGAGTTAATAAATGTAAAATATCTTATTAGTGAATGAGAAAATAAAACTGATAGACATGATATATAACTAACAGTTTATTTTTGGAAAACAAGATAAAATAAGAAATACCATTGTATAGCTGATTATAGCAGGAATAGATAAGATTAGAATATATTGGATATATTGGGAAAATAAGGATATATTGTATAGCACAAGTAAATAAAAATATTGGATTTTTAGGTTGTACACCTGAAACTAATGAAATACTGTAAATCAACTATAAGGTGAAGTCTTTCAGTCGTGTCCGACTCTTTGCTACCCCACGGACTGTAGCCTACCAGGCTCTTCCATCCATGGGATTTTCCAGGCAAGAGTACTAGAGTGGGTTGCCAACTATACTACATTTTTAAAAAAGAGAGAGAAAGAAAAAGGATTAAAAATCACAGATTCAGGAGAGATCAAAAGAATTATAAGACAACATTTCATACAAAATTGTGCCAACAAATGTTCAAATCCTCAAGACAGAAATGATTTGCTTGTAATATAAAGAATTTTTTTTTAAGTGAGGAAAACTTGAATAGAATCATAGCCTAGAGTGAAATGGTAAAGGTAATTTAAATCTACTATGGACAAGGGCATAGGATAGATGGGCCAACAGCTAATTTTGATGCTATTTAAACTGCTCTGGCCATAGAAATTATGCTTCCCAATTCACTTTATAAAATCAGTATATCTCTAAGGCCAGAACATATCAAGTGAATAAAAATAATCTCACTTCTAAATATAAAAGCAAAATAACTAAATAAAATAGAAATACAGCAATCTTAAAATGAATAATATACTAAGGAAGGTTTATCCCAGAAATGCAAGAGTGATTCAATATTGGCAATACCTATAAACCCTCCATAAATTCCTTATCATACTTCCCACTCTCTTACCACTACCTCTGATCTTTCTAGCTCATTCTCTTTGGTACTCATGTCTTACCATTATTCCCCTAAACAGAATTACTAATCCATTGGTCATACAATTTTTTTGCTGGCCTTCACCCCTCTCTCAGCTTTACTCCAAGATCAATCATTTTAATCATGTCCTTGTACACACCTTCATCAATCTTGCCCTCTGCTTTTACAAATACTTTCTTAGAATACCACAACCCTGACTAAATCCAACACTCCAACTCTTATGCTCTTACCCATATCCAGTATCTGAGCATGACTAATGGAAAACATTCTGCAAACTAGCTACTCTGACTTGGTTGCTAGCTTGTTTGTCCCTGTAATTCAAATAGCCCCTCAGTGCTGCTTGGTAATCTTACTAGATTTCCCTGGTCCTCTCACTTCCCCATATTTCCCCTTCTCTCTCCTTCAGCCTCTAATACTTCCTCACACAGCCTTATGCTCGCTGACAATCTTAATTCCCACTTCAGTGAGAAAACTGAAAAATCAGGAAATATTTCAACAGACTCACACTACCATCTCTACCAACACCTGCAGACATCTGGACCGACACACTCTGCTTTCCTGCCTTTTATTAACAATGTGCTCCATCTAAAGCAGCACATCTTTTGCGCTTTCAATCCCTTATTTGTGCACTCGATACTCCCCAAAATGTATGCACTGTCTCTAATTCCTCTTCTTCTATACTCAATGCTTCTCTTTCCAACATTTAGAAAAATGTCAAGCCTACTGAAAAATTACAACAGTAGGATGAATATTCATACATTCTCCAGAGAAGAACATTTTCAAAAAGTCATCAAATGTGTGGAAGTAGGTACTAACTCATTAGCAAGGACAGGAAACTAACACTTGAGATTGATCAGGCTGAGAAAAACTAAAATAACAATACCTATTACTGGTAAAGCTGAGGAGAAAACAGGCAATGGTAGAAATGGGAAATCTTATAGCCTTAATCTATGTGGGGACAAACTGGATTCTGTAAAATATTTCTTTATTAAAACTGGTGTATTAGCAATTTGAAAAGGCTGCATGAAAACAGTAGCCCTGAATGGTGAAGTTCATACCTTCCAATTAGGTTCCTTGACCCAGAAAAATACCTGAAATCCTGGGACAGGAAACAGAAGGAAGTGGAGATGGAGAAAGAAAGGGAAAGGTTGACTGGCCTGAAGCCCCGTAACCCTGACCCTGACCCTAACCCCTGACCCTGAGATTCCTTGCCAGTCATATTGCCAGAGCACTAGAAATTTTCTAAAGGATTTGCTTAATTTCACCAGGAGTAATGAGTACTGACTTCCAACACAATTAAAATTCTTTCCCCCAGTATTGAAAATCCCCAGCACACAAGTAAGTTGTATTCCAGTTGTCCCTAGCCTGGAATTCGTTTGCCACAAAAAAAGTATGATAAGTTTCCTAAAGCAGCTCACCAAACTTAAATCACTCAAACCAATGATAGAAAAGAAAATATAAAATCTTGTTGCTAAAGTACATTATTTCAATACATTTGGGGTTCCCTTTGAACCTAAACTCCATTTCCAACAGTCAAGTGCACTGGTCACTGGGAAGATGGTTCCCTATGAGAAGAGAATACAAAGGCTACAAGAGACCAGTTTCTTGGTCATTTCCTGTCACACTATATGCCCATATCCCTTCCACTGACTCTCCAATTGGAGAATAATAACAACATCCACCACTTAACCCTGGTTAAGTTCAGTTCAGGATACTTTTCACATGCTTTGATTTAATTTAATCCTTACACAAGGTCGTGGTGTAGATATTATTATCTCCATCTTACTTACGTAAGGCAATAGGTTTACTTAAGTTGTCCTCTGCCGTGTAAATAGCAGGTGACTGAGAGAAGCTTATCTGATTCTAAAGTCATGTTCTTAGCTACTGAAAGTGTTAATCACTCAGTCATGTCCAACTCTTTGTGACCCCATGGACTGTAGCCCACCAGGCTCTTCTGTCCACGGAATTCTCCTGGGAAGACTACCAGAGTGGGTAGCCATTCCCTTCTCCAGGGGATCTTTCCAACCCAAGAATCAAACTCAGATCTCCTACACTGCAGGAATATCCTTTACCATCTGAGTCACAAGGGAAGTCCTGTTATCTCCTAAACTCCATCAAATTCCTGGTCTCTGCCCCTAGAATCCTGCCTGAGTCACCCACTCCTGGTGCTGGGTTCCTAGACCATGTGCTTAAATCCAAATTTCACACATGTATCCTGCACAGGCACCCACCCAGAAGAGAACATGTGGACATTAGAATAACACAAATCTGCTCCTACGAACACGACTTAGAATATATGGATCTGCCATTCAAATGTATGGAATCATTTCAGATCCACTGGAACACTCCTGTCTAGTATTTGGTTATGTCTCTAGAGTCTTTGGAGATAAGGATTTTATTCTAATTGCAGAAGAAATTTAATCAGAGTCTAACTGGCTATAGACACTCCACATTCGGGAACATTTTGACTCGTGAATGTCCTTGACCTTGTATGCTAGCCCCACCTGAATCCGGCACACAAGGTTCTTGTTTAATAGGTGACCTTCTCAACATAGCTGCAGACATTAGCTCTCCCTGCAAGGTCTCTCTGGGGAAGCATAAGAGACAGATTTGCCTTTCAGCTTTCCAAATCCTTTGTTTGGGGTTTCAGAAAATAACCCACAATCACAGCACTCCCTGTAGCTATCATCACTTTACTTTTAGAAAGTTGAATCACTTCGGAGTTTTGTGCTATATTCATTTTGCTCTGATCTCATTTTTCCCCTCTCTTCATGTATTCCACTTAAGGGGCCACTTTCTCACATTTTGCCTAAGGTTCTTTTCCAGGAGAGGTGATAATAGCTAAGTTAAGTGATGAAAACTTCTGAGATATTTCCGTGGATCACTTGGGGCTGCCGCATGTCTTCTTCCTCTTAACACTAAAGACAAAGGGAATGGTTGGACAGGATAACATTGAGATACTATAACAGGTAGACAGCTTAACCAAGATGAGCTCATTTCCCATTTTGGAGGAGATGGAATTTTTAAGAACTGATTTCTCAGATGATATCATCATCCTGTAAGGAAAAAAGTCTATGAGACAAAGGACTCCAAGAGAGCAGGATACTCTTCAAACAAAGAGCCCCATAAACAGAAGCAGACCAGCCCATATGCAAAGGCAAAGGAAGCCAGAGATCACCTTGGCCACACCTGAACTCTACAGGCTTCCAAGATGGGGAACTGAGCTATAGCATCGTCGATGAGAAAACCACATTCATTCTTTTTTTTTCCTTAATTTTTTAAATTCATTTTTCAATTGGAGTATTATTGCCTTATAATGTGTTAGTTTCTACTGAACAACAAGGTAATCAGCTATACTTGTATATATGTCCCCTTTCTTGGACCTCACTCTATTCCCCCACATCCCTACAAGTCATCACAGAGCACCCAGCTGAGCTCCCTGTGCTATACAGTGGCTTCCCACTAGCTATCTATTTTATATTCCAGTTCAGTTCAGTTCAGTTGCTCAGTCATGTCTAACTCTTTGTGACCCCATGGACCACAGCACGCCAGGCCTCCCTGTCTATCACCAACTCCCAGAGTTTACTCAAACTCATGTCCATTGAGTTAGGGATACCAATCCAGCCATCTCATCCTCCACTGTCCCCTTCTCCTCCTGCCTTCAGCCTTTCCTAGCATCAGGCTCTTCTCAAATGAGTCAGCTCTTCAGATCAGGTGGCTAAAGTATTAGAGTTTCAGCTTCAGCATCAGTCCTTCCAATGTACTCTCAGGATTGATCTCCTTTAGGATGGACTGGTTGGATCTCCTTGCAGTCCAAGGGACTCTCAAGAGTCTTCTCCAGCACCACGGTTCAAAAGCATCAATTCTTCGGTGCTCAGCTTTTTTATAGTCCAATTCTCACATCCATATATGACTACTGAAAAAACCATAGCCTTGACTAGACAGGCCTTTGTTGGCAAAGTAGTGTCTCTGCTTTTTAATATGCTATCTAGGTTGGTCATAGCTTTCCTTCCAAGGAGCAAGCGTCTACTTAGTAGTGTGTATATGTCAATGCTACTATTTCAATTTATCCCAGGTTCTCCTTCCTGCCCCTGCCCAGTGTCCACAAGTCCATTCTCTACATCTGCATCTCTATTACTGCCCTGCAAATCATTCACCCTTTAATTCATGCTAGTTATTGAATATTTATTAAGTTCCTAATACATTATACTAGGCCCTAAAATATAAGGTAACTAAGCCTCAATTCTTGGTGGAAACAGTTGTCAGACTTTATTTTGGGAGGCTCCAAAATCACTGCAGATGGTGATTGCAACCATGAAATTAAAAGATGCTTACTCCTTGGAAGAAAAGTTATGACCAATCTAGATAGCATATTCAAAAGCAGAGACATTACTTTGTCAACAAAGGTCCATCTAGTCAAGGCTATGGTTTTTCCAGTGGTCATGTATGGATGTAAGAGTTGGACTGTGAAGAAGGCTGAGCACCGAAGAATTGATGCTTTTGAACTGAGGTGCTGGAGAAGACTCTTGAGCGTCCCTTGGACTGCAAGGAGATACAATCAGTCCATCCTAAAGGAGATCAGTCCTGGGTGCTCATAGGAAGGACTGATGATGAAGCTGAAACTGAAACTCCAATACTTTGGCCACCTCATGCGAAGAGTTGACTCATTCGAAAAGACCCTAATGCAAGGAGGGATTGGGGGCAGGAGGAGAAGCTGACGATAGAGGATGAGATGGCTGGATGGCATTACCGACTCGACGGACATGAGTTTGGGTAAACTCCAGGAGTTGGTGATGGACAGGGAGGCCTGGCATGCTGTGATTCATGGGGTCACAAAGAGTTGGACACGACTGGGAGACTGAACTGAACTGAACTGAAGCCTCAATTTTTAACCAACAAAGACTCCTCACTCATGCGCAATGGCTTGTATTAATAACATTTTTCCTCATAGGGCCTCTATTTTAACATCAAATCTTTGGTGAGAGCAATTATAGGAAACCCACTCTTAAAGTTTATTGGCTAGAAAAATATCTATGCATATCAACTTACAGATTCCTTACAGTAAGTCTAGGCTGTTTCCAGGTGCAGAGAAGCACTCCACTAGTGAGATGAAAAATGAACAGTTTGGTGAAAGGTGAAGCTTGCTCAGCTCTGCATGAGACAGGACTCAACTCTGAAAGCTACTGACATTCAGGCCCACTGCCCGCACACAAACAGCCTCTAATCCATCGCCTGATGCCCCAGATTCCATATTATTAAAAAGATTTCTTTAGGTATATAACGTTACAAAGCACTGTCAGCAGCAGCATCTTATGTGCCTGTGAAATAAGGATGAGTAACAGGGACTATGAAACAGACAGGCTTCCCAGGTGGTGCTAGTGGTAAAGAACCTGCCTGCCAGTGCAGGAGACAAAAGAGACTCAGGCTTGATCCCTGGGTCAGGAAGAGCCCCTGGAGGAGGGCACAGCAACCCACTCCAATATTCTTGCCTGGAGAATCCCATGGACAGTGGAACCTGGTGGGCTACAGACCATAGTGTTGCAAAGAGTTGGACATGACTGAAGCGACTTAGCACACATGAAACAGACAGGCAATGGCCTGCACAAGGTCACAAAGCTAGAATGCCAGAGGCAGGATTCCTCCACCTCAACCATATTCCTTCCAGCTCAACCACATCCCTTCCAGCTCAATCCCTCCATCCTCTCCAGCTCAACCACATCCCTTTCAGTCCAAAGTGCTTTTTACTATATCAAGCTGATCCTGCTAATAAATGTTATGCATAACTCCAAAAATACATTGAGCACGTACTGTATTACATGGAGAAAGGAATGGCAATCCACTGCAGTATCCTTGCCTGGAGAATCCCATGGACAAAGGAGCCTTGTCGGCTACAGTCTATGAGGTTTCAGAGTCGGACACAACTGAGCGACTCTCTCTCTCTCTCTCTCTCTCTCTCTCTCTCTCTCTCTCTCACACACACACACACACACACACACACACCATATTACAAATGGGAGCAAAGCAGGAGGGAGGAAGGAAGGAAGAAAAAGACAGGCATTTCATTAGCAAAGAGTTTCTTATCATTTTATCATCCTCTTCATACCCTGCTTATGAGGTTGTAATTATTTTATAGAAAATTTTACAGATGAGGAAACTAAAGTTCAGAGAGATTGAATCACTTGCCCAAGGTCACACAGCCTTAAACAAATGGAGCACAATTCGGTCCTCAGTTCACCCAACTCCAAAGCCCACATGCCACCTCCTTACCTCCTTGCCTAGTGTGGTAAGCGTGTGTGACTTTGAGGAACTCACACATTATCTGAGTATCTTTTTTCTCTTTGTCAAGTGGGACCTTCACAGGAACTACCATTTGTTGAGAATGCTTTACCAAGTTCCTTTCAGATCTCACAAAAGTGCCACAAAATATGCATTACATTAGACCCATTTTACTGAAAAAAGATTGAATCTGAAAAAGCAGATTAGACACAGGAAGCAAATTTATGGCTACCAAAGGGGAAAGAGGGTGGAGGAAGAATAAATTAAGGGTTTGGAATTAGCAGATACAAGCTTATATATATATATATATATATATATATATAACACACACATACATAAAATAAACAGTAAGTTTCTAGCATATACCATGGGAAAATTTATTCAGTATCCTGTAATAAACCAAAATGGAAAAGAAAATGAAAAAAATTTATATATAAAACTGAATCAATTTGCTGTGCATTAGAAACTAATACAATATTGTAAATCAAATGTACCTCAATCTTTTAAAAAAACAGATTGAAGGCAGAATCGGATTAGAACTCAGGACATTCTCACATCACAACTGTCAACTACAAATTGGCACTTACCAAGGGCATTGCCAACGAGTGACCAACAAGGACATTTGCCATCTGCTTCTAAGGAGATTGAACCCCATGCTGCTACAGCTGTGGACCTTCAACAACCCTGAGGGAGTTCAGAGTGGAGTGAGGCACTCTGTGCTCCAGGGAACCTGATGGGACAGGTCTTTAGACGGATGTTTTTAGGAACAGATTTTATGATCTCAATCCTTGCATCTCCTCACATCTAGAGAAGGACTACATCCCTTCAGGGTGACATCAGATCCTCACGACAAACCAAAAACCTTTTGAAAAATGAGTGCTTCATGGTACTGAACTCCCCCCTCACCAAAACCTTATATATTGACTTTCCTCCACTACCTCTCTGGAACAGCCTCTCGGAGCTATCTGAGATGCTGCCTCCTGGGCTGCAGTCCTCCTTTTGCCCCAAATAAAACTGAATTCGTGACTCTCAAGTTGTACCTCTTTTTAGTCAACACAATTCAAGCATTTTCCACTGTTTTGTGCCATCTCCCCAGCTACTGCACAGGCATGTGGTGGGGAATAAATGAGATAATGACCATGAAAGACTTTAATAAAGTATTAACTACTACCACACGAATGTAAGAGCCTGGCAGGCTACAGTCGATGGGGCCACAGAGCTGGACATGACTCAGTGACTAACACTTTCACTTCACTTTTTTTGTTATTATTATTATTCAGCTAAGATTAGACACAGAGGTTAGAGACTAAATAACTTGCCCAAGCTTACATTACAAAGAAATGAGAGATTCATATTCCAAGTTCAGTGTCCTTTCCACTTGCTGTGACTCAGTTAATTTATTGCTGCCTCAGCTTCCTTAGGAGCCATGATATCTAACTGGCAAATGTGAGGATGAAATGAGACCGCATGT
Organism: Nanger dama; assembly: GCA_917880005.1. Lineage (NCBI taxonomy): Eukaryota > Metazoa > Chordata > Mammalia > Artiodactyla > Bovidae > Nanger > Nanger dama. The sequence continues at coordinate 891,559 of CAKJTW010000047.1, read as the reverse complement.
ACACCATTTGTTGCTCATGTGTTCAGGCGCTCAGTCATGTCTGACTCTTTGCAACTCCATGGAGTGTAGACCGCCAGGCTCCTGTCCATGGAATTTTCTAGGCAAGAATACTAGAGTGGATTGCTATTTCCCACTCCAGGGGATCTTTCTGGCCCAGGGGTTGAACCCACAACTCTTGCATCTCCTGCATTAGCAGACAGATTCTTTATCACTAGCACCACCCGGAAAACCCGTGCACTGTTTGGAACCCAACACAATTGCTTCTTTTTGTCTGCCCAGTGCTCTGATCACAGGGCTGTGCCCTGCCTCCCAAGTTTCAAATGACTTGCCACGTTATTACAACCACAAAAATAAAGCAGCATGTTGAAAGGTCATCTCCATAATCAATGGCTACTTGTGGAAACACTGACTGCAGAACAATCTGTAAAAACATCTTCTCTCTTGTGCAAGCCACTTGGAGGTAATATTGTGGTGAATTTAGCAGATTTGAGGAGAGATGGTGTTTCTTTCATGTCATCATCCTTTCAACAAATGTCCCAACCACTCCTTTCACAAGGAAGAACTTTAATGACCTAATGCACCGGAACTTTAGTGCTAATTACACCATCTTCATAATCAATTCATGCTGTCAAGATGCTTCCAGGAATTGTACCATTCAGTAATTGAGGTTTGAAAAGCAAATAAAAAGACCAAGTTCTCAAGGGGAGGAATTTCCCATGGGAGCACAGAATTCAGCGGATGTTTAGTTTAGAGGCAAATTTATCAGGGTACTTCCAACTCTGCATCTGATAAGAAGTTATCTGGAGAATGGAAACCTTCTCTTTCTCCCCCTGGGCTCAAAGAACCAAAAGCTCACCACTCCCAGACACCACAGAATTAGCATCAGCCTCTGCTACTTACAAGAAGGTCACCCAGATAAGCTTGTGCATGGTTTACAAATATATTTGAAAAATGAAATACCATCAGCAACTGTAGCTCTACCATCTCTCTCTCTCTCTCTCTTTTTTTTTTTTTTTCCAGGCAATTTCTTCATGGCTATCTATCTTTCTATGGCATGCTTATTTGGATTATAGAGTGATTACTGAGAAAATGAAATCATTTGTGTTCAGACTGGCTTCACGCTGATGCACTCCATGCAGTTCACTCAGGTCGAGATCAAGCAGACAGGGAAAATTCGAATGAAGCTCAAATCACAGACAGTTTTCAGGAACAGCTCAGCTTTCTGTCTACCCTTTTGCCTGGAAAAGCCACACCACACACATTCTCATGCCATGTGAGAAATGAGCTGCTCTCCCCTCTGTACTCTCCTAATTTGTATAAGTTTGTGGTTTATCTGTTTGCATATCTGCTGTCCCCATAGCCTGTGAGTTTTCTCAAGATCAGACCAAAAGCCATGGTGAATTGATTTCTTATATTCTCATTAGCAAGCACAATGCCAGGGGTCTAGAGAATGTCAAAAGGATAAACTGTTATTAAACTGAATAATTAATAGAAGCCTGAGAATTCATTTTTGTTGGTTTTCCACGGACAGGACATATGAAGTGAAAATCTGAAGATGGACTATGTACGTTAGGCCAAGAATTCATGTGATTGGTGTTCTGATTTCTTTCATTATGTTGTAGCCATGCATTCCAGGAAACAAACTCACTCAGAAGGACAATGCAGATAGTGGAGTTCAGTTTATTACACCGGCGGGCCAAAGGCAGAGTCTCCTCTTAGCCAAGGACCCCAACTAACTTTTGTGAAAACCTTATATACCTTAAGTGTACTGCTCAAGCCCACATCCCCAAATTCCTTAAACCTAGCCTGGAAAGTGTTAAAGGGAGATAAAATCAGGTTACAGCCATGATTCACAATCAGAAGGGTCAGCTGGTTATACGTTGTAGCCTACACCCATGGGTGCCATAAAGATTACAAAGGTGATTAACTACATAGGGAATTATTACATTCTTTTCAGCAAAAGGAAATCTTGGTATGAAATCTGGTGTTTATCAGTCCAGGAGGCCAGTTCGGCCATAGGTATGTTATCCCCAGGGCTACCAGGCACATAGTCCAAAGCTCACTGAAAGTACAAGATGGAGTTTCCTTCTTTTTCAGGATGGAGTCAGTTTAGCCTGTTCCTTTTCTCCCTCAATTAAAAAAGTGACTAGATCCTGTAAGGGAATGGACAGAACTGTGGTTCTGAAAGAAGAAAAAAAAACTGTCAACAATGCCAACCACTCCAACTGCTCTGGCTGCTACTGCTGCTAAGTCACTTCAGTCGTGTCCGACTCTGTGTGACCCCATAGGTGGCAGCCCATCAGGCTCCTCCGTCCCTGGGATTCTCTGGGCAAGAACACTGGAGTGGGCTGCCATTTCCTTCTCCAATGCATGAAAGTTTAAAGTGAAAGTGAAGTCGCTCAGTCATGTCCGACTCTTAGCAACTCCACGGACTGCAGCCCACCAGGCTCCTCCATCCATGGGAGTTTCAAGGCTCTGGAGTCAATGGTAAATTTCCTCAGCCTCAGCTCGGAGCTGTGTTCTCAGACAAAACCCATGAGCTCTGAAGCATATGTCATCCTCTGTTTTTCTCCTTCAGCTGAGTGTAGTATCCTTTTGTCAGCAACTCATTGCCAAACTTTCTTTCCATCAAAATTCCAGAAAATGTAATCTTTCTCTCGGGACTGACACGTCCCTGTCCTTAGCTAACTTTCTTCCTTCCAATGACTGATGTTGACTCATTCCCTACTAGTGTCACATGAAGATGATCAATGGAATAAGAAAAGCAACTTGGCAAGGGGACAAACCCTCTCTTCCAACCCCCAGTCACAAGTCTACTTGGCTGTCCATCTTCACTTCTGACTTTTATTTACTCATCACCTCCTTCCTATTCTGTCTTCTCTGTGACCCTACACATAGTCATAACCAAGGGGAATGAACAAAAGAGCCCACATCAGCAATTTATAATCACTCAAAGCTGACTACATTGGCCTCTAACCATGTTCCACAGTGAAATCTTGTCATTTGGTGAAGGATAACAATGAGGAAAAAGGATTTTTGAGTAATATAAAAATTAAGATAAAAAAAAAAACAGAAATCAAAACAGATCCATTTTGTAGAAATGTACCAAAAACTTGAGAGATAGCAAATGAAAAAGATTCACCTTTATGGAGTGAAGATAAAGAAGGGTGTTCTGAACTATTAAAATGATTTAACAATGTCTCCAGTGACTGAAACATATGTGAATCCATATGAAAGAAACTTTTAGAGACAGATTAGCAAAAACAAGATGCTGTTGCATTGATATCATTTTCTATTCCACAAACTGGAAGAACACATTTCTGGGGATAGTAAAAAGACAGAGTAAAAACCAAAAAGCAAAGAAAAAAACCTATTTTCCACACCCAAGTTCAGAATCAATTGAGAGGCACAAATAAATTGAATTTAAATTGATTTTAGGTGGAGATCGAAAATATCACCTTCATTTTTATCAGTCTCATATTGGAGGACATGGCTTACATATGCAACAACAATAAACCCGTTGTTACTGAGTCTCAGAAGCCATCATGCATAGGGTTGAAAAAACACAGGCCTCCTCATTTGGAAGGTTGACCCTGTAAAATTTTCAGCATGAAAGAGCAGGTCAAAATGGACTCAGCAGCTGAATCTCTTCTCTATTCCCCATCTTTCCCCACTATCCCAGACAGACCAGGCCCAAAAAAAAAAAAAAAATCTTGACCTACTGCCTCATCCACTTCCTCCTCCAAATTTCTTCACTTCCTCATCCCAAATTTATTCTCCAAGAAGGCACTCCTTCCCAAGGAAGATGTGAGACCAGAGTGTTCTGCTAATAGAAGTCCCTCAACACAAAAAGAAACGCCAATACTGAAGAAGAGCCATTCCTACCTACAGGAACATTATGACCATTAACTCCACAAGAATCAGCTGAATGCTTCACTGGCAACAAACTTTGTCTTGGGCATGAAGGAGAGCAGCAAAGCAAGTGCTGCTGAGCAGGAAGTGACATTTGCTGAGCACTTATAAATGCCAGGCATCACGCTAAGGGCTCTTACATACATCACGCATCATTTCATTTCATCCACAAAATTCTGAAAAATAAGTATTAGTATCCTCTTTTTTCCTTGTTATAAATGAGGAAACAAAAGCTCAGAAAGGTTGTAGAGAAGACATACAAGAGTTTACAGTCAGTGTATAATGCAAGATAAACACAAATGAAATAATTATAAGACCACAGAAGAACCCATTGTCCATACTAATTTCAAAGTGAAGGAAACACCAACACTATAATGTAGACGGAGAACGTGACATATGGATCAACCACCCACAAAGCCGGAGAACAGAGGATGATGCAATGGGGTTACTACTAAAAGTAGGGGCAAAAGATGGGCATGGGTAACAGGGAGCAGAGAGACGTTCCAAAGATAAGAGAGGAAGTCAGAAATCCTTGAACTGGAGGTTGGATGATACAGCTTTGATCCAGAGCAGGCATTCCCACTAAAGTGCACGCCCGTATTTAGACCATTATCAGCACTTATACTCCAGAGAGGATGAAGGAAGCTCAGTCTGAGAAGGGGACTGGGTGGAGAAAGAGGGAAATGAACGTAGAAAAGCTTCCCTTCTTTGTTTCTACTGCCCTGTAAACCATGTGTATTTATATTCTATTATCCTCCATTGCACAGGGCAACAATCTTCAATGGGATAAGCATACTCTGTTGCCATGATGCCAATGTTAATACTAAACAGTCATTCATCTGAAACTTAAAAGACTTTCTCAGCAACCATCAGAAAAGGAAGGGTTTGGTCAACCAAATATTTGGCTATTGTTTGATACCATAATAGCTTTAAAAAAAAAAAAAACACTTGTTCATTCTAGGAAAAAGTAAACTGGTTCTTAATACATTTACCACATAAATCTAATGAAAATACTACCATCAGCTGAAGGAGTCTGGGTGAGAACAGTAAATCACAGTTTTAGAGTTCTACAAATTACAAAGCTGCCTCACAAGTAAAATCAATTTTATTCTCATTTTATAGGTGAGGAAACTGAAGCTTGGAGAATGTGAGTAACTTATCTGCTCTCACCCACCTGAAAGATAGTATGTTAAGATCTAAGTCATGTTCTCTGACTTCAAAAACTACTGCAAATATTTTATCATGTTATCCAAAGAAATATGACACAAAGATATCTAGAACATTCTGAAATGGCTCATAATATGTTGACTCAAGTAACTTTTTTGGTGTGTGAGTGAAATTAAGCCACTAACCAAATAACCAAAAATTTGGGTTGCTTTTTTATTTTGCCCCTATGGAACCGTAGAGAATTATTTTATTTTTTCCATCTATTAAAAGTGCAAAAACCACTAGGACAGGTGTTGTACTGGTAAGTGTTTAACACTCAGGTCTTCAGGGGAAAGCCTAGCTTTACACAAAGTGATGATTTCTGTGGTATAAATACCCCCACCATGGTCAGTTTCAAGCTACCCATGTGACATCACTGAAATGAAGCACTGGAAAGAGATGTACACAGTCAGCTCTCGGGAGCCAGTACAAGCTGGATCCAGGACAGTGATGCCAACCACTATCCAAACTGAATCAACTAAACAGCCTTCCTGCCGATGTACTTTATGAAGAGATGCATCAGTGAAAGAGAACTCCATATAAATAATCTTTGGGTGTGGCTTTCATTGGCTAAGTACTGGAGATGGAACTGGTCTGACTTTCAACTGAAGACGTGAGAACTTATAAAGAAATCTCAGCTTTCCTAACAGAACTAAAACCGGAACTGCCCACTTGAGATTTTTAGCTTGAGAAGACAAATCTCCAGGTGTGATGAGAGACGTGAAAGAGCCTTAGCCTTGACTTATTCCCTTGGCTTTGACCTTTCCCTTCTAATTCTCTGATTTGAATGGCCACGACTATCACTCCAGTGGCCCTATGGTGAGTTGTTTCCCTTACATGATTGGTCCCCCTGCTGCTGCTGCTGCTAAGTCGCTGCAGTCGTATCCAATTCTGTGCGACCCCATAGACGACAGCCCACCAGGCTCCCCCCGTCCTTGGGATTCTCCAGGCAAGAACACTGGAGTGGGTGGCCGTTTCCTTCTCCAATGCATGAAAGTGAAAAGTGAAAGTGAAGTCACTCAGTCATGTCCAACTCCTAGCTACCCCATGGACTGCAGCCCACCAGGCTCCTCCATCCATGGGATTTTCCGTGCAAGAGTACTGGAGTGGGATGCTATTGCCTTCTTCATTGGTCCCCCTTAGCATAATTCAAACTTCCAAAATCCTTTCATTTAAAATGAAGAAAGTCCAAAGAAAGTAAGAAACACAAAGAATCTGGATGCTGATCCTACTTGGGTATGCTGGGTCCCAAGGCTCACAGATACTGTCTCACCAACTGAGACAACTATACCCAAGTCTCAAAGGGAGTACCCCTTGGCAGCCCATCATGCCCATTTCTGCTACCTACTTCGACATCTTTCCACAAAGAAGCCACCATCGTAGGTCCTGACACTGCTAGTCCCCTTTGAAACTTCTTGATACCTTCATCCATGCTTCAGACCAAGCACTAGATGAACAGAATTACTTCACACTTGAAATCATTTCATTCTCTCCCTTGTTTTATCATCTTCTGACCTGAACCATGATTCCTCCTCATGCCAGAAACACTCTCATCCCCTGTAAGGGTTCAACCACACCTCCTTACAGACTCACACAGTTTTTGTTAAAATAGATAATGGCCATGGCTTTCTAATCATGAAAAATGTATGCAGGCAGCAACAGAGGTATAGCTCCTTCCAGGTGACCCAAGGTCCAACCATTTAATACCTTCTCCACCAACTCCACATTTTAGGAAGCCAGAGCACTTGGAGAAGAGATGGTCTTCCCTCTGATGTTTCAGTTCTTCTAGTTAAAAATTAAAAATAAGCCATCTCTTTTTGATGATTAAGTTAAGCTCCATAGCTCATTCACCAAATCAGTACTCCCCTTAAGGCAACCCTCTAGGCAGCTACATACACACATCCTAAAATTCTGCTGATGCTAAAACCACTTTTGCAACTTCACTTTGAGAATTGCCTTCAGATCAAAGTTATGGCTCACCCAAGTTTGTCAATTTCATTGTATTTTGTTTTTCCACTTGTCATACATATGCAGTTGGATCTTGAAAAGAGGCCAAACATTTTGTCATAATTTGAGCATATCCAGAACAGCTGTCAGGCAACAACATCTCCTCCACACATATGCACCCCACACCACCGCATCTCACACAGCCCAAACAGCCTTCTAAGGACACTCCAATTTATTCTCATAACTGAAGCCTCTATCATTGTTCACTCTTACCCAGCTGCTTTTTTTCAACTTTTTATTTTGTGTTGGAGTATAGCCAATTAACAATGTTGTGATAGTTTCAGGTGAACAGCAGAGAGACTTAGCTACGCATATATACATGTATCCATTCTCCCCCAAACTCCCCTCCCTTCCAGGCCCAAATTGTTTTTGAATAAAATAGCTGAAGATTGGAGGATAATATGTAAGTGTGACCAAAGCACAGGCTGGTATTCTCTTAGGATAAGCTCAAAAACTCTGATCCTGATGACTAAGAGGTACCTTAGAAAGACATTTAATACATCCTCCAGTCTCAAGCTGGGTTTCTTTCCACATTCAGGGCTATCAGAGACCAAGATAGACTGGACCAGTTCTCAGGAAAGGAGTGCTAACCACTTGCTATTCCTCAAACATGCCAGGCATGGTCTCACTTTTCACTGTTCACATCGGCTGAATGGCTTTTGTGCACAGCTAACTCACCTCCTTCAAGCCTCTGCTTAAATATTTTATATACTGTATTCATATTTAAAATTGTAATCATTCCCTACTCCTCTCTGAATTCCTGCCAACACTACTCTGTTGCTTTTATCCATATGTGTCAACTTCTCGTATACTGCATAATTTATTAATTAATTACACTTCTATTTCTTTTTCATCTCCCCTCAAAGTCACTGCAGACAGTGACTGCAGCCATGAAATTAAAAGACACTTGCTCCTTGGAAGAAAAGCTATGACAAACCTAGACAGCATATTAAAAGGCAGAGACATCACTTTGCCAACAAAGGTCCATACAGTCAAAACTATGGTTTTTCAGTAGTCGTGTACAGATGTGAAGGTTAGACCATAAAGAAGGCTGAGTGCCAAAGAACTGATGCTTTCAAATTGTGGAACTGGAGAAGACCCTTGAGAGTCCCTTGGATAGCAAGGAGATCAAACCAGTAAATCCTAAAAGAAATCAGTCCCAAATATTCATTGGAAGGACTGATGTGTAAGCTGGCACCCCAATACTTTGGATACCTCATGTGAAGAAGCAACTCACTGGAAAAGACCCTGATGCTGGGAAAGACTGAGGGCAGAAGAAGGGGGTGACAGAGGATGAGATGATTGGATGGCATCATCAATTCAATGGACATCACTTTGAGCAAACTCCGGGAGATAGTGAAGGACAGGAAAGCCTGGCCTGCTGCAGTTCACAGAGTCACAAAGGGGTGGACATGACTTAGAGACTGAACAACAGAAGGCAGGAATTTTTGTCCCTTTTATTGACTGAATTTCCAAAGTGCTTACAATTGAAGGTAACATCTAGCTGACACTCAAAAATATTTGTTGAACAGATAAAGGCTAGCAAAGATCTTCTTATCCTAACCACTACCCATTCCTCAATAACATGCTTAGTGGACAATCATGAGGTCTTTCCTTGGCCACTCAGTATCTTGTCATGTTTCCGTTATCTGTATATGGTAAGCACTGAAGCTAAGGTGGTTTCATGAACATGTGTACATATCGGATTTTTCTAATCTTCCCTTTTCTTCCAGAATCACAAGCATGAAGAATACCTCACAGCACCATCAAGTACACTGAGATACACTGAGCCAGGAAAGATGGGGTAGACTGTGGAGTGAGGAATATGGAATTCATAAAGGTCAAGGAGATTCTTCTGCAGGTAATACAAGACTGTGCATATGTATAAGCATGAGAAAATGATGTTAGGGAGTTCATGGTTAATGACCCTGTACCTACACCATCTGGGAGGTGCACGATCCCACCTGTAAATCACCATGCCTCCCTGACCCAGCAAAAATAAACACATCAAAAGCTCGGTCTTCATATGAGTTTTCACTGTGTGGTTTAGTTCCCTCTACAACTTTCCCAACCAAACAAAAAAGAAACCAAATTTTAATTTTATTTTAAGCCTTCAGGACTATAAAGAAAGAATAAAGATGAGAAAATACTATTGTTGAAGTTGTTGCTTTCACTCTCTCTCCCCTTTTAGAAAACAGTTTAAAATGTTTAAAAGGTCATAACTCACTATCAATTAATTGAAAGCCACAATTTGAAATGTGTGCTAGCATATAGCCATTCATACGGGGTTTTCCTGTGTGGTTTTTAAAGTTATTCTAAGTGCATATGAAGTGTAACTATAAAATGAAATTTATAGTCCAGCACCAGATTTGGCTAGAGAAATTGAGTGAGACCATTCGTTGTTGGGCAAATTAAAGACATAGGGTCCATATGTCTACCAGGGAAACTTTTATTACACTCATCACCTTTTGGTGCCCTTCAGAAATATCATCAGAAGTAAATTGTCAAAGCGCTCACCTTTCTCCTTGAGCAGTTTTAATTAAGCTCACATATCTAGGTATCAAAAATGCTACTTTTAAAATTGCATTAGTCTTTTTAATCTTGAAGAGTAGTCTAACAGCATCATAGTCTGTGTAGAAAATCCAACAGAATCTGCAAGAAAAGACTAGAGATAGTGAGTTTATTGAAGTCTCGGGATACAAGATCAACGTACAAAAATCAACTGCATTTCTATATACTAGAAAAAACCTAATGGAAACTGAATTTTTGACAATAGCAACAAAATACTTGAAATACTTAAGAGTAAATATCACAAGATTGGGCAAGACTTAAAATCAACAAAACATTGCAGAGAGAAATTAAATCAAATATATATAAATGGTAAGATTATGTTTCTTGACTGGAAGGCTCAATTGTTAAAATGTCAGTTGTTCCTAGATTGATCTATTTTGTTGTTGTTCAGTCACCAAGTCGTGTCCAACTCTGTGACTCTGTGACTCTGTGAACTGCAGCACTCCAGGCTTCCCTCTCCTTCACTATCTCCTGGACTTTGCTCAAACTCATGTCCACTGTGTCAGTTAGGCCATCCAACCATCTTGTCCCCTTCTCCTGCCTTAAGTCTTTCCCAACATCAGGATCTTTCCTAATAGGTCAGCTCTTCACATCAGGTGGCAAAAGTATTGTGGCTTCAGCTTCAGTATCAGACCTTCCAATGAATATATAGGGTTGATTTCCTTCAGAATTAACTGATTTTATCTCCTTGCTGTCCCAGGGACTCTCAAGAGTCTTCTTCAGCACCACAGTTCAAAAGCATCAATTCTTCGGCATTCAGCCTTCTTTATGGTCCAACCTTCACATCTGTACATGACTGCTGGAAATAGACTCAATACAATTCCAATCAAAATCCCAGTAGGCATTTTCTGTAGAAACTAGCAATTTTATTATAAAATTTATCTGGAAATGAAAAGGACTTTAAAAAACCAAGCAATTTTGAAAAAGAAGCCCAAAGTTGTAGAACAAACACTACACAGTCAATATAATGTGATATTGTCATCAACAGAGACACAGTCAATGTAAAAGATGTATGTTCCATATTTGCCTAAATATATAGACAGCTGAATTTTTCTTTAGTAATTGACATACATTATATTAGTTGCAGATGTACAACATAATGATTTGATATTTGTATACATTACATATGAAATGTTCACCACAAGAAGTCTATTTAACACCCATCACCGTACATAGTTACAACATTTTTTCTTGTGATGAAAACTTACAAGACCTACTCTCTTACAACTTTCTAATATATGACACTACATTATTAACTATAGTCACCATGTCGTAGTTTACATTCCCATGACTTTTTTTTCTATAGCGGTTATTTTGTACATTTAACCCCTTTCATTTGTTTCACCCACTCTCCTCAACCCTTGTCTCTGGCAACCACCAGTCTGTTCTATGTATCCGTGAGATCAGCGTGGGGTTTATTGGGGGTTTTGTTGTTTGTTTTCTATTGTGTTGCTTTTTAGAGTTTACATATAAGTGAGATCATAACTTATTCCACATAGCATAATGCCCTCAAGGTCCATCCATGCTGTCACAAAAGGCAAGATATCCTTTTTTATGGCTGAATAAATATTCATATATATAAGTATAAAAAAGCATACTTAACTATATGCAGAGTTCACTTCAGCCACTCAGTCGTGTTCGACTTGGTGACCCCAAAATCGCAGCATGCCAGGCCTCCCTGTCCATCAGCAACTCCCGGAGTCCATCCAAACTCAAGTCCATCAAATTGATAATGCCATCCAGCCATCTCATCCTCTGTCGTCCAGTCCTCCTCCTGCCTCCATTCCCTCCCAACATCATAGTCTTTTCCAATGAGTCAATTCATCACATGAGGTGGCCAAAGTATTGGAGTTTCAGCTTCACCATCAGTCCTTTCAATGAACACCCAGGACTGATCTCCTTTAGGATGGACTGGTTGGATCTCCTAGCAGCCCAAGGGACTCTCAAGAGTCTTCTCCAACAACACAGTTCAAAAGTATCTATTCTTCTGCACTCAGCTTTCTTTATAGTCCAACTCTCACATCCATACATGACCACTGGAAAAACTATAGCCTTAACTAGATGTACCTTTGTTGGCAAAGTAATATCTCTACTTAAATGCTATCTAGGTTGTTCATAACTTTCCTTCCAAGGAGTAAGCGTCTTGTAATTTCATGGCTGCAATCACCATCTGTAGTGATTTTGGAGCCCAGAAAAATAAAGTCTGACACTGTTTCCACTGTTTCCCCATCTGTTTCCCATGAAGTGATGAGACCAGATGCCATGATCTTCGTTTTCTGAATGTTGGGCTTTAAGCCAACTTTTTCACGCTTCTCTTTCATTAAGAGGCTCTTTAATTCCTCTTCACGTTCTGCCATAAGGGTGGTTTCATCTGCATATGTGAGGTAATTGATATTTCTCCCGGAAATCTTGATTCCAGCTTGTGCTTTTTCCAGCCCGAGTTTCTCATGATGTACTCTGCATAGAAGTTAAATAAACAGGGTGACAATATGCACCCTGATGTACTCCTTTTCCTATTTGGAACCAGTCTGTTTTTCCATGTCCAGTTCTAACTGTTGCTTCCTGACCTGCATATAGTTCAAGAAGCAGATCAGGTGGTCTGGTATTCCCATCTCTTCCACAGTTTATTGTGATCCACACAGTCAAAGGCTTTGGCATAGTCAATAAAGCAGAAATAGATGTTTTTCTGGAACTCTCTTGCATTTTCCATCATCCAGCAGATGTTGGCAATTTGATCTCTGGTTCCTCTGCTTTTCCTAAAGCCAGCTTGAACATCTGGAAGTTCACGGTTCATATATTGCTGAAGCCTGGCTTGCTGAATTTTGAGCATTACTTTACTAGCATGTGAGATGAGTGCAATTGTGCAATAGTTTGAGCATTCTTTGGCATTGCCTTTCTTTGGGATTGGAAAGAAAACTGACCTTTTCCAGTCCTGCAGCCACTGCTGAGTTTTCCAAATTTGCTGGCATATTGAGTGCAGCACTTTCACAGCACTGTCTTTCAGGATTTGAAATAGCTCCACTGGAATTCCATCACCTCCACTAGCTTTGTTCGTAGTGATGCTTTCTAAGGCCCACTTGACTTCACATTCCAAGATGTCTGGCTCTAGGTGAATGATCACACCATTGTGATTATCTGGGTCATGAAGAGCTTTCTTGTACAGTTCTTCTGTATATTCTTGCCACCTCTTCTTAATATCTTCTGCTTCTGTTAGGTCCATACCATTTCTGTCCTTTATCAAGCCCACATTTGCATGAAATGTTCCCTTGGTATATCTAATTTTCTTGAAGAGATCTCTAGTCTTTCCCATTCTGTTGTTTTCCTCTATTTCTTTGCATTGATTGCTGAGGAAAGCTTTCTTATCTTTCCTTGCTATTCTTTGGAACTCTGCATTCACATGCTTATATCTTTGTTTTTCTCCTTTGCTTTTTGCTTCTCTTCTTTTCACAGCTATTTGTAAGGCTTCCCCAGACAGCCATTTTGCTTTTTTGCATTTCTTTTCCATGGGGATGGTCTTGATCCCTGTCTCCTGTACAATGTCATGAGCCTTCGTCCATAGTTCATCAGGCACTCTGTCTATCAGATCTAGTCCCTTAAATCTATTTCTCACTTCCACTGTATAATCATAAGGGATTTGATTTAGGTCATACCTGAATGGTCTAGTGGTTTTCCCTACTTTCTTCAATTTCAGTCTGAATTTGGAAATAAGGAGTTCATGATCTATGCCACAGTTGGCTCCCAGTCTTGTTTTTGCTGACTGTATAGAGTTTCTTCATCTTTGGCTGCAAAGAATATAATCAATCTGATTTCAGTGTGTTGATCACCTGGTAATGTCCATGTGTAGAGTCTTCTCTTGTGTTATTGGAAAAGGGTGTTTGCTATGACCAGTGTGTTCTCTTGGAAAAACTCTATTAGCCTTTGCCTTGCTTCATTCCGTACTCCAAGGCCAAATTTGCCTGTTACATATGATATATATGCAGAGTACATCATACGAAATGCTGGGATGGATGAAGCACAACCTAGAATCAAGATTGCCAGGAGAAATATCAATAACCTTAGAAATGCAGATGACACCACCCTTATGGCAGAAAGTGAACAGAGACTAAAGAGCCTCTTGATGAAAGTGAAAGAGGAGAGTGAAACGCTGGCTTCAAACTCAACATTCAAAATCTAAGGTCACGGCATCCAGTTCCATCACTTCTTGGCAAATGGATGGGGAAACAATGGAAACAGGGATAGACTTTATTTCCTTGGGTTCCAAATCACTGCAGATGGTAACTGCAGCCATGAAATTAAAAGATGCTTTCTTCTTGGAAGAAGAGCTATAACGCATCCAGACAGTATATTAAAAAGCAGAGACATTACTTTGCCAACAAAGGTCCATCTAGTCAAAGTTATGGTTTTTCCTGTAGTCATGTATGGATGTGAGAATTGGACCATAAAGAAAGCTGAGCACTGAAGAAATGATGCTTTGAACTGTGGTGTTGAAGAAGATGCATGAGAGTCCCTTGGACTGCAAGGAGATCCAACCAGTCAATCCTAAAGGAAAATCAGTCCTAAATGTTCACTGGAAGGACTGATGCTGAAGATGAAGCTCCAATACTTTGGCCACCTGATAGGAAGAGCTGACTCACTGTAAAAGACTCTGATGCTGGGAAAGATAAAGGGCAGGGGGAGAATGGAGTGACAAAGGAAAAGATGGTTAGATGGCATCACTGATTCAGTGGACTTGAGTTTGAGCAAATTGGAAATAGTGAAGGACAGGGAAGTCTGGAGTACTGAAGTCCATGGGGTCACAAAGAGTCAGACACAACTGAGCGACTGAACTGAAATGATACATAAATATATAAATATAATATTTATATATTACATCTTCTTAGTTCATTCATAGATGGAATTTAAGTTGCTTCTATATCTTGACTATCATAAATAATGTGACAATGAACATAGGAGTGCACATATCTTTTAAAATTAGTGTTATTGTTTTCTTTAGAAAAATACTCAGAAGTGGAATTGCTGAATGGCACTTCTATTTGTAATTTTGGGAGGCAAACTATATTGTTTTCCAGAGGCTGAACTGCTTACATTTCCAAAACAGTGCACAAGCCTTCCCTTTCCCACCACACCCTCAACAACAGTTGTTATTTTTGTCTTTTTGATAATAGCCATTCTAACAGGTGTGAACTAATATCTCATTGTGGTTTTGAATTTGCATTTCTCTGATAATGAGTGGTATTGGCCTTTTGGATATGTCTCTTTTGGAAAAATGCTTATTCAGATTGTCTGCTCACTTTTTAATTGGATTAGTTATTTTTTGCTACTGAATTATATGAATTCTTTATATATTCTGGATAATAACCCTTTATCAGATATTACAACTTGCAAATATTTTCTCCTATGTTGTAGGTTGTCTTTTCATTTTATTGATGGTTTTCGTTGCTGTACAAAAGCTTTATAGTTTGATGAAGCCTCTCTTTTTGTTGTTGTTGTTGTTTTTGTTGCCTCTGGTTTTGGTGTCAAATCCAAAAACTCATCACCAAGACCAATGTCAAGAAGCTAACCTCCTACGTTTCCTTCTAGGAATTTCGTGGGTTTAGATCCTATGTTACTCTTTGATGCATTTTCAGTTAACTTTTATGACTTTACTGGTGGCTCAGATGGTAAAGCGTCTGCGTACAATAAGGGAGACCCAGGTTCAGTCCCTGGGTCGGGAAGATCTCCTGGACAAGGAAATGGCAACCCACTCCAGTATTCTTGCCTGGAAAATCCCCTGGACAGAGGAGCCTGGTAGGCTACAGTCCATGGGGTCGCAAAGAGTTGGACACGACTAAGCGAGCAACTTCACTTTCACTTTCACTTTGTGTATGATATATTTCATTCAGTTTCATTCATTTGCATGGGGCTGTCCAGTTCTCCCGACTTCATTTGTTGAAGAAACTATCCTTTCTTCACTGTGCATTCTTGGCTCCTTTGTAGTAAGTCAATTGACCACATCTGTGTGGGTTTATTTCTGGGCTCTCTGTTCTGCTCCATAGAACTGTATGTCTGTTTTCATGCCAGAACTGTGCTGTTTTTATTACTATAGCTTTATAATAAAGTATATAATCAGGCAGCTTGAGACGACTGATTTTTGACACAAGTACAAAAATAATTCAGTGGACAAATAATATGAGTGTCAACAAAAGGTGCTAGAACAACAAAAGTGCTACCTAGATAGTCCTATGCAAAATAAATAAACTTTGATCCATACCTTATACCACCTAAAAATTAACTGAAATGGATAACAGACCCAAATATAAGACCAAAAACTATAAAACACATAGAAAAAAAGCATAAAAGAAAATCTTTGGGACAATGGGTTAGGCAAAGATTTTTAAGATAAAAACATCACAAGCATGAGCCATAGAAATAAAAATGATTATTTAGACTTTATTAAAATCTCAAACTACTTTTTGAAAGATTACTCAGAAAGTTAAAAACAAGTCACTGGTTTCCTCGGTGTGTATGCCCAGCAGTGGGATTGCTGGATCATAAGGAAGTTCTATTTGCAATTTTTTAAGGAATCTCCACACTGTTTTCCATAGTGGCTGTACTAGTTTGCATTCCCACCAGCAGTGTAAGAGGGTTCCCTTTTCTCCACACCCTCTCCAGCATTTATTGCTTGTAGACTTTTGGATCACAGCCATTCTGACTGGTGTGAAATGATACCTCATTGTGGTCTTGATTTGCATTTCTCTGATAATAAGTGATGTTGAGCATCTTTTCATGTGTTTGTTAGCCATCCGTATGTCTTCTTTGGAGAAATGCCTATTTAGTTCTTTGGCCCATTTTTTGATTGGATCGTTTATTTTTCTGGAGTTGAGCTGCATAAGTTGCTTGTATATCTTTGAGATTAGTTGTTTGTCAGTTGTTTCATTTGCTATTGTTTTCTCCCATTCAGAAGGCTGTCTTTTCACCTTGCTTATAGTTTCCTTTGTTGTGCAGAAGCTTTTAATTTTAATTAGATCCCATTTGTTTATTTTTGCTTTTATTTCCGTATATTGGGAGGTGGATCATAGAGGATACTGCTGTGATTTATGTTGGAGAGTGTTTTGCCTATGTTTTCCTCTAGGAGTTTTATAGTTTCTGGTCTTACATTTAGATCTTTAATCCATTTTGAGTTTATTTTTGTGTTTGGTGTTAGAAAGAGATCTAGTTTCATTCTTTTACAAGTGGTTGACCAGTTTTCCCAGCACCACCTGTTAAAGAGACTGTCTTTACTTCATTGTATATTCTTGCCTCCTTTGTCAAAGATAAGGTGTCCATAGGTGTGTGGGTTTATCTCAGAATTGAAAGAGACACATGTACCCCAATGTTCATTGCAGCACTGTTTATAATAGCCAGGACATGGAAACAACCTAGATGTCCATCAGCAGATGAATGGATAAGAAAGCTGTGGTACATATACACAATGGAGTACTACTCAGCCCTTAAAAAGAATAAATTCGACTCAGTTCTAATGAGATGGATGAAATTGGAGCCGATTATACAGAGTGAAGTAAGCCAGAAAGAAAAACACCAATACAGTATACTGACACATATATATGGAATTTAGAAGGATAGTAATGAAGACCCTCTATGTGAGACAACAAAAGAGACTCAGAGGTATAGAACGGACTTTTGGACTCTGAGGGAGAGGGAGAGGGTGGGATGATTTGGGAGAACGGCATTGAAACATGTATACTATCTTGTAAGAATGAAGCGCCAGTCTATGTTCAATACAGGATGCAGGACACATGGGGCTGGTGCATGGGATGATTCAGGGAGAGGATGTGGGATGGGAGGTGGGAGGGGGCTTTGGCATTGGGAGATCGTGGACACCTGTGGCTGATTCATGTCAATGTATGGCAAAACAAATACAGTATTGTAATTTAAAAAATAAATAAATTTTAAAAAAATTAAAAAATAAAAACAAGTCACTGAATTGGAAAAAATATTTTCAAATCATATGTCTAAGAAAGGGCTTTATCCAAAAATATATACAGATGTCTCAAAATTCAATAATAAGAATATAAACACCTGAATCTTTTTAATGGGCAAAATATAGAAAAGATACTTCATCAAAGAAGATATGTAAATAGAAAATAAGCACATAAATATGCTCAACATCATCAGTCATTTGTTGTTTAGATGGTAAGTCGTGTTCCACTCTTTTGTGACACCATAGATTGTAGCCAGCCAGGCTCCTCTGTCCATGGGATTTCCCAGGCAAGAATACTGGAGTGGGTTGCCATTTCCCTCTTCAGGGCATCTTCTGGAATTAGGGATCAAACATGCGTCTCCTACATTGGTAGGCTGATTCTTTACTGCTGAGCCACCAGGGAAGCCCTCATTTGTCATTCTCAGTTCAGTTCAGTCGCTCAATCATGTCCGACTCTTTGCAACCCCATGAATCGCAGCACGCCAGGAGGCCTCCCTGTCCATCACCAACTTCCGGAGTCCACCCAAACTCATGTCCATAGAGTCGGTGATGCCATCCAGCCATCTCATCCTCTGTCATCCCCTTCTCCTCCTGCCCTCAATCCATCCCAGCCTCAGGGTCTTTTCCAATGAGTCAACTTGTCACATGAGGCGGCCAAAGTACTGGAGTTTCAGCCTCAGCATCAGTCCTTCAAATGAACACCCAGGACTGATCTCCTTTAGGATGGACTGGTTGGATCTCCTTGCTGTCCAAAGGACTCCCAAGAATCTTCTCCAGCACCACACTTCACAAGCATCAATTTGTTGGCACTCAGCTTTCTTCACAGTCCAACTCTCACATCCATACATGACCACTGGAAAAACCATAGCCTTGACTGCTGCTGCTGCTGCTGCTGCTAAGTTGCTTCTCTCGTCTGCAACTCTGTTCAACCCCATAGACAGCAGCCCACCAGGCTCCCTTGACTAGGCAGATCTTTGTTGGCAAAGTAATATCTCTGCTTTTTAATATGCTATCTCAGTTGGTCATAACTTTCCTTCCAAGGAGTAAGTGTCTTTTAATTTCATGGCTGCAATCACCATCTGCAGTGATTTTAGAGCCCCCAAAATAAAGTCTGACACTGTTTCCACTGTTTCCCCATCTATTTCCCATGAAGTGATGGGACCAGATGCCATGATTTTCATTATCTGAATGTTGAGCTTTAAGCCAACTTTTTCACTCTCCTCTTTCACTTTCATCAAGAGGCTTTTAGTTCCTCTTCACTTTCAGCCATAAGGGTGGTGTCATCTGCATGTCTGAGATTATTGATGTTTCTCCTGGAAATCTTGATTCCAGTTTATATTTCTTCCAAGCCCGGTGTTTCTCATGATGTACTCTGCATAGAAGTTAAATAAGCAGGGTGACAATATACAGCCTTGACGTACTCCTTTTCCTATTTGGAACCAGCCTGTTGTTCCATGTCCAGTTCTAACTGTTGCTTCCTGACTTGCATATAGGTTTCTCAAGAAACCTTTGCACAAAGATGGAGAAGCTCTATACAGTCAGCAAAAACAAGACGAGGAGCTGACTGTGGCTTAGATCATGAACTCCTTATTTCCAAATTCAGGCTGAAATTGAAGAAAGTAGGGAAAACCACTAGACCATTCAGGTATGACCTAAATCAAATCCCTTATGATTATACAGTGGAAGTGAGAAATAGATTTAAGGGACTAGATCTGATAGACAGAGTGCCTGATGAACTATGGACGAAGGCTCATGACATTGTACAGGAGACAGGGATCAAGACCATCCCCATGGAAAAGAAATGCAAAAAAGCAAAATGGCTGTCTGGGGAAGCCTTACAAATAGCTGTGAAAAGAAGAGAAGCTAGAGGCAAAGGAGAAAAGGAAAGATATAAGCATCTGAATGCAGAGTTCCAAAGAATAGCAAGGAAAGATAAGAAAGCCTTCCTCCGCAATCAATGCAAAAAGAAATAGAGGAAAACAACAGAATGGGAAAGACTAGAGATCTCTTCAAGAAAATTAGATATACCAAGGGAACACTTCATGCAAATGTGGGCTTGATAAAGGACAGAAATGGTATGGACCTAACAGAAGCAGAAGATATTAAGAAGAGGTGGCAAGAATATACAGAAGAACTGTACAAGAAAGCTCTTCATGACCCAGATAATCACAATGGTGTGATCATTCACCTAGAGCCAGACATCCTGGAATGTGAAGTCAAGTGGGCCTTAGAAAGCATCACTACGAACAAAGCTAGTGGAGGTGATGGAATTCCAGTGGAGCTATTTCAAATCCTGAAAGACGATGCTGTGAAAGTGCTGCACTCAATATGCCAGCAAATTTGGAAAACTCAGCAGTGGCTGCAGGACTGGAAAAGGTCAGTTTTCATTCCAATCCCAAAGAAAGGCAATGCCAAAGAATGCTCCAACTACTGCACAATTGCACTCATCTCACACGCTAGTAAAGTAATGCTCAAAATTCAGCAAGCCAGGCTTCAGCAATATGTGAACCATGGACTTCCAGATGTTCAAGCTGTTTTTAGGAAAGACAGAGGAACCAGAGATCAAATTGCCAACATTAGTCATTAGATAAATACAAATTAAAACCACGAAGATACCACATCCATCTTAAAATAGCTAAAATTAAAAGACTGACTACACCAAGTTTTGGTGAGAATGTAGAAGAACTGTTAGGGCTATAAAATGACTCAGTCACTTCAGAAAAAATACTTTGCCAGTTTCTTTAAAATTAGGAACTCAGTCTCTTTAAAAGTTAAGCATTCTTCTATGATCTAGCCATTCCACTCCTGGGTATTGACCTAAGAGAAGTAAAACCATATGTCCATATAAAAATTTAGACAGGAATGTTCATAACAGCTCCTATGGTCATAGCAGACTGTAGTAGCCAAAAGCTGGAACACAAACCAAAGCAACAGGTAAATGGATAAACACATCATGGTATATTTATATATAAAGTGTTGATACATGTGTAACACGGATGAATCTCAAAATAATTATTCTGTGTGAAAGAAACCTGGCTATAAAAGTGTTGCATTTGTGCAACAGTGTAGATCATGCAAAGTAATCTACAGTGACAGAAAGAAGATTGGTAGTTATATAATGATGATTCAGAGAGGGTTGAGAGGGAAAGTGTAGAAAGCAGGAGAGGAAATTTGGGGGATAATGGACATGTTCATTATTTATATTGTGGTGATAGTTTCATAGGTCTGATATATACATCTATCAAAACTTATCAAATTGGCCTTTTTAAATATGTATAATTTGATGTATATAAGTTATACCCTAATAAAGCTAGTTTTTTAAACTTCAAACAAGCAAAACTTTTTTAAAGTATTCTAAAAACATGCAGTTATTCCTGAGAGAGATCACATAGTAAGCCTCATTAGCTAATATCTTACTGGAGAAAGAGAATGAAAAGTGATTATCAAGGACAAACTTCCTAATTTTTCAAACAACTTGCCCTAATGACATGACACACTTACTAGACAACCCAAAACTCTGACCATTTTTACAAAGTCATGTGATATTTAATCTCCTCAGAGACATTTCCTTTGCATACCTAGTTCCTACTTCAGCCCTTATGAATTAAAAGGTGGGTACTACCTGTCCTGGAGCAATTTTCTCACTATTTGTGCCCATTTTATTTCTCTCCTCTTTCTAGCCAAGTCCCAAACACAAGAATCCACCAATCTCGGGAGAGAAAAAAAGGACATTCCCTGGCTGCTAGTTAGTCACCTTATCTTCTTGGGTGATATTTCCTCAAGAACAGGAAAGGGAATCAGAAAGCCCTGCCATGCTTGGAAACAGCATGGTGCCTGCTTCTTAGTCAGGACCCTGGTCTGCTGTGTGGATGCGGTCTCCCCTTTATACCCACCTCAGCTCATTGGGCTACAAAGATAACAAGTAGACCCTAACGAAGGAGGTCTTGGGCTGAAGGAGATCGACTCCACAGTTCATGTCTAATGGAGCAGGCACTACTGCTCAGAAATGATGAGAAAGCTCAAGAGACTGGGGAAATAAAAATGTATGACATCCTCATAGGTTCAAAAGGGCCTTCACAAGATTCCTCACCCCATAAGCTGACTAATATATGATACTCAGCAATGCAAGGATATCCAGTGCTGGCAAACAACCCAAATGACTCAACTGAGAGGAGTCCAAAACCCAAGTTGAGTGGAAGAAGGAAAGGACCCTGAATTTCTCTGTGCTCTTTTCATTAAAAAGGTGAGGGTTTCTGGCAGAATCACACTTCTGGAGAGGCGTCATCCATCAGCCAGTAGAGACCATTTCAAACTCTGCTTCCTGTCAGATAGCATCCTAGCTCTTCATGAGATTGAAGGCAAACTCTAATGCACATAGAGATGGCAACTTGGCCAGCCACTGGAGTGTGAGCCGCCCTCAGCAACTTTGACCTCCTCACACTGCAATGAGAGGAAACTGTGATCCGTAGCTGACATTTCCTCAGAGCATCGCCCAACTTTCCCAACATAGGACCACAACTCACTGATAATGGTGCTTTGAAGTGTCTGGCCCAGGGCCAGGAAACATTGGAAGTGTCCTTTGGAGAATATCTGTTTTAGATTACTTCCAGTTTATAGGAAGCCACACATGCTAACTTTAGTCTTTCTCCTGCCTTCAGATTGTGGAGTCTGCAGGCTGATTGATCTCTAGCCTTCTCTTTTGGCTCAAATCTAAATGGCAAGCCCACTGGGTCTGGATGTTTCTGTTCAGCCTTTTTTCCCTTCTGTACTGCATTCCAGCCCTACATGCATTGTTCTTTGGGCCTTCCCTCCAACTGCTTTGGTCATAATTCTCATATCCACAGGACATTCTACTTCTCCTTGTGAGACATTTATTCAGAAGGCATTTTTGCCATGGAAACCTAAATCAACCTAACAATTAAATACCATTCTAAAGTGTCTCATTATAATACTACTTTGGTTGTATGATGGCTCCAATGATATGCCCCAAAATATGAAACATATCTCCCATTGTAACTTAAATATCCAAGCCCACTTTATCATGGCCTTCTACCAGATCAAAGCAATGATAAAAAATGGTTCTGCGGAAATGTATGTTGTTAGTTCCACTAACACATCCAGTTCCTAAACTGCACTTGATTACTTCTCTCTGTAGCAATCTACTTGGCAGATAAATATTAATGACAATCTAAACGCTTCCCACTCAACCATGGTCTCTGGGCCAGCAGTATTGCCATCACCTGGGAGGTTATTAGAAACACAGACTATCCAGCTGTCAGCCCAAATCAAGGGACAATGAAAGTGCATTTTAACAAGGTTATCAGTGTATGTGTACACTCATGTTTGAGAAACACTCCTTTAAATAAAATAGCCCCCAGTCCCTTAAAGGAACTGGGAGTAAAAATCAAGGAAGAAAGTCTTCCACACTGCAGGTGGAAGGGGCCTCAGATTGCAGTGCTGCTGTAAGAAAGTCCTGGCCAGACTTAGGAGAGGCTCTGGAGGAAAGATAGCCCATTAGAGGAGTCCAGAGATGACCAGGTTTTAGCATCTCTGTTCAGTCATTGTTTAGGATCAGCCCTAAGGGAATAAGCCAGAGTGTGAGCATAAGAAAGGACTGGAAGATATGACAGGTGGAAGACTTCAGCTACTTGTGCTCCTCATGGCTAGTTCTTTTAAGGAAAGATTAGATTGGAGTACTACTCAGACATTAAAAGAATTAAATAATACCATTGGCAATAACATGGATAGACCTAGAGATTATCATACTCAAGTCAGAAAGAGAAAGACAAAGGATATCACTTACACATGGAATCTAAAACATGATACAAAGAAATACGTCTATGAAAGAGAAACAAACTCATAACATAGAGAACAGACTTGTAGTTGCCCAAGGGCTTGGAGAAGGGAAGACTGGGAGTTTGGGTTTCACAGACGCAAATCACCATATATAAGATGAATAAACAACAAGCTCCTATTGTATAGCACAGGGAACTATATTCAATGCCCTGTGATAAGTCATAATAGAAAAGATATGAAAAAGAATATATGTATGTATGTATGTATGTATAACTGAATCACTTGGCTATACGGAAGAAATTAACACAACATTGTAAATCAATTCTACTTTGGTAAAATTAAAAATAAAAGCTGATACGTTTGAAAAAGTAATAAAAGAGACAAAACTTTAGCAGAATGAGTCAAGAAAACAGTCATTTGCAGCAACAGGGATGGAACTAGAGATTATCACGTTAAATGAAATGAATCAGAAAAAGAAAAACAAATATTATATGGTGTCACTTAAATTGGAATTTAAAAAATAGTACAAACGGACTTATTTATGAAACAGAAACAGACGCACACATATAGAAAACAAAATTACTATTGTTACCATTGGGAAATGGCGTGCATGCATGCTCAGTCATGTCCGAATCTCTGCGGCCATATGGACTGTAGCCAACCAGGCTTCTCTATACAAGGGATTTTCTAATCAAGAATATTGAAGTGGGTTGCCGTTTCCTTCTCCAATACCACAGGGGACTATATTCAATAGCTTGTAATAAACTATAACAAAAAAGAATCAAAAAAGATAACATAGATGTATCAGTTCAGTTCAGTTCAGTTCAGTTGCTCAGTCCTGTCCAACTCTTTGCGACCGCATGAATAGCAGCACACCAGGCCTCCCTATTCATTACCACCTCCCGGAGTTCACTCAGACTCACGTCCATCAAGTCCATGATGCCATCCAGCCATCTCATCCTTTGTCGTCCCCTTCTCCTCCTGCCCCCAATCCTTCCCAGCATCAGAGTCTTTTCCAATGAGTCAACTCTTCTCATGAGGTGGCCAAAGTACTGGAGTTTCAGCTTTAGCATCATTCCTTCCAAAGAAATCCCAGGGTTGATCTCCTTCAGAATGGACTGGTTGGATCTCCTTGCAGTCCAAGGGACTCTCAAGAGTCTTCTCCAACACCACAGTTCAAAAGCATCAATTCTTCGGTGCTCAGCCTTCTTCACAGTCCAACTGTCACATCCATACATGACCACAGGAAAAACCATAGCCTTGACTAGACGGACCTTAGTCAGCAAAGTAATGTCTCTGCTTTTGAATATGCTATCTCGGTTGGTCATAACTTTTCTTCCAAGGAGTAAGCGTCTTTTAATTTCATGGCTGCAGTCAGCATCTGCAGTGACTTTGGAGCCCAGAAAAATAGTCTGACACTGTTTCCACTGTTTCTCCATCTATTTCCCATGAAGTGATGGGACCAGATGCCATGATCTTCATTTTCTGAATGCTGAGCTTTAAGCCAACTTTTTCGCTCTCCTCTTTCACTTTCATCAAGAGGCTTTTTAGCTCCTCTTCACTTTCTGCCATAAGGGTGGTGTCATCTACATATCTGAGGTGACTGATGTTTCTCCCAGCAATCTTGATTCCAGCTTGTGTTTCTTCCAGTCCAGTGTTTCTCATGATGTATTCTGCATAGAAGTTAAATAAGCAGGGTGACAATATACAGCCTTGACGTACTCCTTTTCCTATTTGGAACCAATATATACATACATATATATGTATCCTACCAGGTTCCTCTCTCCATGGGATTCTCCAGGCAAGAATACTGGAGTGGGTTGCCATTCCTTCTCCAGGGGATCTTCCCCACCCAGGTATCAAACCCAGGTCTCCCACATTGCAGGCAGACGCTTTAACCTCTGAGCCACCAGGGAAGCCACATACCCATATATGTATAACTAAATAGTTTTGCTGTAAACATGAAAGTAACACAGTATTGTCAATCAACTGTATGTCAATTTCAGAAAAAGAAAGCAAGGAAAAAGGGTATATGTAAAAAATATTAGGTGGTGTTGGAGAAGACTCTTGAGAGTCCCTTGGACTGCAAGGAGATCCAACCAGTCCATTCTGAAGGAGATCAGCCCTGGAATTTCTTTGGAAGAAATGATGCTAAAGCTGAAACTCCAGTACTTTGGCCACCTCATGAGAAGAGTTGACTCATTGGAAAAGACTCTGATGCTGGTAAAGATTGGGGGCAGGAGGAGAAGGGGCCAACAGAGGATGAGGTGGCTGGATGGCATCACCAACTCTATGGACATGAGTTTGTGTAAACTCCGGGAGTTGGTGATGAACAGGAGACCTGGCATGCTGTGATTTTGGGATCACAAAGAGTCGGACATGACTGAGCAACTGAACTGACTGAGGTGAGAAAAAGGACATATCTAGAGATATGGCAGAGCTTTCAAAAATTAAAAGAGGTATGAGTATTTTTAAGTTAATACATTTTAAACTTTAGCTTAAGAAATAGAAAACCTAAATAAACAAAAAAATCATTAAAGAAATTTAATTGGTCATCCAAAGTACTTCCCTTCGATGGACACCAGGTCCAGAGAGTTTTAATAGGATAATGCTGCAGAAATTGAAAGAAAGAGAAATTTTAAAATGTTCAGTTCAATCGCTCAATCATGTCCGACTCTTTGTGACCCCATGAACCACAGCTCACCAGGCCTCCCTGTCCATCACTAACTCCTGGAGTTCACCCAAACTCCTGTGCATTGAGTCAGTGATGCCATCCAGCCATCTCATCCTCTACCATCCCCTTCTCCTCCTGCCCTCAATCTTCCCAGCATCAGGGTCCTTGCAAATGAGTCAACTCTTTGCATCAGGTGGCCAAAGTATTGGAATTTCAACTTCAACATCAGTCCTTCCAATTAACACCAAGGACTGACTTCCTTTAGGATGGATTGGTTGGATCTCCTTGCAGTCCAAGGGACTCTCAAGCATCTTCTCCAACACCACAGTTCAAAAGCATCAGTTCGTCAGCGCTCAGCCTTCTCTATAGTCCAACTCTCACGTCTGTACATGACCACTGGAAAAACCATATCCTTGACTAGATGGAACTTTGTTGACAAAGTAATGTCTCTGCTTTTTAATATGCTATCTAGGTTGGTTATGACTTTCCTTCCAAGGAGCAAGCATCTTTTAATTTCATGGCTGCAATCACCGTCTACAGTGATTTTGGAACCCCCAAAAATAAAGTCAGCAATGTTAGGTTTTATCAAATAAATGGAGATTCAAAAGATCACCCTCAGTTCTCATGAAGTTGATTGGTACCTCTGATTTGTGTCTACAACAGTTTCCTGAAGTTAAGCTCACACATTTAATCTTGCTCACTAATCACAAACAGAGCTATGCAGTTTCAGAGAGTTCAAAACTCATTCAATAAGCAACAGGAAGCTGTTTGAGAGGTTCTGGCATATAGGTGTCATGACGTATGAGAAAAATAATTTGCCACAGATGTGTAGGACAGGTTAGAAGTAGTAAATACCAAGGGCAAATTAGAAGAGAGAAGGGCAAGTGCTAGGTAAGAGCAATAAAAACCGAGGACAAATGCAAGAAACACTGCACAAGAAGTATCAGAATTTAGTAATTGATATAGTAATTTTCCATTTTATTGAAGTAGAATTGATTTACAATATTGTGTTAGTTTCAGCTGTACAGCAAAGTGATTTATATACATATATTCTTTTTTAAGATTCTTTTCTGGTATAGATATATCATATAGATTATCATATTGCTTATATGATCATCTATACCCATATAGAATATACAGTAGAGTTCCCCATGCTATACAGTAGTTCCTTGTTGGTTTTCTATGTTATTTATCAGTATTGAAACAAACACAAAAAGAGAAAGGAGAGCAGAAAGGAGATTCTGGAATTTCACTTATAAGGCAACAATTATCAATTGTGAGGATTTTTCCCCCCAAAGAACATTTTTTAGCATCTGAAAATATTTTTGTCACATGTGGGCTTGTGGGGGTTCTCCCATTATCAAGGTCACTGCTCAGCATCATGCAATGCACAGGAAAGCCCCCTTCCACAAAGAAGCATCCAGGTTGAGAAACACTGCTCTAGAGTGATATGAAGAAAAGCACCTTTGACCAAATCAGGGAATTTGGAGGAGCAGTCTTTAAAAGAAGATGATAGGCTCTGTTTTACACACATTGTGTCTCAGGTACTTATAATACATACAGGTTAGAATGTTCATCAACCAGTAACACAAACATTATGTGAACATAAGCTTATTATGTGGTGGGTATAGCCTAAAGACCTTGGATTTGAAGCCTCACACAAACACAAAACTTCACTCAAAACTTGGTTTCTTCACATATTCCCAAAGTATATTCAGCAAACAATCAGATCCTTTGATCCTTGGCTCCCTCAGCAAATTAAAATTTTTCTCAAATAACTATGTTAGTTGCTCAGTTGTGGCCAGCTCTTTGTGGCCTTGTGGACTGTAGCCTTCCAGGGTCCTCTGTCCATGGAATTCTCCAGGCAAGAATACTGGAGTGAGTAGCCATTCCCTTTTCAGGCGATCTTCCTGACCCAGGAATTGAAGCCGGGTCTCCTGCATTGCAGGCAGATTCTTTACCATCTGAGCCACCAGGAAAGCTATAGTGAGGAATAAATTTAAAACATGTGAAAGCTTCAACACAACCTCTGGAACACATGAGATGTTCAATAAACATTATTCCCATAATAAGAATTAAGTCAAATTGGGTCAGTACTTCATTGCATGGACAAGGAAACAGGAGGGAGTTGAGGATGTTCCCAGAGTATCTAACCTGGACCACTGGGCACCCTGGACCACTGAACACCTCTAGGAAGCATAAGAAAGAGAAGGAAAAAATCGGTGTGACTTTAAAAGAAAAAACAAAAAAATAGGTGTAGTGGATAGGAGTAGAGACATGGAGGGAGGCAACATAATTTCTTCAGTTAAACATTTATAAGTAAATTAACCATACATACAATATTTCTAAAATTCTCTTCCACAGAAACTACAGTTCATTGCAAACTCAAGTTCAAGTTCTTTGCAAGAAAAGAAAAAAAGCATGTCATGGATACCTCCTAGTCTTTGTTTCCTCCATTTGAGAATCAATTTTTCAGTCTCTTCTCTAAATTTGGAGATATGTTTAATGTTCTGGTCTCACCAGAATAAGATATTGGCATATTAAGATGATTCTGAATTTGTGTACTATCCCCAGAAATAATGCTTGCCTTTATAATGTTTGTCATAATGTTTGCCTTTATATTTTATGATTGGGAGCAGAGAAGGCAGTTTTAAAAAAAAAAGAAATGTTTAATCCAAAGTCACAAGTGAGCAGATGCTATTAATAAAAGTCCCCAGTGGGTGCACTGGGTAGACGAGAAATGAAGTAGTGGATTTCTTGGCCAGTCTTGGATCCCAAACAGCAGAGTGTGAGCTGCACTCTGAACCAGACCCATCCAATGGTCTGTCTTCAAACATGTTACCCACCTGATCTTGTGGTTTTAGGGTTCCTAAAAGCTAAAAGTTTCCAGTACCTTTCAAGACCAGCACTAAATCACAGACCTGACATAAGCAAAGGTCTTCATCTTACAGTTCTATATTGATTTGTTGCTTTTCCATGATTTCCTCTTTTGCACGTTTCTTTGTAGGTGTCTTGGTTAAAAATACTTTTTGGTGCTTGTTCACACCTGCTAGGAGGGTTAGAGGCTAAGTTGGGTCAGTACTTCACTGCTTTGAGTCAAGTGACCCAAAAAGACCAGAACAAGGTCTAGGAAGAAGGCAATTGTCACAGAAGATCATAGAATTAAATCAGAACCACTTAGGAGCACATATTCCTGAGTTCAAACTGAGCACATCTTTACGTGGATTTAACTTTGGGGGTTTAAAGTCCCTTGAACTGGTCACAGCAAAGAGAGATGCTAGTTGTTGTGCATCCATCTCTCAGTCCAATCTTTTCTGGCCTGCTTTCTTCAATTAATATCCAAGAGCCTTCTGATGTGTTTTTATAAATGTGGAGCACCCATTCCAATGAAGAGTCCAATGACATCTGCTTCCCATCAATACAATGGAAAATGGATGACCAGAACTTTGTCGAAGACAGCGCTGGACTCTGTTCAGTTGGGGGTCCCATCAATCTGGATGGCCATGACAGTCAGACCTGCCTATTTCTCCAGCCTCAGCTCACACAGCTTGCCCACACATCCTTTTTCTTCCAGCCACACTGCACTGCTTTCAGCTCTATTAATCTGCTGTTCCATCATATCCCTGGACCATTGTATCTGTACCACTGTCCAAAATGCTTCTCTGCCAGGTTAAGACCTATCTGTCTTCCAGCTGGAATAATAAAGATAATATTAGCGCATATTCCAGAGGGTTATAAGATTAAAAGAGGTCATCCATGTTACATCCTCAGAACAGTATATGGCCTCTTGTAAGCCCTTGATGGGCTTCCCTTGTGGCTCAGGTGATAAAGAATCTGCCCTTCAATGTGGGAGACCGGGTTCCATCCCTGGGTTGGGAAGATCCCCTGGAGAAGGGAATGGCTATCCACCCCAGGATCTTTCCTGGAGAATCCCATGGACAGAGGAGCCTGGCAGACTACAGTCCATAGGGTCTCAAAGAGTTGGACATGACTGAGCAACTAACACACAAGCCCTCGATACATTTTAGCTGTGATCCTTATTCTTCTTTCTAGATTCAGTTATCACCACTTACAGGAAACCTTCAATGAATCCTTTTCTTCCCATTGGGTGTCAGGTCTGTATGCACTGATAGCCCCTAAAGGTATCTCTCTCACAATAATAACAATAATGAGAACAAGCGATTATTGATTGATTGTGTGTGTAGACATTTCCCTACATTCTTACAATACTTAATCCTTGCAGTAACACCATGTGGTAGTTCTACTATTATTCCCATTCTAGAAAAGAACAAACAGATGGGTTAAGCTATTTTCCAAGGTTAAATTGCTAAGATAGTAGGTGGCTGAATTAAAACCCAGAGTTCTCTGGTATAAGAGTCTGTGTCCATAGGGAACAGATTTGTAGTTGCCAAGGAGTGGGGGAAAGATTGGGAGTTTCAGATTGGAAGATGCAAACTATTATATACAGGATGAATAAACAACAGGGTCCTACTATACAACACAGGGAGCTATATTCAACATTCTTTAGTAAACTATAGTGGAAAAGAATATGAAAAAAAAGTATGTGTATATGTATATGTATGTACACATATATCATTGAATCATTTTGCTATACAGCAGAAATTAACACAACATCGTAAATCAACTATACTTTACTTACTAATTATAATAAAAAGTCAATGTCTTAAAGTTTATCACATCGAATTTTATTTGCTGTTTTTGTTGCGATATTATATCTCCCCATTAGATTACAAGTTCTTCAACGACAGAAATCTATTTGTTGTTGCTGTCATTGTTTCTCCCAGATCCTGGCCTTGAGCCTGATACTGAGCACTTTGTCTATGAATGTGCGATAAATGAATGTACACACAAATTTCCACCACACAAGAAGGAAAAAAGACTAGAAAATCTTGTCAAAATAAGTTGATCTAGGGACTTGTACTTTCCATTTTCTGCCTGTATGTTATGGTTAAGACCAGGCTCTAAACCCTGAGAGGTTCTGCTTGACTAAAATTCAGCTGCAAACATGGCCTCATAATCCCATAAACAGTGTGGTGTGGTCTACTGCTGCGCAAATCCATCAGAAGAAAATGGTTGGACAGGACATGGCTCTTCCCCATGAAAAATCTATTTAACAAGGAAACCAACCAGAGACTGACTCATGCCTGGATCGCTTTACCTCTCCTTCCTGCCAACCAGCGTCCATCACTTCCCTGGACGCCAAATGCCCCACCTCCCCCTGCCCCATGGAGCCCCCTGACTCTCCACTCCCATGAGAGAACACCACACATCCGGTCTCCACATGCCTGCAATTCTCAGGCGAATTGCTAAAACCACATTAGCATGTCCTGCATAATCCCAATTTGTCCTCTGTGTGTCATGGTTATAGCTTGTCTCTCAGATTAGATTGAAAACGACAAATGCTCATTTGCCCAGCTTGACACACGATAGACCTTCAATTAGCACTAAATGAAAGGATCAGCGGGTGAGTGGGTGATTGGAGGAATACAAAAATGTAGAACTAATTCAATGAAACTCCCTCTTCTGGTACCATCCCACCTCATCTTCAGCCTTCTGACACATCCTGAGACATCCATTCATCAAACCGAGTATCACTCTCTGTACTGTAACTGTACTGTACAGCATCCTATAATGGAAGTGTAACTGTATCTCAGTCTTGGTTTTGTGCCAAAAACAGCTAACATAGAGCAGCATACATACCAGATACTGAATCAAGGTTCAGTGAACTCATTCATTCAACAAATATTTATTATTACTAGCTTTGTGCTATGTGAGCATATTGTAAGACCTAAAATGTCAAGTATCATCCTGATATCTTTGAGGGTCACAGGGCCCACAGGTCTAACCATGAGTTTTCCTTCTTTTGCCAGATATGCGCCCCTACCACACAGCAAGAAAAAACCCTCATCATCCTTGTTCAGAACTCCAACCAGTTGCACCCTACTTGGTCCTCAACCTAATGATTTCAACTTCCTGTTGGACCATGAATTATTCAAACAAGCCAATCACAACCTCCTGTGAGAACCGAGGCTCACCTTGACCTCTTGTCACCACAAAGCCTACCTCCCACCGCCCCTGGTGGTTCACAGTTCCTGAGCGCAGCCCCTCACGGCAGTATCCGACACCCCCAGAATGTGAGTATGTATGACTAAGAAACTGCCAGTTTTATCTGTCCAGTGTCAAGTGTTGTATGCATGCCTAATTTATCCTGTTTATGTCAGGAAGTTACTCCTTTACTCCAGGGCTGAATTGGATGTGATTAGAACAGTTAGATGCTGGAGATAACAGCTGTAATCAAGATAAACTAAGCCCTTCTTCACTGAAAACTGGGATTCTTATTCCAACCAGACACCATGTTTCCTGGTTCTCTCTCCTGAAATGAACCCTGAATTCCTAAGAATAGAGCTGTCAGTATGAGAGAAGAAGGTGAATAAGCTTCTGGAAAAAAGAGGGCTCTGGAAATGAAGTAATGTCTACCCTGGGGTAGTACTAGCCTGGGTAGGATGCAGTCAGACAGTGGTCCAGACCCTACGGATTAAGCTCCTGCCCTCAAGATGACCATGTTCAAACAGGTTAATGCAAAGCACAAAAACAAAGAAATAAGATAATTGTCAGCTCTATGAAAATAACACAGACATAGACAACAGATTTGTGATTGCCAAGGGGCAGGTGAGGAAGGGAGATGAGTTGACTGGGAGTTTGGGGTTGGTAGATGCAAACTGTCACATTTAGAATAGATAAACATGGTCCTCCCTCTGTGTAGCACAGGGAACTACATTCAATCTCTTGGCATAAACCATAATGGAAAAAAATGAAAAAAAAAGTGTGTATATGTGTATAGTTGAGTAACTGCTGTACAGCAGATATCAGCACAACAATATAAATCAACTGTACTTCAATTTTTTCATATTTAAATAAAAATTTTAGAAAAAGGGTATTATACTAGCAGAGGAGTTAGCAAACTACAGCCTTGAGGCCAAATCCAACCCATCACAGTCATGTAACCTGATTTCCATGTTTAAAAGACAACTTTTGAAACTGGTGAGTGAGATGTGGAAGGGCAAGAGTGGAGGGAGGGAGGTCAAAGAGGAGTCTGGCTAGAGTTGTGAAGAAATGGTACCATGAACTGGAGTAGAACATGGTGGCAGTGGGGAGCAGTGGTTAGAGTGTGGATAAGAGCTCAAGGGAGAACCAACAGAACTTGCTGAGAAACTTGGTATTTATCTTCCATTACTGCATAACAATTTCCACAAACCTAGCAACTTCAGAGCAACATGTATTTGTACTATCTTATAATTTCTTTGGGTCAGAATTCCCTGAGATCTGTGCTTAAGCTCTCTCCTTTGCTCTATTCCACTGGCTAGAAGCAAAGTACAGATTCCTCCAATACTCAAGAAGGGGAGTTTAAATAAGAGTGTGCCTTCCTGGGATCATTTTAGAATTGTTCCAACCACAGATCAGTTCTGGAGTACAAGAGAAAGAGAAAGTCAATAAAAACAAGACAAGGAGCTGACTGTGGCTCAGATCATGAACTCTTTATTGCAAAATTCAGACTTAAATTGAAGAAAATAGGGGAAACCACTAGACCATTCAGATATGACTTAAATCAAATCCCTTATGATTATACACTGGAAGTGACAAATAGATTCAAGGGATCAGATCTGATAGACAGAGTGCCTGAAGAATTATGAACAGAGGTTCGTGACATTGTACAGGAGGTGGTGATCAACACCATCCCCAAGAAAAAGAAATGCAAAAAGCAAAATGGTTTTCTGAGGAAGCTTTACCAATAGCTGAGGAAAGAAGAGAAGCTAAAGGCAAAGGAGAAAAGGAAAGATATAGCCATCTGAATGCAGAGTTCCAAAGAATAGCAAGAAGAGATCAAAAAGCTTTCCTAAGTGATCAAAGCAAAAAAATAGAGGAAAACAACAGAATGGGAAAGACTAGAGATCTCTTCAAGAAAATTAGAGATGCCAAGGGAACATTTCATGCAAAAATGGACGGTATGGACCAGACAGAAACAGTATAGACCAATCAGAAGCAGAGGTGGCAAGAATACACAGAAGAACTATACAAAAAACATCTATATAACCAAGATAACCACAATGGTGTGATCACTCACCTAGAACCAGACAGCCTGGAATGTGAAGTCAAGTGGGACTAAGTAAGCATCACTGAGAACAAAGCTAGTGGCGGTGATGGAATTCCAGTTGAACTATTTCAAATCCTAAAAGCTGATGCTGTGAAAGTGCTACACTCAATATACCAGCAAATTTGGAAAACTCAGCAGTGACCACAGGACTGAAAAAGGTCAGTTTTCATTCCAATCCCAAAGAAAGGCAATGCCAAAGAACGCTCAAACTTCCACACAATTGCACTTACCTCACAGGCTAGCAAAGAAATGCTCAGATTTCTCCAAGCCAGGCTTCAGCAATACGTAAACCATGAACTTCCAGATGTTCAAGCTGGTTTTAGAAAAGGCAGAGGAACCAGAGATCAAACTGCCAACATCTGCTGATTCATTAAAAAGGAAGAGAGTTCCAGAAAAAGATCTATTTCTGCTGCATTGACTATGCCAAAGCATTTGACTGTGTGGATCACAGCAAACTGTGGAAAATTCTGAAAGAGATGGGAATACCACACCACCTGACCTGCCTCCTGAGAAATCTGTTTGAGGTCAGGAAGCAACAGTTAGAAGTTG
Organism: Nanger dama; assembly: GCA_917880005.1. Classification (NCBI taxonomy): domain Eukaryota; kingdom Metazoa; phylum Chordata; class Mammalia; order Artiodactyla; family Bovidae; genus Nanger; species Nanger dama. The sequence goes on along the minus strand of CAKJTW010000047.1, from coordinate 856,711 downwards.
ACATGGAACAAAAGTTCAGTTCAGTGACTCAGTCATGTCGGACTCTTTGCGACCTGATTAATCGCAGCACACCAGGCCTCCCTGTCCATCACCAGCTCCCGGAGTCCATCCAAACCCATGTCCATTGAGTCTGTGATGCCATCCAACCATCTCATCCTCTGTCGTCACCTTCTCCTCCTGCCCTCAATCTTTCCCAGTATCTAGGCTTTTCAAATGAGTCAACTGTTTGCATCAGGTGGCCAAAGTATTGGAATTTCAGCTTCAACATCAGTCCTTCCAATGAACACCCAGGACTGGTCTCCTTTACCAAGACTGGTCTCCTTTAGGATGGACTGGTTGGATCTCCTTGCAGTCCAAGGACTCTCAAGAGTCTTCTCCAACCACAGTTACAGCATCAATTTTTCCATGCTCAGCTTTCTTTATAGTCCAACTCTCACATCCATACATGACCACTGGAAAAACCATAGCCTTGACTAGACGGACCTTTGTTGACAAAGTAATGTCTCTGCTTTTCAATATGCTGTCTAATTGGTCATGGAGTATGCGTCTTTTAATTTCATGGCTGCAATCACCATCTGCAGTAATTTTGGAGCCCAAAATAAAGTCAGCCACTGTTTCCACATCTATTTGCCATGAAATCATGGGACCAGATGCCACGATCTTAGTTTTCTGAATGTTGAACTTTAAGCCAACTTTTGTACTCTTCTCTTTCACTTTCCTCAAGAAGCTTTTTAGTTCCTCTTCACTTTCTGCCATAAGAGTGGTGTCATCTGCATATCTGAGGTTATTGATATTTCTCCTGGCAATCTTGATTCCAGCTTGTGCTTCTTCCAGCCCAGCATTTCTCATGATGTACTACTTTGTCGACTAAAGTCTGTCTAGTCAAGGCTATGGTTTTTCCAGTAGTCATCTATGGATGTGAGAGTTGGACTGTGAACAAGGCTGAGTGCTGAAGAATTGATGCTTTTGAACTGTGGTGTTGGAGAAGAAAGACTCTTGAGAGTCCCTTGGACTGCAAGGAGATCCAACCAGTCCATTCTGAAGGAGATCAACCCTGGGATTTCTTTGGAAGGAATGATGCTAAAGCTGAAACTCCAGTACTTTGGCCACCTCATGCGAAGAGTTGACTCACTGGAAAAGACTTTGATGCTGAGAGGGATTGGGGGCAGGAGAAGAAGGGGACAACAGAGGATGAGATGGCTGGATGGCATCACCGACTCGATGGATGCGAGTCTGAGCAAACTCCGGGAGTTGGTGATGGACAGGGAGGCTGGCCTGGCGTGCTGCAATTCATGGGGTCGCAAAGAGTTGAACACGACCGAGCTACTGACCTGAACTGAACTCTGCATATAAGTTAAATAGCCAGGGTGACAATATACAGCCTTGACGTACTCCTTTTCCTATTTGGAACCAGTCTGTTGTTCCATGTCCAGTTCTAACTGTTGCTTCCTGGCCTGCATACAGGTTTCTCAAGAGGCAGGTCAGGTGGTCTGGGATTCCCGTCTCTTTCAGAATGTTCCATAGTTTTTTGTGATCCACACAGTCAAAGGCTTTGGCATAGTCAATAAAGCAGAAGTTTATGTTTTTCTGGAACTCTCTTGCTTTTTTGATGGTCCAGAAGATGTTGGCAATTTGATCTCTGCTCCTCTGCCTTTTCTAAATCCAGCTTGAACATCTGGAAGTTCATGGTTCATGTATTGCTGAAGCCTGGCTTTGATAATTTTAAATATCACTTTACTAGCGTGTGAGTTAAGTGCAATTGTGCAGTAATTTGAACATTCTTTGACATTGCCTTTCTTTGAGATTGGACAGACTGATTCCAAATCAGGAAAGGAATGTATATTGTCACCCTGCTTATTTAACTTATACACAGAGTGCATCATGTGAAATGCCATGCTGGATGAAACACAAGCTGGAATCAAGATTGCCAGAAGAAATATCAATAACCTCAGATATGCAGGTGACACCAACCTTATGGTAGAAAGTGAAGAACCAAAGAGATTCTTGATGGAAAGAAGAGAGTGAAAAAGTTGACTTAAAACTCGACATTCAGAAAACTAAGATCATGGCATCTGGTCCCATCACTTCATGGCAAATAGATGGGGAAACAGTGGAAACAGTGTCAGACTTTATTTTGGGGGTTCCAAAATCACTGCAGATGGTGTTTTCAGCCATGAAATTACAAGACGCTTACTCCTTGGAAGGAAAGTTATGACAAATCTAAACAGCGTATTAAAAAGCAAGGAACTTACTTACCAACAAAGGTCCATCTAGCCAAAGCTATGGTTTTTCCAGCAGTCAGGTATGGATGTGAGAGTTGGACTATAACGAAAGTTGAGCACCAAAGAATTGATGCTTTTGATCTGTGGTGTTGGAGAAAACTTTTGAGAGTTTTCTCAAATACTTGGACTGCAAGGAGATCCAACCGGTCCATCCTAAAAGAAATCAGTCCTGAGTATTCATTTGAAGGACTGATCCTGAAGCTGAAGGTCTAATACTTTGGCCACCTGATGCAAAGAACTGACTCCCTGGAAAAGATCCTGATGCTGGGAAATATTGAATGTAGGAGAAGAGGATGATAGAGGATGAGATGGCTGGATGGCATCACCGACTCGATGGACGTGAATTTGAGCAAGCTCTGGGAGTTGGTGATGGACAGAGAAACCTGGCATGCTGCTGTCCATGGGGTCACAAAGAATCAGACACAGATGAGTGACTAACAGAACTGCGGTCCCCAGAAGACCAGGAAAGAAAGTGTTTTCATGACAAAGTAAACAACTACACTGTGTGCTAATGATAAACATAATAAGGTACAAACAAGTGATCAACTACTATATTTATATAGATCAGAGTCACTTGTGTCTTTGACAAGTGTCATGCATGGTGGGAAATAAAGTCTGTATAGAATGGGTTGGGGTAGGGGGAATAGACAAATGCAGGTGTAGATTAGTAAAAAAAATGTTCAGATAGCAAGTATGCACAATGATATCAAGAGATGCTCTTAAGAGTAGTTAGAAAAGAGTGTCAGGAATTAGGAGGGGTTTTAAAAGACAGATCTCACTAAAGACTAGCTTATGAAATGATTGGAATAATGCAAAAGAGAAGGACAACTAGTGCTGGAGACAAGAAGTGAGTGAGGAACCAAGTCCTTTCAAAGGCTAGAGGAATGAGATCCAGGGTAGATGGAAGGACTATTACCTGTAGTAAGAGAATTATTGTTACAGACAATCTAGGCCACCATGCAGGTGCAGATGCATGCACATGGGTAGAATTGGAGCAATTCTCATCCAGTTCCCTCTATATTTCTCTGTGAAGTAGATGAGTTAACCAGGAGGATGAGAACAGAAAAGCAAACTTACTAGGGATGTTCTGTAGGATGACAAGGCAGAGAGGCATATATTTTGAGATCTGTCATCAGATGTATGTGATTATTTCCAGTATCATTCAGGGGTTCAGATGCAGGCCAGTGCCATTAGATAGGTGCGATTCTTAGTTCTGGCTTCTATGCTATATGCATGAAATCCAAAAGAAGCCAAACGCTAGTGTCTACCTTCATGGAGTTTATAAAGAGCTTGAGAAAGCAAAATTAACAAAGCACCTAGAAGCAAACCCAGTGATGTACATAGTAAGCAGTATAGTATCATTCAAGATTCCTCACTCATGATGATTATCTTCATTAGTCCCCTAAAGGCTTCTCAGGTGCTTCAGTGGTAGAGTCCGGCCATGCAGGAGACGCTTAGCAAGCAGGAGATGCAGGTTCAATCCCTGGGTCGGGAAGATCTCTGGAGAAGGAAATAGTGACCCGCTCTGGTATTCTTGCCTGGGAAATCTCATGGACAAAGGAGTCTGGTGGGCTACTGTCCATGAGATTGCAAAAGAGTTGGATGCAACTGAGCGACTAAACAGCAGCAACAGTATGGAAATACTGGTGCAGACTATTAACAAGAGGACAGAATCAAAACATTTTATATTTGACTTTTATCTTTTTTTTTTGATTTTTTTTTATTTAAAGTAATTTTTATTTTTTTTCTTATAATTAAATTTATTTATTTTTTAAATTACAATACTGTATTTGTTTTGCCATACATTGACACGAATCAGCCATAGGTGAACACAATCGCCCAATGCCGAAGCCCCCTCCCACCTCCCACCCCACATCCTCTACCTGAATCATCCTGTGCATCAGCCCCATGAATCCTGCATCCTACACCAAACATAGATTAGCGCTTCGTTTCTTACAGGAAAATACACATGCTTCACTGCCATTCTCCCAAACCATCCCACCCTTTCCCTCTCCCTCAGAGTCCAAAAGTCCACTCTATACCTCTGTGTCTCTTGTTGTCTCACATATAGGGTCATCATTACTGTCTTCTAAATTCCATATATATGTGTCAGTATACTGTATTGGTGTTTTTCTTTCTGGCTTACTTCACTCTGTATAATCGGTTCCAATTTCATCCATCTCATTAGAACTGAGTCAAATTTATTCTTTTTAAGGGCTGAGTAGTATTCCATAGTGTATATGAACCACAGCTTTCTTATCCATTCATCTGCTGATGGACATCTAGGTTGCTTCCATGTCCTGGCTATTATAAACAGCGCTGCAATGAACATTGGGGTACATGTGTCTCTTTCAATTCTGGTTTCCTCAGTGTGTATGCCCAGCAGTGGGATTGCTGGGTCATAAGGCAGTTCTATTTGCAATTTTTAAGGAATCTCCACACTGTTTTCCATAATGGCTGTACTAGTTTGCATTCCCACCAGCAGTGTAAGAGGGTTCCCTTTTCTCCACACCCTCTCCAGCATTTATTGCTTGTAGACTTTTGGATCACAGCCATTCTGACTGGTGTGAAATGATACCTCATTGTGGTCTTGATTTGCATTTCTCTGATAATGAGTGATGTTGAGCATCTTTTCATGTGTTTGTTAGCCATCCGTATGTCTTCTTTGGAGAAATGCCTATTTAGTTCTTTGGCCCATTTTTTGATTGGATCGTTTATTTTTCTGGAGTTGAGCTGCATAAGTTGCTTATATATCTTTGAGATTAGTTGTTTGTCAGTTGTTTCATTTGCTATTGTTTTCTCCCCATTCAGAAGGCTGTCTTTTCACCTTGCTTATAGTTTCCTTTGTTGTGCAGAAGCTTTTAATTTTAATTAGATCCCATTTGTTTATCTTTGCTTTTATTTCCAGTATACTGGGAGATGGATCATAGAGGATCCTGCTGTGATTTATGTCGGAGAGTGTTTTGCCTATGTTCTCCTCTAGGAGTTTTATAGTTTCTGGTCTTACATTTAGATCTTTAATCCATTTTGAGTTTATTTTTGTGTATGGTGTTAGAGAGGGGTCTAATTTCATTCTTTTACAAGTGGTTGACCAGTTTTCCCAGCACCACCTGTTAAAGAGACTGTCTTTACTCCATTGTATATTCTTGCCTCCTTTGTCGAAGATAAGGTGTCCATAGGTATATGGGTTAATCTCAGGGCTTTCGATTTTGTTCCATTGATCTATATTTCTGTCTTTGTGCCAGTACCATACTGTCTTAATGACTGTGGCTTTGTAGTAGAGCCTGAAGTCAGGCAAGTTGATTCCTCCAGTTCCATTTTTCTTTCTCAAGATTGCTTTGGCTATTCGAGGTTTTTTGTATTTCCATACAAATCTTGAGATTATTTGATCTAGTTCTGAGAAAAATACTGCTGGTAGCTTGATGGGAATTGCATTGAATCTGTAGATTGCTTTGGGTAGTATACTCATTTTCACAGCACGCATTATCTTCTAGATTAGAGGTCCACAAACTTTTTCTATAAGGTGCCAGACAGTAAATATTTTAGACTTTGCAGGTCATAGAATCTCTGTCACAACTACTCAACTCTGCCATTAACGTGAAAGCACTCTTAAATGGTATGTAAATCAATGAACATGACTATGTGCTGATAAGACTTTATTGATGAACACTGAAATTTTAATTTCATATAAATTTTGCATGTCATAAAATATTAGTCTTCTTTTGATTTTTATTCAACAAATTAAAAATGTGAAAGCTATTCTCAGCCTGCGGGCCATAAAAGGCTGGTGGCCAGCTGGATTTGGTCCGAGGGCCCTAATTTGCCTGTCCTAGACCACAGTTAGATACTCAGAGCTAGAGGGAAATTTTGTAGCCAGATGAGAACAAGCATGTTCGATTCACATCATTCCAATAATTACTGTACACCTGATAATGTACACAGGCACTGTGCCCAAGGATTCTAAGTTATTTGAAGCTCATGTGAATTTTGCAAGTAAAAATTGAAAAGACAACTCAGCTAGATTCCCACGTGGCTTATAAAATGACCTCACATATGCATCAGTTAAGTACATGTTATTAAACTCTCCACCCATGAAAGTTATCAGCTTCACAGTATAGAATATGTTTTAAAGGCAAAGGAACATAACCCACAGTGTCTGTTCAGTGCAGTATATTTAAACATCTATAATTTTGTTATTTTAAAACTAAATTTCTTCAAACAAGGCAAAGCACACATTCCTTACTCAGGGTTATGTACCAGAGATGCCAAGTTTAAATTTTCCAAACAAAGCTGCTTTTGAGTAATCTGAAGACAAAAAAAGCATTTGAAAAATCTCTGACATGCTGAAAAAAATAGCATTTTTTTTCACCTTTAGGTAATTCTGAATTGAGTAAATGGACTTTACTTTCCAAAATAAATCCATTTGGGAATGAAACTGAGAACGAGAAGCCAGATAAATCTTCCATGGATTCTATTCAGTGCTGTTGATGCCATGGGTTTTGGAGGAAAAAAAAGAAGGAATCAGAAGACAGGTTTCTAACTCTTAGTTGGCTGCAACTCCTTTTCATTATCACATATGCCCTGTAAAAATGGCCCCTAAACAGATTCCCAGTAGGATATAGGATATGACCTTGCAAAGGTTTTTGATAATGCAGTGGCCCTAGTAACCTGCTTGAAGGTGAGGAAGGAGACTTGAAATGAAGTACTGGGAGCCAAGGAGAGTGGTAAGGGAATCCATGTAGGGGAGAGGGTGGGAAAGGGAGCGGGTTAGACTGATGAAATAAGTAAGCATATCAGGATACAATAGCCAGTTCTCTCAATGCAGGAGAACGGATTTATAAATACGGAAAGAGAGAAAATCAGAATATACTTTGTGGTATTGAACTGGAATTGGAGACATAAAGTAAACTCATGGTTTTTATTATACATAATAGATAGACAAAGATACAAGTATCGATGTAAATGTGCATGTGAATGCATGAATGTATGTCTCTGTACATGTGTGTGTGACTGTGTGCTCAGTCATGTCTGACTCTCTGAAACCCCAGGGACTGTAGTCTACCAAGCTCCTCTGTCCATGGGATTTCCCAGCAAGAATACTGGAGTGAGTTGCCATATCCTTCTCCAGGGGATCTTCCCAACCCAGGGACTGAACTGCACCTCCCACATCTCCTGCACTGGCAGGTTGATTCTTTACCACTGGGAAGCCTCAATGTGACCATGCCCACTGATATGCCGTAGTTCTGTCCACAAAGAGCATGTGGGAGCAGCAATACTCTCAAAGCAAAGAGCACTCCAAACACTCCGATCATCTAAGTGCCATTCTCCACCAAAGACAGTCAGAGCTCCTTTGTAAAAGAGGCTGATTTCAAGGCTCCAGCTGGAGGAAGGAAAGTGTAAGATGAGTCTGGCTAAAGCCAGTGACCAGGAAATACTCAAAGAACGCCGGGTATGCGACAAACGGACACAGAAGACAGACTAAAGGGATTCCCACTGGCCAAATCTAGGACAATTTGAGTCAAGATAAATAATGATAGCAACAAATGATAACCCAGTGAATCAATGGGAAGCCATGGGTCCATCCAGATATAAATAAGGAAATGAATGAATAAATGAAGACTTTAGTGAAGAATGAGATGTTTACATAGCTTCAAAGTAACTTCTTACTGTACACACATAAATTGCAGGGGAAAAATGTTTATAATGAAGGAGTCTGGCAGACACCACTTTAGTCAAAGGTATCAAAATGACTGTGCACAAAATTGATATTGTGTACCACGTGATAGGATGTAATAAACGACCAGTCTTCTTCCTTCCCAGTGCACAGTATTATTGTACCTCCTTGCATTCTTAGGCATAACGCTATGACTTGGCTAACAAACTGTGAGCAGAAGTGGCATGAATCTTTTCCAGATAGGAGATGTAAGAGCCAGAGTCACTATTTCTATCCCTCTCTCTTTTTGTTTTTTACCCTGTCTTAGTGGATAGAAGCTTGTTTCTAGATGGGACATTATGTTGGCCTTAGTCTACTAACTACAATGGGAAGAGCTGTCCACTATCCCCACTCCATCCCATCCTGTCTCCTTTGGTATGTAGCTTGACAGAAAAATAAATTTTTGCTATATTAAGCCACTATTCTGGTGATGGTTTATTAGTACAGCTTAATTTAGCTTATTGTAAATGGTACACTGGTTGATGAAGTGGTTTTATTTGCATGCCTGTCTCCTCAGTAAAGTAGAAATTTTAAGAGCAAGAATGATACAATTTAATTTTGCAACCAAAAATTTATACTTTCTCTTATCTTCCCCCAAAAGGCAACAAGATCCATTCAATTCTTTTTTTTTTATTCAAGTATAGTTGATTTACAATGTTATGTTAGTTTCAAGTGTACAGAAAAGTGATTTAGTTTTTTTTTCTCTTTTTCCATTATAGGTTGTTCAGTTCAGTTCAGTCGCTCAGTCACTTCTGACTCTTTGCAACCCCATGAATTGCAGCATGCCAGGCCTCCCTGTCCATCTCCAACTCCCGGAGTTCACTCAAATTCAAGAGAATGCACTGGTCATAGCAAACACCCTCTTCCAACAACACAAAATAAGACTCTACACATGGACATCACCAGATGGTCAACACCAAAATCAGATTGATTATATTCTTTGCAGCCAAAAATGGAGAAGCTCTATATAGTCAGCAAAAACAAGACAGAGAGCTGACTGTGGCTCAGATCATGAGCTCCTTATTGCCAAATTCAGACTTAAATTGAAGAAAGAAGGGAAAACCACTAGACCATTCAGGTATGACTTAATCAAATCCCTTATGATTATACAGTGGAAATGAGAAATAGATTTAAGGACCTAGATCTGATAGAGTGCCTGATGAACTATGGACAGAGGTTCATGCCATTGTACAGGAGACAGGGATTAAGACCATCCCCATGGGAAAGAAATGCAAAAAAGCAAAATGGCTGTCTGGAGGAGGCCTTACAAATAGCTGTGAAAAGAAGAGAAGTGAAAAGCAAAGGAGAAAAGGAAAGATATAAGGATCTGAATTCAGAGTTCCAGAGAATAGCAAGAAGAGAAAAGAAAGCCTTCCTCAGCAATCAATGCAAAGAAATAGAGGAAAACAACAGAATGGGAAAGACTAGAGATCTCTTCAAGAAAATTAGAGATTATAGGTTGTTGCAAGATATTATACTATCCCTGTTCTCTATAGTAATTCTTGTTGTTTATCTATTTTATATACAATAATGTATATCCATTAATCCCAAACTCCTAATTTATCCCTCCCCCACTTCCACTTTGGTAACCATAAGTTTGTTTTCAATGTCAGTGTGTCTGTTTCTGTTTCATAGATGTCTTCATTTACGTAATACTTTAAATTTCATATGTAAGCCATGTCACATGATATTTGTCTTTCTTTGTCTGGCTTATTTCACTTTGTTTGATAATCTCTAGGTTTCTCCATGTTGCTACAAATGGCATTATTTCATTCCTTTTTATGACTGAGTAATATTCCATTGTATGTATGTACCACATCTTCTTTATCTATTCATCTGTACGTGGACACTTAGGTTGCTTCCATGTCTTCACTATTGTAAATAGTGCTGTTATGAACATTGGTGTGAGTGCATGCTCAGTCGCTCAGTCATGTCCAACTCTTTGTGACCTTATGGATGAACGTTGGAGATCTACTCAGTTTCCAACACTATGGATGAACATTGGAGTTCTACTCAATTTACAACCCTATGGATAAACACTGGAGATCTACTTAGTTCTTGAAGTCAGAAATCTGACTATATACATCTGCATCCCTCTAGATCTTTCACCTGTTCATGACCTGATCATTGTACCTTCTTAATACATCTGGAGTCTCTCCATTTATTTCCAACCTACTGGGCTTCCCCGGTGGCTCAGATGGTAAAGAATCGGCCTGCAATACAAGAGACCTAGGCTTGATCTCTGAGTTGGGAAGATCCCCTGGAGAAAGGAATGGCTACCCACTCCAGTATTTTTGCCTGGAGAATCCCATGGACAGAGGAGATGAATGGGCTACGATCCATGGGATTAAAAGGAGTAAGACACAGCTGAGCAACTTTTACTTCAGCACTCCCTCAATTCAGAACAGTATCTTCTTTTCTGGCATGTCTATGTGTAATCTCTTCATAGTCTCCTTGTTTCCAGGCTCCCACTCCTAGCCCTTCTCCACATTGCTCTCAGCCATGATTTCTAAAATGCATATCTAAATATGTCACTCCCCATCTGTGAGCCTTTGAGTCAAAGCCTCTGCATTGTCGTTAGACTAAAATCCAAATCCTTGAATATGATGAACAAAGCATCTTATAACCTGGTCCGCTCTAGAGTGTGAGCTCCCTAGCAGCAGATGGTTTTGTCTGTTTTGTTCACTGTTATATCCCTGGGGGAAAAGCACAGAGACTGATCCACTGAAGGTATTTGATGAATTGTGGTTAAGCAAATAGTCCTTGCTCACCTCCAGCCTCACTCATACTATTCTCTCTCTCCTTCGCTGCCTCCCTAAACTCCTGTCACAAATTCCTCTAAGGTGCTCCTCTGTTTCCTTCTGGCTGGAATGTACTTCCTCTGGTGGCTCCAGGGCTGACTCATCTCAAGCATCAAGTCTCAATTCAAAGGTCACCTCCTTACAGAGGTGGGTTTTCCTGATCCATTTATCTAGATTAGCCCCCACCTACCTGTTGCTCACTTCTGCTTCTATCAAGTCTTCTTTAACAACCTTCATAGCATGTTTCACAGTGTATTATTATCTAATTATTTGCTAATTTTATGTATTGTTTATCTTTCTCCTGTGGAAGCAAGCTCCTCCAGGACTATCTGTCTAGCTTTTGTCTGACACAGACAGGCATTATGTAGCTAAATGAGTGAATCCCTATTTGGTCCCCAAACCCTCTTCCCTCGTATCTAACACGGGCTGCCCTTTCTTTTCTACAAAGTGATTCATGTACAACTTCAGATTTTAATATCATTTTTAACTTTCTCACATTACTACCAATTACCAAGAGTAGTAGATTTAAATGAGACTTCATTATTACATATCACGTTTAGTGACCTTAATTTTTTTTTTTTTACTAATGTTTCCTCTTTATCAAACCCTCTCCCAACACACAAAACAAAGCTGTTAGTATAAATAGCACATCATGAAATGGAATTAAAATATCACCAACATTAAAAAGACGCAATATTTTAATGAACCATGAAATTTTCTGCCAAAATTTGCAGCTAACTGAATAATTTTTGGCAAATCCAAAAATCAATTTTGAATCAGATGCTGGGAAGCACTATCTACCCACACCTCCTGCTTGAGGTGGTCAGTATCCCACTGCCCTTGTCCTCTGGGGCATCACCCCCACCTCCTGTCACGTTTGCATTTAACTCTCTTAATCCCCAGGAACAGCTGTCCAATCTAGTTGCCTCAGGAAGTGAAGGTTCCTGTCAGAATGTGCACAGTAATAAAGAAGAAGGGGATATCAGCCAAGAAACTAGGCTTCAGTACAATTCAGGAAAAGCTGAACAACCAGGCCCTATGGGAAAAACTGAACTGGAGACAGAAAGAGAATTGTTCTAAATCCAAAGCAATTCTAGGGATCTCAGCAGAAAGTTTCTAGATTTGTTTTCTAAGGCTCTATCCTTAACTCCATTCAGCTACTCTGCTTTTTCTGTTTCTGTGTGTGTTTACCCATCTCTCTTCCCACTACACGTGACTTATTAACTCTCTCTTGCTCATTCTTCTTATTCACTGATTCAGCTTCCTCATAACCTCACCTGGCTCTTGACATCACAAGACTGAAACAGGAGGGAAGGGACAGGGCACAACCTTTGAAAGAATGACATAGTCTGAGGCCACAACAAACCGATTAGAACCAAATGAGTCCAAGATGGTGGAAAAGTTGAGTTCCACTAGACCTTGAGCCTCAGTATACACTTGCTCCTTGGAAAAAAAGCTATGACCAACCTAGACAGCATATTAAAAAGCACAGACATTACTTTGCTGACAAAGGTCCATCTAGTCAAAGCTATGGTTTTTCCAGTAGTCATGTATGGATGTGAGAGTTGGACTATAAAGAAAGCTGAGCACCGAAGAATTAATGCTTTTGAATGGTGGTGTTGGAGAAGACCCTTGAGAGTCCCTTGGACTGCAAGGAGATCCAACCAGTCATCCTAAAGGAAATCAGTCCTGAATATTCAGGAGGATTGATGCTGAAGCTTAAACTCCAATCCTTTGGCCACCTGGGGTGAAGAACTGACTCACTGGTAAAGACCCTGATGATGGGAAAGATGGAAGACAGGAGGAGAAGGGGACGACAGAGGATAACATGGCTGGATGGCATCACCGACTCAATAAACATGAGTTTGAGCAAGCTCCGGGAGGTGGTGATGGACAGAAAAAGCCTGGCGTGCTGCAGTCCGTGGGCTTGCAAAAGTCAGACACAACTGAGAGACTGAACAGAACTGATCTGATACTCTCATTGTAACACACTTATAAGCTAAATGACAGACCCACAGGGGCCATAGCAGTTCCAAGGCTGACCATCAAAGACCTAAAGTTGAGTGGCTCAGTTCCTGGAAATCTCTCCCACTTCCCCAAAATGGTTGGAATAAGCCTACAAAATTAGCCAATCCATAAAAGTTAACCACACTAGGTTTTGATGCCACTCTCACCTTTTGAAATGGCCCACACTCTATCTGTGAAGTGTGTTTCTCTCTAAATAGATCCACTTCTTACCTATCACTTTGTCTCTCCCTGAATTCTTCCTATGGTAAGACATCAAGAACCTGAGCTTCAATAAGTCCTGAAACCAACTGTGTGATCTCATGATCTCAGTTAAAAGACCACTGAGCTTTGGCCAGGTTCAAGTCCCAGTAAGAGTTTAGGTTGGGTTTGAGTCTCAGTACATGGGTTCAAGCCCCAATCTGAGTTGCACAGTTTCAAGACCACAGCTTTGCATCAGAGTCCACTTTTTGCATCTTTTGAACATGAGTTCCCTGACATATCCAAGATGTGTCTTGCTTCCCAATTACACGTTCCTAAGGACTACATGCCTACCAAGGCAGCTCTTTTGGTCAGAACATCTTAGTTGCTCAAGATGGAACAGCAGTCTTCATGTTGATGCCTTCTTGTCTTTATCCCACTGGGCCCAGGAGAATAAAGACACACAGTTCCAAGCATGGCAGGCTAGGGCCCTTCTGCAGCAGGAGATGAGGTGGGGGCAGTGTTCCCAAGAAGGAGCTGTGAGCAGCATGGACCACAGTTATGAAACCAAGCAGGATCCTATGGGAGCTCCCAGGCACATGGTTTTTGAGGACAGGATTCCAGTGTGCCCCGCTTTGCCTGGCAAAGCAAGAAAATTATTCTTTTCTACTTCACCAAAAACTCTGTCTCTGAAATCATTTTGGCACTGGTGTACAGAGAGGCTGAGCTTTTGGCATCAGGTACATGTTCAATATTTAACACCAATATATTTAATACTTTGACCACTGTATTATATTATAACTGATTTCCTTTGTAATCTTATGTTGTATCTTATGCCTCTATAATTTTTCTGCGGAGGTTTTCATAGGCTTCCTAAGACTGCCAAAGGCATCCATGGAACAAAGGTTTAAGACCCTTTGCCCTAAATTCAGATCACCTTGAGAGCACAGATTGTGTCTTATTTTCTGCCGTGCTCTTAGGGTCCAGTACAATGCCTACCATGGAAGAGTCAGTAAAACATTGTGGAAATATAGGGAACTATAATCAACATACAGTCATAAACCACAGTGGAAAAAAATGTGATAAAGAATATGTATATGTATAACTGAATCACTTTGCTGTACATCAGAAATTAACACAACATTGCAAATCAACTATTCGTCAATAAACTTTGAAAACAAAAACACTGTGGAAATACTGGGTACGTAGAGCCCCAGTATCATGGCCCATGGAAGGCACGCCATGAAAGTTATTAACTGAATAACTCAACCTCTGAAGCCCCAACTTGCTGGCTGTGGCCTCCCTCCTCAAGTCTTATCCAGTTGATTCTGCATTCCAGCATACTGAAGCAAGGAATCATTTATCAAGTAGGCTGGTACACTATCAACAATCAATTTTTACAACAATGCAAAATCCTCAGTCACTCATAAATTACTTCAAGATAAACACCAGGCATTGAAGTGAAGTGCTGCCAGATTAATGAACAGTTCCAGAATCTAATGAGTGGTTTCTAATGTCTGGAGAGCCTCCTCTAAGGAGAATTCTCCAGTACTGGGGATAGGCCTGTTGTTCAGCCATTCGTGCACAGCACTGATTTTCAAGCCAGCTGGTGAGAGTCAGTGAGGCAATCTGAGGACTTGGACAGATTTCTTCATGTGCAGAGCTAATTGGCTCATATGGAAACTAAACCGATGACCTTGATTTCCTTAGCCCCGCAGCCTAACCAGCTGAGCTAATCATCTTGACCACCTGAATGGACACAGACCCTTCCAGAGAAGAAGCAAAGCACAGCAAGCCACGATGAAACAGAATTAAGAAGAAAGAAAATTCTGGAATAACATCCTTGATACTTCGTTTCCTGCTCACAATAATAGCTTCGGGCTTCAAAGTAACCATCTTCTTCCTTACTCCACCCAAGCCCTGACCCTTGAGTGTATGACAGCAGAGAGCGGTAAAGGTCACGTCCTCAAGTGTCTTGCAAGATCGCTGGCACAGACACCAAGAAGAGCTCATCCAAATTTTTTACTATGATATATTTTTCTTTTGCCAGCTTCAGATGAGCTTTGCTTTTGATCCACCCAAAAGACTATAGGAGAACTGGGGTTCACGTCCTCCACTCCTCCTAAGGAAAGCCCTTCCTGACCGGATGCAGGGACTCTCCCAGGCTCTGATATGCTCCAAGGGAGATGAATTTACAGAGAGCTTTGAATGAACCAGAAACAGTACTGGGCGTTTTACATCTGTTATTTAACTTAATTCAGAGGTATGGGCATTTAAAAGATATTTAAAACACTTTCCTTCCTTTAAAACACTTTCTCCTTCTCCTTCAAGAGAAAGAGAAATACTGTATGACATCTCTTATATGTGGACTCTAAAAAGAAATGACACAAATGAGGTTACTTACAAAACAGAAACAGACTCCCAGACTTTGAGAATGAGCTTATGGTTGCCCGGGGAAAGGACTGGGAGAAGAAATAGTTAGGGGATTTGGGGATGGACATGTACATTCGGCTATATTTTAAATGGATAGCCAACAGGGACATACTGTATAGCACAGGGAACTCTGCTCAATGTTTTATGGCAGCCTGGATGGGAGAGGAATTTGAGGGAAAGTGGATACATGATTCTGTGTGACTGAGTCCCATTGCTGGCCACCTGAAACTCACAGCATTGTTTGTCAACTGACTATACCCTAATACAAAATAAAAGTTTGGTGTGTGTTTTTTTAAGAAATAAAACTCTTTCCTTCTAACCTGTCTTTAACATTAGTCCTCAGATTTAAAGAATATGTGAGCTGGATACAGTCATAAGTGATGAGAATGAGTAAGTTAATACAATAAAATATTTGCTACGTAATTCTTACTAGAGATTGATTTATCAGGCTAGCCCATTGTCACTCCTGTCATGCAGGAAAAATGGTCAATGGGATACTGAGATTTTAGGGCTTTATTTATTGATATAGTTGTGCCAGCAATGTACTTAATACTACTGGAAGCATAATAAATTTTGAAGTTGACGGGGAGTAGACGAGAGTTCTGGGAACCATGCCACCAGTGAGATGTCATTAGACGGGGTGATAAGAGGGCACGAAATAGGGTGACCAAAATTTCCCAGGCTGCCCAGAACAGCCTTAGTGATGCTGGCTGTCCCAGCATAATTATTCACTGTGTCCCAGTTTGCATGATCGTGGGTAAGAAGTCTCACTATTGCTAAGATGTCAATTCTCCTGAAACTGATGTATTGAATCAACAGCATTTTTGCAGGTAAAGCCTGCAAAAAAAGCAGGCTTTTTTGCAAACTGTCAGGCTGACTCTAAAATGCATACAGCAATACTAAGGGCCTAGAAAAGCTAAAATGACTTCAAAAAGAACAAAGTGAGAGGACTAATACTACCTTAGTTCTAGACTTATTGTAAACCTGTAAAACAATGTGATATTGATATAAATATAAATTTAAAATCAACAAAATAGCCCAGAAACAAACCCATCAATGTGGACAACTGCTTTTTGACAAAAGTGCAAAAGCACTTTTTAATGAAGGAAAAAAGTCTTTTCAGCAAATGGTTCTGGAAACAGTTGACAGTTTATATGTTAAATAATTGAACTTTGACCCATACCACATACAAAAAGTGATTCAAAATGAGTCATACACTGAAGGATAAACCTAAAACTCTACAACTTCTATAAGAAAACATAAGAGAAAGCCTGACTTTGGATTGCACCTGAAAGTAAATTGATAAATCCAATTTCATCAAAACTTTAAACTTTTTTTCTCTATGGAACACACTGATAAAGAATTAAAAGATAAACCACAGAAATGGAGAAAATATATACAATCATATATCTGATAAGGAGCTAGTTACTGGGGACATTTAAAAAAAAATTTTGAAAAACAAAAGCTTTTAATAGGTACTTTATATAAGAAGATATATGATGGCAAATATGCACATGAAAAGATGCTCATCCTCATTAGTCATGAGCAAAAAATTAATTAATTAGATATTATCACACACCTACTGCTGCTGCTGCTGCTGCTAAGTCGCTTCAGTCATGTTCGACTCTGTGCGCCCCCATAGACGGCAGCCCACCAGGCTCCCCCGTCCCTGGGATTCTCCAGGCAAGGACACTGGAGTGCGTTGCCATTTCCTTCTCCAATGCAGGAAAGTGAAAAGTGAAAGTGAAGTCGCTCAGTCGTGTCCTACTCCTAGCGACCCCATGGCCTGCAGCCCACCAGGTGCCTCCATCCATGGCATTTTCCAGGCAAGAGTACTGGAGTGGGCTGGCATCGCCTTCTCCGATCACACACCTACTAGAATGTCTACAATTAAAAATATTGACCATACCAAGTGTTGAAGAAGATGTGGAAGAGTTAGAACTCTCATACACTACTCATTAGAATTTAGAATGTAAAAATAGTTCAGAAAATAATTTGGCAGTTTCTTAAAATGTTAAACATACACCTACCATAATATCCAACCATTCTACTCCTGGATATTTACCCAAGAAAAAAGAAGACACATATCCATGCAAAGAATTATACATGTATGGTCATAATAGCTTTATTTGTAAGAGCCAAAAAGTCAGAAACAACATAAATATCTATCAACAAGTGACTAGATAAGCAAGCTAAGATATACCCATACAACAAGGGACAACTGCTTGACAAGGGACAACTCACCAATAACAAGGAATAAAAAGATATGAACTATTGATACAACACATGGGCTTCCCAGGAGCCTCAGTGGTAAAAAAAATCTACCTGCCAGTGTGGGAGATCTAAGAGACTTGGGTTCAGTTCCTGGGTCCGGAAGATCCCCTGCAGAAGGAAAGAGTAACCCACTCCAGTATTCTTGCCTGAAAAATTCCATGGACAGAGGAGGCTGTTGGGCTAACAGTCCATGGAATTGCAAATAGTTGAACACAGCTGAGCACTCATGCAACATTGATACAACACAGAGTGAACCTCAGAAGAATTATGCAGAGAGAAAGAAGTCAAACCAAAAGAGTACCTACTGCATGATTTCATCTGTATAAATCTCTAGAAAATACAAACTAATCTATAGTGACAGAAACAACAGTGGTTGCTTGTAGAGTAAGGCAGAGGACCAGGGAGGAGTGGTAAGGAGATGATTAGGAACGGCAGGAACTGAGGGATGGGGAGTATATAGGTATATTATCTCAATTGTAGTGATAGTTTCTTGCCTTCATGGGTTTATACACATATCAAAACTTAAAATTATACACTGCTATGGAGCAAGCAGGCTCCACAGCTCAGTGATTAGAGTGTTGGTCTTGTAAACTAGGGGTTGTGAGTTCAGTCCCCTCTGGGACCTCTTACTCATTCCTGCTTTTTGGTTTCCCTTGTGGCAGAGAAGGTAAAGAATCTGCCTGCAGTGGGGGAGACCTGTGTTCCATCCCTGCATTGGAAAGATTCCCTGGAGAAAGAAATGGCTGCCTACTCCAGTATTCTTGCCTGGAGAATTCCATGGACGGAGGAGCCTGGTGGGCTAGCTACAGGTCCATGGGTTGACAAAGAGTCAGACATGACTGAGAGACTTTCACTTTCAGTTATATAAAATAGATTAAAAAATAAGGACCTACTGCATAGCAAAGGGAACAATAGTCAATATCTTGTAATAACCTGTAAGGGAAAAGAATCTGAAAAGAATATATATAACAAAATTTTTAAAAATAAAACCATTAAACCTCAAAAGTTATTCATTGTTAAACCTTAAAAAAACTTAAAATTATACATATTAAATATATACAGTTTATTGTATGACAATCATTCTGTAACCAGGCTGTTAAGAAAATTTATGAGTGACTTATGCTAGTAAGTGATGGAGTTGAGATTTGATTTGAGGGCTTCTGGCTCCAGAGTCCATATTCTTAACAGTCTTAAGCCACTTAGCAGAGTTACTCAATATACAGAAAGTGTGGTTGTTACTGTTATTATTGTTATTTTTATCTAGTCCTAAACTTCTCCTTTAGAGATACTGATACTGGCCCCATAGAAGCCAAAGGATTTGTCAATGTTCCTTGACACATAAGCACCAAACTTGAGACTGTCCCCTATGCTCTGACTTCCATGCCAAAGCCCCAGTCCCTTCCTCTCTGCCATGAAGTCCCTGCCAGAATCAGCAGACAAGGGTGGTGCAGTAAGAAAGCACTACTTCAAGCCCTGGCAGCACCAGCTGAGTGACTTTGGTGTGCTTATGTGAATTCTTAGTTTTCTCATTAGTGTGTGGGAAATGCCCTGATGATAAGTTATAAGATCACTTGAGCATAATTTGACCCTGGGGCATAGAAGATCACCATAAAGGAGTAGGTAGACATTAAAAGGAGAGGTAAAGAACCCTCAAGGACCAGTGTTACCTCTTCAGGACTTTACTCGGCCTGTACTCTGTGTTGCAGCAACAAGGGGCCATGACTGCCTGTCTACCTGTCCAAACACACTTCTGGAATCTCATCAAGGTACTTAGAAATGTGATGCTCCAGTCATTCCAGATTTCACATTGACTACCCAGGAGTGGACCCACCATAGAAAGCCTTTGGGACTTCAGGGGAGACAATATTTTCATAATAAGATCCAGGCTTTAGGTCTTTAACAACAGGTGCAGGAGAAAGCCTTTCTGGCATCTCAAGGACTCTCCTCTCCCCTCACTTGTGTTCTTTTCATTTTTACAACTTACACAGTTCTACAAATGGAGGTAGTAGAAGAGGTCTCTATTATGCTTTCTTCCAAATGTGTAGGATGCTCTCCTCTCCCCCACTACCCCTCCCCTCCACTGCATACACACATAGAATGAGAACTATTGCAGTAACTTTCTATTTTAGTTTGGAGCTCCCTCTTTTGAACGTCTTAAGACATGAATTTAAGTGCAAACCACCTGTTAGAGAGGGAATCCCAAGAAAAACTGCCAAGGGTATAGGAAGTAAGATGAAGAAAGGAAGAGCAGACAGCCAATAATAAGTTTGTTATCAAACAAGACACCACTGTGGATAAATGGAGCTTA
Organism: Nanger dama; assembly: GCA_917880005.1. Taxonomy (NCBI): domain Eukaryota; kingdom Metazoa; phylum Chordata; class Mammalia; order Artiodactyla; family Bovidae; genus Nanger; species Nanger dama. The sequence goes on along the minus strand of CAKJTW010000047.1, from coordinate 836,695 downwards.
ATACTGCTGATGCCTCTAAGAGTTAGTGTAGAAAATGCATCTCAGGGTTATGTCACCTGAGTAGGGAAGGATCCAAGGCATTTATATACCAACTCCCATCAATTACTGATTGAGTGGATGCTGCCTTGGACAAGCTTAGTCCAGAGGAGGAGACAGAATTTTAAACGGTACAAACTCCTGATAGTTGCTATGTATGTCTTATTCAACTTTGAAGTTCAGCCTAACCTAAGATAGTTTCCTAGGACTGACAGCCTCCTATGCTAAGCAAAGCAGGAGGCTAGTGCAAAACTTCATCATCCCAAGATAGACTTCAAACCAACAAATGAAGATGTTGGCATTTGGAAATCGACCAGCAGGCACTGAAGAGGTAAGAGTGAGGGAGGGATGCCAACAGTTGCTTTCCTCGGGTAGTACAGCATCATTTAGCAAGCACTGACGTCACATATCTAGAGCGGCATGCTCACCAAATATTCAAGGGCTCACCCACATTTCCCAGCCATGGAATCAAAAGACTGAACAGAGGTGATATGCATTATTTCCAGGCAAAAACAAGTCAATGTACAACCCTTCCACCCTCTCTTCCCTAAAGCCACAACCATCAGATAGCTATGGGATGCAGCCAGACTGTATCATTGTGTTCCATTGAGAAAGAAACTGATCTGCAAAGCTGCAAGACTCACAGCCAACTTCTTGGAAAAGAGAAATAAACCAATACATGTTCAGCCACTGAGATTTCCAGATTTGTCTGTTACTGCAGCACAGCTTAACTTAACCTGTCTGATGGGTAAGATCTTTGGTTCTTCTGAGCTCAATTTTCATGTTCTTTCAAATAGTTACAAGTAATTCAACATACAATTACTACATCCCAGACAATATCTTTGAACTGGAATACAGCAGTGAATGAAAGGACATAAAAATGCCTACCTCGGGCAGCGATGGAGATGCAGACATAGAAGAAAGACTTATGGACACGGGAGTGGGAAAGGAAGGACAAGGTGGGATGAATGGAGAGAATAGCATGGAAGCGTATACTTTACCATATGTAAAATAGAGAGCCAATGGGAATTTGCTGAATGACTCAGGGAACTCAAATCAGGGCTCTGTAACAACATAGAGTGGTGGGAAGGGCTGGGAGGGTGGGCCGGAGGTTCAAGAGGGAGGGCACGTAAGAGCACCTATGCCTGATTCATGTTGATGTATGGCAGAAATCAATGCAACATTGTAAAGCAATTATCCTTCGATTAAAAATAAATACTTTTTTTTCTAATGCCTGTCTCTGTGGGTCATAACACATACATTTGGGAAGTAACCATCACCATGAAGGGGAAAGTTTGTTTCTCTTCACAGCTTGTAAGAAGCCAATGGGAAATAAGCTTGCTATAGGGAAAGCTCTTCTGGTATTTGGAGGGAGGCAGTCAGTCAGTTGATATATGTGAAGTGAGAGAAAAGGAAAGAAATGTCAATGCAAGTTTCTCTTGGCATATCATTTCAATATGTGTTGAATACCCACTTTGGACCAGGCTCTACACTAGATGACGGAGATCAGAATTCTACTGTACTTTACATGCCAACTCTACTGAGCTGAGTGAAATGGAAACTAAATTTAAATTCCTTCATCGTTGGTCTGTGTCTTATCTAACTCTGAATCTCAGCCTGACACAGATGTCCGTAAGTGTTTATAGAATGTACTAATAATTGCACATAATTGTTTCACACCATCTGAAATGAAAAATATATGTTAAAAAGGAGCAAATCAATCTGTCACCCTACACATGTTCACCCTCAGCAACTAAGGTTTTGCATTTGTGCCAAAGGAGGAGACCAGAGCTATGACCTCCTGTATCACTCCCAGAGTGGACGTACACAGCTCTGCAATCAGCAGTCAACTGAAAGATTGGGCTCTGGGGAGATGAGCATCAAAGGCCTAACAGCTGCTCAGAGCTCAACTTGAACTTGAGAGCTGCATAGAAAAATCTATAAAATAGAATGTTAGCCCTAGGGACTAAAATTCAGTCATCAACCTTCCATTTGAAGCATGTCCAGTCTACACAGATCACTGAAAACCTCTGCTGTCTATTTCAAGGACTTGTGAGCATTTCAAGAAACTCTCATATTGCCCTCCATTTAAAAAAAAAAAAAAAATTCTTTTGGTCATGTGGGATCTTACTTCCCTGATCGGGGATCGAATCTAGCAGCAATGGCAGCATAGAGTCTTAACTACTGGACCACCAGGGAAGACCCTACCTTTTTTTTTTCGTTTGTTTTTGAAGTGAAGGCACGCTGTGCATCCAGAAAAGAAATCAAACTGGTACATTAGTTATGTCTTGAGGTCTCTGGTTAGCATATTCTCACCTCCAGCGCTGTTCTCAGCCATCCACATGCCTCTATCCTGCTGGGACCCTTGATTCCTGTGATAAGCAAGCAGAGCCTAGGAAAGTCCTTGGCAGAGTCTGTTTGGAGGAAACTGACAAACTAAGACATCCTTCATGAATGACCACAGTCAAAATAAATCCAAGATGTAGAAATGTATAAACATTTACATTTACATGACCTAGAGCAAGGTCGTTCTTACCCAGAAAACAGGGCACCCTCAGCCTCTTCACTTTTCCAGGCAATATTAGATGTTCAGGAAATCACTGCTTTGACAGTCACCCACCCAGGGGTCTCTGGAGAAGGCAGAGCACTAATTCCCCCAATAGGACCCACCCCTTCATCCAGTGGGTCTGCAGTGTGTCCCCTCTGTCTACCCACACTGCACTCACTGGCTCTGATTTCATAATGACCATTCCATTGCTGGTAGATTAGCACTAATTAAAATATAGAATATCTGAAAGGTACCAGCCCCTTTTATCCCTTGGCAAATTCCACTTACTTAGCTCACAGCTTTGTCTGGCCAGCAAAGCGCTCTGTGAAATCTAATCCACTACGATGCTAGTCATCTCTTTCTTTTAGATAGATAGCCTACACTGTAGCTTACCCCAACAGTTGGAAATGATATTAAATGACCCTCTGATAAGCATCAGAAACCAGTTGCTTCTCACTACTAATCATCTGTTTTTGGAACTAACTGCAAAGCCAGCATATGCTCAGTCATAGCTCTGACTCTTTTAAACAATGTCTGCTGACCTTTCATCTTTCCCCATTGCTTGATTTGCTTTCTTGTCCATCCTCTCCCTACTCATCACTTTAGCCCTAAGGAAAAAAACACGAGATTGTTTTTCTTTTTCCACCTCCTCCCCACCCCAAATCTCACCTCTGTAGAACAGCAAACCACATCTTACCTATGTGGAATGCAGAAGAAATGTTTTCCTTTTGATACTAAAGAGTCCTCCCAGCAATTAAGTAAACACTGGCCACACCACAGAGCTGGTATGTTATTGCAGAGCACAGGAGAGCAGAGTTTTTTTCCAGAGTTGTGTCAAAAGAACCTCAGGCTTTGGCCTCAACTCCAGGAAAGAGATGAAAACATCATGCACGTGTCAGAATGCCAACTGCGACTGTATGCACAGACTGCTATGGTGTCAGAGGACATGATGGAACAACAGGATCCTCTTTACAAATAGCTTGTGGGATTCCCTCTCCTCCTCCCAAGCAGGAACCAGGCTGAGATCAAACACTGTGTTCTGAGAGGTTCCACTCCATCAGCAACGGGCTGACTTTTGAACGGTGTTGTCAACAGGGCATCTTCACAGTCCAGTGCTTCAGGAATTACTAAACAAAAGGCAGAGGGCCAGACTATGCCACAGGGACCAGTCAAGCTCATATCTTTCCCAAATTCTTAGAGTTGTGACATTCTCAACCAGAATATGAAACAAAAAAGTGGAACCAGAGAACATTGAAATAATTCTTTTCAGCACACCTGCATTTCAATATGAGCAAATTATGATTATTTAAGATGAAGCTTCAACATTCAGAAATGCATCACTGAGCTAATGTGGTTCATTCCAAGGCTTCAGACAGGGAATGTAGCAAGCTGCTCCTATTCTGTGTTTGATTTGCCTAATGGTAATAGGAGAGTCATTCCAATTCTCTTTCTCCATTTTCCCATCCCTTAAAAAAGAAACATTTCGATTCTTCAATAGAGCATCTAAAAGGACTAAGAAATAATAAAGTCCCCATGTGAAAAAGTCCCCCAGTATAGCCACAAGGAGTGAGCCAATTATTAATAAAAACACTCCAACCAAGGTTTCCATCTTTCTCTTGATTCTGAGTATGTGGTTACTTTTGTCCATAGCATCCTAGGGCAAGTTAATTTTATTAAGAACATTTTTAGAAAGCTAGAATGTCAGAAGTTGACACTGCTCCCTTTCCAGCCCTCTATTCTTGGTAACATCATGAAATATCGCCTGGCCCCAAAAGTGAGTTGCACCTTTTTTCAATCTAACAGCCATTCTGTGGATAGCATTTGTTTTCCACCGCTGCCAAGGAGACAATCTGGCTCTCATTTCCTTTGAAGAAGAGCCCATTATGATGAGTCAGGTCTACAGTGGGAATAATTAGGTCAAATAAATGAGCCCTTCCAGCTGCCTATGGCACCACTCAACACCCCCATGTTACAGATAAAGGAGACAACACTGGAGCAAAAGCAGAGTTTATCTCTTGTGAGTTCCCCCTTATCTCTGGCCCAAGGGATGTTATCAAAATGTACACAAGGTAATCACAGCTCCTCTCTTTGCATCTGGAGAAGTCAAAACTGGTCCATAGAATTGTATGATGGTCTCAATGCCTGTCCATTCTACGAAAGACGTCTCCTGTCCCAGCTGGCAGGCTCAAGACAGCCTCTGCCTTGTGTCATATTTGCCCCGTGATCTCCCAGTCACCTTATCCTGGGCTGTCATGTCCACTAGCAAGAGAAAGAGGAAATTCAAGGATGTGGGAGTCATATGCTAGCTCTCATTACTATGCAATCGAAGCTGATATCTGCAGCTCATCCTTCAAACGAGACTCTCCGGTAGTTTTGTTCAACATCTCATACACACATGAGGAAACTAGGGTCAAATTAGAGATGCCAACCTGCCACCCAGATTGAAGAGCTCCTCTCCTCTGCAGGAAGTGGGGGATGCAGAGAGAAACAGTTCTAAAATATGCTAGCCTTTCTTTCAAGAGTCTCATTACTCAGAAAAATAATCTTTAGTTTTGTTTCTTTCTAATCTTTTTTTTCTACTTTATTAAAACATTCAGAAATTATTATAACATCAGTTGAGTCAGTTCAGTCACTCAGTCGTGTCCGATTCTTTGCAACCCCATGATTTGCAGCACGCCAGGCCTCCCTGTCCATCACCATCTCCTAGAGTTCACTCAGACTCACGTCCATCGAGTCCGTGATGCCATCCAGCCATCTCATCCTCGGTCGTCCCCTTCTCCTCCTGCCCCCAATCCCTCCCAGCATCAGAGACTTTTCCAATGAGTCAACTCTTCGCATGAGGTGGCCAAAGTACTGGAGTTTGAGCTTCAGCATCATTCCCTCCAAAGAAATACCAGGGCTGATCTCCTTCAGAATGGACTTATTGGATCTCCTTGCAGTCCAAGGGACTCTCAAGAGTCTTCTCCAACACCACAGTTCAAAAGCTAAGAGCTCTCAAAAGTCACAACATCAACTTAGGATTTCATCCCTGATGTTGACATGGGTCATGGACCTCATCCAAGGGCTAAAGACGCATCTCATGACCATGCTCGTTCCAAACAATATGCTGTCTTAAAGATACTTCCACTCACTTGTTAAACCTAAACCACCATCTGAAGGCTCTCATGCAAGTGGATTCTCTTGAGTTGTAGTTGCTTTGTTTCCTCCAAGGGTTCCATTGGTTTGGGTTATTCCAGCAGCACAGGAAATAAGAAATCTCCTATCTTTTAAAAAGTAAAACTTAAAAGGAATTTGGCTTACATTGAAGTAATCGGTAGGAACCAAAACACTGCTCACCAGTCCTTCCTTCAAGCTGTATACAGTAATTGCCACATCTCACACTTAATGCCTGAGTAGAACTTTGGGAAGGAGGGAACAACTATGAACCTAAAAATTAGCACATTTTCAATGATTCTGGGATAATAAACTGTCAAACAAAATTTATCAAAAAATGTCTTTCATATACTCATTAATTAATTAAAATATTTATTTTATGGGCTTCCTGCTGGCTCAAACAGTAAAGAATCGCCTACAGTGCAGGAGACCTGGGTTCGATCCCTGGGTTAGGAAGATCCCCTGGAGCAGGGAATGGCAACCTACTCCAGTATTCTTGCCTGGGAATTCCATGGACAGAGGAGGCTGGTAGGCAATGGCCCATGGAGTCCCAAAGAGCTGGACATGACTGAGGGACTAACATTTGAATCCACTATATTATTTATTATATATTTAATTTATTAATTATAGCTAACTCAATCATTATCTTTTTCTATCATTATCATATCTATTTCTGACATTGAAGTTATTAATTATATTCATGAATTAATTACTGAGTAACTGCAAGACATGAGACACTTTTCTTTCCCTGCTCCACCTGCAGATGTGAACAGCAGCCCAGCTGTCCATCTGTTGTACAGTAAAGCCTGAATGCAGGCAGCATCTTCTCCTCAGGCACCAGGATAATTCACAAGTATGGGAGACGAGGAAGGTTTGCCTTGGGAGACGCTATGTAAAATGGCAATGCTGACTGACAGTACAGCTCCTATACGAATGCCCCCCAGTTCTGATTTCCTCCCACACTGCCTGCGGGTTTACCCAGAGAAAAGGACACCATAGCCCCAAAGTAAGAGCAAGTAAAATTGTTATTATCTTTACAGCCTGAAAGCGATTTTATTCGCTCGTCGTACTCTAACCTAACTTCCTCTCCTAGGATGTGCCCTCTCCTAAGTTGTAAGAAATGCTGGCATCATCACACCTTCGACTTGTGATTCCGGCACTTCCATTTCATGAGCAAAGCACAACTGTTCCCAAATGAAGCCGTATTTCACCTCCCCCAGGAGGCTGGATCCAAGCATAGTACACATTGAGAAGAGTGAATAGATGTGGGGAAGGAAGGTAGGAGGATCCTTTCATTGGGGCAAGAAATGACTTCTGGCCCCTGGCCCCCTGTGGAGGAACGCCGTTAGATTGGCTCTGACAGCCGGTGCTGGAGAAACAGCTTGTTCCTCAAGTGCACCAAGTTCAGCAAGTGTTTTGGGTGAAGGGTGGGAGTGGATATGCTCATGCCTGCAGTCACTGAAGCCCAGTGCTGTGCTCAGTAAGGCGAGGATGGGGAAGCCGAGGTCTAGCAGGGCCTGTTAATTCATATGAGTGTTGACCTAGTTGGCTGGACTGGAAATGAATTCACAGCAGAGTGGCCTCACGGCCCCTGCTGTTATAATCAGGGCAAGAACTGCAAAGAATTTTAAGCTGAAACTCCAATACTTTGGCCACCTGATGCAAAGAACTGACTCACTTGAAAAGACCCTGATGCTGGGAAAGACTGAAGCCAGAAGGAGGAGGGGATGACAGAGGATGAGATGGTTGGATGGCATCACTGACTCGATGGACATGAGTTTGAGTCAACTCAGGGAGTTGGTGATGGACAGGGAAACCTGGCATGCTGCAGTCCATAGGGTCACAAAGAGTCAGACATGACTAAGTGACTGAATTGAACTGAATATAAATGGAACAAAATTTTAAAAGACAATTTTCTCCTCTTATTCCCCTATTCTGCATCTTTAATCTGTGATTGAAAGGATATGAAAATCTTGAGTGTACCACCAGTACAGAAGAGAAGATGGAATATCCTGTGATGTGAAACATTCTCAAGTGAGAAAAGGGATCAGAGAGATCTGGAAAACCACTACAGCCATTTTGCCCTTTTCTTCATTTCTCTCATGCTCTCTCCAAAAGTTCTCCCCAGGACAAAGTAAACAAGGTGGTGGTTGGGAGTGCATGTTTTACTGGCATGGAAAGGAAAAGAAAGATGTCAAAAGAAAGCAGAATGAACCCCCCTTTCCACCTGAAGAAGGACAAGACCAGTAGCCACCATCACTTGTCCTGAAGCACCAGCTTGGGGTGGAGCTGGGTGTTGCTGATAGGGTCTCAGCAATTCCCCTCTTTGCAGAATCTGAAACTCATTTGCCTGACAATAAGTTCTCTTTTGTGAGACAAGAATGGGTGACCTTTTCCCCCTAAATTCCCATTGTAGGGGCCAGGGAAGAGAGCTTAGGATCCCTTCTCTTGGCCTTCACACCGTGGGAAAGAGGACCTAGAGTTTAAATGCTTGAAAAATGCCCTGAACAGCTTTGAAAATCATTCAGCGTGAGCGACTGCCCCCTGATCAAATGTTTAAGTTGTGTCGCGACAGGAATGCCTCTCAGGTCGTTGACCCAGCCCCAGACACAGAGCCTGTTCCCTTTGTCAGTAGATTCTTGCCGCTTGTCTCCTTTCTGAAACCACTTTCTAAAGAATTAGCTGGTGAAGTCAGTTTCCTAGGAGAATCCACCATGTGTCCCCAGCAGATACTTCCCCTCCTTGCAACCCATTAGGTAAATTTAAAGAACAAATTAGTCCGCAAATTAGGCCACTCCCACCCCCATCTCCAACTCACCACTTAAATCATGCTATTTTGTCAGTGGGTTTGTAGCCAAGCTTTCAAATCAGAGTCCTCCAACCATGAGTCTATAACTCAGGAGAACAATCACCAAACAACTGTCTCTTCAGTTTCTCCCATCTGGTATCTGCTCCCTTGTGAATGGGGTACCCACCAGCAGGAAGGGTTTGAGTTAAGGTGAGTTAAGTCTTGAAAAGAAGGAGGTAAGGAAAGAACAGCAACATCAAACCATCCCAGGAGGCAGGGGTTGGTGGAGAGTTTGAAACCCTTCAAGCGGCTCTTTCTGATCTGTCTTGATTTCTCCCACCTCTCCAGTTTTCTGTACCTGTGCCTTAGAAGCTATGCTCTGCCACTCATCAATCAATAGCTAGGAACTTTATTTTTGTTGTTGTTTTTTTATTGGAATATAATTGCTTTACAATTTGTGTTGGTTTCTGCTATACAATTGTGTGAATCAGCTACGTGTATGCATATATCCCCTCCTTCTTGAGCCTCCCCCCCTGCCCCCGTCCCACCCCTCCTGGTCATCACAGAGCACCAGGCTGGTCTCCCTGTGCTATACTGCAACAGCTGGGAACTTTATGAAAGTGTCAGTTCCCCATCAGAAGGAGAACAAAGTCTATTTTGATTCTGTTGGCATCCATTTCACTGAATGAGGGATCATAACAGCACAGTCTAATAGAAAAAGCAGAGAGTTCAGAGACAGGCAAGTCACACTCTGCATTTTGCCTCTGCCACTTCGGTCAATGTGATCAAGGCAGGTTCATCTCTGAGTCTCTGTTTTCTCCTCAGTAACACTGGAATCATTATACTTACCTCATATGACTCAAGTAAGAATAAAAATTAAAAAAAGAATGAAATGATGACAGGAGTTTAACACACTGGGGACAGTGTCATAAAAACATAACACCTACTTCCCTTCATTCTAGCTGAGACATTGTCTTAAACCACTTCTGACATTTTGACATATCTTGGTTTCTTTATTTATAACAATTGGCAAACTATGTCAATAGCCAGTCCAGTTACTCATAGTGGTTGTAATATTTATACACCAAACAACCAAAACAATAATACATCAAATGATAAAGGCAAGTATTTCCAACAAAAGGGGAAAAGAAAAGGCTGGAAAGAGATGAGAAGTAAATTCACAACTTTAGTAGCACATTCTCTCAGAGAAAGGAGTTTTACTGTATCTTAATGTGTCATTTTAACATCCAGTATAACATTACAGGAGCACATTTTATTGAATTATTGAATCTCAGGGCCATTAAGTCCAAATCCGTATCTGATACCTGAACACCGTTTAAAATGCCTTTTACTTTTAATTTACTTTTTAGTGCACTGTTTTTAGAAAGGTTATTTAAGGATTCCCTGTGATACACAAAATTGCCACAACCAAAAATAAGAGGTTAGAAGTGATAAAGAGAGGTCATCTTAAGAGAACCCTCTTCATTCTTATGTACTGAGCTGTAGCAGGGTACACACCCTGTAACTCTTCCAAACAAATGAGTTGGAGGAAACTTACAAACCTAAATCTGCTAGTTGCTCCCTGGGGGTCTGGGCTTCCCTGGTGGCTCAGATGGCAGAGAGTCTGCCTGCAATGCAGGAGACCTGGGTTCAATCCCTGAGTCAGGAAGATCCCCTGGAGAAAGAAATGGCAACCCACTCCAGTATTCTTGCCTGGAAAATTCCTTCCAGAGGAGCCTGGTGGACAACACCCCATGGGGTCAAAGAGTCAGACTTGACTAAGTGACTAACACATACACATACCCAAGGGGCTCGAGGGAACTGGGAACAGATTATGTAATGAAAGGCAAAATTCACTTTTCTAGTTACTCTAGTATTCCTCAAAGTGTGGTGCACAGCCCCAAAGATCCCCTAAATCCTCTAGGGAAGGTGGGGTGATGATGGTGGATATTGAAAATAGGGCTTTGGGACTTCCCTGGTAGTTCCGTGGTTAAGAATCTGCCTGCCAGTGCAGGGGACATGGCTCGATCCCTGGTCTAGAAGACTGCCCCACTTTGTGGGGCAACTAAGCCTGCATACCATAACCACTGAGCCTGCACACCACAACTAAAACCCGTGCACCCAAAAAAGAAAGAAAGAAGAAACACAGAAAATGGGGCTCCATCCCAGAGCTCCCGAACAGAATCTTTGAAGATGGTACTGCAGTTGGCATTTTTCACAAAAATTTGCATTTCTTGTAAATTCTGAGTATGAAACCATATTTGTAATATATGAAAGAAAGTGAAAAGGCAAAGCAATTTATTCATCATTAAAAACAGGCAAATAAATTATATATTAATGGAGAGAAAGAGGAAGAGCAGAAAGCTAGACATCTTAATGTGCTTATGTGTAAACACAATTCATTTAGAAAACATCTATGTAACTCGTTCTCAGCTCAACTGTACCTGGGAGAATCTCACTAGAAACATTACCCAGGCTTCTAAAATGACTCTCAAAGTTTAGTTATATTTAAAATAGAAGGGTAGAAGAAGAGAAGATTCATTTGCCTTAATGTATTACTCAAACACTCAATATTACATTTTTCTTAAGAGTCAAAACAGGAAGTTCTTTAGAGAAGGAAAACTCAGTGGAAAAAAAGCAATTTTGTTTTGTTGGGTATGACCAACAAAATTCTAGAAACCTGGTTAAGTTGCATTCAGTCACATGAGGATAAATTCTTCAGAAAGAGTCTCAGGAGAACTGTTTAACTTAACGTTATAAACAAACAAAAAAAATCTTAAATTTCCAAGAATAAGAAACAGCACCCTCTTCCAGTTCATCGAGAGACATGGAAAGTGTGACTAATATTTACCAAAGGCTAAGTTCCTCCTAGTCATTCTATTATAACTAAAGCTCCGAAGAATCTAACTGTAAAATCTTATCACAAGTTAAAGTATTTTGAAATAAAAATAGCAAAACTGCAATAGAGAAAAAAGTCAAACTCATGAAATAGAATCTGTAATTTCACCTTGGTCATGAGACCATGTAACCTGATACTTATCGACATTCTCCTTCCACTTTCCTTATTTCTATATCTTTTTATTCATAAATAGGCAGATATTAATAGATGCATGCTAAGTCACTTCAGTCATGTCCCACTCTTTGTGACCCTATGGACTGTAGCCCACCAGGCTCCTCTGTCCATGGGATTCTCCAGGCAAGAGTACTGGAGTGCCCTCCTCCAGAGGATCTTCCTGACCCAGGGACTGAACTTGCATCTCTTACACATCCTGCATTGGCAGACAAGTTCTTTACCACAGGTGCCACCCGGGAAGCCAAATATTAATAGATAGATAGATGTTAACAGATAGATAGATAAGAGGTAGGGAGAGATAATCACATGAATCAGACTGAAGAGATTGTGTAAAATAATGAGATAAAGGTTAAAGATATACTAAGTATTACAAGATTCTTAAAAATTAAATATAATGCTAACTGGGATGATCAAGATTTCATAAAAATTTTAAAGAGTCCTGATAAGAAGTGTGGAGTTCAATAAACAGGAATAAATAAGAACAGACATAACAAAAAAGCAAGAATATGAGCAAAAACATGAAGGTCAAAATTAAAGAAGGGCATGGCTCTCTTGCTGCTTTTTCTCCATGTATGTTACCAATCTCCACATCTTATCTATTAGACTCCCTCAGTGTATCTTCCATCTTTGCTTTATATTCAATTCCCTGTACCATTTTCCCCATGAGGACCTTCAGTGCTTTTCTCTAGGCTACAGTGAAGATCTTCCACTCATTTTTCCTCTTCAGATTAATTCATGTAATCCTTTGTTAAACACAGATGACAAACATGATTGAGTCCCCAACCCCTACTGAATGAATCCCTAAATCCCTACCCTAATATTTAATGTGCCAATTTATCATTCTAGTTTGGGGTTTCAAATTTTCTCTTAATGCAGATACACAGAGGTCAAGGAACAAGCGAAGAAGTCAAGTCACAAGAGGACTGAGAACCAACTAGAAAGTCATGTGTGACCTTGGAGAGTCCAGTCTCAACAGAGTGATGGGATGGAACCCCAGTGAGTGTGAAAAAGCTAAGCATAGAGGGGAGCTCAAGAATCCTCCACTGGGGCCTCCACCATGTCTGTAGTAATCCCTGAGAAGTTACAGCACGTTTTGTGAGTCCTCAAGACCAGCATCAATGTGCGGTGGGAAACTCCCCGTCATCACTCCAGTGAAGGGCATGGAGCACAGATGCGCTCCTGTGGTGTTGAGGAAAGCAGACATCAAGCTCACCATGAGGGCGGGAGAGTTCACAGAGAATGGGCGGGGAGGGGGGGGACGTGTGATCACCACCACATAGAATCTACAGCAATACGAGATGCCAGACTGGTTCTTACGGACTGAAGGACGTGAAGGATAGAAAATACAGTCAAGTCCTGGCCAACAGTCTAGACAACAAGCTCTGTGAAGAACTGGAACAACTGAAGAAGATTTGGGCCCACAGAGGGCTTCCTGCTTCTAGGGACCTCGTGTCTGAGGCTGACACACCAGGACCACGGGATACTGTGGCAACACCATGGATGTGTCCAAGAAGAAATAAATGTGTGGCCTGTGGGGAGCTGAAGAGCTGACAGTAGCTAGTGGACATAATTTAAAGGGGGAAATTAGCCCCAAAAGGGGATATAAGCTGTTACAGTAGGGGAGTCGAAGTAACAAGGAGTGGCTTCTTGCTGGAGTTGGTAGCAGAAGATGGTGGCAGTTGTGTTTCTGTGAATGCTGGGCTGGATCAGAAGAGGGGAGATAGAGTCTCCGAGTCCCTTATCCAAAATTACAGCAAGGAGAGGTGTTCACCCACAATCAGGGGAAAATGAGGAACAAGTCAAAGGCTCTCACCAAGCCAACCATCTGCACAGAAATCTTGAAAACATTTTTAAGAACCTCAGCTTTGAGTAGAAAATCCATTTCAGCATATTTTTGGAAAGGAGGAGGCAGTGTTAATTAAATATAAACTTATTTGCATATTTGTTTATTCCCCCAACTCGTCCCAGAAAGAATCTAAGGCAGCCACAAAGCATGATGTGCTGGATAAAAGCCACCACATCCTGGATATGAGCTAAACTCCTTTGGCCACCAGTCCTATAAGACCCAAGCAAATGGATCATAAACAAAGAGCTCAAAGCGCCAAGCTTTCAAACAGAAAGAAATAAAACTAGGAAGGGCCATGATGAGAAGGGGCAGTTCCCCAGGTGTACCTGAGTGCTGAGCTGCTTCCCACCACATCAAAAGCAATGGCACAGCCCCTAATTCCAATTGCTGAAACATTTTAACAGCTGGGAATTAAAATAAGCTGTCAGCCAGCTCAAAAGATTTTTTAATTCAAAATAAATCAGGCTAACAACCTGCAGATGTTTGGAAAGAAACTGGGTGACTCATTTTCAAAACCCAATTCCCTAACTTTGCCATTTCAGAGTTTCTGAATGGTTGCTACCTGCCCTTAGCTTCTAATTGGGAGACAAACTGCTATGCTGGCATTTTCAGACTTCACATTGGTCTCACATGTTGACAAACATCATGGATTCTGTCTGATCCATCAAACTAAGACTGGGAAGCAAGGGGAGAGAGCTGGTCAGATGACTGAATGTGTTGTGGAGCCCTTGGTCCTCCAGGGATCCCTCAGTCTCAAGAGTAGATGGAGATAAACCATTCTGCCCAAAAGCCTTTGTACCCAAGTCTGTGCGAGCTGTTTCATCGCATTTCCTAGAATAAGCAGGGATAATCTCAGTTATGGGTTGAGCAAGACTAATAGAAACAAGGGGAGAAGAGGGAGGAGTAAGACTGCAGGAAGAGTGAGTAATATCACAGACTCAAGATGGACGGCCAAGGCAAGGCGGCATCTCAGCATCCAGACCAAGGGTGGCCAGGAGAGGTGCGCACATCAGTGGCCATCAGGGGAGGAAGAAGGATGAGGCTCCAGCCTCTCCACCTGAGAACCATCTAGGTCTATTAGGGCTCAGCTTCTTTCAGCTGTGGAATATGAAACAGACTGTAATAATACATGTGGTGCTAAATCTGGGGAGCTGTTGGACATCAAAGTGCTGCAGTAGAGGTTTCAGGTTGCTGCGTGTGGGATTTAAGACTTTCCACCCATTCCTATCCAGGAGGTGATTTTGCCTCTCCTGTAAATCCTTGCCTTTCTCTTCACTTTCCCTGTCTCAGTTTAGGCTGTGATTACAAAGTTCAGCAGACTAGGTGGCTTATAAACAACAAAAATTTATTTCTTATGGTTCTAGAGACTGGAAAGTCCAAGATCAGGATGCCATGGTCAGGTTCTAATGAGGGCCCTCTTCCAGGCTGTAGGTGGCTGACTTCCCATTGTATTCTCACATGATAGAAGGGGTGAGATTGCTCCCTGGGGTCTCTTTTATAAGGCATTAATCCCAAAAGGCTTCACCTAGGAAAGTGTCCCAGGCTCCCTCGGTGGCTTAGTGGTAAAGAATCCACCTGCAATGTAGCAGACATGGGTTTGATTCCTGGGTCAGGAAGATCCCTTGAAGAAGGAAATGGCAACCCACTCCAGTATTCTTGTCTGGAAAATCCCATGAACAGAGGAGCCTGGTGGGCTAGTTCATGGCGTCACAAGAGTGAGATATGACTTAGCAACTAAAACGAACAAACAAAACATATGAAAGTCTCCCCCTCATAATACCGTTACACTGGGAGTGAGGATTTTAATATATACATTTGGGAGACACAAGATTTCAGCTTGTAGCACTTTCCGCTGGGAAGCTATTTGTGGCCTCCGTGTCCGCCTCTTTGGGTTACCCATAGGCTTTTGCGTGTCCCCATTGAGGGCTCAGATAGCAAGTACAGCACTGATCTGCCTACAAGCCCTTCTCTATCTCTCATTCTTGAAAGCAAGAGTTGTGTCTTGTCATCTTTGTATCCCCAGCACCCAACACAAGACCTAGCAATCAGTAACAATTTGCTAAATTATTCAAGCAAGTTCATTAAAGAGAAAATTATTATTTTTATTTTTTTTTCGAAAGCAACATTCCTTAATGGATGGATCTTTTCACCTTATTCAAAGAGGTTTTAAAGAGCAAAGCAAAACCAAGTCTTTGTTTTGTTTTCAGTGGAGCAGAAAATTTATTACTTTTAAGGAGGATAAACTCAAATATCTCCAAAAAAGAATGTTCTTTAAAGATAAACATTTTCCCAAATTTTTAATGACCTCTCCTCAATCAAAATGGCCTCCAAGACTGGAAACTGAAACAATAATAGAATGTCTTAACTAAAGGTTATTTGATCATACTAAGAATGAGAAGAACAATTTCTCAGAAACAGAAAACATTTTTTCTACCTTTGGAGCTCACTCATGTCTTAATGATACAGCAAAAATGAAAGAATCTCCCCAATTTCCTTTGAGCCAGAATTCAAAACTAGCAAAGGGTGAAAGGCCATTGATACATGGCAATAAGAGAGTTTGCCGTTTGCTTTTCTCATCACATCCACCTGATTGGGAAAGAGGTAGAGTCCCTACTCTGCCAACTCTATCAGCCTGGTGGCTCAGATGGTAAAGAATCCACCTACAATGCAGGAGACCTGGGTTTGATTCCTGGGTCAGGAAGATCCCCTGTAGAAGAGAATAGTAACCCATTCTAGTATTCTTTTGCTGGAGAACTCCGTGAGCCCGTGGGCTACAATTCATGGAGTCACAAAGAATCGACATGACTGAGTGACCTTCACTTTCACTTCTGCCATCTCACATATATCTAAAGACTGGCTCACCAAAGAGATGACATCCTTGATAATGAAAATCAGTCGACTACCAAGCCTATGTTCATTTCCAGCAAGGCTCTGTGGCCAAAGGACATGTACTGAGCATAAGTCTCTTCTATTAAAGAAAACAAACTTTCTCTAGCCGTGATGATGTCAAATCTGAATTGTCAAAGTCAAATCCCTTTCAGTTTGACTCTATTCCTTCCTAGCTGTGCCACCCTGGACAAGTCATGTCATATTGTCAGTCAACAGATATCAGTTAAACACCTGTTCTGTGCCAGCCATGCAAGATGCTGGGACATAATGCAAAGTGGATGGACAGATGAGGTTCCTGCTCTCCCAGAGCTTCACTGGGTCCTCCCCACCTCAGTACCCCTTATTGGTAAACATAGGCTCTTGATAGAAAAGTTCCTAATGTAAATTTTTTTAAGTGTCTAATTAAGAATAAGTGAGATAACATACGTCAGATGTCAAACAGAACATGGTCAGTAATAGGAGCTCATTAACTGGAAAAAAAAAACTATTATAATTAACCAAATGATTTAGCGTCAACTTTTCTTTCCCCTTTGGCTGCACTGGTAGGTTTGCAGGATCAGTTTTCTGACCAGGGATCAAACCCAGGCCCTAGACAGTGAGGGTGGGGAGTCTGAGCCACTGGACCACCAGGGAAATCCCAGTGTCAAAAATCCCACTTTTTATAAACTGCAGAGTAAATGCAATTGTTCCTGTTATCATTTCTATTATAGAGGTATCTTAGAACAAATTGTTAAAGCCAGCATATGCTTCCATCAAGTAAAACTTCAGAACATTATGCACATCTAAACTTCATGGGAAGTAGATGAAACAGTGGAAATAGTGGCTGACTTTATTTTTCTGAGCTCCAAAATCACTGCAGATAGTGACTACAGCCATGAAATTAAAAGACGCTTACTCTTTGGAAGGAAAGTTATGACCAACCTAGATAGCATATTGAAAAGCCGAGATATTGCTTTACCAACAAAGGTCCATCTAGTCAAGGCCATGATTTTTCGAGTGTTCATATATGAATATGAGAGTTGGACTGTGAAGAAAGCTGAGCGCCATAGAACTGATGCTTTTGAACTGTGGTGTTGCAGAAGACTCTTGAAAGTCCCTTGGACTGCAAGGAGATCCAACCAGTCCATTCTAAACAAGATCAGTCCTGGGGGGCTCTTTGGAAGGACTGATGCTGAAGCTGAAACTCCAATACTTTGACCACCTCATGTGAAGAGTTGACTCACTGGAAAAGATCCTGATGCTGGGAGGGATTGGGGGCAGGAGGAGAAGGGAACAACAGAGGATGAGATGGCTGGATGGCATCACCGACTCGATGGACATGAGTTTGAGTGAACTCCAGGAGTTGGTGATGGATGGGAGGCCTGGCGTGCTGCGATTCATGGGGTCGCAAAGAGTCGGACACAACTGAGCGACTGAACTGAACTGAACTGAAACTTCAAATATGCAATTCTGACAGAAGAAAAATGCTAGAAAATATTTTTAAGCAGCCTCACCTCCCAGCTGCTGCTGCTGCTAAGTCACTTCAGTCGTGTCCAACTCTGTGTGACCCCATAGATGGCAGCCCACCAGTCTCCCCTGTCCCTGGGATTCTCCAGGCAAGAACAGTGGAGTGGGTTGCCATTGCCTTCGCCAATGCAGGAAAGTGAAAAGTGAAAGTGAAGTTGCTCAGTCGTGCCCGACCCTCAGCAACCCCATGGACTGCAGCCTTCCAGGCTCCTCCATCCATGGGATTTTCCAGGCAAGAGTGCTGGCGTGGGTGCCATCGCCTTCTCCCAGCAACCCCCGCTAAGCACTCTCTGCACCAGCTACCCCAGTAGCTTGCAGTGCCCTAATGTAGCACGGTCACTCGCTGTCTGCTCTGTGGGATCCCATGCAGAGGTGATTTTGTGGCATCACTTCACTGTTTGTCTTCTCACCCAGAAGTTAGGGCTCTGACTTCTAACCTAAACCTTCTAGCTTTCTAACCCTAATGGCTTTTCTAGCTTAGTTCCTGGAAGGTAGGAAGGATTTGGTCAATAAGTATTCCCTAATTTAAAAGTAATGAATGAACAAGAGGAAAAAACAGAATATATTACTTATGCCTTCACCATCTCCTTATATGTAAAAGAAATGCTAGAAGCATAGCTCTTTATGCTTTCTGTTCATTTGGAATTTGACATGCATCTAACAAACACAAGATTAACTATGGTGTGCCCAGCTATATACGAGACCCTATGAATGATATAAAACTCTGCACACACAGCACACACTTCAGAATGACTGCACACACAGTGCACACATCTTCAAGTTTTGGAGGCTATAAAAATCTGTGGACATCATATTATTCAAAACTATGGTTCTATCAGTTATGAACTAAAGTTCACAGACTTTGACTTGTCAAAGATTTTTTTAAAAAGCAGTGACAGCAAACATGTTTTCTTATCTTGTGCCAAATTAGTTACAGGTATCATCTCTTTTAATGCTCAAAACCACACTATGAAATAAGTACTATTATTATCCTCTTTTCACAGATGAGCAAACTTAATTTTAGGAAGATTAAGTGATTCGCCCAAGACAAAAACCAAATCTAAGAAGGAAGCCATGTCACACACACATGCACACACACACACACACACACACACATATACAAACACAGTCCAATTCCTGGGCTCCTCACCACACTGACTAAACCGAAAGATCTGAAAACAATATGTGAGCAAAATTCCACACAGGAACTCTGCTAACCTGCTGCGTATCAACAGAGCAGAGCTACCCAGGCAATGGCAGACCTCCAGCTTTCGCAGTTCCCCAGAGGTCCACCAATGAGGGTGCGTGACAGTGTGGAACTTCTTATCTCTCTTGTTTAAATTCTATTCTGGTCACTTTCATAATAGGCAAGCGTATGTGAAGTCACTTCCGTTGTCCGACTCTTTACAACCCTATGGACTATAACAATTTGCCAGGCTCCTCTGTCCATGGGATTCTCCAAGCAAGAATACTGGAGTGGCTTGCCATGCCCTCCTCCAGGAAGTCTTGACCTAGAGATCAAACCTGCATCTCCTGGGTCTCCTGCTTTTGCAGGCAGGCTCTTCACCACTGAGCCACCTCAGAAGCCCCATAAAAGGTAAAAAGAAGGAATCTGTCTCTTTTCCCTACCCATTTCACCCCCATCTGTCTGTCTCTGTCTCCTTCCCTCTCTCATTGTCTCTTGGGGACAAGAATAGGGGCAGAAAGCAACAGTGGGGAGCCACAGGCCCCGAGTCAGGGACCCAAGCCACACATTCACTCACTTCACCAGAGCAGGATGTTCCAAGGTTCATCCTAAACATCTGCCTTACCTCCCGCCTGCTTCCCCAACCCCTAGAAGCTATCAAAGTCCTGGGTAAGGAAATTAAACTCCTTAACGAGGCATTTCTGCCACCTAGTGTGAAGAGAAATACATGAAAAGATTTGGGTCGATAAAAGAAGAAACACAATACAAACTCTGAATTGCAAAGCATGTTCAAATAAATACCATTTACTCTCCCCAGACTGTTTTATAAGCTACAAAACAAAGGAGCATTCATATCTTAAATGCAGTATATTGAGACCGTGATTATAAAGCAGCTAAAGGCTTTTGAAGCTGGGCTGAAAAGAATGAACCGAGAGGACAAATTCCAAGATCTGCCACACTCAACTTTAAGATTAAAATCGTGTGTACAAACTGCAAGAAATCTCAAGTCAACAGGGACCAATCCAAGGAGATTTTATTTGTACCTACTATGAAGTTGGTTTTCCCAGGAAACCACAGTTTGGGAGAAACACATTTTTCCTGATACTGAGATTTTTCTGTTGTTGTTTTCCTGGTCAGAAGACACCGTGTGACATGAATTCCTGTTTTCCAAAACTTCCTGACAATAAACACAATATGTTTCACACAGTTGCCTCTATGTCATTTTCTTAGTGTAGGCAAAATGCATAACATCATGATGAAATTCAATGAAATTGTGCATTCACAAAGCCATAACACATTCCAGGCACATGGCTCTCTGGAGGAGTGCAGGCCAAGTTGTGTCCAACTCTTTGAGACCCCATGGACTGTAGCCCACCAGGCTCCTCTGCCTGTGGAGTTCTCCAGGCAAGAATACAGGAGTGGGTTGCTATTTCCTTCTCCAGGGGATCTTCCTGACCCAGGGATCGGACTCATGTCTCTTATGTCTTCTGCATTGGCAGGTGGGTTCTAGTTTATTCAAAGGTATAGTGAGGTATAAAAAGCCTGCTTCTACCTTTCAGAAAATTCTCAAGAAAAACTGTATCTCACATCTGGCCATGGAAAAAGCTTGGAAAGAGAAAAGTTGAGGTTCATAACTTCTGGGAACCTTGGAATGCAGGTATTCTACAATTCTGGTTTATACTCATTTTGTTCACTAATCAGCCAGGAAATGGGTAAAGGTAATGACCTCTAATGCAACAGTCCCCAATCTTTTTGCACCTTAGAAGACAATTTTTCCAAGGATTGGAGTGGGGAGGATGGTTTCAGGATGATTCAAGTATATTTATTGTGCACTTTCTTTCTATGATTACGCTTTAACCTCTGCACCACCAGGGAAGCCCCTTATTTCTGTGATTACTACACCAGCTCCACCTCAGATCATCAGGCATTAGATCCCAGAAGTCGGGGACCCCCTTCTAATGGGAACTAAAGGGTCAAACAGGCCCTGTTTCAGTGTGGATGGACAAAAACTAAAAATGGGGGTGAGTAGAGTTGCTCTTAATCAGAATCACATCCAGAAAGCTGAAATTCACAGCACTTGGCCCCACCCCAGCACGTGCCCCCTCCAACAAGCACAGTACAAGCCGAACATACAGTAATCTTCATCTCTCAAATTATCTGGGATATATAGACCTTTAGGGAGAAATGCTGCAAACCAGAGGACCAGTCAGATCAGGTTCACCGGCTGGCAAGCCACCAGTGACTCATGTGGGAGAACAGGAGTGAGTCTGAGAAACAGGACTCAAGCGCTGGGAGTCCGGTTACATCACAGGAGGTGAAACCACTTCAAAGCCTCCATATTGGCAGGCTGAATCTCACTAAGGACTGAAATGAAATACTACCTATTTCACCAGGCCTGGAGCTAACGAACCAAGCAACTTAAATCCCTCACAGAGCCTTGGGTAATGAGCAAGATGCCCGTCTCTCCCTGACCCACTCAGCATACTGAGTGCAGTTTGTCTTTTTGTATGTGTCTCATTTTTTGTATACATCTTGTATACAAGATGATGGAAAGACATAAATTAAAGATGTATTTTTAGGGGAGGAGGAGGCATATTTTCTTTAGCCTTACTACCTGCAAAATTCTTCTAGACCTGCAACCAATAGAAGCTGAAATGCTAGAAGGGAAAGAGGCAAAAGGGAGAGTCATGCTGTAAAAATAAGAAAGGGTCCAGGAATGTGGCTGTAAGCCCAAGATTTTAAACTGTTTATCTCGCACAATAATTCTTTAAAAATATTCTACAAGGACAGAGGCTTCCATCCCTGGGTTGAGATGATGCCAAGGAGCTCCTAAACCCCAGTATGGTATATTGCCTTAGAAAGGTCTAGAAGGATCAAGGAAATATAAGCTTAAAGACATACAGAAGTCCTACTGCATACTACCCCCCAATATTCCTTCTACTTTATGTTCACGAAGTCCCTTTATGCTTTTTATCATCTCCTGATCATTCTCATCTCCAACATAGAGTGTTTTTCTTCTTTTCTTACAACTGTTAAAATTTCATACCCAACATCTATAAGAAATTTTTTTTCTGAAAATCACATGGATTTGTAAAGCATTCTCCTAAAGCCCTGCCATGATTATAAGCCAACTGTCTAGTACTTTGGTTTCCTAATCGTTCATATATTTGTTCTATTTCCAAGAAGACTATTTGTTCTACAAAAGTGAAACAAATTTCATTACACTTCAGGATTCCCCCAGCACCTACTTAACTAAACAACGTAATAGATAATCTGGCTTCTCTGGTGGCTCAGACGGTAAAGAATCCACCTGCAATATGGGAAACCCAGGTTCGATCCCTGGGTGGGGAAGATCCCCTGGAGGAGGGCATAGCAATCCACTCCAGTATTCTTGCCTGAAGAATCCCCATGGACAAAGGAGCCTGGCAGGCAGTCCATAGGGTCCCAAAGAACCAGACATGACTGAGCGACTAAGCACGTAGTAGATAATCAGTAAACAGTTGATGATTGACTAAGTTGTAGATTAACTGTAGAATTTAGCCTGAGTTGGGTCTCATACCTCTAAGATCCTGGGATGTAACCAGTAAGGTAAGGGGGAATGGTGTGAACTGGAAAATGCATACATTCTAAAGATGGAATGAGTTTACCATGGTTTTTATCATTTCCTTTCCTCTAAGCTAGAGATTTTTCTTGTCTCATATTCAAAGGCTACAAATGACATTTTACACATTTAGAAAGAAAAGAACAGTTGCTTTAAGAAAGGGCACAAGAAATTGCAATAAAGGACTTCCCGTCCCATCTTCATCAAGTGCTAAAAATTTGGAGCCTTTGACCAAGATCAGTACAAATATCATATGTGTGAGAAAGTCTGGCAGACTTGGGGTGATTTTGAGAAATCGGTGCCCAAGCAGAGATAGATGGGTTTCAAACGCAAGGGTCGGCGTCCCAGAGAGCCTGGGAATCTGAGATGACACTGCCACTTGCTGTGGGCTAGACAGGAAAATTGTTGTTGTTGTTTAGTTGCTAAATCGTGTCTGAAGCTTTGTAACCCCATTGACTGCAGCCCGCCAGGCTCCTCTGTCCACGGGATTTCCCCAGGCAAGAATACTGCAGCGGGTTGCCATTTCCTTCTTCAGAAGATCTTCCTCACCCAGGGATCAAATTCAATCTCCTGCATTGACAGATGGAGCCACCAGGGAAATCTCTGCACAAAAACCGATGTAGGGGAGAAGCCAAATTCTGACTGAGTCAGAGCAGCCTGAGACACTATTTTCAAGAAGGCAAAGTTGGTCCTGAGCTCCCCAGCAGCTGCCTTTTCTGTATCTGTCTCTCTTCTTCCTGTTTACTATCCTCTAAGTAGGCCCTCGTGCAAAATGTTAGATTCTAGGACTCAACTCCGGGCCCCACCCATGACGGCTTCTCTTCCTTTATTTTTTTGGCCACACCACAGGGCATATGAGATCTTAGTTCCCCCACCAGAGATTGAACCCACGCCCCTGCAGTGGGAGCTGGAGTCCTAACCCGTGGACCACCAGGGAAATCTCCATGATGGCTTTTCTTAATAATCACTCATTCTCTAACTCATTTCATGTCTGGAAAGCCACCTGACAAACTCAGAGAACTGGAAACTTTCTAAGCAAAAGCATTACTTAGAGATAATGTCACCTGACCCCTTCCATTAAGTGGAGGCCACAGAGCTGTGGAGATTCGCCCCAAGTCCCACAGCTAAATAAGCAGAGGCAGAACCAGAACGAGCCCAAGCCTCCTGACCAGCCATCCTGTGCTCTTCCTGTCACACCATTCAATTATTTTTTCTACAGATTTTCATAGAACACCAACTACACGCCAGATCCTGTGCTAAACTGCCAAATTGGGGTCAGTAAGATACTAGTTACTCCTTGGAAGGAAAGTTATGACCAACCTAGATAACATATTCAAAAGTGGAGACATTACTTTGCCAACAAAGGTCCGTCTAGTCAAGGCTATGGTTTTTCCTGTGGTCATGTATGGATGTGACAGTTGGACTGTGAAGAAAGCTGAGTGCTGAAGAATTGATGCATTTGAACTGTAGTGCTGGAGAAGACTCTTGAGAGTCCCTTGGACTGCAAGGAGATCCAACCAGTTCATCCTAAAGGAGACCAGTCCTGAGTGTTCATTGGAAGGACTGATGCTGAAGCTGAAATTCCAACACTTTGGCCACCTCATGCGGAGAGTTGACTCACTGGAAAAGACTCTGATGCTGGAAGGGATTAGGGGCAGGAGGAGAAAGGGACAACAGAGGATGAGATGGCTGGATGGCATCACCAACTCAATACACATGAGTTTGGGTTAACTCCGGGAGTTGGTGATGGACAGGGAGGCCTGGCATGCTGTGATTCGTGGGGTCACAAAGAGTTGGACACGACTGAGCAACTGAACTGAACTGAACTGAACTGAAGATACTAAAGTTCAATATTTCTCTTTAAATCAATTATTCACCCAGTAATAATTCACTGAAGAAATGCCCTGGAGTAGTTTCTGCTTAAATGCTCATCTCAGGAATATCTGAACAGGAATCATTGTGAGGTCTTTGTATTTCAGCAGCTGAGCTAGGCTGGAAGTGAGTTTCCCAGAATTCCACCCTCTGTATGATGCAGATTAGGGAACAGCCTTATTCTATATATCGTGTAGTGATTCTCCTTCCCTGATTGAACCCTGATGTAAGAAAGTGTGAAAGTGTTACGCGCTCGGTCGTGTCTGACTCTTTGCAACCCCATGGACTGCAGCCTGCCAAGCTTCTCTGTCCATGGAATTTTTCAGGCAAGAATACTCGAGTGGGTTGCCAATTCCTCCTCCAGAGGATCTTTCCCGACCCAGGGATCGAACCTGGGTCTTCCACATTACAGGCAGATTCTTTACCATCCAGGCCACCAGGGAAGCCCTCTGATATAAGAAAAGCTCCCATAAATTTCCTTTAATCCAGGACTTCTGAAATATCAGTCCTGTTGGAACTCAAAATATTTTTGCAGTTTCTTAGTGTTGAATAAAATTATTTTAATTGTGACCTAAATATGTACAAATGTTGGTCAAATATGTACAAATATTTATATGTAACTATCAAACAAACTTTAAATTTTAATTATCAAGAAAACTCAAAACCAGTGACAACCAAGTCAGTTACATGACAATATCATTTGGCTGAAATGGTCGTGGAATGAACCTTCAGGATAGCTTCCTTCAAGGACCCGAGATGGTGACACCAGGTATATGATGACTCAATACTTCTGGCCCTTTTCTATCCTCAAATAATTACAAAGCCTTCTTTTATACAGATTTCTGGGGTTTTATTTGGTCTTCACTTGATGGCTTCCCTGGTGGCTCCAGAGGTTAAAGCGTCTGCCTGCAATGCGGGAGACCCAGGTTCGATCCCTGGGTCGGGAACATCCCCTGGAGAAGGAAATGGCAACCCACTCCAGTATTCTTGCCTGGAGAATCCCATGGCTGGAGGAGCCTGGTGGGCTACAGTCCATGGGGTCCCAAAGAGTTGGACATGACTGAGCAACTTCACTTTCTTTCACTTGATGCAAAGATATCATTCAGATAAATTTAAATCTAAGACCTCCCCAAGTTAACTTTGCCTTTGTTGAGGTCTCCCTCCTCGATCCCTCCCTCTTCCCCTCTTTCTCCCTGGGGACGCTAGCCAGGCTTAGCTGAATAAGTGATGCTGGAAGGCTTCTCAGAGGAGTGATATTTGGCACTGAAGAAAGAGTAGCATTGAGCGTGGAGAACCAGCTACTAAGAAGAGCTGCAAAGAAACCAGGGGCGGTGTTTCCCCAGGATTTTTAGGCCCCACCGTAAGTCAGGGTGATGAGCAATACCAGGTCCATTTTCACAGAGAAGAAAACTGAGACACTGAGGGGTTAACCGACTTGCCAAAGGTCACAGGCTGTAAATCTTGAGCCCACAAGTCCTCTGCTTTGCTCAATATGGTGAAGCTAGCAAGCTGGTCATTGAATGCATAACATTTCCCTATTGTTCTTAAAAGTTGCCGCATTTTGCAGATCGTTTGATGAGTCGACCTTCATACGTGAACAAAGAGGAGTTTGTTTTCAAGGCTGGTCTTCCTTACATTCTTTAGCCTCTCCTGCCCCCCAGTGGTTATACAGGGTTACAGCCATCTGGGCTTTCTTCCCCATAGCTGAGGGAACCCTGCTCTAAGCGGGGTGGGTTTCTTTACCATTTGAGCCACAGGGAAATCTTGCTCTCAGCGTTACCGAGTTGTTTTTACATACAAAAAGGTAGTGCCTGCAACTTTAGGAAGTGTAGCTCAAGAGGAACTGAATGTCAGTGTAGATCTTGGAACCTAAGGTAGAGAGCGGTGGGAAACGGATTGCCCTAGGCAAGACTATTCTAAGTTCTGGACCCCGTTGGCTCGTCCACCTTTGCTGAGTAGGAACAATCTCTTCAGTCAGTTATGAAATAGACGACTGCCATCCTCAGAAAGAAGACATCCGGATGAACCCAACAGGCCTGTGAGAACCAGACCTCAGTCTCAGTCTCAAACAAGGATTTGAGAAATGACTGCCAACAGCAGTTAACTACCAGTTTTACCTTCTATTCTTTAGAAGCCTTGCTAACTTCGGATGACTTCAAGTGTGAAACAGACATCGCCCCATCCCCTGGGAGGAGACTATAACATACAGCTAACAGAGCATTTCATTATCCAAGACATAAGACTTTTTATTGCCAGGAAAAATGGCCAACATTCATTGCTCTTAGTGGAGATGGTAGGAAACTAGGATTAAAGCACACAGTGAAGAATTTAAGTTAGACACAAGGAAGAAATTTCCGAAGGGAGTGTGAGTGATAACGTTGTATGTTGCAAAAGGAAATTGAACTTAAAAATTTTGAGTGCTGGATTTTAGTTTCTGCTTTGTCACAAACTAGCAGCATGACCTTGGGAGGCTCCTGTCACCTTTCTTGATCGCCTTTTCTGCAAAGAGAGCATCACACTAAGCAATAGCTGTCCATTCACCCCTAAATGCTTATAAGTCTAAGCTTCTATGATGCTTCCCTAGGAGGCTGTCAGAGAGAGAGGTAGGGAGGGGTGAGGAGGGAGGGAGTGGAATATTTTTACGTGTTTCCATTGGACACAGATGTACTTGCAATAAGGGGAATGACAAAAATGACCTTCCAGATGACCTTCTCTGCCATATTCTGGGGAATGTAGGGATGTTTTTCGGTTGGCCTGTTGAATAGAAGTCTAGCGTCTCAAATTTTGAACCATAATGGTAACCTAACCCCTACCTTCACTGATGTTTGAATCCTAACCCTAGCGCTTCTGCTCTTTCTTAAGAACGTCCAATGCCTTGCAACTGGTTCTTCTCAAGACAATTCAGGAAGTCCCTTGAAAACCTGGGCATTAGAGAGATCTACATTATTAGCCAAAAATCTGCTTCATGGTAGCTGATAATAATTGATCTTAGTTTCTTTGTAGTTAGAATGGATCCAGTTCCTCTTTCTCTTAATGGTTATTCAAGTATTGAAAGGTATTTATCAGCTTCCTCTGAGTCTTTTCTTTTAGGACCCACAGATTTCAACTTATCTGTGTGTGTGTGTGTGTGTGTGAGAGAGAGAGAGAGAGAGAGAGAGAGAGAGAGAGAGAGTCACTCAGTTGCTTAGTCATGTCAGACTTTTTGCAACCTCATGGACTATAGTTCAACAGGCTCCTCTGTCCATGGAATTCTCCAGGCAAGAATACTGGAGTAGGTAGCCATTCCCCTCTCCAGGTGATCTTCCTGACCCAAGGATCAAACCCAGGTCTCATGCACTGAAGGCAGATTCTTTACCATCTAAGCACCAGGAAATCCCTATCGCTGTCTAGCTTGATTTTAACTCTTTTACCATCATGCATATTCTCTCCTGTCAAGATATCTTCCAGGTGTCTGAATAAAATAGTTAGCACAGTGATCAAAAGCATGGGTTCTGAAGCTGTACTCCTGGGTTCAAAATTTAATTTTTCTAGTTAAAATTTTCAAGATCTTGGACAAGTTACTATTTACGTATCTTTACACTTCTAATCATGATGGTGTGATCGCTCACCTAGAACCAGATACCCTGGAATGTGAAATCAAGTGGGCCTTAGAAAGCATCACTACAATCAAAGCTAGTGGAGGTGATGGAATTCCAGTTGAGCCATTTCAAATCCTGAAAGATGATGCTGTGAAAGTGCTGCACTCAATATGCCAGCAAATTTGGAAAACTCAGCAGTGGCCACAGGACTGGAAAAGGCCAGTTTTCATTCCAATCCCAAAGAAAGGCACTGCCAAAGAAAGCTCAAACTACCGCACAATTGCGCTCATCTCACACACTAGTAAAATAATGCTCAAAATTCTCCAAGCCAGGCTTCAGCAATACGTGAACCATGAACTTCCAGATGTTCAAGGTGGTTTTAGAAAAAGCAGAGGAACCAGAGATCAAATTGCCAACATCTGCTGGATCATGGAAAAAGCAAGAGAGTTCCAGAAAAACATCTATTTCTGCTTTATTGACTATGCCAAAGCCTTTAACTGTGTGGATCACAATAAATTGTGGAAAATTCTAAAAGAAATGGGAAAACCAGACCACCTGACCTGCCTCTTGAGAAACCTGTATGCAAGTCAGGAAGCAACAGTTAGAACTGGACATGGAACAACAGACTAGTTCCAAATAGGGAAAGGAGTATGTCAAGGCTGTATGTTTTCACCCTGCTTATTTAACTTATATGCGGAGTACATCATGAGAAATGCTAGGCTGGAAGAAGCACAAGATGAAATCAAGATTGCCAGGAGAAATACCAGTAACCTCAGATAAGCAGGTGACACCACCCTTATTACAGAAAGTGAAGAACTAAAGAACCTCTTGATGAAAGTGAAAGAGGAGAGTGAAAAAGTTGACTTAAAGCTCAACATTCAGAAAACGAAAATCATGGCATCTGGCTCCATCACTTCATGGGAAATAGATGGGGAAACAGTGAAAACAGTGGCTGACTTTATTTTGGGCTCCAAAATCACTGCAGATGGTGATTGCAGCCATGAAATTAAAAGATGTTTACTCCTTGGAAGGAAAGTTATGACCAACCTAGACAGCATATTCAAAAGCAGAGACATTACTTTGCTGACTAAGGTCCGTCTAGTCAAGGCTATGGTGTTTGCAGTGGTCATGTATGGATGTGAGAGTTGGACTGTGAAGAAGGCTGAGCACTGAAGAATTGATGCTTTTGAACTATGGTGTTGGAGAAGACTCTTGAGAGTCCCTTGGACTGCAAGGAGATCCAAGCAGTCTATTCTAAAGGAGATCAGTCCTGGGTGTTCATTGGAAGGACTGATGCTGAGGCTGAAACTCCAATACTTTGGCCACCTCATGAGAAGAGCTGACTCACTGGAAAAGACTCTGATGCTGGGAGGGATTGGGGGCAGGAGGAGAAGGGGACAACAGAGGATGAGATGGCTGGATGGCATCACTGACTCGATGCACATGAGTCTGAGTGAACTCTGGGAGTTGGTGATGGACGGGGAGGACTGGCATGCTGCGATTCATGGGGTCACAAAGAGTCAGACACGACTGAGTGACTGAACTGAACTGAACTGAACTGAACACTTCTAATGGAAAATGATCTTTCTGTTTGGTTTCCAGTTAAGAATTTTATTTGATCAAACCCAATCACACAAGGCCATCAGGTCTTGAGCTTTGTGTTGTTGTTGTTAATTTAACTTTTTTTTAATTGAAGTATAGTTGATTGACGGTGTTGTGCCAATCACTGCTGTACAGCAAAGTGACACAGCTATACACATACAGACATCATTATTTTTTTATATAATCCTTTCCATTATGGTTCATCACAGGACACTGAATATAATTTCCAGTGCTATACAATAGGACCTTGTTGTCTCAGTTCTGTTCAGTTCAGTCGCTCAGTCGTGTCTGACTCTTTGCAACCCCATGAATTGCAGCACGCCAGGCCTCCCTCTCCATCACCAACTCCCAGAGTTCACTCAGACTCACACCCACTGAGTCAGTGATGCCATCCAGCCATCTCACCCTCTGTCGTCCCCTTCTCCTCCTGCCCCCAATCTCTCCCAGCATCAGAGACTTTTCCAATGAGTCAACTCTTCACATGAGGTGGCCAAAGTACTGGAGTTTCAGCTTTAGCATCATTCCTTCCAAAGAAATCCCAGGGCTGATCTCCTTTAGAATGTACTGGTTGGATCTCCTTGCAGTCCAAGGGACTCTCAAGAGTCTTCTCCAACACCATAGTTCAAAAGCATCAATTCTTCGGATGCTCAGCCTTCTTCACAGTCCAACTCTCACATCCATACATGACCACAGGAAAAACCATAGCCTTGACTAGACGGACCTTAGTCAGCAAAGTAATGTCTCTGCTTTTGAATATATTATCTAGGTTGGTCATAACTTTTCTTCCAAGGAGTAAGAGTCTTTTAATTTCATGGTTGCAATCACCATCTGCAGTGATTTTGGAGTCCAAGAATTATAGTTTTGTCTAAATACATCTCTGGAAGTAGGATTGCTGGATCATATGGTAATTCTATTTTAAAGTTTTTGAGGAACTTACACAATGTTTTCCATAGTAGCTGCACAAACTTACATTCCCATTGACAGTGTGTGAGGTTTCTCTTTTCTGCATACCCTTTCCAGCATTTGTTATTTGTAGACTTTTAATGATGGCCATTTTGACTGCTATGAGATGGTACCTCACTATAGTTTTGATTTGCCTTTCTCTAATAGTGATGTTGAGTATCTTTTCATATGCCTACTGGCTATCTGTATATTTTCCTTAGAGAAATGTTTGTTAAGGTTTTTCGGTCCATTTTTTTGTTGGTTTGTTCATTTTCTCGTTGCTAAGTTGTATGAGCTGTTTGTATATTTTGGAGACAGGCCCATCTGTTGCATCATTTGCAAATACTTTCTCCCATTCCATAAGCTGTCTTTTTAATGGTTAAAGGAAAATAATTTTCAGTACAAAATTCCCTACCCAGCTAAACTCTCAATGAAGTGTCATGATAGGGTTACCAGTTAGCTTTTGCCATAAAAGAAATCACCCCAAGATTCATTAATTCATTTAATGAAGCAAAACATTTATTACTTATCATAATTCTCTGGGTCATCAGCGTGGTTTTTCTGCTGACTTGGTGAATCTTTCCAGGCAGGGGCTAGATCATCTACGATGGCCTTGTACACACACATTGCAGGCTGGGAGGTCTAAAGCAGAAGGAAGAGGGGCCTCAGTTGAAAAGCTTATCTCTGTTCCACATCACACAGTCTCTCATCTTCCAACAAACTAACCCATCTTCTTCCCATGTTGGTTTTGGGGTTCCAAAAAGCTGCAAGAGAGGACACCACCGATGTACAAGCATTCCTGTTTCAGCTCACCTCATGTTTGATACTGTTCCATTGACCAAAGGGCTTCCCAGTTGGCTCAGTGGTAAAGAATCCACCTGCCAATGCAAGAGACACAGGAGTCATGGTTTGATATCTAGGTTAGGAAGACCCACTGGAGGAAAGAATGGTAACCCACTCCAGTATTCTTGTCTGGGAAATCCCATGGACAGAGGAGTCTGGTGAACTCCTATAGTTCATGGGGTCGCAAAAGAGTTGGACATGACTTAGTAACTGAGCACAGTGGTATGAATTCAAGGTGGGGAACTATTGCAGCTTTTGGTAAACAAATTACCACAGATAGACTAAAAACATTTTTATATGCAAGGTCTCGCCATTGATGTTTCACACAGTATTTTTCAGTTGTTGGAGAAAGTGCTCCACCAAAGTAAAGAAGTAAATTAAGGAAAAAGGAGACCTGGAATCCAGAAAATGGAGGATCTATCACAAAAGAAAATTTTAAAAAAAAATTCTTAGGAGGTCACATGAGGACAGATCTATGGCAAACCCAGAAAACAATCAGTTCAAATTGAAGTATATCAGGAAAGATTCTAAAAATGACTTTTTAACAAGGTGAATTTGATAAAACATTTATGTATTTCAACCTACCCAGAGTTTTGACAATTAGGGGAAAATGGTTGGGGTTGACTTTGTGATATGTAAATAGAAAACCAAATTTGTAATAAGCAAATCAAAACAAAACAATTTTATTAGTTCTAGAAAAAACAAACATAATGCAAGAAAGAAGAAACACTTGTATTTGTCACCCTTATTGGACAAATCAATTCTGTTTTGCATTTATTTTGGAACTAGTATATTGAGGGATTAAAATTTTCCAATCAGTGGGGAAAAAAAAAACATTTTTAATCACTGTTTTCACTCACCATCTCTCAGATTTCCTTCCCTGCTCAATAGTAAATCTTTTTAACACTTCAGGCAGGTCCCATAACTTTCTATTTATGTTCAGTTGTTAAAGCTCAGTCCCATCCTGTTAACAAGTCTGGGCTCATATCTGATTCAAAACTTTCCCTCCCCTTCACTGCAAGTCAGGCATTTGGCTTGAAGAACTTGGAGCAGGAAGGAAGACATTCTTTCATGGCTGCCCTTCTCCATCTGCAGATTCCAGATGCTTTGGGGACAGAAAAGGCGAGGAAGATTGGGAGGAGGGGTATTGGTGGAGGACAGACATCTCCTTACCTAACCGGAGTCTGGCCTCTCTCTGCCCAGTCTTGACTGGTCAGTAAGGCAAGGTGTGTGGGGCAGCCACCCAAAGCTGACTCTTCTATGTGGTTCATGAGTGTGTTGATGGGGATATCAGAGGAGCCTCCTCACTCCATAGTACACTGATGTGGGATATCTATCCTCCCAACTCCATCTATTCTATCCTCCAAGGGGCTGGTCCATCCAACAGCCCCTTGCTGCGGGGGGAGCTCTCATCCTGTGGGCAGCCCTCTGCGAAATATCAGCAAAAGAACTCAAGGTCAGCCACCTTCTGGATGGTATGCTCAATCACTAGAGACTCACAGCCCCTTCCCAGTTGGTGCTGGTGCAGGTCATAGCACTATTGCTGCTCCTTTCTGCACCCTTGTGTCTCCCTCCAATTCCTGTCCTTGTCTTGGGTGTTCAGGGGCAGATCAGCAAGTCTGATGCCTGGGATATGAGATGCCCATCTCTTTCTGCCTTGTGGCAGACACATCCAGGCTTTACAAATGATTATCTGAAGGGTCCCTTTATTCGAAGTTAGGGAAAGAAAAGCAATCCCTGTGCTCCCCCTGGGAGAGTGGCAATGCCATCTTACCACAAGCACTGTGCTCCCCATGAGGTTAGCAACTCTGAAAATTCAAGACTTCTTATGTAAACTGCCACCGCCCCCCTCCCCTTACCTTTCATCCTTGGTGTGGCACCAGGGTCATGGCTCGAAGTTCTACAGCCTCCTAGGAAGCCCCAGAGGGAGCTGTCTGGTTCCCCTCTGCCTCTTATTAAGAAGTAGGGTTC
This sequence comes from Nanger dama, assembly GCA_917880005.1. Lineage (NCBI taxonomy): Eukaryota > Metazoa > Chordata > Mammalia > Artiodactyla > Bovidae > Nanger > Nanger dama. The sequence goes on along the minus strand of CAKJTW010000047.1, from coordinate 803,261 downwards.
TTTGAGCCTTTTCCTTTCATATTGGGGTTTTAGTCACGATTCTGGGACAACATGCTATTATATCTGTTCCTATATCTGTCTCTCTGGCTAAACTTTGATCTTTTAAAGACAGATGCCTTATCTTATTCCTCAATGTATCACAGCCTTTAGCATAGCACTAGACATATAACAAGACCTCAGTAAATGAAGAGTAAAAGAAGTAGGAATGCAAGAATAATTGATAGATTGATTTCAATAGATAGATAGAACTGCTCTCCAGCTTCCACTGATATTAACAAAGAGTAAACCAGTACTGGTCTTGTGTATTCATCTCAGCCTGAGACTGCAAAAGTATAGCAGTGAGAATTTCATTTTAGAGGCCCCTGAAATTGATCGTTTTAGGCTCTCTTTTCACCCTCTTTCACTCCTTTTATTCCTCATTCTCGTAGGCTTTGCTAATCTCAGAAGCAATGATATTAACACCGTATTAAAAAGAAGAAAAACAAACATTTTTCATCTAAAGTAATTGGATGAGAAATTTTTAAGAACCCTGGTATTTTTAAGTAGAAAGGCTTTTAAGTTTTTCCACAATTCTAGGATGATATAAAATAATTCCTTGAGGCTTCAGAATTGTGCTTTGCAAATGCTTCCTAGGAGTCAGATCAGGAGAGGAAGAAAAACAAAAAGCCTAGATTCCTCATTGCTAACTTTTAATTTATTTTCTCCCAAAGATCCACCTTCCCAGGAATATAATTCATCAGCATGTCTGAATGTCTGAGCCATGAAAAAGGACCAGAAGTCTAGAATCATGGATTGCCCCCCTAACACTTTCACCAACTTCCTGTGAGACTAAGCAAGTAATTCCATTTAGTTTCCACATTTGTGAAATGAGGAAGTTGAAGTTCCTGAATACCGTCCCCTCTAAAATCCTATAATTTTATGATTTATTCAGTAACTCTAAGAGCCATGAAAACTCTGACAGCAATAAAATTTCTTCTCTAAAGAGAAAATAATTTCTAAACCAAATATAGTAGGAAAATAATACCCTCCCCCAAATCTCCACCAAAGATGCCCACACTTCTCAGGATTTTGTGAATATGGTATATTACAAAGAGACTTTGCAGATATAATGGTTATAGACCTCAAGATATAGAGATGGTCCTGAATTATCTGTGCGGGCCCAATTTAATTAATTACATGAACCCTTAAAAGAAGAAAAATTTCTTCTGCTGGGATGAGAAATGTGGCACAAAGGGAAGTCAGAGAGATTCAAACAGTGAAAGGGACTCAACTCCTGTTGAGCCATATGGACAGCTTGAGGAGTAATGTAGGCAGCCTCTAAGAGCAAGGTCTGCCTGCCTTCCTCGCTGATAGCCAGCAAGGAAATATACTTCAGTCCTTCAACCCCAAAGAACCAAAGTGGGCCAACAGCCTGAATCGGCTTAGAAGAGATCCAATCCCAAAGTCTCCAAAAAGTAACATAGCCCTGCCAACACATTAATTTCAGCCTGTGATACCCAGAGCAAAAGAACCAACTGAGCCATGATACACTTGGACTTCCAACCCATGAAAACAGTAAGATAAGAAATTTGAGTTGTAAATATCTGCATTTATGGCAATTTGCCACAGTAGCAACAGAAACTTTGTATGTCAAGTATACTTATATTGTTTTTACTCCTGAATTTTCTCCTTGTTTCTGAAGAAAAAAGAGAGGAGAAAATGATGCTCCACAGTCAGCTATTGGATAGAAACTCATCAGACCTCACCTTCACTGCTGCTAGTGAAATGTGCTTTAGGTGTGTACAAACAACACCCTTTCTGCTTTCCCCCTTTGAGTATTTATTTTCCAAAGTTGTCAATATTCTGAAATCAAGCTTTAGGTTAGGAAATTTTAATTAAGTTATGCTAAGGAACAAGCAATAATGTTTTGTTTTCAGTTTTTCCAACTCCATTGTCTCTGTCTTCAATGATGTGCCTTAATCAGAAGGAAGAGGAAGAGGGGAAAGCGCCTTTTATCATACTGGCAGCCTTCATGCTACTCTCATTAAGAAACTTTTAGCATTTTTATTACAACTTCCTCTGGCCAAAGAATTATACCTCAATAAACCTATTACATGACATCATTCCCTCCTAAGTGCAATGTTTATTCCTTATAGAACAATGACTATATGCCAGTCACTGTGCTAAGTATTAGATCTGGTTTTTCTTACTGTGGGTCCTAAATCATTGATGAATTGTAAAATTAACTTAGTGGATCATGACCAGAATTTGTTAAAATATGCAGTAGAATGGAAGCGAAAATATCAGTGCATATTACACATAGTAAGGATGACCATCACTTCATGAAATTTTTGTTAAAGTTATGTCTCTCTGTGAGTACATTTGGGTACATTATCTAGTGATGAAAAAAAATGTATTTCCTGCTGCAGATTATAGTCAAAAAATTGAAAGCACTTTTGATCCATCATCTCATTTAATCCTTGCAACTACACTAAGACTGAAAAAAGCATGATCCTAAGCAGCATTCTAGGATCAAATGGCTAATCAATACTAGATTTGGGATTCAAATCTAGATCAGTTGATTCAAGTTCATGCTCAACCATATGCTGTCTCTCTTTCACAGGATTAAGAAACAGAACAAGAAGCCATGTTCAAAGTTATGTTCACACCTTTCATTAGCAGTCTAATACAGAGGAAATAATATATATTTCCTAGATATATATTTATTTTCCTAACCTCTCACTTGTGTAGATCAGTTCATCTTTCTACCTTATAGGAACCATTTTACATGAATCATGTTTAGGATGAAGACTGATTTGTGATATTTACCAAAATAAGATGTACCAAAATGACAATAAAATCAATGAAGTTAGCAATATGCATTCAACAGGGCAGTACCTTCCCCATTACTGTGTTTACTTGACAAGAAGTTAAGTCAAAGGTTATTTGGGATTCTCTGTCATTCTCAACTAATCCTCCCATTGATTTTCTCAAATTGCACTCCATCTCACCCCCCCCCCCACCCTCAGCCTCAACTCCCTTCTCCAACCCAGCTGGGAAGGCAGCTGGACTGGGGTGGTCCTTCGAGCTGTCAATCATCCTGCCATGACCCAGCTGTGTGTTACAGTCTCCATCTAACTCATCCACACTTACAGAAGTGGAAATGGAGATACCACACTCCAAAAACCTTAACAGTATTTTTCATAAATCATACACATCCTTAGAAATAGCATGGAGTTCTCTGATACTCCTCTCTCTGTTCTACACTTCCCTGTCTGTCTCCCCAGTTTGTTTCTGGCAACCTGATTTCATGAGGGCATCAGGGAGCCCATCAAACACATACAGCCATCAAGCCACACTTATTAACATTTCTTCCACATAATTTCTACTATTGGCATTAGACGTAGAAAAAAATATTTTAAAGGAATGTGATTTATTTTTCCTGATACTATCTTCTTATCCTCCCTACATTTTTTGTGGAGAGAACTGGCAAATATATAGAGAAGAAACCTCCAAGAATCACTTGAAATTATCCAGAGTGTCAACAGGTGAATGACAAGGTTTTCCATAGAAGCAAAACCAGTTCGTTTTCCTGCATCATGTGGCAATTTGAACAGCTTGCTGGCTTTCTGTATGGTTTTGCAGACTTGACCCGAATAGGTAAAAAAATTGTAAGTATTTGATTCCTTTCACACTCCAATGCGAGTCCTGCCACTTTGCAAGGATTAAAGAAAAAACTATAAACTTTCTGCTGCAACCCTCCAATAACACCCTGTGAAAACCTGCACAGGAATAAAACCAGACTGCTCAAGGTACAGCATTTGTCATGCAAATTCTGTGCATCTAAAGGGGGTATTGTGTGTTCCTTTAAATTGTGTGTGTGTGTGTGTGTGTGTGTGTGTTAGTTGCTCAGTTGTGTCCAACTCTTTGCAACCCCATGGACTGTAGCCCGCCAGGCTCCCTTGTCCACAGACTTCTCCAGGCAAGAATACTGGAGTGGGTTGCCATTCTCTTCTCTAGGGGCTCTTCCTCACCCAGGAGTCAAACCCAGGTTTCCTGCATTGCAGGCAGGTGCTTTGCCATCTAAGCCACCGAGGAAGCCCTTCTTTAAATTGTTACATTAAATGAGCCCCTGATTTCTCTAATCTTTCCCATGAGAGGTTGTGAGGGATGAGGGAGCCTCTTTCAAGTAAACTGAGCAAGTCCCTATTTACAGCCAGAGACAAACATAGCCCCACTACAGATCCAAAGAGCCCAGCAGACTACAGGAGTTCCAGCCTAGATGCCAGAATTCATCATCTACCATCCCCACCCAAGAGCCCCAGAACTACAATGAATGAGCTCACCATTAAAACCATCCAAAAAGTATTAAAAATCCTCACATGCTTCTCCGCTGAGCAAGGTACATCCAGTCCTTGCGCAGAATGTCCCAACAATGCCAGAGGGAGAGCACAAGACTCTTCCTGGGCTTCAGAGCTTTCGCTCACAATCCCCTGGGAATGTTCTCGAGTTACATTCAAGCAACCAGTTCAGTCATTTTGACTGAGGCAAACTAGATTATTTGGCCACGGATAAATCAACCAAATTTGATGTTCCAGTTGATGGGTAAGTTCAACTAGCTCAACACAAGCCAGCTGACAGGAAAGATACCTTCTTGGTTCTTGGTAGAATTCAGATGAATAGCAAATATCTTAGATACAGAATAGAAAAGAAATTTCTGATACAAAAAATGGAGCATTTCTGGTAGCCAGACAGCCCATAACCACCAACCTCAAGAACGGCACTTTCTTCCAGGGGAAGCAGTTATTGCTGCCAGGGGATTCCTTGGGCCACGCAGTTTAGGGAACTGCCGCCCCAAAGTACTGACTGTACTCTGACCTCACCCTCGAGCTGCCTGGACCATTTCATTTTTAAAAACTACCCCAAGATTATCCTAATTTTTAAAAGTGCTGTTGTAGTCAATGTTGATGCTGTAATAGAAGCCAACAAATCAGGCCACACAGATTCTGGTCCAGGACTGCAACTAACCAGGAGAGCCTTCTGCTCTAAGCGACATGGGGATATGCCTAGGAGCCTTTGTGGGGCCATTCAACCTCTTTGTAAGAGCATATCTCAAAAATGGAAAAACAAAACGCAAATACATCATATAAGGGTTTCTCACACTAAGTCTCCACCTTCCTTTCTCTACCATCCTCATAAGTGATGAAAACAAGAAACAGAAGTAAAGCTCCAGTCTTACCCATCATCTGACATCTTAACACTCCTTTAATTCTTCCAGAAATAAAGCATGAGTGTTGAATCTGCCAGCAGAGAATTCTGCCCTTCTCTGACCGTGGCAACACTGAAAGAGCACTGCTTTCCCACTGATCCGATAGTCCCTATTTGAATAATTACTCAAGATAATCACTACAAATAAACTTTCTCCCTATAATAGTAGCTGTTCCATTTCTGGCTTTAATGTTATTCACCATCTTCCAAATAAACATCATTTCCCAATGCCTGGAAAGTTCCCATCTTGTTCCAAATTTACATATTACTTTTCCATTATCTCAAGGCAGCAATAATAATAATAATAACAGTTATAATATCTTCTTTCTCCTAGAAGAATCCTGGCCACTTCTTACACTTTTCTGGTTTGGAATTCTCCTATGGGCTTATTTTTTCTTTATCCTCCTCCTCCTTAGTGGAAAATGTTACTGCTAGCTGCTGGATTTAATTTAATTTAATTTAATTATGGTATTTTCCACACATGCCCACAGGCTTTTGGTAATAGTTGCATTTTTAATAAATCTAATATATAATAATGACTTTGTTTTTAATTTTCCACTGAGAGTTGGATCCTGAGTTGAACGCAGAGCTCCAGACAGGGGTGTCTGGTTCACTCCATGCGATTGGGTTTCAGGGAGCCAAAGGGATCCTAACTGGAAAATGGTTGTGCCTTTAGCCCTCCATCTGCACCTGTGTTTCATGTCTTCAGCAAACATCCCATGGGATATGAAATGACACAGTTGCTCCAGTCAAAGTGACCAAATGGGTTATGTGGATATTCCTCAGGCTGGCCTATGAAAGGAAAATGGAGGTGTGCGCATGATCCCTGGCCAAGACCATTCTACAAAGAGGTTTTGTGGACAGCACTGTTTGATGATGGCCTTTACCAAGTGACTCCCTAGTGGCTCCTGCAATGCAGGAGACTTGGGTTCAATCCCTGGGTCGGGAAGATCCCCTGGAGAAGGAAATGGCAACCCACTCCAGTATTCTTGCTTGGAGAATCCCACGGATGGAGAGTCCCATGGACAGAGGAGCCTGGTGGGCTACAGTCCACGGGGTCACAAAGAGTCAGACACGACTGAGTGACTTCACTTTCACTTTCACTTTGCCACTTGTAGCCACAAGTCGCTGGGTCAACTCAGAGGTAAATTAAAGGCAGTCCAACCAAAAGATAAGTCATGTGACCATTGATCTCTCCTTTACCAAAATCACCATATGAGCATTGTCAGTGTTGGTTGGTTGATTGCTTTATGACTGTCCATGTTCCTTTAATTCAGCTACATGGTAAATTAAGAAAGCTTGGGTTATTTTTTCCCCTTGTCTTTCTTCCTTATCCCAGGAACTCACTAGCAAGCTCAGCTCCATGGAATGTTCTCAACCATAACTAAGGCTGCACTCGTTGGGTGCTCACCATGCATTAGACACCACTGGGATACTACCTGAACTGCTTCATACAACTTTCTCATGCAATTGTCCCCAGTCTATGGATGAGGACTGGAGAGCTACAGAGGTGAGAGAACTTGTCAGGTTCACCCTGCTAGTCAATGGCAGAACCATCCAAGGACCGAGTCTAAGCCATTGACCACTAGGCTGTGCTTATTAAACAAAGCTTGCTTCCTGCACCTAGTCACTAAGTTGTGTCTGACTCTTTGCAACCCCATGGACTGTAGCCCACCAAGCTCCTCTGTCTATGGGATTCTCCAGGCAAGAATACTGGAGTAGGTTGCTGTGCCCTCCTCCAGGGGATCTTCCTGACCCAGTGATTGAACCCGCATTTATGTTTCCCACACTGGAAGGCAGGTTCTTTATCACTAGCACCTCCTGGGAGACTAAAACTCAGTGCAGCAAAATCAGCAGCAAAGCACTCAGAAAGCAGTCCCTTTTGTTAATAAAGTGGGTGCATCCTCCTGAGGTCAAGTGTAACAGACCTAAGCTCTCCAAGCCTGTCCCTCAGACCCACCCAAGGAAAACTTCACAATGGATTCCAAGCAACTATGAGAAAACCAGGAAAGCAGGACAAGCCAGAGCTCCAATATGGAGCCAGTACAGCCCTGCCCTAGCTTTTCTCACTCAACCATCACGGGGGTGGCTGCTTCAAAAGGATGGCCAAGAGCAAGGGCTCCACCAGGACACCCTGGCCACCTTCCATGGATCTGTGTAGGCCACGCAGGAAGGGCCTGAAGCACAGCTCACTCAAACCTTCAAAGAATATCTCATGATCCCTCTAGAATACAAGAGCATGGGAGGCCTGAGACAGGCCGCCAAGAGAACCCCTGCCCACTCACCTCCAAGGCTGTCTGGAGACAGCACTCCCGGCCTCCCAGGTTCTGATGAGGCCTAAGGCTTTTGGTCTGCCTCCATCAGAGCAGAAATGCAGAGGATAAATCCTCTAAGGTCCTAGGATGTGATAGGTAAGGGGCGGAGGAGGGGGGGATGGGAGAGGGGGTATGCCCAGGAAAATAGTTGTGCCAACTAAAGAAGGAACGAGTTTACTGTGGTTTTTATCATTTTTCTATGGCCTAAGCTAGAGATTTTTTTTTGTCTCATAGTCACACTTTCTCGCAGCTCACGATTGGCTCTACGACAATGGGGACTTCCATAACCCATGTTGCTGTGGTCCAGCCCCTTTTATTCGAGACTGTGTTTTTAGGTTGGGGAAATGACCACAGGGAGCTTAGTGCAATCAGCTGTTTACCCGTTTGCTGAATATATGAGTAATAAATGTTCTGAATCTAAAAGCAGCTCATTTTATCTTTACTGAATTAGTCAGGCCTTGGCCTTACATTGTGTCTTGTGTGTGTTTGACAAACTGTCCCATCAAGGATGTCACCTACTCAGACAATGTAAGGAAAATTAGCCAAAAGGATGTTTAAATAACATCTCTCATTTACTGCCTGCCCAATATGTATATATATAAATACACACATATATCACACACACACATATAAACATTCTTCTGTTGAAGGTATCCCTGAGAAAAAGAGAAATCACTAACCAAGGAGCATTTGCCTCTGTTTGCCTGTTGTTAAGCAAGCTGGCGGTAATTTGGGAAAACAAATGCAAATGCATTCAGTTTAACAAAATTAATATGTATTTTCTATAAACCAACTCTGCAGAATCCTCGGTGGGCACATATTTCAACATCAGAATTTAAAATTAAGTACGAATTTCGTATCTCAGAATCTATATGAATCCAACTGCTGAGACGTGTATGAGGATGGATCCCACTCACTCATCAAATCCCAGACGGGCCATAACAGTAAAAAAGAACACAGGGAACTCCCTGTTACCTGGCAGGGCTTGAGAATGGGCTGTTCTGGTTAACAAATACACAGATTGCCAATTTTCAAATAGCTGTGTTCAAAGACGATGTGGAAAAGGATTAACACTAAAAGTACCATAAAGTTCTTTTAAACTTCTTTGGATTATTCAGGAGTCACTGGTAAGACAGAGTAAATGAGTAATTATTAAGGGATTTAGTTACTGTAGAGGGCTGCTCTGATGGCTCCGTGGTAAAGAATCCACCTGCCAAGGCAGGAGGCTCAGGTTCGATCCCTGGGGGATAAGATTTCCTGGAGGAGGAAATGACAACCGGCTCCAATATTCTTGCCTGGGAAATCCTGCCGCCCCTCCTCTCTCCCGCAGGCGGGGAAAGCCCCTAATGCAAGGAGCCGCCCAGATCCCGGGGACCAATGACAGCACACTTCGCCAGCTAAAGCCGCCCCACCCCGTAGAAGGACCTGTCAGGCCAGCGATGCCTGGGTCTGGCGACCTATCCGAACCCCCAGTCCATTAACCGTACCTTTTTTTTTGGCGATCTAGCCTGACCATCCCTCCCAACGAACGTATATAAACCACCCCTCAGCACGGTCTGGGCATGGACTTCCTCGACCTGCCTCGTTAGGGTCCGGGAACCCCGCCTGGCAAAGTTTCACCATTAAAAGCCTGTTAGACACTCTTTTGGTGTCCTGGTCGTCTTTTACCTAACACCATGAACAGAGGAGCCTGGTGGGTGACGGTCTATGGGGTCGCAAAAGAGTCGGACATGACTTAGCAACTAAACAACAACAAAAATTACTGTAGAATACTGAATATATATAATAAGTAGAGGAGACAACCCTCATCCTAAAGTCCCAGACAATCTGTTAAAGAGGCAAGATTTTCATTAATCACATTAGAAAACAAAGGTACCTCAGAGGCTTCAGAATTACCTCTGGGAAAACCAGTTCTCACCTATCTGGCAGGGGCAGTTAAAGATTATCCAACGAAGGAACAACGAACAGCCACATTTTCATGTTATAATGTTTGCAAATGTCTTTCCATTTCATTCAGTGGATCAGCCCTTATAAATCCCAATTAGCTTCATGGACATCATAGACAAAGGAAAGTTAAGTTGCTCCCTTCTGCAAAATATGAATGTATCTAACATGCCCAATCTCACTGGTCTACTCACACACACAAAAAAAGTTACTACAAAGTCATCGACCTTTCCAGTTGGATTCCTCAACTCTGTTTTATTAAGAATGATGTCATCGTGCACTACTTCTTAGTTTACTTTAAAAAATACATTTCTTTCCCCCTAGAAGCATCTAACCATAAAGACAGTCTACAGACTGGAGTCATTTGAAACTCATCCAGCAGGTTTCAAATACACAAGGGAGAAGCCCAGAGGGTGGGGGAGGGGCCTGTTGGCACAGATGATCATAACAATAATTTTCATTTAAAAGCACTTCAGTGTGAAAGCACTCTGGTAAACCCTTAACAAACACCTAATTTAATTCTCACAATAAGCCCAAGGGCTAGATTTTATTATATCCATTTAGTGACTGGGAAGATGGGGCTTAAGCAGTTGAGTAATTGACCCAAGATCAAATGCTTCACCCCAGGTCTATGTCCCTCACCCTGGTCAAGTCATAGCGACTGGTACCCAGAACCCAGTGAGAAAGCTTCAGCATGCAGATGGAGCCCAGGATCACCAGTCAGGAGGTCACCACCTTTGAGCTCATAACTCTTCCGTGGACCTGAAGTGGGGAGCAACCGGTATCACAGAGACCTGCAAGAGGCAGGCTGCTGCCATGGACTGATCTGCTGTTTCTTCTCACTAAACCACTAACCCTTTAAGGACAGATAGTCTATCTGCTTAATCTTCATCCTCCCAGTTCCTATGATGCTGCCCTGTGCAAGGGAGGCTTTAAATAAACCTCCTTGAGCAGACCTTCATAATTCTGTTCATAGAATAGGTTTGAATGGAAAACAATTGGCTGTAACCAAAACTCAGCTTCACTCTTTTCCCCATTTGCCTCTTCAAACCCACCTATAACCAAGTTCTTTCTCTGCCTTAGGCAGATCCCAGAACTTTCCCAAGCACTCTTAAACAATGTAAAATGTGATCGACTCTAACAATCACCCAACCCTAGTCCAGACTGACGCTATATCCCAACTCCAAAACAGTCAGGAACTTCTCCCCCTCATCCTTGCACCTAACCCAGACCTGTTGCAGGAAGGCAGACCCCTTCCAGGGCCTGAAACTGGGCTCTTGTCTAACACTCAGAAATGAATTGTCTGAGGAGACACATGTGCTAACAAAGCAAGAGATTTTATTGGGAAAGGGCACCCTAGTGGAGAGCAGTAGGGTAAGGGGAACCCAGGAGAACTGCTCTGCGCGTGGCTCGCAGTCTCGGCTTTTATGGTGACGGGATTAGTTTCTGGGTGGTCTTTGGCCAATCATTCTAATTCAGAGTCTTTCCTGGTGGCGCACGCATGGCTCATCCAAGATGAATGCTAGCCAGGGAGATTCTGGGAAATGGATGGACATGCAGTGTCTCCTTTAGACCTTTCCCGAACTCTTCCGGTTGGTGGTGGCTTATTAGTTCCATATTCCTTATCAGGATCTCCTGTCATAAAACAACTCATGCACATGGTTGCTATGGTGCCTGGCCAGGGTGGGTGGTTTCAATCAGTGTGCTTCCCCTAATAGACCCACTGACTGGAGAGGCAAGGATGCTCTTACTCACAAATTCTCCCTCTGCCTCTCAGCTGACCCTGGTGCTTCCCTGTGTGCCCTAGGGCATGGGGTAGCATGTCTCTCCTCTTAATAACTATAAAAACAAACTATTTTCCAATGACGAGTCTCCTGATCTGTTGGTCTTACTATACCTCACATCTTTTATGAATACACTGTATTTTAAAACAGGAAGGCATCAAGATAACTAGAGGGTTGTTATCATATGTAAAGGGCTCAGAAATCATAAGCATACGGGGGCCTTGAAGATATAAGACACTGGCTTCCTAGTTACACATGGGATAAGACATACCTAGCAGATACATCATTAAAATGCACCCAATCTCAAGACTTCCCTGGCAGTCCACTGGTTAAGATTCTGTGCTTCCAATTCAGGGGATGCAGGTTCAATCCCTGGTCAGGGAACTTAGATCCCACATGCTTTGGGGCAAAGCCAAAAGATTTTTTTAAAGAGAGAAAAAAGTACCCAATCTCTGATGTTTGATAAAGCTGGCCTTACCACCCCAAGCCATCTGAAGACAAAACCTGAGTTGACTTCAAAAATCCATCCAAAACTAATAAGCACCTTCCATATTCGAATACTAGAAAAAATATATAAATAAGATGTGGCTTCTGGCCCTCTAAGAGCTTACAATCTAATTCCATCAAGTGGAGAATGCGGGGAGTGAAAATAGATACTTTCTTTAAAGTGGAGCATCATTGCTTTACCATGTAGTGTTAGTTTGTACTGTATAAGGAAGTGAATCAGCTATATGTACACATTCGCCCTTTCCCGCTTGGACCTCCCTTCCACCCCACCCTATCCCACCCCTCTAAGTCATCACTGAGCACCAAACTGAGCGCCCTGTGCTATTCAGCAGGTCCCCACTGGCTATCTACGTTGCACGTGGTGATGGACATATGTCAACGCTACTCTCCCAGTTCGTCCCACTCTCCCCTTCCATCACTGTGTCCGCATGTTCGGTCTCTACATCTGTGTCTCTATTCCTGCCCTGGAACTAGGTTCATCTGAACCATTTTTCTAGATTCCACATATACGCTTTAATATACAAGACTTTTCTCTTTCTGACTTACTTCACTCTGCACGATGACTCTTGTCCCATCCACATCTCTACAAATGACCCCATTTCATTACACTTCTAATATGCCACAGTGAAGATAACCATTGCAGTACCTCCAAGGTCATTTGAGAGTAAAGAGAAGAGCCAAACAGGGGAAAGACGTCTTCAGCAGAAAGAGGCAGCTTTGTCTTGAAAGATGAATGGGAATTAACTTGCAACAGGTGAGAAGGAACAAGTGACAGAGGGAGGCTTCAGGCAGGAGACAGGACCGAATCTGTTATCATGTTCCATGTCCAGAATTACCAGTCCTTTCATCTCCTGGAGAGTCAAATTCAAGGCAAGGGGCAACCAGTGAAAGAAGCAGTCTGGGTAGGAGCAGAAGTTAAGCCACATTAGATAGCTTCAGTTTATGTCAACTGCAACTCATGGGGAATTAGTGAAAGGTCGAGCGATGCAGAGAGATCAGCATCTCCTCAGAGAGGAGGAGTGGAAATTGAGTAAGGGACTTGAAGAGAGTGCAGATTGGAACATACGTGTTCAAGTGTAAAGTCCTGTTAAGCTACGCTTTCCCAAACATATCAAGTCAAATTCCCATTTTTGTCCCAATTCATGTAGTTCTATGAGCGTTGAGGATATAGTGAGGAGGATAGCTGCCTTCCATTTAGCTCTGTGAATTCTAGAGTCTGCAAAGCAGATTCAACTGGTCAGGACTGAGTTAAAAGGATCTTTTAGTCAGTTACCCTAACAATTTTGTGTATATTGAGATTATTGTGTTGTATGTCAACCTCGTGAAGGCACTGGTACATAACCAGGAAGGAGAACTCGTCAACTGAGTTTCAATCCCGGCAAATCTTTCTTTGCTACTTTTTTCCCTTTACAACTTTGCTTGTTGAAGATTAATCTTCCATGCAACTTGAAGTTCCATAAGTTTAACTTGAAAAAGAGGGATTAATTTTGAAATTTAAAATTATTAAGAAAACTGTTACAGTCATAAGGTGAACAATATCAAAACAACTGCATTTCAAAAGCCTGTTTTTTATGTCCAGTTGTCAAAGACTTCTACGGAAGATGAATCTCATGTTTCACCACTACAGCCAGAGATTTCAATTAGCGCACAGGAAATTTTACATATAAATGTGCTTTGTACACTTAAAATATAATTCTGATTTTAATAACTATTATTATTAGTATCCTATGGCTGACTAACTTCAGTAACCATGTCTATATATTTTGCAAGTAAAAACAGAATATATCTGGTCATTATCTTCCTTACTATTTTTAATATGGTGGGGAAAAATTTTAATTACTTGCCAACTGTAGTATCTCCTAAGTATAATAAAGATTTAATAAAGTTCACCTTGGCCTACATTCATTTCATCACCTTTCATGAAAATTGATTCAGGGAATAATTTTACCCAGTGGTGGAAAATTTTTAAAAGTGTACAGGCTGGAAAATTCAAACCCATCAGCCAAAAGGCAACTGGTTTACAGTATGCAAATATCTTAGCCGGAATCTCCATGGAAATTATTTCCCCTTCTCCTCTTTGAATTAGCCCTTTGGAGCTTTAAACCTTAAAGTCAAAAGTTCCCTTTAACAAAGGTCAACCCTGGAAAATCGCTCCCTACCCTACAAAGCAAACTCCCTTTTGGGATTCTCAAGCTGAAGTTGATTTCCTGAATTTACCAAATGCTTATTCTCATTACTGTTTTATGTCCTCTAATTGAGGAAATTCTCCCTTTCCAAAGGCGTAACTATTCCCAACAAGATCCCACTGCTTCTCCATGAGAAGCATGCCAGGAAAATCACTGCTATACATTTAAGTGCTTCCTGATTTCTGCCAGCGGCAGGGAGGAACTTTACCAACATCATCCCCTCCCTTCAAAGAGATTTCTTTATTTCCAAATGCAACCCAGGCACTAGCAGAGAACAACCTGCTGATTCCCTTGAAGCAAGAGGATTTCAGGCCAAAATTTTAAACTGCTGCTATTTATTCCTTCTTCCATATATTATAAGATGTATCCATATTTATCCTTATGTCCTCACACAAATTAAAAAAAAAATTGACTTGGAGTCAAGGGTTGAGAGTGTGGGGGAGTAAGACAGTGTCAAAGAACACCAATAACCAAAGCAGTGTATCTAAAGAGAATGGAACACTTCTGATGTGAGGTCAAAATTATGACAACTATTTTTGTCCTATTAGATCTGTGTAGAAAACACCATGCTCAGAAAATGAAAGAAACGCTCAGAGAATTAAAGAGACCTACCCAAGGCCATGTAACTAGACAAAACCAAATTATGGGTCTGGAGTCTCACATTTGGGGGCTGCCCGGCTGTACACCCCACCTTTTCCCCAGGGTGTCTGCCCGGGGAAGTGAACTTTGTCCTGCTGAGATCTATTGGAACAGTGGTGGCCTTACACGATACGTTAATAATGAGTGCTATCAGATTATATAAACCCAGGTTTAAAAAAACCAGCTCAGCCATTATATCTTATGATACTATGTACTTTATTACTTCCTAAATAATGCTGTCCTAAACTGGAATGTCACCCTTTCTTAGCACAATTCCACTATTTAAATAATTTTACTGCTATCTCATTTTCAAATGACAAAGTCCAAATTCCTGGTGATTAACAAAGCACTTCATTTTGTTTTTGTTTTTGCCCACATCACATGTCATGTGGGATCTTAGCCCCCAACCAGGGATTGAAGCAACGCCCTCTGCACCGAAAGTGCCAAATCTTAACCACTGAACCACCCGATTCCTCCAGTTTACTAAGCTGGAGAAGGAAGACTGTGGTTCACCAAGAGATTAGGTCGAAGCAATAAAAGCTACCTTCTGTCTACTATTGGTATATTTAAAATTTCACCATAATAAGAAGAATTTTTTAATTACATTGTAAGAATACAGTATTTCCCAAATTTCAAATTCCATGTACCACCTTCATAATTTGGACCATTTTTGAGTAATATTACTATATAATATCATGTATAATATTTTTCTTTTTATTAACTTTAAACTGATCAACTGTTTTACCAAGACCTGTATTAATATTAATATGCATGAAATCACAACGTTAATGTGTTTGTGCCATCATTTTGTAACATATATTAAAATCAACATGAGTGAGTGAGTGAAGTTGCTCAGTCGTGTCCGACTCTTTGTGACCCCGTGGACTGTAGCCTACCAGGCTTTTCTGTCCATGGGATTCTCTTGGCAAGAATACTGGAGTGGGTTACCATTCCCTTCTCCAGGGGATCTTCCCAACCCAGGGATTGAACCCGGGTCTCCTGCATCAGAGACAGACACTTTAACCTCTAAGCCACCAGGGAAGCCCCCAAAATCAACATATAACTATCAAAATATTTCTACACGTACACATGCCATCCACAACAATCGCTGATAACAACAAAGGTATACAGATCCTACTTTGGGAAACATCAAGAGGAGAAAAAGTATTGAGGTTTGGCCTTATCAAGAACAACAAGTAGTTCAATTACACTGAAACAAAAGGAATATAGAAAAGAAAAATAAATACTGCCTTTGTAAAGCTTGAATGAGACCAGGCTAAGAAATACTTTTTGGTTTTTGTTTGCTTGTTTGTTTTGTTTGGAGTATAACTGCTTTGCAATGTTAGTTTCTGCTGTACAATGAATTGAATCGGCTATATGTATATGTATACTCCCTCCCTGTTGGACCTCCCTCCCACCCACCCCATACCACACATCTAGGTCACAACAGAGCGCCAAGCTGATCTCCCTGTGCTAGTTTATAGTAGGTTCCCACTGTTGGTTGGTTTTCTGCATGCTCAGCCGTGTCTGACTCTTTACGACCCCATGGATTGTAGCCTACCAGGCTTCTCTGTCCATGTGATTC
This sequence comes from Nanger dama, assembly GCA_917880005.1. Lineage (NCBI taxonomy): Eukaryota > Metazoa > Chordata > Mammalia > Artiodactyla > Bovidae > Nanger > Nanger dama. The sequence continues at coordinate 787,054 of CAKJTW010000047.1, read as the reverse complement.
TCCAGGCAAGAATACTGGAGTGGGTTTCCATGACCTCCTCCAGGAGATCTTCCTGACCCAGGGATCAAATCTACATCTCTTATGTCTCCTGCATCGGCAGGTGGATTCTCTACCACTAGTGCCACCTGGGAAGTCCCCCATTCACCAGCAAATCCATTTGGTTCTACTTTCAAAATAAATGCAGCCATTTCTCACTATTCCACAACCATGCCTCAGAGAGCCTTGTTTGTCTCTTACTTGGATTATTCAATAGCTTTCAAATGGCTTCCAACTTCCATCTGATACCCTTATTGTCTCTTCTCTACAAAGCAGCAAGAGGCATCCTTTCTTGAACTAAATTGCTCAGCATGTATTTTACAAAGACATCATGGCCCTACATAACTACGGCACAGTTATCAAAATCAAGACAATCAAATTGACACAGTACTACTATCCAGTCCACAGCGTATTCACTTTGCACCAACTGCGCCAACAACGTCCTTGAATAGCTAGTTGTTTCTTCCTGTACAGGATCCAGTCTTAAATCACATGTTACATTTAGTGGTCACAGTGCTTTAGTTTCTTTTAAACTGAAACTGTTCCTTAACCTTTTTATGTTTCAGGAGCATGCTATTTATGAAATATAAAAGCCAGTTCATCTGCAGAAGGCTTCTTAATTTGGATTTGTCTGATAGTTCTTCAAGGTTTGATTGCATTTTGGTGAGTACTTCCTTATCTCCTGCCACTATAAGATCCTCCAGGCCAATCCTATATTTCCCCTGCTCTCTACCTAGAACTAGCCATGTTTCCAAGGAGCCTGATTCTTTTAACTGGAGAATGGTATTTAGAAAACAAGATCTGGGCGCTAGTTGTGCTCATGCTCCTAGAGTGGTGCTGATTCTAAACCAAGTGGCTTCCTCTTAACACATAAAAGAGAATGAGCAACAGTGGGAAGAAATGAGAACTGAGAAACCATCAGGTTTATGTTGGACTTATGCCAGTCATGGACAAAGCAGTGATTTACCTTCTGACTCCTCTTGGAAAACATAATAAATCCTACAGACCAGTTAGCTGGGAGGAAAAGTGAATGCAGATGAACCAGAGGACACCAGAATTTGAGAGAAATCGAGGGCAGAGCAGAGCGACAGGCAATAAATGACCATTTGTCCTGGTCTGCCAAGGATGGGCTAAAGTGTAAGCCTATCGCTCAAGAATAATCATCAGTAGCCCCCCTTTCACTCTCAAAAATGTCCCATCCTGGACAAAAAGATTATCTGCTCACCCTAGAAACTGCCATAAGATTAAGATTTGTGATAGATAAACCACAATGTGAGATTTAGGGGGCTTTGCTATGTCAAGCGATATTATCATTCCTTTGTACCTCTTATGGAAATACCCATGAAGATTCAACCAATTGGCAGTTTTCCTTGGATTTCCAATGTGTCTCTATTAAACTTTCTTTCTGGCTTCTGGCTTACCTTCCTGGACTATGGCCCCCAGTGAGGTCAAGGGCAGGGCATCCATCCAAAAGTCTAGTTTTTCCTACTCAGTTAACCCCAGCAATTTTGTAACATTTATAATCTCCCAGCTCCCTCCCCCTAAGGCCCCTTTGGTCCCCTAATAGCAGACACTGTAAATAAGAGGAAAACTTTTTATCTTCTAACAATTTATTCTCACTTTCCCAATCCTGTCTCAGCCCACGTTATGCCTTGAGTTAATCTTTACCTTATAGTCATACCTTCCTCCAAGGTGCCCTTGTCATCCTCCAAGGTCCCATCCTGAAGGCAGAGTGTAATGGGATGTAAACCTATTAATAACTCAGTCATCTAGGATTCAGATTCTGATATTTGGTATTGATATTTATATAGAAAAAAATTTCCTCTTAGATAAAAATGCATTTTTAATTACAGTTACACTATGTAATTTGAAAACTCCAATTGACCACCCAACAATTTAAAATTCCAGTATTTCCTGTCAATAGTAGAATCAGGAAAAATACATATAGAGCTTAATTTGGCATCTAGAATGAACACGTACTTTTAAATAGGTTTTTCAAAGCAATACAGATTCCAGGAATTGTGGTCCTAGAAAATTTAATCAACTGCAGAAGAATTGTTAGAGTTTGTGCAAGTTTGATAATTAAATGGCTTGAAATAGTTGGACTAGAAGGGTCTCCTGGTTTCTTTCAAACTGAGTTGCTCCAACAAAGGTTACCTAAGTGCAAGCAAACCCAGGTGACATTTTTATATTTCCAGGAAACTCTCGAGCCAAGATTCAGCCAATGGAGAATGATCAAATCTTCATTAAAATTCCCCAGAGTAGGAATGGAGACCAGGAAATAAGACTTTCTCACCCCATCGATGTGTTTAGCACCAGAGCTCAAACTGTGAGAGCTGCTCAGGGGGCACGTCTCAGTTCTGGCTGAGGGTTCTTATAAAACCCAGGGCTCCCACAGCTGCCACCCAGCTTCCTGCAGTGAGGAGAGGGGTCGTCCCCAGGTCAGCAGGCCGGTGTGACACAGCCTTGATGGAGAGGCTCTCTGGCATTCTGAGCGTCCGAGAATGTGGGTCAGAGTGCATCCGGGGGAATATCTGTGGACTCAGCCGAGGTTGGGAGTATTCCTTCACCCCTCTACCCCTTTATCCACACCCCCCACCCCGCTTCTCTCCTCCCGCTCAGGGTCTGGCCCTACCCTGGATGGATCCTGCTAATGGTCTGTATCAGACTCACCTCAGAAGAGTCTTCCCACTGCACACACCTGCTTCCACAATTCAGAGCAGCAATTCCAACAAGAGTTTCACCCACTAATTTTCCCCGATGCTGTTTGAGCGAGGGAGGGAGGTGGTTGTGATGTGAATGCCGGATTGTAAATCAGGAGACTGCGCCTGTTGGCATGCTCCTCTTCACTTGCAGACATCAAAAGTGGACAGACATTGCTGAGCCTCCCTGGGATTCAGTTTTCTCATCAATAAGGGAGAGTTTGGAGAAGTATAGTGGAATGGAAACGTCATGAGACTAGGGGTCACAAGCTCTGATTTTAAAACCTCAAGCATGTAATTTAACCTCTCTGTGCCTCAATTTTGTTTCCTTTAAAAGGACAGGAATACCTGTACTACAAGGCTGTTTTGAGGGTCAAATACGATAAAGTGAATGTTATTTAAAAACTGATTTTTTTATGATTTTGTTGTTGTTGTTGTTGTGAGCTATTTTTTTAAGTATTTATTGAATTTGTTACAGTATTGCTTCTGTTTTATGGCTTGTTTTGGTTTGATTTTTTTGACCCAGAGGCATGGGGGAACTTAGCTCCCTCACCAGGGATTGAACATGACCCCCTGCATTAGCAGTGACATCTAAACCACTAGACTGCCAAGGAAGTCACTAGAAACTTTTTAAATGATACAGACATCCATCTTTATTCCAGTTGTCTCTGCTCTACCATTATCTTCTAAATATTTTTGTTTCTTAAAGTCACAATTTCAAAAGCATTCAAAATGAAACAATAGCTACTATTCATGATACTTCCATGACTCTTCCATAGACTCTTCCCTATTCTTCCTTGAAATGGGATCTCCGAATAAATGAACCAAAAGCCAGCCCCAACAGTCATCTCTGCCATGACGAAAAAATGTCCATGTCTCAGATATGCTTGGGGCACATTGAAACCATGTTAAGTCTCAATCTGTCCACCAGGGGGCAGGGTGTTTTAAAAGGATTTTCTCATGTTACACCTTAAGTGCTTCCCAGGTTGGGGGTTCGATCCTTCGGTCGGAAAATTCCCTGGAGGAAGGCACTGGCAACCCACCCCAGTATTCTTGCTAGAGAGTCTCGTGGACAGAAGAGCCTGGTGGGCTACAGTCCATGGGGTACCAAAGAATTGGACGGGACTGAAGCGACTTAGCATGCACACACCCCTTAAGAAAGGAAGAGTGTCCATAGAAAATGCTTAATGCACTCAGAGAGTATTAGAAGTAGAATTTGGATGTTGGTATATTCTGAATGTGTTGTCCTTAAAAGCACCAAAACATGGCAGTGTTTTTCATACCTCTAGAACTCAACGTCCCCAGTTGTGTTCCTGCTTTTAAACTTTAGGAGGTAACAGATAACATTCTTCAGTGTGGTGATGGGCTTACAGGTGTGGGATTTGTCAAAACATATCAATTACAGGGGCTTCTCTCATGGCTCAGCTGGCAAAGAAGCCACCTGCAATGCACAAGACCCCGGTTCAATTCCTGGGTCAGTAAAATTCGCTGGAGAAGGGATAGGCTACCCACTCCAGTGTTCTTGGACTTCCCTTGTGGCTCAGCTGGCAAAGAAGCCACCTGCAATGTGGGAGAGACCTGAGTTCGATCCCTGGGTTGGGAAGATCCCCTGGAGAAGGCAAACGCTACCCACTCCAGTATTCTAGTCTGGAGAATTCCATGGACTGTATAGTCCATTGGGTCACAAAGAGTCAGACATGACTGAGTGACTTTCACTTCAGTTCATGAATCAAAGAGTGTGCTTTAAACAGGTGCCATTTATTTTATGCCAGGTAAATCTCTTTAAAGCTGTTTTTGAAAAAGAATGTATGGTGCTCAGTGTAGCCAAGACGTCTTAAAGGATTTGTTCCAGCTATTAACAGAAGCTATGGGAATGGAAGGTTTTGGTACCTCCTGAGACAAGCACAAGAGGAAGGAGGTTTGCTTTTTTACTTTCATACACTTCGTATTGGTTGATTCTTTTAGCATGATCATGTATTTCCAGTTTCAAATTGTAATACATTTAATTTCAAACTTTAACAATTAAAATTGACTTTTAAGAATTTGCATCCTTATTTTAATATGTTTACCTTCCAGTTGTATAGATTTCTGAGAGGGAACGAAATATTGAGAGAGATGCTTTGCTAAACTGGAGGAAGGGAAGGGGTGGGGGAACTGTATCACAATGTAGGACACGGGGTTAGAGTGGGGAGGGGTGACAAGACCCCAAATGGAGGCTTTGAATATCCAGGAATAGCCTAAATAATTGCTCCAAAGCAGCTTCAGGAAGAAACCAAGGCTGGGAATCAAGAGCCTCGCTTCTTCATAGATTCTACCACCAATCATTGATTTGATTCCCAAGTGGGCCTGGGGTGGGGATCAGAACCAGAATTATACCTCTCCACGTGATTATGAGGAACCACTGGGCTTAGAAATCACTGCTTTTGGGAGTCTAGAATGTTGATACTCAGTTCTATTTAGAATAAAGACTGTCCAGTAGATGGCGCTGCTGTCACTGAACCTGAACTAAGAAACAAAAATGTCTGCATCTTTCCAACAAAATGAAAATGTGGAGACAATCGTTGAAGACCTGCTGTGGAGAGCATTGACTGGCAATCAGAGAAGTTTGAGTTTGTGTAAGTTCATCAGCTATGGCAACTGAATAATTGTGGATGGAAGTTCGTGAAATTATACAGGAGGCAGTGATCAAGACCATCCCCAAGAAAAAGAAATGTAAAAAGGCAAAATGGTTGTCTAAGGAGGCCTTACAAATAGCTGAGAAAAGAAGATAAGCTAAAGGCAAAGGAGAAAAGAAAAGATATACCCATGTGAATGCAGAGTTCCAAAGAATAGCAAGGAGAGATAAGAATGCCTTCCTCAGTGATCAATGCAAAGAAATAGAGGAAAACATTAGAATGGGAAAGACTAGAGATCTCCTCAAGAAAATTAGAGATACCAAGGAACATTTCATGCAAAGATGAGCACAATAAAGGACAGAAATGGAATGGACCTAACAGAAGCAAAAGGTATTAAGAAGAGGTGGCAAGAATACACAGAACTGTACAAAAAAGATGTTCACGAGCCAGACAATCACGATGGTGTGATCACTCACTTAGAGCCAGACATCCTGGAATGTGAAGTCAAATGAGGCTTAGGAAGCATTGCTACGAACAAAGCTAGTGGAGAAGATGGAATTCCAGTTGAGCTATTTCAAATCCTGAAAGATGTTGTTAAAGTGTTGCACTCAATATGCCAGCAAATTTGGAAAACTCTGCAGGGGCCACAGGACTGGAAAAGGTCAGTTTTCATTCCAATCCCAAAGAAAGGCAATGCCAAAGAATGTTCAAACTACCGCACAATTGCACTCATCTGATGCTAGCAAAGTAATGTTTAAAACTCTCCAAGCCAGGCTTCAACAGTATGTGAACCATGAACTTACAGATGTTCAAGCTAGTTTTAGAAAAGGCAGAGGAACCAGAGATCAAATCGCCAACATCCACTGGATCATTTAAAAAGCAAGAAAGTTCCAGAAAAACATCTACTTCTGCTTTATTGACTATGCCAAAGCCTTTGACTGTGGAAAATTCTTAAAGAGGTTGGAATACCATACCACCTGACCTGCCTCCTGAGAAATCTGTATGCAGGTCAAGAAGCAACAGTTAGAACAGGACATGGAACAACAGACTGGTTCCAAATTGGGAAAGGAGTATGTCAAGGCTGTATATTGTCACCCTGCTTATTTAACTAACATGCAGAGTACATCATGAGAAATGCTGGACTGGAAGAAACACAAGCTGGAATCAAGATTGCTGGGAGAAATATCAATAACCTCAGATACACAGATGACACCACCCTTATGGCAGAAAGCAAAGAAGAACTAAAGAGCCTCTTGATGAAAGTGAAAGAGGAGAGTGAAAAAGTTGCCTTAAAACAACATTCAAAAAGTAAGATCATGGCATCTGGTCCCATCATTTCAGGTAAATAGATGGGGAAACAATGGAAACAGTGTGAGGCTTTATTTTGGGGGACTCCTAAATCACTGCAGATGGTGACTGCAGCCATGAAATTAAAAAAACACTTGACCCTTGGAAGAAAAGCTATGACCAACCTAGGTAGCATATTAAAAGCAGAGACATTACTTTGCCGACAAAGGCCCATCTAGTCAAAGCTATAGTTTTTCCAGTAGTCATGTATGGCTGTAAGAGTTGGACCATAAAAAAAAGCTGAGCGCCAAAGAACTGATGCTTTTGAACTATGATGTTGGAGAAGACTCTCAAGAGTCCCTTGGACAGCAAGATGATCAAACCAGTCAATCCTAAAGGAAACCAGTCCTGAATATTCGTTGGAAAGACTGATGCTGAAGCTGAAACTCCAGTACTTTGGCCATCCAATGCAAAAACTGATTCATTTGTAAAGACCCTGATGCTGGGAAAGACTGAAGGCAGGAGGAGAAGGGGACAACAGAGGGTGAGATGGTTGGATGTCATCACCGACTCGATGGACATGAGTTTGAGCAAGTTCCGGGAATTGATGATGGATGGAGAAGCCTGCAGTGCTACTGTCCATGGGGTCGCAAAGAGTCAGACATGACTGAGCGACTGAACTGAACTGACTGATTGGGGGTTGTTGACAGTGGATGACTGTATGGGTATGGGAGGGCAGTGCTGTAATAGACTTAGTCACTCAGCCATGTCCCCACTCCAGTACTCTTGCCCAGAAAATCCCATGGGCGGAGGAGCTTGGAAGGCTGCAGTCCATTGGGTCGTGAAGAGTGACTTCACTTTCACTTTTCGCTTTCATGCACTGGAGAAGGAAATGGCAACCCACTCCAGTGTTCTTGCCTGGAGAATCCCAGGGACGGGGGAGCCTGGTGGGCTGCCAGCTATGGGGTCGCACAGGGTCGGACACGACTGAAGCGACTTAGCAGCAGCAGCTGTGTCAGGTACTCTTCTAAGCACTTTACATAATGTTAACTATTTAGTCCTCACAACAAAGCTACATTGCAGGCATTATTACGAATCCAGTTTTACAGAGAAGAAAACTGAGATGGAGTAACTTGCCCAGAAGCACCCAACTTGTGTCAGTGGTGGAGCTGGTCCTGGTGGAGCTGGTGGTGGTGAAATGGTCACATGTGAGGGGTCTGGCTCCAGTGTGCTCTGATCACCTATACTAAATGGTTTTGTTTCCCAACATCAGTGGTAAGTAATAATCATAATACCATGGCACGAAGAAGGCCATCATTAGAGATGATTGGAGATGAGGATAAGATCATGAGCCCAGTCTCACCCACACTGAATTCAAGGTGAGGACAGGGATTGTGGCCTTGGCTATCTGGTCTACCCTTACTCAACACAGGATCCCTGTATGAATTTCTAGATGGTTAGAATAAAGTCTAAAATGGCAAGTAGGGTCCCTTTCTCTAAAGATCCTATCTCTTCCTCATAAGAAAGTTCTTCCCTAATTATCAGAACAAAAGGCGAGTAACGTTTCCTCACGGCTTCCTCCATGTGTGAGAACAAAGCGTTCCTCCATCTCTGCTCTCCCACCTGCTCTATTTCAACATGGTCACATCCTGACATGTCCCAGAAACAAGGATAACTTGGAGGTCGATGGGGAAAAGGTTCTGTGGACAGTGTTTATTCTTTATGTAAAAATACATTTGCCAGCTTTCATCTGCATTTTCACTTGCATTTCATTGCAAAGCATTCAAGTCACTTTCTCCTGAAAGAGTGAATCTCTAGTGGACCATAAATTGGTAAAGTAGGTAGAATGAACTGCAGGAACCTGACAGTAAGGAGAGAGGACCCACTCTGGAACTGACCTTCCCAAATAGCAAGATATAAACTGGAGGCTTATGGATCTCTATCCCAATCCTAAAAGCTGTTCCTTCAGCTCCATTAAACTAGCACAAATTCATGAAATTCTCCTAACCAAAGATCCTAGAGATCACTAGACTTCCCAATATATTTAACTTGAGATTTTTCTATTAGAAAGTTATATATATATATACATATATTCAAATCCTTGCTGTTTATATAAATTTGGGCAAGACACTTAAATGTCTTTGCCTCAGTTTCCTTGTCTAGGAAGGAGTATTGCTCCCCCACCTTGCAGGAGAGTTGACATAAATCAATGAAGTAATGCTTGAAAAGCAGTGAAAACCATACCTGACACATACTAGATACTCAGTAAATTGTAGCTGTTACGTTTATATAGCATGTTATCTCATTTGAGTCGCCTAGCAACCATGAGATAAGATAGGTACACAGTATTATTTTTATTTACAACTGAATTTCACAAAGGTTATAATACTTTCTGAGTTATCTAGCTAGTAAGTCTGTGAACGAATTGGAAAAAAACCATTTGACATATAGTAGATGGTCACTCAAAATTTGTTGTTCCTGTCATTGTGACTTGACAATGTTGGGTTTTAACCACAGATTTTCTCTTTTGGCTGCTCTGGGTCTTCACTGCTGCATGTATGCTTTCTCCAGTTGCTTCAAGCTGAAGCTACTCTCTAGTTGTGGTGTGAATTTTTCTTTTTAATTAAAATATAGCTGCTGTACAATATTATGTAAGTTACAAGTGTACAATATTGTGACTCACAATTTTTAAAAGTTATACTCCTTTTATAGTTATTGTAAAATATTGGCTATATTCCCTCTATTGGACAAGAGAGCCTTGTAGCTTATACATAAGAATTTGTACCTCTTAATCCCTTTCCCCTGTATTGACCCTCCCACCCTCCCTCTGCCCACTGGTAATCACTAGTTTGTTCTCTGTATCAACCACAGATTTTCTGACTCCAGTCCCAAATTGTTTTTCTTTCCTTCCTTTGTTTTCTTCCTGCTCTCAACTGTCTATGGTGAATAGCAATAGAGTTTAAAACTGGAGCCCTAGTCATATCCTATATGTGACATCATTATTTATAAAGCATTTCAAATACTCAAGTTATCCAAGTCTTAATAAAGCAAAGTAATTTAATGCCTCAAATTAAAACCAAGGCTTAAAAATTCAGATAGCACAAAATTTATACTCAGGCCTTTGATCAGCTTCAGCTTTTAAGTTTTATTTGGAGGCAAGCATTTTTTTTTTCTACACTTTGAGAAGCAGACCAAAAATGTTCATACTAATAAGTAATGTATGCTTATTTTTTATGACATTTCTTTAGAATGTTTATGGAATTAGAAGAAATAATATTGAAGGGTGAGGAGAGTTGGGTGGGGAGATGGAAAGAAAGCTGAATACATGTAAGCTGGATTTGAGACAAAATCACACAACATTTCTTTAGAATGTTTATGGAATTGGAAGAAATAATACTGATGGGTGAGGAGAGTGTGGGAAAAAAATGATGGGAAGAAAGCTAAATACATGTAAGCTGGGTCTGAAAAAAATCACACCTTTCAGTAATTTTGAGAAGACACACCAATCAGTGCATTACATTCCAGTCCCCTGAGATTCTAAACGTTTAAAAGTTAGGTAGATTGGGTTTCTGTGAAAATCAAAGGGGACCATATATTTATAGGTGCTTTGATTTTTTTATTTCATATCATTAGAAATAAAAACCTTATTCAAATAATAATTATAATAAACATAGAAATCTTTGGTAGACTTCTTAAAAATAAATGTAATGCTAAAATATTAAAAATATCACTATATTAGGTTTTCCATTTTACAAAGATAAAAACTATGATTTACTAGGTACTCAGGGAATATAATTTGACTCATTTCTCTGAGATCCTTTGTAAAGATATTTAATATATATTTCAAATCTATGCAGAATTTAGTCCTTTAAACAAAATGTAAGTTGAATTTGGGATAAATCCTAAGCACCGTATATGTTTTCTGGTGTTGGCAATTTTTATATATAGAAAACCTGCACTTTCTATTTTCTATCCATCTCTAAACGCTAGATATGAGTTTTAATCTGTACACAGTAGTCCAAAATGCAGGACAGGTGGGCACTCTTTCTGTAAGTAACAGAAACATCCTAAGATAGATGGAATGTGAAGATGGAGAGTGTGGAAGAGTCAGAGAAACCATTTTCTTTCCAGGACGGTGATGAAGGTGGAGGAAATCAAAGTATTAGGTTGAACAAAAAGGTTGTCAGATTTTTCCATAACATTTTACAGAAAGCCCCAAACAAACTTTTTGGCAAATGCAATGCATAGCTCAGCATTCGGGACCTCTGTAATATCATCAAACCTAAGCTCTCTGACATTTTGCTATAATTTTCCCCCATAAATCAATAATGTGATGCTCAACACTCATGTAAGTATCTCTAAAAAGTAAAATATAAACTCATTTCTTTGAACTTATCTACAAAAGAGAAACAGACTCTCAGATAGAGAGAACAGACTTGTGATTGCCAAAGACAAAGGGTGGACTGAGAGTTTGAGATTAGCAGCAAGCTATTTTATATAGACTAGATAAACAAAAAAGCCCTACTGTAGAGCACGGAACACTATATTCAATATCCTGTGATAACCCATAATGGAAGCAATACGAAAATATGTGTATTGTGACTGAATCACTTTGTTGTACAGCAGAAATGAACACAACATTGTAAATCAACTATACTTCAATAAAATAAATTTACAAAATTAAAAATGTGTTTAAACATTTCTTTCTTTTGTCAGAAAAAGAGGAATGTATTTCTTTGTTCATTTGTTTGGAATTTTCACAATTCAGCCAAGAAATGAACATAGACATGCCACTAGAATTAAAGCTACTTAAACAACCCAAATTTTTATCCTAATAGTCAGCAAAAGTAAATCTTCTTCCCCTTGTTTCTAGGCACCTTCAGAAGCCACCCTCCCTGAGTCCAGGAGGCCTTCTGGCCTCCATCCTTTCTGTTTGTCTTACATCCTACATCCATGCATTCCTTTCTGCTGGTCCACCCAGGCCACAAGGAGGCTTCCAGGCCATCATGTACTCTCCTCTGCTGACCTGGGCCTTGGGGGATGAGCCACAGGAGTGAATGGTCTCAAGAACAAAGACTGGGTTTGCAGACTACATTCCTCCAACTATCAACAAATCTGAGAGGAAGTGTGGTCACTAAAATGATCCTATTCAAACAGACTCAGCTGAAACACAGGGGTTTTTTTAGGACACTGTTTTCCTTATGGATGGCCCTTTCAAGATATTTGAAAGTCGTCACACAAAGGGAATGCCCTGGAACTGTGATGTCCCATTTAACTGACCCTCTGTCTGAGTATCCCAGGCTTACTCCTCCTACCCTGGAGATTTTGCTTTTACAGAACACCTTGAGCTGAGTGAACAGACAGCCAGACTCTATCTCCCGGGTAATTCCAATTCAGCAGCTTTTTATGGGGTTGTTATCACATTGGAATCTCCCATTTAAAGTCACCGAGTCTGTCTGTTATTACCTCCAATATTTGCTTTGGCAAACCTTGGTTGTAAGGTTCATTAAAGAAGAGAAGCAAAAAGCAAAGGAGAAAAGGAAAGATATAAGCATCTGAATGCAGAGTTCCAAAGAATAGCAAGAAGAGATAAGAAAGCCTTCCTCAGTGATCAATGCAAAGAAATAGAGGAAAACAACAGAATGGAAAAGACTAGAGATCTCTTCAAGAAAATGAGAGACACCAAGGGAACATTTCATGCAAAGATGGGCTCGATCAAGGACAGATTGGTACGGACCTAACAGAAGCAGAAGATATTAAGAAGAGGTGGCAGGAATACAAAAAAGAACAGTACAAAAAAGATCTTCATGACCCAGATAATCACAATGGTGTGATCACTCACCTAGAGCCTGAAACATGAAGTCAAATGGGCCTTAGAAAGCATCACTACGAACAAAGCTAGTGGAGGTGATGGAATTCCAGGTGAGTTATTTCAAATCCTGAAAGATGATGCTGTGAAAGTGCTGCACTCAATATACCAGCAAATTTGGAAAACTCAGCAGTGGCCACAGGACTGGAAAAGGTCAGTTTTCATTCCAGTCCCAAAGAAAGGCCATGCCAAAGAATGCTCAAACTACCACACAATTGCACTCATCTCACACGCTAGTAAAGTAAAACTCAAAATTCTCCAAGCCAGGCTTCAGCAATATGTGAACCATGAGATTCCAGATGTTCAAGGTGGTTTTAGAAAAGGCAGAGGAACCAGAGATCAAATTGCCAGCATCCACTGGATCATGTCAAAAGCAAGAGACTTCCAGAAAAGCATCTATTTCTGCTTTATTGACTAGGCCAAAGCCTTTGACTGTGTGGGTCACAATAAGCTGTGGAAAATTCTGAAAGAGATGAGAATACCAGACCACCTGACCTGCCTCTTGAGAAACCTATATACAGGTCAGGAAGCAACAGTTAGAACTGGACATGGAACACAGACTGGTTCCAAATAGGAAAAGGAGTACGTCAAAGTTGTATATCGTCACCGTGCTTATGGGAAACAGTGGAAACAGTGTCAGACTTTATTTTGGGGGGCTCCAAAATCACTGCAGATGGTGACTGCAGCCATGAAATTAAAAGACGCTTACTCCTTGGAAGAAAAGTTATGACCAACCTAGATAGCATATTGAAGAGCAGAAACATTACTTTACCAACAAAGGTCTGTCTAGTCAAAGCTATGGTTTTTCAGTGGTCATGTATGGAAGCGAGAGTTGGACTGTGAAGAAAGCTGAGCACCAAAGAATTGATGCTTTTGAACTGTGGTGACTCTTGAGAGTCCCTATGGACTGCAAGGAGATCCAAGCAGTCTATTCTAAAAGAGATCAGTCCTGTGTGTTCTTTGGAAGGAATGATGCTAAAGCTGAAACTCCAGTACTTTGGCCACCTCATGCGAAGAGTTGACTCATTGGAAAAGACTCTGATGCTGGGAGGGATTGGGGGCAGGAAGAGAAGGGGACGACAGAGGATGAGACGGCTGGATGGCATCACCAACTCAATGAACGTGAGTCTGAATGAACTCCGGGAGTTGGTGATGGACAGGGAGGCCTGGCGTGCTGCAATTCATGGGGTTGCAAAGAGTTGGACGCGACTGAGCGACTGAACTGAACTGAACTGAATCAAAACATAAGTTATGTATTTACTTAATCAAGCAAAGCTGAATTCACTCTTCCCAGTTAGAGATCATAACTACTGTCTTACTCAAGGAGGCTGGACCTCAGGCTGGGATGTCTTTGTAATGCCCACAAACCCCAACACCACTTCCAGGACGTGGCCCAGCATCTTCACATGGTGGGCACTCAAACAGTATGCCATGAAAGACTGAATAAATGAGTCTCTATTTCTAATTAAAAGAAATTATTCATTTTATGTTTTCCTGTATTTGTTTAATAAATAGATAAAACTCCAGAGTAAATCTTGTCCTGTGGTGGACTCAAGCACTGTGTAACGCTGCCCTGCTGCTGCTGCTGCTGCTGCTGCTGCTGCTGCTGCTAAGTCACTTCAGTCGTGTCCGACTCTGTGCGGCCCCATAGACGGCAGCCCACCAGGCTCCCCCGTCCCTAGGATTCTCCAGGCCAGAACCCTGGAGTGGGTTGCCATTTCCTTCTCCAATGCAGGAAAGTGAAAAGTGAAAGTGAAGTCGCTCAGTTGTATCCAGCACTTAGCGACCCCATGGACTGCAGCTTACCAGGTCCCTCCGTCCATGGGATTTTCCAGGCAAGAGTACTGGAGTGGGGTGCCATTGCCTTCTCCAAGGAGTTCTTAATATCTATATCTGTGGTTGCTGACAAGAATGTGTGGTTGAGCCAGTGGCCAAGGGTGAATAATATCTCTTCCTCCCACTACACAGTGACTCTAGGAGCCTGGTTGGTTGCTTAAGAAGCTAAAGAAAGATAGGAAAAAAATCAGAAATCTCATATTGATGTCAAAGTTGAATATTCCTTCTCCTCTATTCAGAAAGAAAGTTCTGGCCAGTCAGAGAAGCCAAGAATTTTGGACAGCAAAGGAGAAAAGTGCATAAACATATTCCAAGATACAAATGTGCATGCATGCTAAGTTGCTTCAGTCGTGTCTGACTTTTTGCGACCCTATGGACTCTAGCCCCCCAGGCTCCTCTGTCCATGGAATTCTCCAGGTAAGAATACTGGAGTGGGTTGCCGTGCCCTTCTCAACTCACATAAATATATTCTCATTTTGTGTAGAGACACAGTGCTAGAGGATGGGCGAGGTACAGAGATGAATTAGCGATGTTTCTTGGTAAGATTCTGGTCACCAAGTACAATGTGTGTTTGGGATGGGGTGGGACACAGGATTTCCCCCACCAGCAAACATTCCACACTAGCTCTGTGCTCTCCAGTGTAACTCAGTTCTGACACTATGAACCCACAGATCACATCAGGTCTCAAACATTAAGGACTCAGTCCAAGACTTCTCCCCCATGACTCAGACTCCAGGCACATGTCCAGGTTGTTGCCTGAGCTTCTGACAGGCCAGCTATAGACTGAAGGCTCCAGTAACTCCCTCCTTGGGTTGAATTAACTTGCTAGAGTGACTCACAGAACTCAGAGAGACATTTTACCAGTGAGATTGCCATTTATTGTCAAAGGATATAACTCAGGAACAGCCAGGAGGAAGGGCAAGTTACGAAGAAAGAGCACAGAGCTTCCATACTCTCTTGAAGTATGCCTCTCTTTAAGTGGCATATGTTCCATATCTCCGTATGTGCACCATCCCATAAGCTCTCCAAAACTAGTCCTTTGGCATTTTATGAGTATTCTTGCCTGGAGAATTCCATGGACGGTAGAGCTTGGCGGGCTGCTCTCCACGGGGTTGCAAAGAGTCAGATCCAACTGAGCAACTAAGCATGTACATGTTACAGAGCCATGATTGAATAAATCATTGCCCACTGGTGATTGAACTCAATCTCCAGCCCCTCAGCCCTCCGCTCATGTCAGGAAAGTAGGATTGCAAGTTCCAATAATCACTTTGCTTGTTCCCTTGGCAACCAGCCTCCATCCCTAAGTGATGTCCAAAGACCATCTCATTAACATAACAAGAACGCCTTTCATCTCTTAAGAAATTCCAAGGGTTTCAGGAGCTCTGTGCCAGAGATGGGGACAAAGACCAAGTATCTATTTCTTATAATAAATCACAGTATGGGACACTTACCCTCAGAAATCTTCCAGTACAATAAAAGAGATGAAAGATGCATAGCATAATACAAGGTAAGCTATAGTGGATGATGACAGAGTAGAATGGAAAGTCATGAATTATGTCATCAGACTCGATGGGTTTCAAATTCCTACATGGTGTGAGTCAGTTAATATATCTCCCTGAATCTGCTTCATCATTTATAAAATAGAGAAATGATAATCATCTCTTAAAATGATTTTGAATATTCACTTAGCAACAATCACAGTGTCCAGCACAGAGTGGTCAGTCTACAAATGGCAGTTGTTTCATTTTTGCTCTGATGGTGAGAACATGAGGACGAGAAAGAGGAGAAAGATGGTGATGAGGGTGATGAGGTAATGGATCGTGCTACAGAGGACAGATGAGGTGGTCTCAGAGAAAGATTACTAGCAAAGAAATTAGAGAAGTCTAAATACAAGACAGGCATTCAAGATGAATCCTGGCTGCCGCCACTACCAAAACCACAACGCCCTCACTCCATTGGCTAAACTGGCCTCTCCCATCATAAGCATCAGACCCTGGCAGAGTCTCCATGGCACCAGCCCCAGCGGAAGCCCCTTCATCCCCGGGAAAGCCCACCAAGCCTACAGAAGCCTGGGTACCTCCTAGCACTTCTGGACTTAAATCAAGTGTCACAGCACAGGACTTGGGATACAGTCTTCCCAGGAGTGTCCAGGAGGGGCCTGATAACACAATACAGGGAAAAAGGGGGCCAGATGATACAGCACAGGATGAATGCACCGTGAGTGGATTCGGACCATGGGTGAGGAGTCAGGGGGAAAACGGTAAATAAAATGCTCTTCCTTTCATCTTCTGGTGGGGTTTTCTGAAGCATCCAGGTCCTGTCATAAAGAGTTGAATCTATTTCCACATGTCCTAAATCTCAGCTGGTCCTATGACTTTCTTCACTCAATAGGACACAATGGAAGTGATTTGTGCTGTTTTCAAGACTGTCTCTCAAAAAGCCTTACATACTTCTGTTCTTCCTCTTGCCCCTCTGCCTCACCATGGAAACAAGACCAGGCTGACCTCCTGGAGAACAGGTGGAGCGGCGCCAAGTCAAGTAGTTTTCCCAGCTGAAGCCCCAGATGCATGAGAGAGTCCGTCCAAAACCAGCAAAGTCACCTGGCTGACTCAGAGCTGACCTTAGCTGCAGGAGCCCTGCTGAGCCCAGCTCTGAGCAACAAAAGCAGCAGATCCAAAGAGCTGGAAGCAGAAAGAAATATTCACTGGTGTCTATCATTGGGGTTTACGATTCTTCATGCAGCACTGTGGTGACAATAGATAACTGATTCAGAAATTAGTACCAGAAGTTCAGTGCTGCCATCACAAAAACCTAGAATATGTAACATTGATGTCACATTGACTTTGGAGACTGGAGAGTGGGAAGAAACTAGAAAAAATCATAGAGAACATTGCTATAACAGGTGGAAAATGGAAACCCATGTTGGGTAGTGACGAAGCAATTAATAAAACCATCATTCATGGCAATATGGAAATCTAGAAAAAAATCTTTGGACTTGAGCAAAATGATTACCACGGCAAAATGCTCTAAGATTCGGCTGACTGTTTCTCAGTGCTTATGATAACGTACTGCAAGAAAGAGATGAGCTAAAGAAAAACTGATGTAATTGCAAGCATAAATTAAAGGGAATATGGGACTTTCCTGGTGGCACAGTAGATAGGAATCTGCCCGCCAAGCAGAGAACACGGGTCCAATTCCTGGTCCGTGAAGATCCCACATGCCACAGAGAAACTAAGCTCCTGTGCTATGACTACTGAGCCTGCTCTGGAGTCTGCGTGGAGTCACAGCTACTGAGCCTGCAAGCTGCAGCTACTGAAGCCCACGCGCCCTAGAGCCCGCGCTCTGCAACGGAGAAGTCACTGCAATGAGAAGCGCACTCGCCCCAATGAAGAACAGCCCCCACTCGCCGCACTAAATGACCCAAGTCTACCTCACAGTTGGTCCAGTGGGACTATGGCCTTCACACTGGCTCCCCACCTGTACAGGAAGGGCTGTTGTGGTAACAAGAACAAAGTGAAAGCCTCTGAAACTGAAAGGTCAATAGCAATATTGAATTCCTCGAGGCATCAGAGTTTATCACCACCATCGAAAACTCTAAAGGAGGGCTTCCCTGGTGGTCTAGTGGTTAAGAATGCTCCTGCCAGTGCCGGGGACATGGGTTTGAACTCTGATCCAGGAAGATCCCACATGCTATGGGGCGAGTAAGCCTGTGTGCCACAACTATTTAGCCCATGTGCCTAGAGCCTGTGCTCCACAACAAGGGAAGCCACCACAATAAGAAGCCAGCATACACCACGAAGTGTAGCCCCAGCTCTCCACAAGGAGAGGAAGCCCACACACAGCACCAAAGACCCAGGACCGCCAAAAATCAATCAATCAATCAAAAACAAAAAGTCAAATATGTCTTTAAAAAAGAAAAACCTGTAGGATGCAAGAGCATTAAGCCTCATCCTATCACCTGCCCGACCTCTGATCTCTAAAAATGAGATGAGCAATGGTGGTTAATGGTGGGCTACCACACACTTGGGGCTTCCCAGGTGGCACAGAGATAAAGAATTCGCCTTCCAATGCAGGAGACCCAGGAGATGCATGTTCAATCCCTGGATAGGGAAGATCTCTTGGAGTAGTAAACGGCAACATTTAACGGCTCCAGTAAACAGCTCCAGTATTCTTGCCTGGAAAATTCCATGGACAGGAGACCCTGGTGGGCGACAGTCCATAGGGATGCAAAGACATGACTGAGCACACATACCACCATCCCTACTTTATGGGACTTCCTTTGTGATTCAGATGGTGAAGAATCTATCTGCAATGCAGGTGACGTGTTCAATCCGTGGGGTAGGAAGATCCCCTGGAGAAGGAAATGGCTACTCACTCCAGTATTCTTGCCTGTAGAATTCCATGGACAGAGGAGTCTAGCGGGCTACAATCCATGGGGTCACAAAGAGTCAAACGTGACTGAGTGACTAACACTTTCAGTTCCATAGTTGATTTACAATGTTATATTAGTTTCAGGTGTACAACCAAGTAATTGGTCACACATAGACATGTATTTATTCTTTTTCAGACAATTTTCCCATTTAGGTTGTTATAGAATATCGAGTAGAGTTCCCTGTGCTATACAGTAGGTCCTTGTTGATTATCTATTGAAATCTCTAGTTATAGAAAATAAGACAGTAAATGGGGGCTTTTGTGAAAATACTTTTGTGACCTTTTAGACACATGTAAGAGATTCCAAAGTTCATGAAGATTCTTTATTACGCATGTTAACCCAAGGAGCTTTGACTTTGCTTTTCTTAGATAGGAGTATTGCCTAATAGACAGGTTTAATTGACACAATTTAATTGACACTAATCATGCAAGTTATCCTTATTTATGACATTGGCTGTATGAAAGCTAATATTTTTTAAACCAAATTGTTTTTAATTGTGAAACACTAATTTAAAAGTCTTGTTAAATAAAGAATAAGGATTTTTAGCTGAATTCATATTCAATTATAGTATAAATTATTCAAGTTTAGAAAGTCAGAATTAATGAAATCCATATTAAATCATGTGTATCAGAGGAAAATCTTTTAAAATATAGAAACAAAGCTTCCCATGAAAAGAATATCCAAAAAAGCATCAATTGTAGTCTAGTATCTAGTATATCATAATTTTCTTATAAAGATGACAGCAAGTTATTTCCTAATATATTGGGATTTTTTTCTCTGACTTCTGTGGAAACAGAAAGTAAACAACATGCAAGACTGCCATCACTATTATTAATCAAACCATGTGTCAAATATGACACTGGTCTATCATTTATAGCCAGATTTCTTCCACAATGAGTTATAGACAGTTCTTTAAGGATCTGCTAGACCTTGATCCTCGAGATTTTTTTCAAGTTGAACGATAGTTGATTTTCAATATTGTGTTAGTTTCAGGTATATAGCAATGTGATTCGGTTGTACATATATTTTTCCCAATTCTTTTCCATTATAGGTTTTTTTTTTTTGAGAAACTAATGTTTCTTTCTTTTATTGAAAATTTCCCAAAGTAGGTGAGTTACATTACTTATTTATTATAAGATACTGAATATAGTTCCCTGAACTATACAGTAAGTACTTGTTGTGCATCTATTTTATATAGAATGGTATGTATCTGTCAGGGCTTCCCAGATGGTGCTAGTGGTAAGGAACTCGCCTACCAATGCAGGAGACATAAGAGATGTCAGTTCGATCCCTGGGTCAGGAAGATCCCCCGGAGCAGCATGTGGGAACCCACTCTAGTATTCTTGCCTGGGAAACCCCATTGACAGAGAAGCCTGACGTGTTACAGTCCATGGGGGTCACAAAGAGTCGGATAGGACTGAAGCGACTAAGTACGAACACAGTTCAGTCAAGTTCAGTTGCTCAGCTGGGTCGAACTCTTTTCAACCCCAGGGACTGCAGCACACCAGGCTTCCCTGTCCATCACCAACTCCCAGAGCTTGCTCAAACTCATGTCCATCAAGTCAGCGATGCCATCCAACCATCTCATCCTCTGTCGTCCCCTTCTCCTCCTGCCTTCAATCTTTCCCAGCATCAGGGTCTTTTCCAAGGAGTCAGTTCTTTGCATCAGGTGGCCAAAGGATTGGAGTTTCAGCTTCAGCATCAGTCTTTCCAGTGAATATTCACGGCTGATTTCCTTTAGGACTGACTGGTTTGGTATCCTTGCAGTTTAAGGGACTCTCAAGAGTCTTCTCCAATACCACAGTTCAAAAGCATCAGTTCTTCAGCGCTCAGCTTTCTTTATGGTCTAATTCTCACATCCATACATGACTACTGGAAAACACATAGCTTGGACTAGATGGACCTTTATCAGCAAAGTAATGTCTCTGCTTTTTAATATGCTGTCTAGATTGGTCATAGCTTTCCTTCCAAGGAGCAACACCTTTTAATTTCATGGCTGCAGTCACCACCTGCAGTGATTTTGGAGCCCAAGAAAATAAAATCTCTTACTGTTTCCATTGTTTCCCCATCTATTTGCCATGAAGTGATGGGACTGGATGCCATGATCTTAGTTTTTTGAATGCTGCACACACACATATATCTGTCAATCCCATATTCTTAATTTATCCCTCCCATCCCCAGGGATTTTAGCTCCTGATAAACACAGTGAAGATGCCCCAGTCATACTAAAATGAAATAAAAATTCTAAATTAGGTGGAGATCCATTTTCATGAACTACAAACAAAGACTTTAGTGAATTTAAGCTCTTTGTCTTTGTCAAGCTCATCCTCTCTCTAGCCCTATCTTCTTGCCCAGCTACAGTTAAAAAGCTTCCTCAGTTTCTTATTTTGTTAAAAGTAGGAAATTTTGATCTATAGAAGAAAAACAAAAGCTACCAAAACACATTACAGGGTCAAGTCAAAAAAAAAGCACCAATATGAATCTAGGGGGCTGAGGAACATAGACTCATTCTTCTCTGTGCTAAACCTCAAAAAGGCTCACAGTATCACTTTTTAGAAGGCCCAGATGCTGACCTCTGATGACTGAAGTCTGATCACATTCCAGGCATGGCAGTGCTTGGCACCAACTGGAAGCCCTGGTTTCTCCCTCTAGGAAGTTAATATTAAACACTATACGCTTAGGAGATGCCTTCTCTAATCTAGTTCATCTATTTCATCCTACCAGAAAAAGGCAACAGTTTGAGATGTGAAGAATAATGACTACTGAAAACAGCCACACAAAGTGGAAGATCATCCATGCCCTTAGATAACTTTGCAATACGGCAGGTTCTTTACTTTTTATTAGTGTTGAGCAAATGTTATATAACTTTATTATTTTATGGTTCCTTTGAACCCCAAGACCTCCTCCTCCCCTTGTTACATGAACCCATTAAATCCTTCCAACATCATTGGGTTGGTGGCAAGTTTTCTTCCAGTTTTTTTACGCTGTGTGCTTCTGATAGGTGTGGTGAAACTGCTTATTCACCAGTGGTCATTGAGTTCACTGGGAAGGTGAACTGCGTGGCAACTTAGAAGTGTAATATCTAGCGTCCTAGAATAGCAGGCACAAAAAAAAAAAAAAAAAAAAACCAGTCACTCCCTATTGACTGGGTCAAGACTAGTGCAAGACAGAGAGTTACTCATCTGGTGTTGGTGGGTGGGAGATTGAAGGGAGGAGTGTGCAGAACTTAAAAGGGAGTCAAAAAACTCAGAAATCAAGAAAAATAGTATTCTGACACACTTTTTAAAAGCGAATTTTTTTGCTGAGGTGAATTGGGAGTTTGAGATTAGTAGATGCAAACTTTTATGTGAAAGTGAAAGTCGCTTAGTCGTGTTCGACTCATTGTGACCCCGTGGACTGTACAGTCCATGGAATTTTTCAGGCCACAATACTGGAATGGGTAGCCTTTCCCTTCTCCAGTGCATCTTCCCAACCCAGGGATCAAACTCAGGTCTCCCGCATTGCAGTCAGATTCTTTACTGGCTGAGCCACGAGGGAAGCCCAGGAACACTGGTGTAGGTCACCGATCTCTAGCAGATCTTCCCTACCCAGGAATCGAACTGGGAGGAACTTCTACATACAGAATGGATAAACAGCAAGGTCCTACTGTATAGCATCGGCTCCCCAGGTGGCGCAGTGGTAAAGAATCTGCCTGCCAATGCAGGAGACTCAAGAGACTCGGGGCCAGAAAATCCCCTGTAGTATCAACTGCACTGAAGTACAACAAATTTTTAAAATAAAAATGAGGGATTAGTGTAGAGAATTCCTGATGCACAAAGCGGTCAAAAGTTTAAATACAGAATTGCACCCTGCATTTGCATGGGCCAGCTTCACTCACCTCATCCTAATCTTGACTTTTCGGTGCTGACTCAATGATCCCAGAAATTCCACACTTCAGGAGCCCCTCTTTTTATAGTATTGTCTGCAATTAAAATGCAAGTGTTCTAGAAGGAGCAGCATATTAAATCTCAGCAAATGTATATCCTGGTGCCTTTCAAAAAACAGATTGATGTGGGGGCTGGAAAGAAAATGAGATTACTGGTGCTGGGTCTTCAACAGACAGCCAACAGCACAGCAGCAAGTTAAAGCCCCAATTCTGTTGCTAAAAATCTAAGACCAAAGTCAGAAGTTTTGATTTTTCACTGCAAGATTTAGACATCAGTTGAGTTCAGTTCAGTTGCTTAGTCATGTCCAACACTTTGCCACCCCATGGACTATAGCATGCCATCGCCAACTCGCAGAGCTTGCTCAAACTCATGTCCGTCAAGTCAGTGATGCCATCCATCCTCTGTCATTCCCTTCTCCTCCTGCCTTCAATCTTTCCCAGCATCAGGTTATTTTCCAATGAGTCAGTTCTTTGCATCAGATGGCCAAAGGATTGGAGCTTCAGCTTCAGCATCAGTCCTTCCAAAGAATATTCAAGGCTGATTTCCTTTAGGATGGACTGGTTGGATCCCCTTGCAATCCAAGGGTCTCTCAAGAGTCTTCTCCAAATTTAGATATCATTTACTGAATATTCTAGATCCTGGACAAAGGGGGCGCTGCCAAGCCATAAATGAAGACTCAGAGTTAATTTCTGCTTTAAATTTCCAAAACTCACTAGGATCTGCTACAACCCGGAGGAGAAAAAATTTTTCTCAACAGACACATATAGCATTTATAGATTTTGCAGCTGCTGTATCTAACTACAGAGGATTTCTAAAAAACTCATCTGATTGAAGAGGACCTGCAGAAATTTCCTTTGAGCCACAGGGTGAGTAATATGCAAAGCTAGAACAAAAATATTTAATAATAACAATGATAATAAGGCTATCAGTTTTCTCCATCTTAGCCATAATTTTCAAATAAGATAATTTTAAAATTAATTACAGTATTTTATATAAATATGAACACCCTTAAAATTTTAAAGGTGCTTATTTTTAGTTAGACAGTCAAGATACTTTCTTAAGCAATGGTAAGATAGTGTCTCAGGCTGCCAATGCCAAAAACTGTGCAACAAAAAGAATTTAACCAAAACATCTTCAGTGGGATTCCCCCTCTACCTCTAGCTACAGTTTCTCTCTCCTCCGAACAAAAAGTGATCATTTATTTTTTTCTGACTAAGCCCAGTAAAAGAAGTTTGTGTGTTAAAATATCAAATAACCTCTTCATTGCTTTGGGGCAGGGGGTGTTTCTTCTTTTCAAAGTGTCTAGAGATGAAAGAATTTGGGGTTTATTTCTCAACCTTTTCTGCTTTCATTTTTCCTGATCTTACCAAAAATGTACAAATGTACAAAAAATATATAAAATATAGGTATTCTAAAGCTAAAGATTAATTTTAAGTTTTGGTGAAGGGGAAAAGGCCATTTTCCTGGAAGAGATTAAAATGGTTAAACCATCACTGGAAAACTCAAAGGCTATCCCCAAAGTAAGTGAAATGGACAAAATCAGGTCATCCCAATAGGAATGCAACAGTAGCAGTTAATTAAGACAGAAGGGAAGGGAGCCTGTAACTTATAATCTCAGAAAACTAAACTTCTAGACACAGTGTGATTTTTGCAGGATATAAAGCTTCATATCAGAAAGTTGCAAACATGGATCCAAGTTCAGAGGGAAAAAAAGGAAAGAATGATCAGTCACACTGAAAAGAAAATGGAAAGATATTGATACCTCTATTTCACCAGGTCTGTTGTAACTGATCATCCCTCTTCTGTGAGAGAAATTAACTTACACATCTATAATTTTTCTTTAGTTGACTTAAGGAGCTAAAGGCAAAATGTGTGCATAATACAATTTTCTGATGATGTACCTCATGTGAAATGCAGAGAATGTTTCAAGTTGATGAAAAAGAAAACAAGGTATTTAACAAAATACGAATATACATTACATTAAGAGGTAAACTGTTAAAGTATAGGTGATCAAACCTCCAGAAAAATAATCTCTTAGAAAATAATTCAATTGGGGCAGGGGAACATCATTAAATTTAAGAAAATCTTGGACACTTTTTAATGTTGATTATTAAATTACCTTTTCTGATTCTATTCTAGAAACTTAGTTGGTTTTATATTGTTATATACTAAACTTATCCATATCAAAAAATTACTAAACTAATTGCTAATCGGTTGTTTATCCAAAGGTCTTTTTCCCTTAGTTTGTACACTATGTATTGATAACACAGGGGGCTTCCTGGTGGCTCAGACTGTAAAGAATCTGCCTGCAATGTAGGAGACCAGGGTTCCATCCCTGGGTTGGGAAGATCCCCTGGAGATTGATAAACAGGAATCAATTTTGGACAAATTCAAGTTCTATTTAGACTCATAAAACATAGCCTATTTGAGAGTCAACCTCAGATATCCTGATCTTGCTTGGATAAATCCCTTGACAAACCTGTAAAACAGGAAGCTTGGCCTCAGCTCACACACAGGACTAAGTTCCAGAATGAGTTTTAGAATTCTGCAGTGCCTATCTGGGCAATTTAACTAAAGAGTAGGCTTTTGCTTTTGTCTTCTAAATCAGTCTTTGCCAGAAATTTCTCTCTACATCTTGAGAACTTACAAAGTTCTAGTGCCATAATTTTTAAAAAACTATGTTTACTAAATGCTGGAGCTTGAAAAATTAACATTTAATATTAAAGAGTCTGCACTGCTTTTCTTTGTGGTTTGAAAAGATTAACACTTTGTGAGTAGATAAATTAATATACTAACATCAGGTTACAAACATGTCTTTATAACTGTTACAAACAAAGCTATAATCATATCAGAAAAATGAGTTTATTTATTTACAAAATTATCAAATAATTTGTCATATAAACGTGAATTGTATTACAGTCAATGAGGTAAGCTGATGAGTCGTTCACAGTTCAAAATATTGAATTCACAGTCATTCACAGTTCAGTCATAATTAACTGTAAGGTCATTTTCCATCAACTAGGACATTTGCAAAACAAAACCAAATACAGTCTTGTTATTCAATTTTAAAACATTGAATGAGAAAATGCTGATTGTGCTTAAAATTTTTAAACTCCATTAATTTTATAGAGTATATAAATTCAAATTAAATATAAATTATATTTTATGGACAACCTAATGAATTTTTGGTCAATCCAGTATATTTCAGGAATAAATGAAACGTAATTACACTGGGAAGGAAATGGAAAGATATTGATACCTCTGTTTCACCAAGTCTATTGCAACCGATCATCCCTGAATGGATGGAGAATTGATTTTGAGAATTAAATATTTCTGACCTTTAGTATCATGCTAAACAATTCCAGATAACGTCAGACTTCTAATACAAAATACTAGATACTTAAGAAAATAAGCAAGATATTTAGAAAGAAAATAAAATATTTCAGATTCTTTGTTTCTAACCAATTACATATACATAAGGGAAAAACTATTGAACTCATAAATTTCATGTCATCTTCATGCTTGATTGATGTAAAGTTATCATGGTGCAGGATATAAAACTTAATATTAAGAAAATAAATACATATGTATACATATGTACAAGTTATATTATACTGATACTGTAACATTCTTATTACCAAGTGTGTTATTGGCTCTACAAAAGAAAATTAAATCACTGGATAAGTATATTGAAAGTTTAACAGTCAACTGAATATTTCACTTTGAAAATATTTCAAATGAAACATTAATGAGTGTCATATTAATAACTACATACAGAAAATTGTTTCTTATAATACTTAACTTCTTGGCTATCTTAGATAAACTACAGGTTTTAAGAAACATAATGAGATTATTGTCAGCAGGAAATTTGGAAATAAAAAGCTCATTTGCATAATATAACACCCCTACAAGCTGTTAATAGTATCAATGGTTTATTTTCCGTTAGCCGCTGAATCAAAATGTTTGATTAACGATTCACTTGCAAATCAAAAGTAAATATCTAACTGGCGTTATGTTTATATCGGTTCTCTTATTTTGTAACCAATAATCATATATGGTGAATTTATTTTCACTAATATAGTAAAATGCTTGTTTTATTTATATTTGCTATTTAGAGGCAATTTTTAATGACATCCGTATCTTTACCCTTTAACTGAGTGAATTAAATTATGTAAAACAAGCAACATTAAATTGTCCTGGAACTAGTTAATGCTGAATGGAATTGTCTATATTCTGAAGCATTAGGAGATCTTTGTACCTAGGATGTTAGTCTCTCACTTGAAGCCTTTCTACTTTGGGGAATAAAACTAATAAAAGTACTCCCTCCTCACATGAAAATTCCTTTTAGTCACTGCTTTCACTAATCTTTGACAGAATTTTTAAAAATTAATTTAAAAAACACAGCCTAATCAATAATGCAACAAAAAAATACATGTCCATGAAATTTACACCCTTTGTATGTTTTGGGAGGAGGGAGGGTGTTGGTTTTCTCTGTCTCTAACCGCAGCTTTTTATCTGACTTATTACCTACACCTTTGTGTGTGTGTTTATATAAAACTGCTAAAATGCATAGCTAATAAGTCTCTCAGCATTTAAGTTGTAGAAAGGTGAAAGTATTTTACTGGCATTATCTTCTGAATCCTTTCTATCCCCTGGGAATAAAGATGATGAAGCAGATTTTCAGCAATTTTTTTTTCCAAAGCACAACATGAAAGCTGGGTCTTTGATATCTGGAGATAAACAGCATTTGATATAATTGCTACAGACTTTGAGAGGGAGCATCAAGAGTAAGGGCTCTGGAGCCAGACTTCCAGGTCCAGATCCTGGCCTTGGCACTTACTAACTGGGTAAATTTAGGCAAATTGCTTCATTTTTCTATAGCTCCGTTGTTTTCCTCTGAGGAATGAATGGTAATTACCTGCTTCTTGCATCATTGACAGGAAAAAAATGAATTTAAACTGTGAACAGCTGAAAACAGGCAGTAACTGACGTTTTAAGCGATTACTGCTTCTTGTGAATTTGCAGTTTAATCTCATTACAGTGATAGTTTTACTTTCCCAGTTTTGCAAAGACCGGGTATCAGAGTTCTACCATTGTTTTCATTTATCTTTAAGACCTTATCACGGCTGAAAATAGCAACTGGAAACATCAACTTTTATTTCAGATCTTTTCTCTTTCTTTGAAATGGATTCATCTATTTACAGTCTTACTGTGAAAAACATTAATAAGTAGTAATTCATTTGTGCCTTTGCTTTAATGTGTCTATCATCTGGATTAGAGGCAAGATGACTATTAGTTTGTGATAAAAAATGAAGATGCTTGATCCTAACATCTCATTAACAAATGTGGTTATTGTTAAGGAATGTAAATTTTTATGTTATCTTATTTTACCTGCTATGAAAAATTTCAGTTTAGGATTACGTTTTTCCAAGACATGAAATATCTGTCAGTAAACGGTCAAAATGGAAAAGTACATTCTCTTGTCAAATAATATGCCCAGATAATATTTATTTGAAAAGTGTCACACAGGAATGAAAGCTTCATTCATTAATTCATTCAAGAAACATTTAGTGGTTGTCTGTTTTGTTGTTGTTTAATCTCTAAGTCACATCCGACTCTTTTGCAACCAGGGACCATAGCCTGCCATGCTCCTCTGTCCATGGGATTTCCCAAGCAAGAATACTGGAGTGTGTTGGCATTTCCTTCCCCCAGGGGATCTTCCCCACCCAGGGATCAAACCTGCGCCTCCTGCACTGGCACGTGGATTCTTCACCACTGAGCCACCAAGGCAGCCCAGATATCTATTATTTGCTAGAATAAACTAGAATTCAAAACAGGTCCTATAGGAGTAGTGAAAATTGGTTATAGTATCTAGGAACAATTTCATGAACCCAGATCAAACCATTTCTTTCTCACCAAGGAGTCAATCAATATACAAGTCTATGAAAGTAACATTCAATTTACCTTCAACTCTTACAAAGTTGTCAGAGGGCAATAAAAACAGCTATGGCTTTACAACCTTGCTACGTCAAGAATAGGAATGGATACATAAGGGGTCAATAAACTATCCCTGGTCAACTTCATACAGTCTGCATCATCAGCTGGTCATGTTGTCTTTTTAAAATTGAAGTTTGGTTGATTTATTAGTTTCAGATTTTTATATATTG
Source organism: Nanger dama (assembly GCA_917880005.1). Lineage (NCBI taxonomy): Eukaryota > Metazoa > Chordata > Mammalia > Artiodactyla > Bovidae > Nanger > Nanger dama. Next base: position 758,184 of record CAKJTW010000047.1, on the reverse strand, counting down.
CACTGTGCTTAGTTGCTCATTGTGTCCAACTGTTTGCAACCCCATGGACTATAGCCCACCAGGCTCCTCTGTAGATGGGGTTATATGCTCTTTAATATTATTACAAAATAATGCTGTGTATCCTTGTTGTTTATTTATTTTACACATAGATATACTTTGTATATCTTAATTCCGTGTCCTTAACTTGCCCCTCCCTGCCATCCTCTCTCCCCTCCATCCTCTCCTCACTTATTGATAAGCACTAGTTTGTCCTCTATAGCTGTGAGTCTGTTTCTATATTGTGATTACATTTGCTTGTGTTTTTTTTTAGATTCTACACGATAACATAGAGTATTTGTCTTTCTCTGACTTACTTCTCTCAGCATAATACCCTCTAGGTCCATTCACATTGTTGCAAATGCAGAAGTTCATTGTTTTTTTGTGGCTGAGTAATATTCCATATCTATATATCTATATTATATAGTTGCTCATGTTTTAGATTCTTCTGCCATCTCAGTGAAACAATATATCATTGCAATTTATGTATCTTTTTCCTCTAACTAAATACACATGGAAAAGGGATGGATGTCTTGCAAATCTGTAACTGTGATGCAAAATTACACCAAGTTTGAGAGTCACAGGCCATTTCCTGAACTAAATAAAGCCTGCCTTGGGAAGCAATTGAAAATCAGAATTCTGCTTCTACATTGCTCAGTTACCCAGGCAGCTGGAGTCTTTTCAGCCAAGTCTCTGAAGAGTCCCTCAAAAGCAGTCTTTTTAGCCAGGATGAGAACAGTTCTTCTGAGTTATACTGTTAACTCCTCTGTACAAGCAGAGGTCTGGTTAATGCTCAGGAGACTGAGAGAGAAACAAAAATCTTCTTTCTTCCAGGAAAAAAAAAGAGATTTAAAAACTGCATCAATCTACTTTATATTTGAATAATAGGCTCTCAGGACAAAAAATTTTGAGGACTCCCATTGTTGGTTAAAATAATTATTATTACAGTGTTACTTAAATAAACATAAACATAAAATCAGGTTATATACTTTATTTACAGCTTTAAAAACAACCATACTTAGAATTTTATTTCCCCAAAGCCCCCACATTTCTGGCATTCATTTAATGTGATAAATCATGTTTTGCTAAAATTAAATCCACTGCCCACAACGTGAATATAGTTCTAATGTTATAGTGAAGAATTTTTTTAAGATCAGCATTCCCAAATTATTCTGTACTATGTAATGAATCCATTCTCCCATACTCCCTCTAGATAAACTGTCATCAAACCGCAGAGTTCTGCAGTCAGACTGCCTAAATTCAAATCCCAGGACTATCACAGCCTGGGTTTTGCATGGGTGACCACTGGCAAGTTACTTAACATCTCTGTACCTCAGTTTCATAGGGCTGTGGGGAGGCTTACTAGAGTTGATAAACCTCGTGTACAATAAGCACTCAATTGATATTAATTAATATATTTCACTAACTCAAGCTCCACACAGTTAGCCCACGAGGATTCAAAGCTCAGTTCAGCAGGCCTACAAGACTGTGGAGAATGGAATTTCTACTTCCCCCGGAAAACAGGAACTGAATTCAAACCAGGCTTTTTGCATAAAGTCAGGGGCCAGGTTCACCACTTGCTTAACACTGTACTTGTTTACCACTGCAAACAAGCTGCTCTCTTGGAAGACAGACAAGACACAGCTGCCACTAGGTCTTGCTCACTGGCTCCTGGGATGGGGACTATAATTTCCCCAGCTGCAAGCCCCAGAAGCAAAACAGTTAGGGTCACCTGCATCATCATTTTCTCTTCTCTGCTGATTTATTCCCACCCATGTGGAAGTATCACTTAATGTTATATACATGTTTTTTCCATCTTTATTAAGATGTAATTGACATGTAACATTGGGTAAGTTTAGGGTGCACGACAAGAAGATTTTATCTTCTTAAATATTGGAGAATAATTACCGCCAGAGCATTTGTTAACACCTCCTGCACATCACATAGTTATCATTTCTTTTTGTAGCGATAACATTTAAGATCTACTCTTTTAGCAACTTTCAATTATATGATAATTATAATTACCACGTTGTAAAATAGATCACCAGTTTATCTTATAACTGACAAACATCTCTTCATTTCCCCATACCCCTACCCACTCCCACCTCAAACAGTCACCAATCTGTTTCATTTCTTTCAGTTTGGTTTCCTTGCCGCTACTAAGTTGCTTCAGTCCTGTCTAACTCTGTGTGACCCCATAGACGGCAGCCCACTAGGCTCCCCCATCCCTGGGATTCTCTAGGCAAGAACACTGGAGTGGGTTGCCATTTCCTTCTCCAATGCATGAAAGTGAAAACTGAAAGTGAAGTCGCTCAGTCGTGTCCGACTCCTAGTGACCCCATGGACTGCAGCCCACTAGGCTTCTCTGTCCATGGGATTTTCCAGGCAAGAGTACTGGAGTGGGGTGCCATTGCCTTCTCCTTGGTTTCCTTAGAGTCCACATATAAGTGATATCATATAACATTTGTCTTTCTCCATCTGACTTATTTCACTTGGCACAATGCCTGCAAAGTCCATCCATGTGGTCACAAATGACAGAACTGCCTTCTTTCTATGGCTGAATAATATTCCATCATATATATGTGTGTGTGTGTGATTATATTTATCTATACATCTCCACCTTTTCTTTATTTGTTTCTGTACCAATGGACTCCTAAGTCATTTCTATATTTTGTCTAAATAATACTGCAATGAACACGGCTGTGCAGAAATCTTGAGATAGTGATTCTGTTTCCTTCGAATATAAACCATGAAATGGAATTGATGGATCATATGGTAGTTCTATTTTTATCTTTTTGAGGAACCTGTACACCTTTTTCTACAGTGGCTGTGCCAATTTACATTCCCATCAACAATGCATAAGTTTCCCTTTTCTCCACATCATCTCCAACACTCATTATCTCCTGTCATTGACAACCAACAGACATGAGATGGTATCTCACTGTGGTTTGATTTTCACTCTCCTTATGATTAGTGATGCTGAGCACTTTTTTTCATGTAACTGTTGACCATTTGTGTATCTTCTCTGGAAAAATGTCTATACAGATCCTCCATTCACTTTTAATTGAATCATTGGGGATTTTTTTGCTATTGAGTTTTATATATTTTGGATATTAACCCCTTATCAGATAAATGATTTGAAAATAATTCCTCTCATTTCATAGGTTGCCATTTCATTTTGCTGTTTGCGCTTTGCTTTTGCTCTTTATGTTTTGGGTATCATATCCAAAAAATTATTACCAAAACCAACATCCAGACTTTTTTTCTCTGATTTTCTTCTAGGAATTTTCTGTGTTTTTAATCTTACGATTAAGTCTTTAATCCATTTCAAGTTAATTTTTTAAGGGGTGTAAGTTAAGGGTCCGATTTCATTCTTCTGCATGTGATTATCCCATTTTCCCAAAACCATTTATTGAAGAGTCTGTCATTTCTCCAATGAATATTCTTGGCTTCCTTGTCAAATATTAGTTAACCATATGTGTGAGAGTTTGTTTCTAGGATCTTGATTCTGTTCCATTGGTTTAGATGTCTATTTTTATTCCAAAACCAAACTATTTTGATTACTGTAGTTTAGTAGAATGCTTTGAATTTTTAGGGTGTGTGCTGCCTCCAGTTTTGTTCTTCTTTCTCAGGATTGGTTTGGTTACTGTGAAGCTTATGTGAAACATCTTACTAACATAACATTATATTATGGTGATATCAGCTTAACTTTGATCGCTTACAAGAATTTACCCCTTCACTCTCCCCATTTTTATGTTTTTAATGTCGCCATTTATATCTTTTTATATTGTGTATCCATTAACAAATTATTATATCTATAGCTATTCTCAATACTTTTGTCCTTTAATCTTTATACTAGAGTTAAGTAGTTAACAAGGTATTCATTGGAAGGACTGATGCTGAAGCTGAAGTTCCAATACTTTGGCCACCCCATGTGAAGAGCCGATTCATTGGAAAAGACTGATTCTGGGAAAGATTGCAGGCAAAAGAAGAAGAGAGTGGCAGAGGAAGAGATGGTTGGACAGCATCACCAACTCAATGGACATTAATCTGAGCAAACTCTGGGAGATGGTGAAGGGCAGGGAAGCCTGGCGTGCTGCAGTTCATGGTGTTGCAAAGAGTCAAACATTACTTAGCAACTGAACAACAGCAACAAGTAGTTACTGAATCTCACAATATGCTGACCTTTACTAGTGTGTTGTACATAAACATTTTCATGTTACTTTTCATATTCTTTCATTTCAGCTTGGAAAGCTTTTCTTCTTGCATTTTTTCATAAGGCAGGCTTAATGGTGAAGAATTCTCTCAGCTATTACTATTAGGCAAGTCTTTATCTCATCCTCACTTTTGAAGGACATGTTTGCTGGGTAGAGTGTTCTTGTTAGGCATTGTTTTTCTTCTTTTTGTTTTCCAACAGTTTGAATATATCATCCTATTCTTTCCTGACTTGAAAGGTCTCTGTTGAGAAATCCACTGATAACCTTATGGGAAATTCCTTTGTATGAGAAAAATTTTTTTTTCTCTTGCTGCTTTTAAAATTATGTTTTCGATTGGAGAGAGTTTTTTAATTATGTGTCTTAGAGAAGTTGATTTCAGATTGAAATTTTGGAGTGACTTTTAGCTTCATGAACTTGGATATCCAAACCTCTCCCCAGATTTAGGAATTTCTCAGCCAATTTTCTCTAAGTAAGTTTTCTACCCCTTTCTCCAGCTCTTCTCCTTCTAGGAGTCAAATAATGATTTGCCAAAAGTAAATATATACTTACAGGATAGCAATTCAACTTCAAATCCTTTTAATCCATGAATTGGACTGAGGCGATCTAACACTGCTAATGCCCCCTAGATAACTAGAAGAGGCAAAATGATATCTTCTCTGTAGGAAGATAAGATTAACCTAGCCTCAAATTATTTACACAAATAATTTTGCCATGCAATAGACAGCACACAATCAAAAATAAGCAGACAAACAAGGAGACAGTATTATACAAACAAAAACCAGCAGGAAAAAAACCAGACAATATAAATAGATCGACAGGGACTCCAATTACTAGGTTTCCAGATGCAGACTTTAAAATAAATATGCTAACAATATTCCAAGAAATAAAAGACATTAAAATTTTTGGCAGAAGAAAAATATGTATGTACATAAATAAATGGATATTCAAGAATTAGAAGGTAAAATAATTGAAGTAGATGGATAAAACAGCTGTTTAAATATATCTTTAAAAAAGAGAAGCAGTTGACTAGCACATAAATCAGAATATTCAGAATAGAGCACAGAAAGATAAAAAGATGGAAATTACACAATAAAACAAGAGGTACATTGGATGCAATGAGAAAGTTCAATATATTAATACTCAGAAAAGGAGAGGAAGAATGGAACAGAAGCAATATTTGACAAGATAATGGCTGATGGAAAGCTACAAATGATATGAACTCTAAGCAGAAAAAAGAAAGAAATCCACACTAGGTACATTACAGTAAAGCTGATGAAAACCGACAATGATGAGACTAGGTCAAGAGAAATATTTGCATATAAAAGGGGAAGGGAAAAAAAGAAAAAGGTGGGACAACATCTCATATTTCTACAGAAACAACAAAAGCCAGAAGACAAAAAGTACTATATTTACCTTCCAAAAGAACATGACTGCTGACCAAGAATTTTATACCTACTATGAAGACTCATTATGAGTTTATAGCAATTAAAACAGTGTGGTACCAATCCAAGGATTAAAAAATGACCAATATAATAGGACAGGGTCATGAAACAGACCTACATATGTATGCATACTTGACTTATTGCAAAGGAGACATTGCAGAGCAGTGGGGTATCTTTTCAACAGATGGTACAGAGTCAATTAATTAAGCATGTAGAAAAAATAAAATTTAGCTCAAACCTCACACTCATTATATGAATATATAAATTCCAGGAGAACTGTATGTCTAACTGTGATTTGTCAGACAACGTTTTTTGAAAACACCATAGGAGAGTTTTTGTGCTCTTAAGGTAGAAAAAGCTACTTAAACAGCACACCAAGAACACCAACTCTACAAAAGAGGAATAATTGATCAACAGAATGGCATTAAAATTAAGAACTCCTATTATTCAAAAGACATGATTAAGAGAGTGAAAAGGTAAGCACCAAGTGGGAAAAGATACTCCTAGCACATATGATTAGGACGACTGCAGCTGTTGCTTGCAAAGTGATCACATTTGTTTACCCGCTCCTTCGTCCCTTCAGCCTTCACATCTGCATTCTAGCCACAGAGAAAGAAGGAGGACAGCTTTTGTACCGACTACTTCTCCATAGATTCCATCTTCCAAAACTTATCACAAGGCTACGTTGATCTGAAAGGGACACTGGGAATGTAGTCTTTACGCTAAGTATCTATGTGCCCAGCTAATAATCAGGTTTCTATTAATGAAAAGAAAAAGGAGAATGGATACTCGGCTATGGATTTGGTGTGTGTGTGTGTGTGTGTTTTAATTTTTGGCCGTGCTGGGTTTTTGTTACTGTATGAAGGCTTTCATGGGCTCTAGGGCACGCAGGCTACAGTACTTGCATCTAATGGGTTTAGTTGCCCTGGAGCATGTGAGACTTTTCCTGGACTAGGAATCTAATCCATGTCCCTTGCATTTGCAGGCAGCTTCTTAACCACTGGACTACCAGGGAAGTCCCCTCTGCTATACTCTTAATTAGAAAGATTCCTTCCAGTGAATTCAACAGTGATCAGATCTGGGTGGTTGACATGAATTTCCTAAGACTCTGAAAAATTTCAGTTCTTTTTCACTTTCCTATTGTTCTCTATATGTTTTTTTGTTTGTTTGTTTTTTGTGTTTTTTACCAGATATAAGAGCATTACAAACAATCTTGGGAAAACCTATTTTTCACAAATTTTAACTGTATCATTGATGTAGATCCTAAGCCAGTTGTTGCAAATGCACTGAGCCTGAAAAATATTGATTTCTACTTTGGGAAATGTTCTTAAAAGAAGATAATGGATGCTTACATTATAATCTACTTCAGCGGCCAGATTAGATTCTTGAATTGGTGTGTTTCATCTTTGGATGCTAATCTCAAAAGCGTGGAACTAGACCTGCATATTGGATGTCCGAAGAGCCTTCTGGAATTAATACTTTAGCAAAACCAAATCTACAAGAGAGAAAGTTGGGAGTTCCCAGGAACACTGTACAAAGAGAACTCCAGTGTCTGGATATTAAAGCAAAACTTTTAACCTCAAATATATAAGTCATAGAAATTTTTCTCAGAAACAAACACAAATCTCCCTTTCATGAGATTATAAAACCAAAGTTCAAGACAATTTAAATATCTAATAAAATATGTTTCAAAAAACACACATCATTTTGCTGACTTATTCCATGCTAAATATCAACCCACAATAAAAATGACAAGGAAGGAGAAATTAAGGCAATCTAAACACTTTAAAGGCAAGTAGAAAATGCATCAACTTTAAGAATGACATTGTTTTGATTTTATATATGTATAATTTGTCAGTATATGTTATGTGAGTCAATCAGGCTGTATATTCATGAGCAGGCTAGGGTGTCTGAATGCCTGGGTTTGTTCCTTGGCTCTCCCACTTAACATTTGTTTGGAGGCAAATTACTTACCTCTCTGTTTTTTACTTTTCTCAACTTAAAGTAGAGGGAAAAGACATAGGTAACAAGGATATCAAGTTCATGCAGTCATTTGGAAAATTCAGTGACTCAGTCTTGCAAAATGCTTGAAACAGTAATGATAAATGTTAGATATTATTATTATACTTATTCAAAGACCAATACCCAGGCCATATCTAAGACCAATTAAATCAGAACCTTTAAGAATGAAACCCAGACATAAAATCTCCCCCAAGTGATTCCAGTGTGTAGTTAGGGACAGCGGTGCTAGAACCATGAACAGACTGTACTATAATTTAAGGCGTCAGTTAGAAGCTTATGTACTAATATGTTAGCTATCTTATCTCTTATGGCTATAATTCCTAGGGATTTTTATTTTCTTTTTATTTGTGTGTGGGGGGTGATTTTCTGTGGTTTCAGTTTTTCAGTAGTGCATATATTATCACTTTATGAAAAATGTCATTTTTAAAATACACTTACATATGAGAGAAGAGGAGGGTGGGATGAATCAATGAATGACAATGAACAGTATTGTCATATATACACTACCATGTGTAAAATAGCTAGCTAGTGTGGAGCTGCTGTTTAACATAGGGAACGCAGCTCAGTGCTCTGTGATGACCTAGAGGGGTAGGATGGGGGTGTGGGGGGGAGGGAGCTCAGTAAGGGGAGGATATATGTACACATGTAGCCTATTCACTTCGGTGTACAGCAGAAACTAATACAACACCGTAAAGCAATTATACTCCAATGATAAAATTACTAAAAAGTAATAAATATACTTACATACTATATATATATATATATGTATGTATATGTACCAGCACACTTGTAAGTTATGTGCTAGATGTCAACACAACATCCTTGCACTCAAGACTTGTGCAAAACTGAAATCCAATGCACAAAAAGAAAATTGTAAAATAAAGCCTATATCATAAATGCCAGAACTTAGATTCAAATAAAGCATTACAGGAGTTCAGAGAGAAACAACAGTTCAGGGCAAGGGGTCACTATTAGCTTCATGTAGCTTTTGGGTAAAAGGAAGCCCAGTCATTCCAGTCACAGAGACAAGGTGAGCAGATAAGCACACAGAGGTAGGAAAGAGAAGTTGAGGATAAAGGAAGAGCAGATAATTCAGTATGACTGACACAGGAGGTGAGAAGAGAGCTGTGATTAAAAAAAAAAAAAAATAGGGCTGAAAAAAGATGAAAATAGTTCCCTTAACCTTTAAATTAGAAGCTGAGACTTTTCCTGTAGACTCTGGGAACATTTCTTTATTTTTATTTTATATTGTAGTAGACTTGATTTACAATGTCGTGTTAGTTTCAGGTGTACAGCAAAGTGATTCAGTTATACATACATTCTTTATACATTTATACATTCAGTTATACATATCCATTCTTTTTCAGATCCTTTTATGACATGAACATTTTGAGGGATTCTGAGGCTGGAAATAGAACGATCAACTGTGTTCTCTGTAAAGATAATTCTGGAATTCTTTGTGCAGGATAAACAAAAAGCAGACGTGAGCGTCTGAGAGACCGGAGATATGACAGACTGTGGAGCACTCTGATGCTATCGAGCATCACCACCTCTTACTTGTCACCTTGCCTATCAAGTACCCAACCCTTGGTATCTCTCCTTCTTTGTCATTATTCTATAAAAATTTGACATCTGTCCACCACCTTCTAATCTTGCCATCATCCTAGAGAAGTAAAGCCCTCACTGTTTGCAGATGACATAATACTGTACATAGAAAATGCTGAAATAGTATCAGAAAATTCCTAGAGCTAATCAATGAATTTGGCAAAGTTGCAGGATACAAAATAAATACACAGAAATCACTTGCATTTCTATATACTAACAATGAAAAATCAGAAAGAGAAATTAAGGAATTAATCCCATTCACCATTGCAACAAAAAGAATTAAATGTCTAGGAATAAATTTACCTAACCATTCCATTCTAAAGGAGATCAGTCTCGGGTGTTCATTGGAAGGACTGATGCTAAAGCTGAAACTCCAATACTTTGGCCACCTCATGCAAAGAGTTGACTCATTGGAAAAGACCCTGATGCTGGGAGGGATTGGGGGCAGGAGGAGAAGGGGATGACAGAGGATGAGATGGCTGGATGGCATCACCGACTCGATGGACATGAGTTTGTGTAAACTCCAGGAGTTGGTGATGGACAGGAAAGCCTGGCATGCTGCAGTTCATGGGGTTGCAAAGAGTCAGACACGACTGAGTGACTGATCTGAACTGAACTGAAGGAAACAAAAGACCAGTACACTGAAAATTATGACACTAATGAAAGAAATCAAAGATGACATAAACAGATGGAGAGATACTCCATGTTCCTAGGTAGGAAGAATCAATATACTATACTATACTATACTATACATCAACTATACTACCAAATGCAATCTACAGATTCAATGCAATCCCTATCAAATTACCAATGGCATTTTTCACAGAATTAGAACAAAAAATTTCACAATTCATATGGAAACACAAAAGACCCCAAATCGCCAAAGCAGTCTTGAGAAAGAAGAATGGAGCTGGAGGAATCAACCTGCCTGCCTTTAGATTATACTACAAAGCTACAGTCATCAAGACAGTATGTGGCACAAAAACAGAAATATAGACCAATGGAACAAGATAGAAAGCCAGAAATAAACCCATGCACCTATGGGCACCTTATTTTTGACAAAGGAGGCAAGACTATATAATGGGGCAAAGACAGCCTCTTCAATAAATGGTGCTGGGTAAACTGGACAACTACATGTAAAAGAATGAAATTAAAACACTTCCTAACACCATACACAAAGATAAACTCAAAATGGTTTAAAGACTTAAATGTAAGACCAGAAACTATAAAACTCTTAGAGGAAAACATAGGCAGAACACTCAATGACATAAATCAAAGCAAGATCCTCTATGACCACCTCCTAGAGTAATGGAAATAAAAACACAAGTAAACAAATAAGACCTGACTAAACTTAAAAGCATTTGCACAGCAAAGGAAACCATAAGCAAGGTGAAAGGCAACCCCCAGAATTGGAGAAAATAACAGCAAAAGAAGAAATTGACAAAGGAATAATTTCCAAAATATACAAGCAGCTCATACAACTCAATGCCAGAAAAACAAATAACCTAATCAAAAAGTGGAGAAAAGACTTAGACACTTCTCCAAAGAAGACATACAGATGGCTGCTGCTGCTACTGCTGCTAAGTCACTTCAGCCATGTCCAGCTCTGTGCAACCCCATAGATGGCAGCCCACCAGGCTCCCCCGTCCCTGGGATTCTCCAGGCAAGAACACTGGAGTGGGTTGCCATTTCCTTCTCCAAGGCATGAAAGTGAAAAGTGAAAGTGAAGTCGCTCAGTTGTGTCCGACTCTTAGCGACCCCATGGACTGCAGCCTTCCAGGCTCCTCCATCCATGGGATTTTCCAGGCAAGAGTACCGGAGTGGGGTGCCATTGCCTTCTCCGACAGATGGCTAACAAACACATGAAAAGATGCTCAACATCGCTCATTATTAGAGAAATGCAAATCAAAACTACAATGATATATCACCTCACATAGGTCAGAATGGCCATCATCAAAAGTCTACAAACAATAAATGCTGGAAAGGGGTGTGGAGAAAAGGGAACACTCTTGCACTGTTGGTGGGAATGTAAATGGATACAGCCACTATGGAATATGGTATGGAGATTCCTTTAAAAACTAGGAATAAAACCACCATATGACCCAGCAATCCCACTCCTAGGCTCCTAGGCATATACCCTGTGGAAACCAAAATTGAACGAGACACATGTATCCCATTGTTCCTTGCAGCACTATTCACAATAGCTAGAACATGGAAGCAACCTAGGTGTCCATCAACAGATGAGTGGGTAAAGAAGCTGTGGTACATGTACACAATGGAATATTACTCAGCCATAGAAAGGAGTGCTTTCTTGAGTCAGTTCTAGTGAGGTGGATGAACCTAGAACCTATTATACAGAGTGAAGTGAAGTGAAGTGAAGTGTAGTCGCTCAGTCGTGTCCGACTCTTTGCAACCCCATAGACTGCAGCCTACCACGCTCCTCACTCTATGGGATTCTCCAGGCAAGAGTATCGGAGTGGGTTGCCATTTGCTTCTCCAGGATTAAGTAAGTCAAAAACAGAAAGATATATACTGTATGCTAATGCATATATAGAGAGAATCTAGAAAAAGGGTACTGAAGAATTTATTTACAGAGCAATATTGGGCCTTCCCTAGTGGCTCAGACGGTAAAGTGTATGCCTGCAACGCAGGAGACCTGGTTCCATCCCTGGGTCAGGAAGGTACCCTGGAGTAGGAAATGGCAACCCACTCCAGTACCCTTGTCTGGAAAGTCCCATGGATGGAGGAGCCTGGTAGGCTATAGTCCATGGGGTCCCAAAGAGTCAGACACGACTGAGCAACTTCACTCACTTAATGGAGAAACAGACATAGAGGATAGACTTATGGGGGAAAAAAGCTTGACCCCTGTTCACCACCTTCTAATCTTGCCATCATCCTATCAAATTCCACTGAGCAATGGATTACCCATCCAGATGCCCATGTTTCAATTCATAATTGATTCCAATAACCTTCAGCTGCATTGGATAGCAACCACTCACTCTTATAATCTGTCCTGTTCACCGGGATCCATTCCATCTCTGCAATCTGAAACTTCAATTGCCCACTGTTAGATATTTATCTTTTATTCCCTATCTACACCAATCTTGCCCTTTCAGATAAATTAAGCCTTCCTCTTTGGTCTTCCCTAATTCTTCTCTACTTCAGAGCAGCTGTGCAAATTTCCACTCTCCTTCAGCCTCACCTCATGGCTACACCTTCTTGATGGAAGTCCCCCAACTTCTGAATGAAACAGAGACCGCTACAGAGGGTATCTCTCAACTTATTTTTCCTCAGCTACTAATTCACCTATCTTTTGTCTTCTCTTTCCTACTTTAAGATATTTTCCCTCCTAAAAAATGGATACTCTTATTCCCATTTGGGTTTCCCTGACAGCTCACTTGATAAAGAATCCACCTGCAACATAGGAGACCCTGGTTTGATTCCTGGGCTGGGAAGATCTGCTGAAGAAGGGATAGGCTACCCACCCAGTATTCCTGGGCTTCCCTCATGGCTCAGCTGGTAAAGAATCTACCTGCAATGCAGGAGACCTGGGTTTGGTCTGTGGGTTGGGAAGATCCCCTAGAGAAGGGAAAGGCTACTCTCTCCAGTATTCTAGCCTGGAGAATTCCAAGGTATCGCAAAGAGTCAGACACGACTGAGCAACTTTCACTTCACTTCACATTCGCATTTTACATTCTAGGTGACCACAGCTAATCTGTTGAGAAGCTGTCATAGGGAGCCAGGTCTCTCTGGTATTAATCGTCAGCCAGGGATGTGGACAACAAGGAGGAAGGAACTAAGGAGCCCTGCTCTGCAGGTTGTGCTATGTTTCTGGAAACAACCTAAATATAGTACCCAAGTTCCCATTACATGAGAGCTTTTATTATTAGAGTGCCTTGGTGGGCTGGAGGTTGGTGATGTTACTGACAAAGTTAAGGAGGTCAAGATGAAGAGATGGTGTGGCATCAGTGGACAGTGAGGTTTGTTTTTAACATGCTGAGTTTAAGAAGCTGATAAGACCTCTCTCTGGGAATGTTCAATAGAGCTCTAGCGCTTAGGAAAATAATGAAGTGTGTAGATAAGATTTGGAGCCATTCATGGGGTGGAAACCATGACATAATCAAGTGAAAACAAGGATGAAAAGAAGGTAGAGGATAGAGAAGCCCTAGAAAAAAAATGCCAGGAAAAGAGATGGAGGACAGGTAATGAGAAAGATTAGGGCAGCACCGTGGAAGCTGAGGAAAGAGTCTAACTCATCAATGACCTGAAGGCATGTCAGTGAATTTCTCTGTAACTTTCCCCTCATGTACAAAAGGTGAATAATAACTCCTGACACTGTAGCATAGGTCATGCTTTGCCTTGTTGCATGCATGATGCCATATGTCAATATTTTATACTTTATCCAAGAGTACTTTGCAAACTATAAGGTTCTGTTCAGATTTACTATTATCATCAATGGTATTCCCACAAAGCTGTCTTAAAATAATCCTATAATTATTCAGTCTCTTGCATGTATAATTCAGTCTGGCTTGGTTTCTTGCCTGTATAATTCTCTAAATGGGACTAATTTCATTATACTAATATCTTAAGAGGAAAGAAAAAGCCCTTGCTGATCTATTAAAATCAATTTAGAATGTGTAATCATCTAACTTGAGCTGTGCTAATGGCCACCTTTGCATTAGCACTGGAGGGTTCACTTGACATATAGTTTAAAAAAATAATAATAAACAACCTTAGAAAATGAAATTACCCATCTTATTGTGCTTTTGTGTTCCGGTTGCCCTATGTTCATCAACTGACTGAAGTCACCCCTCTATGAAGTTTTCACCCATTAATATTGCCCAGGATGTCCCCTCTGCCTCTAAAAAATAACATCTGCGCCACTCATTTGACAAGACATCCCCCCTCTAGAACATGCAAATGCAGTAGACTCAGGTCATTTGCCAAATGGATAAGCCGAAGACGAGATAAAACATTTTCAACAAGTGAAGGCAGTAAGAAACCAAATCACCATTTGTTCATGGGAGATATAAGGCTAAATTGAAGGGGTTTCCCCAGTGTCTTCCAAGGACAAGGTCTCAGAGGTGGGATTCAAGACCTCCATAGAGGGTCCCCTGAGTTCTTTCCACTCACTACCCTCTTTGCCTCCTGATTCCGCAGTCAGATACCTGATCAGACAACTTTTAAATTCTATACCTGGTGCCACTGGCAGAATGTTGTGTTGTTGTTGAGTTGCTAAGTCATGTCCAACTCTTTGTGACCCCATGGACTATAGCCCACCAGTCTGCTGTGTCCATGGGATTTTCCAGGCAAGAATGCTGGAGTGGGTTGCCATTTCCTTCTCCAGGGGGTCTTCCCAACCCAGGGATCAAACCCACGTCCCCTGCAAGTCTCCTGCATGGCAGGTGGACTCTTTACCACTGAGCCGTCGGGGACTCATTAAACATATTTTTTTTCTTAAAACAATAGACATTTATTCTTTAATAGTTCTGGAGTCCAGAAATCTAAACTCAGTATCACTGGGCCAAAAGTGAGGTGTAAGAAGAACCAGCCCCTGCTGGAGGTAGAATCTGTGCCTTGCCTCTTTCCAGCTTCTGGAGCCGGCCAGCATCCCTTAGCTGCAGGGGTCTCCCTCCAGTTTGTGCCTCTGTATTCACAGTACCTCCTCCTCTTCTATACGTAAAATCTGTCTTGCCTGTGCCTCCTTCTTTTAAAAAACCTTTTATTTTACATTGGGGTATAACCAATTAACAATGTTGTAATAGTTTCAGGTGCACAGCCGAGCAACTCAGTCATACATATACACGTACCTATTCTCCCCTAAACCTCACTCCCATCCAGGCTGCCACACAACATTCAGCAGAATTCCTTATGCTGTACAGTAGGCCCTTGTTGGTTATCTATTTTAAATGCAGACGTGTGTACATGTCCATCTCAAACTCCTAACTTTTTCCCATCTTGTCCCTAACTTCTCTCCCTAACTTTCTCCCCATCGTTTCCCCCTTGCAACCCTAAGTTCTTTCTCTAAGTCTGTGAGTCTGGAATTCATTAAGTATATGTTTACTGAGGAAACAATTACAAATATTGGATCACAGGGGGAAACTTAGTTATACTGTAAATTGACCAAACGGAGGAAAGAAGATTGTCTGGTCAAAGATTCCACCAAAGTTACTTTCACCTTTACTCTTTCTTTGGCTTCCTCAAAATTATATTAGTTTGAACCTTGTATCTTATTCAAAGAAGTTTCAAAATATATTGAAGCTGAAGCCTGATTACTAGATTATACAGTTAAATTGAGAGTTATGACTAATGCAATCCTCTAAAGATTTCACAACTAGTGGAGTCCTGGGTAATAGAACTTCTTACTATCATAATTTGCTATAAATTAATTTAATATATCCATATAAGCAGACCCAGCAGAAATCAGTCTTAGCTTAAGACCTAGTTTAATAATTTCTTCTTTTTTTAACAATGCACCAAATGTTTTATTTCTCTCAGTAGTTCATATGCAAGGAAATAATTTCTTTGAAAAGTGTTTTCTAAGTTTACTACTGACTGTCTATAACTCAGCCATGTTCTCTGACTCAGTTCATAAGGTCCTAAGTTCTGTTTGGTTTTTAAAAATCACAGATCCTTTGAGGACCTGACTGATAAAAGCTACAGAGACTCTGTGCAGAAATTTTATACATGAACATATGTGCAAAACTTGGCAAGCACCCCTAGAAAGCTCACCTGTGGACCTCTTAAGAAGCCCGTGCACCAAAATTCATGAGTTCATTTTCAGTTATTATAATAACTGAAATTATTATAGCTATTTTCAAAACGCTTAGCAAATCAATCTTTTTCCTTAAAATGCAACTATCCTTGTATTAGTCATAGAGGTTTAATCATTTGTGAAGAATATAATGGCCCTATCTTTACCAAATGCTGTTGTAATCACTTGGGTAAATAGTCTGGAGCCATTTGTATTATTCTTTACAAGATAATGGGTTCAAAGTTGTAAAATCTGGAAATATTTTACCACAAGAATGCTGCTGTAGGCATTTCCCATTCTGAACCTCAGTTATATCTTGTAGGTCAAGATCTTCGTTTTATGATGATACATGTAGTGAACAAACCGATTCTGAGGCTACCCACATGTAGACTCAGACCTGGAATGGACCTAGAGAGGTCACCTTCATCTCCCACTCTTTTCTGATGGAGATACAACCCCTCATGCATCAGCCCAGCTCCAGTCAAGAACGTACTCTCTTCCTGGCCATAGTTATTCTCCACTCTCTGCTTTTTCCATTGGGCAACCTGACATCAGTGAAATTCACCAGACTGACCCTGTGTTGGTCACTGGTGGGGAACAGATGAAAAGGCCCTTTCTTAAAGCACTTGGGGATCATAAATGTTAAGTTGCCAACTATGAATGATAAGTAAAGTGGAAGACATGGAAGATATCAATGTATCTTTTCAAACACTTACCATGCATTAATAGGTATTACTTTATTTAATTTCTCTTGTTCACTGATCTTGATGTTTTATGGATTAAAAAAAAAAAAAACCCTGAGATTTACGAAGAAGGAAGGGAATTAATATGTGTTAAAACCTATGGGGACCTAGCATATAGTAAGGACATGGAGTTCTGCTCAATGTTATGTGGGAGCCTGGATGGGAGGGGAGTTTGGGGGAGAGTGGATACATGTGTATGTATGGCTGAGTCTCTTCACTGTTCACCTGAAACTATCAAAATATTGTTAATCAGCTATACCCCAATATAAAACAAAGTTTTTTCTAAAAAAATCTGTGATACAGAGATTATTTTATATTTTTTCCAATGTTTTAATAGAGGTTAAGTGATATGTCTAGAAAAAAACAATTGATCAATAATAATCCAGCACCTGCGTGGTTCTCTGAGGCCAAAGCCCACGTGCTTTCCATTACACGGAAGCTTTTGAGTTTCAGTCATTCAAAACCACTCTTGTGACTTCTGCTAAAATCTTGCGGCATGTACTCTTTTACTTTCTTAGAGGCAGCCTGGTTTCATGATTAGAACACAGTCTTGAAATCAGCCTTCCTAAGTTCTGATCCTGATGCTGCCTCTTACTTGTTTTACAACTCTGGACAATTGACTTGACCCCTGTCTCTTTCCTCATGGTTATAATAGCACCTACTTCAAAAGACTGTTTTGAAGATTAAATGACTTAATATATGTTAAAGCACTATATTATGTGGTCAAAGTCAACTCATATTACTTCAGTGTTTTCTTTAAATCAGGCATTTGCTACTTAACAAAATGTATTTAAAAGGAGTTTTTATAACACGACTGTGAACCTACATGTTTTACGTGATAGTTATAATTCAAGAAACACTGCATCCAATACACAATATTAAAATAAAAGGTGTTTGTGCATGGATCACCTAAAATAATTTCCTAGATCCTGTTTTGGGAATATGGTTCCACATCAGGTTGTTTGCTACCCGTGAAGACAATACAGGAAGTTGAGTTTTTAAAGCTTGAAGTCAATTGCAGAGAAAGGTTTAAGCTTCCTACATGTAGAGGAGATAAGATTAAAAAATAAAACCAAAAGATAGAAGTGGAATGTAATAGAGCAGATGCCAAAACCATCTAGCAAAAGAAAGAAAAAACAGTTTTTGTATGACTTCTATTTCCATGGATTAGCTATCTCCCATGGGGAAGACATCCTGAAAGAACACAGGAGGCCTTCAGAACAGACCTTAGGCCAATCTGCTGATACTCAAGTTACAAAGAGTTCCTGTGTGAGGGAACTACGGGGGGACAGGAGCCCAGAAAGAATCCAGTGCAAGAACATAAGGGGAAAGGATGTAAGATAGAAAGCCTTTGGACAAAGAAAACAAGAGGGAGCTGAAGGGAAATAGAGCTAGCCAAGAATAGACCTGCAAAAACTCATCATGTGCCACAGATGTACAAGCAGAGGACACCAAAGCAAAGTAGCAAGACGTATTCAAGATGCTCAAGAATAAGACAAAAAATTCAAACATGAACCATGGGACCCCAAGATGGACACACTGGAGGGACCCTGGAGATCATTCACCGAACCTCATTTCACAGAGAGAGGAAAGAAGGTCCGGGAGAAAGACTTAACAAACTCTGGAGCCTAGCCCAGGGTCCTGTCTCCAAGTTCATATCCAACATCCAAAATGTGACACCAAAATAGAAACCCATTCTTTAATTGAAGGATAAAAGAGAATTCACTTAAATGACAAAGAAAAACCTAAGACATTAGTCTTAAACAGACATTTGTTATTCTTCTTTTGTATCTCCAAATGGAATTTACAATAAACTGACTTGAGAACAGGCTACGCAAAGGTTGAAAGGATAGAATTAAAAGAAAATAAACACAAATTCAAAAATAAAAACAGAAATATGGCAAAAAGGAAGAAAGGGAGGCAGGGAAAGGAAGGAAGGAGGAAGGGCATAGAACTACATGGTGGAAGATGAATTTTTAAAGTGTATTTCTGTAGAAACCTAACAATCCACATCCCGGAATACTTTAAACATCCAGAGAGAATAAATACAGAGCCTCTGCTACCTGTTAAAAGTCTGTTAAAAACATAAAAAGTGAAGAAAGTGCTTAGGGTTCCTAATATGATGCAAAAGTCCTACTATTCTCCAAAATCTGGTTTGCTGTGAAATCTTATATAAGAACTTTACTATTTACGTCCATTTTCCCACCTATAAAAAGGATAGAATTCCAGCATACCATCTTACATCAGAATCTTAGGATGAGATGAGGATTTATATAGAGTATTCAGCCTTCAAGTATTAATGAGACTCTGAAAACCCTTGACATAGACAGGCTTTTCCCTGACTTTTACAAAATATTTTTGCTCTCTTTTGATATGAATCCTTGAGAAATAATTTTGGGTAGAAAGAGCAACCTATAGCAGCTGTCCCCAACATTTTTGGCACCAAGAATCGGTTTTTATTAAAAATTTTTAAATTTTACTTATAGAAGTTGAAATATTAAAAAAATTAAGAAGGAATGCCCTAATAAATATTTTGTGTGTTAGGTGCTTAGTCGTGTTCGACTCTTTGCAATCCCCTGGACTGCAGCCCACTAGGCCCCTCTGCCTGGAATTCTCCAGGCAAGAATACTGGAGTGGATAGCTTTTCCCTTCTCCAGGGGGATCTTCTTGATCCAGAGATTGAATCCAGGTTTTCTTCATTGCAAGCAGATTCTTTACTGTCTGAGCCACCAGGGAAGCCCAATAATTTTATATTCATAAAAATAAACCTATGAAGAAAATATTAGACAGTAGTCATCCTATTATAATTGTAAATAAGTAATAAAGATGTATTATTTCATGATACCATTTGCTTGCTGAAGAACATTCATGAACTCCATTTTGGAAACAACCTTTTAGATTCATTTTGAGGTTTTTTGTGTGTCTTAAATAGATAAACCTCATACCACTAGACAACTATTCCTGAGCCAAATGTTCAGTGCCTTTCCAATGTTAAGTCCTGTAATTATTAACTCTTGGTTTTCAGGGCCCATCCACTCACCCCAGGCTTTCGGAAAGTGCAAGACTTCAAAGCAACATTTCAGTGCAAATATAGGAAGCTTTGGTTCACCTGTGGGGTCTGGGTTTTTTTGAGTAAATATTTCACAAACCCCTCTCCCAACATCCAGCCTTCTATGACCTCAGCAATTCTGGTCGTTCCAGGACCCCTGGAACATTCCACAACCCCTGCCCTCACTTGGTCCTGGCTGTTCTCAGATACACAAGTGCACACACAATCTCAAGGCCAAGGTTAATTTCCTTCATTTGCTTTTATCCAAAAGCGTCCTTACAAGGAGCTCCAGTTCTTGCTGTGTCAACTTTTTCTTTTCTCCTTCTAAGACCCAGCTCTCTCTTTTTCCAAATTACCCCCACAGGAGTTGGCATGCAGTTAGCTTACCCTAAAATTCAAATCGTTGCAGATGTTGAAAAGGAATACATTATGTTAGAATCTAATGAAATAAGAATTTGTAGTTAAGGACAGATTATTATACATCTAACATACTTAGAGGTGTTTATAATGAAAAACACCACAGATAAAGAAGCTAAAGCACAACTAAACTGCAAGACATGGCTTCCTTTCCAGAAGCCTGGATAAGATCACCATGAGATGTTGGTTAACTTCCTAAGGAATAAATGCTCAGTCACCCAGTCATATCCAGTTCTTTGCAATCCTATGGAGTATAGTCCATCAGGCTCCTCTGTCCATGGATTTTCCAGGCAAGAACACTGGAGTGGGTTGCCATTTCCTACTCCAGGAAGGAATAAATAGTTCATTAAAAAACATTTAAAAGTCCAGAGTTTTTGCTTTCCCAGCAGTTCCCAATGCAAGCCCTCTTTTATGACAAGGCAATTATGAATTCTAATGAACAACTGTCAGATAAGACAGCTAACTAAAAGGCACCCCCACATTTCAATGTCAATAATCAGGGCTCTACAGTAGTCATTCACTCTGATCTACTGCATTTCTCTCTGTTTTCCAGCAAATGTTTGTCTCCAGAATTTCCCCAGTTGCCTTTTCTCCTTCTATGCTGTGATGTCTCAAGTCCAACATGCTGAAGAGAATTCAGTAACTGATACTATAAAGGAATTACTAGTGGATACATATGACATCAGGCCATATCATACAGACTTGATCTTTGAGGAGACAGGTTTGGGTATACTGGCTGGGATATGTCTTTAGAGGAAGAACTGCCTTCCATCATATTTAAGCCAAGAAGCTGCAATTACACCCAAGTTGTACAATCCATCCCTGAGCTAGATGCTGCAGTGGATTACAAAATAGGAGACAGGCCTGGGCCGTGAGAAGGGCCAAGGCGCCGAAGTCGAGGAGAACTTGGTTCTAACCCCAGCTCCACAAAAACTAAACTGAGCAAATCATTTAAACTCTCTGAGCTTTATTTTCCTCACTGTAAAAGAGAGAACTGACTTTGCAGGCATTTGTGGAGATTACATGCATGCTCAGTCATTTCTGACTCTTCGTGACGCCACCAGGCTCCTCTGTCCAAAGGGATTTCCCAGGCAAGAATACTGGAGTGGGTTGCTATTTTCTTGCTCCAGGGAATTTTCCTGACCCAGGAATCAGATCCACATCTCTTGCATCTCCTGCACTGGCAGGTGATTCTTTACCCCTGTGCCACCGTTAAATGAGATCATATATACATGTTAGGGATTCCCAGGTGGCGCTAGTGGTCAAGAACTTGCCTGCCAATGCCAGTGCAGAAGACATAAGGACATGGGTTTGATCCCTGGGTCTGGAAAAGTCCCTGGAGAAGGAAATGGCAGCCCACTCCAGTATTCTTGCCTGAGAAATCCTATGGACAGAGGAGCCTGGCGGGCTAGAGTTCATGGGGTCACAAAGAGTCAGACACAGCTGAAGGGCTTAGCACACATACATGTCAAGTGCCTAGCACATAGAGGGGCTGAGTCAATCTTATCATTAATTTGAAGATGCATTCTATGTTGTCAAGGAACAACTGTTTATTTGAAGATATGAGATATACAATCAAATATCAGTCAAATGAATCAAACATCTATAAAATAAATACTATCTCGCAATAATTTTTTCTGATATTACATAAGTATCATATATTCATTAGAAAAAATAAGAGGAGGCAAAAAGAAGAAACACTTTTAATGGCATGAAGTCCAAACACATAATGCCGATGAAACAGTATTTAGATTTAATGCTTTAAATCTATAAATTTATATATTTATATAAAATTTATAAATATTAAATCTATAAAGATTTAGATGCTTTTCTAAAGGAAGTAAAATTCATCAATGGGGGAGTATATATTTAAGTTGATGTAGTCATACAGTGGAAAACTATATACCTAATTAATAAAAATAGACTGAAACTTTATGTCTTAAATCGGAAAATAGAATATATTGTTAGTTTTAAAAAGCAAATTGATGATAAATGGGATAGAGAGCATGGAATTAACAGATGCACACTATCATATGTAAAGTAAACAACAACAATTTACTGTGGAGCACAGGAAGCTATATTCAATATCTTGCAATAAATGATAATGTAAAAGAATAACAAAAGAATATAGATATATACCTATATATGCATATGTGTGTGTATAACCAAATCACTTTGTGGTACACCTAAAATTAACACACTATTGTAAATCATCATACTTTCAACTTTTTTAATGAATAACAAACAGGTTAAAGGGGAAAAAATAGTTTGAAATGGTTATTTTATTAGGCATGCTTTCCTCTGAAGTCTGGGATTATTTCAAACACTTTATATACATTTTCACTATTTTGTTTTATGGCAATTTAGTAATTTAAACAATAGCTCTAAGAAAGACAAAAAGACCATATAAAGGGAGGTGAGGAAGAAGAAGACACAAAGATATCAAGAACCCTCAAATAACATGGAAGCAACCTAAATGTCTGTCAGCAGAGGAATGGATAAAGGAGATGTGGTTCATAAACACAGTGGAGTATTACTCAGCCATGGGGAAAAAAAGGAAACAAGGCCATTTGCAGCAATATTGATGGATCTAGAAGTTGTCATATTGAGTGAAGTGGCTAGATAAAGACCAGTATCATGTAATATCATGATATGTGGATCTTATATGTGGAATCTAAAAAAACAATACAAATGAACTTACAAAACAGAAATAGAGTCATAGATGTAAGAAACAAATGTACAGTTACCAGGGGATAAGAGGGGAGGAGTGAACTGGGAGACTGGGATTGACATGTGCACACTAGGCTTCTCTGGTGGCTCAGCTGGTAAAGAACCCGCCTGCCAGTGCAGGAGACGCAAAGACATAGATTCAATCCTTGGGTCAGGGAGATTCCTGGGAGAAAAAAACGGCAACCTGCTCCAGTATTCTTGCCTGAAAATTTTCATGGACAGAGGAGCCAGGCGGGCTACAGTCCATGGCGATGCAAAGAGTCAGACACGACTGTGCACACACACACACACACACACACACACAAAATAGATGACTAATAAGGACCTGCTGTATTGCACAAGGAACTCTACTCAATACTCTGTGATAACCTATATGGGAGAAGAATCTAAAGATAGAAGATATATGTCTACGTATAACTAATTCACTTTGCTGTAAGGCAGAAACTAATACAACACTGTAAATCAACTATGGGACAATAAATTTTAAAAAAAGAACCTTCAAATAACAAAGGACACTATCTTAGGATGTGAGCATTGAGGCTCAAAATATCTGTTTCAAACTTGATGGTCTGAAACATGTGGATGTGAAAGTGCAAGTTCAGGACACTGTAAGGAGGAGATAGGAGGCCAACACCATTGACTCTTGGAAACCACAGATATCACCCAGATCATTCTCTGCCTTGAAGCGCTGAGCACTGAAGTAACTTTTAAACTGTATATCAGATCCTCATTTGAACGCTGGTGTCAAAGGATAAGAAAAATATCTGCTTGATGGGGTGAAAGGTGAACCACACTTCATCATTTACATCCTTTCATTCATTCATGTATTGAGGATTGACAGATACCTGGGTATTTTGATAATAGTCTGACCGCTCACAAGCCATGGGACCGCCCATGCTAGGACACACACATGAGCCAGGCCCAATTATTTGATACCCTGGGCTTGTTAAACAATGGAAGTGATGGTGGCAGTGACCTGAGAGTATTTCCTAGGAGTAAACACAAAGGAAGAAATACCCTTAAGCATCTGGCAAGTCTTCTAATCATGATTTTTAAAGAATCTTTTTTACAGTAGGTCCCTGTTGATTAACTATTTTAAATATAACAATGTGTACATGTCAATCCCAACCTCCCAATTTATCCCTTCCCTCACCATTTGCCAGTAGTAATCAGATGTTCATTCCTAAGTCTGTGAGTCTGTTTTTGCAAATAAGTTCATTTGTATCATTTTTTTGGACTCTGCATATAAGCAATATCATATGATATTTGTCTTTGGTTTACTTCACTTACTATGATAATCTCTAGGTGCATTCACATTGCCACAAATGGCATTACTTTATTCTTTTCAGTGAGTGTGTAATATTCCATTTTCTATGTGTGTATATATACACATACAACATCTTCTTTATCCATTTTTCTGTTGACATTTAGGACATTTAGGTTGCTTCCATATCCTGGCTATTGTATATAGTGCTGTAATGAGCAGTGGGATGCATGTATCCTTTTGATCCATGTTTTCTCTGAATACATGCCCAAGAATGAAATTGCTGGATCATATGGTAGCTCAATTTTTAGTTTTCCGAGAAACCTCTGTACTATTCTTCTTAGTGGCTGTACCAGTTTACATTCCCACCAACAGTGTAGGAGGATTTTTTAATAGTCCCATGATGCAAGTAAATAAAATGGTTCAAAAAGAGAAAGTGCATTTGACTCATATCCTAAAATGAGGCGGTTATGGAGGCAGACGTATACATAGAAGGGCTCAATAAAAACAACTAACATTTTAAAATGTTAGCCCAGTTCTTTGCTGGGCTTCCCAGGTGGCGCAAATGGTAAAGTATCCACCCCACAACACAATTCACCAGGGTTCGATCCCTGGGTTGGGAAGGAAATGGCAACCCACTCCAGTATTCTTGCCTGGAGAATCCCGCAGACAGAGCCTGGCGAGCTACAGTCCATGGGATCACAAAGGGATCGCATTTTGCCAGCAACACTCAGGATCTCGTTTACGTTTCACAGCTCACATCAAAAGGTATGGAGGATACTGGCGCTCCAAGGTGAAGTGACTTGCCCAGGGTCACACAGCATCTCAGGGACCTGCTAGCCAGGATTTAGAGGCTCACAACCTGCTTCATTAAAATGCACCAACAAATATACCAAGTACTGAAAACACAAAAAGAGACAAGCAGGTCCCCTGACCTCTGGAACTGACACAACTCGGCCCTGATGATGTTAGGACTGGCCAGGCCCTCACAGCTAAGCTGGAGTGTTCTGCTGAACATCATCTCTCAGGATAGCAGCACCAGACAAGGGGCCACTCTGCACTCCTGTCTGGGTGCGTGCTCAGATGCTGTTGTGTCTGACTGTTTGCGACCCCATGGACTGTAGCCCACCAGGCTCCTCTGTCCATGGAATTCTCCAGGCAAGAATACTGGAGTGGATTGCCGTTCCCTTCTCCAGGAGATCTTTCAGACCCAGGATCAAACCCAAGTCTCCTGCATTGGCAGGCGGATTCTTTGCATTCTTGTTGAAGCTCAGGTGAAAACAAGAACACTCTGCTAGCCACAGAAATTCCATTCTTCCCCTGCCCAGGATTACAAGTGGCTGCTGTTCTTTACCAATGAAACCTGAAGCCTGACTTCATTCCTCCCATCTTACAGACAGGATATACTGACACCCAGTGATAGAATGATCCCCCTTGCTGGCAGCAAAGCCCCAATTCCTTGAATCCTTCCCCAGATCACCTAACAACCTAGGTGCTGGAACAAATCCTTGTGAACACTCTCTTGCTAAGATGCCTCATGGTTTCCCCGTGGTGGAAGTTCTCCTCCCTGCACTGAGCATTAAAACCCATTTGTTTTATGATTCATCCCCAGATGTGTCTATGGCTGAAAGGCAGTGACAGACCTGGAGGGGGAGTCCTCATTGCCTTTGAATGGAACCTGGACCCAGGATCCTCCATAGTGCTCCTGCTGAAGATGCCGCCTTGTTTGGGAGGTGAGGTCCTGTGGAACTGGGCCCCAGTATGCCACTGAAGCCCTTCAGCACTGAGTCAGTTTCACTTTCTTAGGAATAATGTGCCTTGGGATTTTTCAGTCATATAATCAAGTTTATATGGTTCTTTGGTGAAACAGTGGAATCCGGCCTCTACCCTCAATACATTTAAAATCTAACTGGGTGCAGACACCCAAGGTCATTCTACACTATATATTTTGACATTTCCACTACAAACAGTGAGTTAAAATAGAACTAAATCTTGAAACCTTACTTATTAAAGTTGGTAGTTCAAAGAAGGGCTAGCATTCCGAAGAGCATTTACAGATCCAGGCCCTGTGCCAGGCACTCCACAGGGACCACCATCTCCTTTAATCCTCCCAACAATCTCATGAGGCAGGAATTATGACTTTCTCCACTTTTACAGTGCATGAGTGTGCACGTTCAGTCGTGTCCGACTCTTTGCAACCGCATGGACTGTAGACCGCCAGGCTTCTCTTTCCATGGGATTTCCCAGGCAAGAATACTGGAGTAGGTTGTCATGCTGCCCTCCTCCAGGGGATCTTCCTGAGCCAGGAATCAAACCCGAGTCTCTTGTGTCTCCTGCTTTAGCAGTCAGATTCTTTACCAACACACCACCTGGGAAGCCTCAAAGAGAAGGGGGTGACTGAGGATGAGATGGTCAGATAGCATCATTGACTCAATGGACATGAATTTGAGCAAACTTTGGAAGATAGTGGAGGACAGAGGAGCCTGTCTTGCTGCAGTCCATTGGGTCACAAAGTCAGATATGACTTAGCAACTGAACAACAACAACTGCTTTTACAGATGGTAAAAATGAGGCTCAGGGGACTTTTTAAATTCACAGACAATGTGCTTTCTGAGGTTAAGCACCTGGTGGAAAAGGGTTTTGATAGCAGGCAGACCTCAGAGCCAGAATGCTCAAACTCCAAGCTATACTTCATAGTATACATCAATTTCTATAATAAAATCTCTCTGTAAAGCCCTTTTCTATAACCTAGATTGGGTCAGGGCATGGGCCAGATCATGTTTCCACAGTTATAGTGCAAGTTTTGAAGATAAAAAGCAAAAGCTATAAAGCAAAGCTTCATGCATCATTCCTTCTAAAAGCATCATATTTGTTTTTTTCTGAATACCTTTGACCACCAGATTGCAGTCACGCACTCATAGCCCAGCGTGGGTCTCAGTTTTCTGAGGCAGATAGGAGACCTGGTTATTATCATCATGGCTGCAAACCCCTATCACCACTGGCCACTCTGAGAATTTACTCCTCCCTCCCTTGAGAAAACACAGGCAAAAAACACCCAGCCCTGTGGTTATAAATCCATGAAAAATAACACTTGCGCCCCCAAACCTAAAAGAATGGGTACAATGTGCCAAATACTTTGGCTCTAAATTGGAGTTTATTTTTATGGCCTCTGTGACCATGTGGCTCAAGTATGAGACAAAGGAAAGTCCATCACCTTTTGTGTCACCAAAAAAATAAATAAATAAGTGAGATTACGGCTGTACTCCTCTACACAGGATATATTCATCCCAGAGTGTGCTCCTGGATCAGGACACTAGGAATGGAAAGGTGGCCGTCTGTCATCCACCGAGAATCACCCTTTGGGGTAAAGTGACACACTAACATAGCAAAGGGAGGCATCGGAAGAAAGAGAGAGAAAGCAAGGAGATAGCTTGGCAAGCCTAATTCAAAATTCAGAGTGAAAATGTCTTTTTAGGATAAACAGAGCAGGCTATTGTGTGATGTTCACTCCTCAGCTCATACAGACCTCCATTTACTAGTCCACAAGGAACCACCCTCACCCCCTCTCATGCTCCAACTTCCTTAGTTTATCTTGGTGCTCTTCTGGTCTGCTGAAGAAGATAAAGCCTGCCAGGGGCCCAGGGGATAGAGGGGCTTCAGTGACAAGCTGAGGAGCTGGTCCGCCTCCTGGAGCAGAGAGAGGCGAGAGGGTCACGGGAAGTTCAAGGTGCCAGGAGGCTGGTCAAGCGCCTTTTCCAACAGCACAGGTGTGAAGGGATAAAGTCACAAACCCTAGAAACAGGACAAGAATACAAAAAGAGGGGCTGTGGCTGTGGCAAGTCCTTTGAAGGGAAAAGAAACTGAATGTATAGACTGGTCAGACACAGGATGGAAGGGAAGGCAGTGTCAAATGCGCCAGCAAGGTTCCAGTTGGTTTAGGGGAAGGGGCATGGGGCAGGGGTGGGGACTGTGGGCAGAATGCTCCCACTAAAACCAACAGAAGAGCTGACTGTAGAACTGGGACAGACTCGTGGATTTAGAAGATGTGGCGGACTACTACTCAGTCATGAAAAAGAATGAGGTAGTGCCATTTTCAGCAACAGGGAGACAACTAGAGATTATTACACTAAGTGAACTAAGTCAGACAGAGACAAATAATCATATGATATCACTTATATGTGGAATCTCAGATATGACACAATTGAACCTATCTATGAAACAGAAGCAGATTCACAAACATAGAAGTTGCCAGGGGAGGGGGTTTGGGGAGGGATGGAGTGGGAGATTGGGGTCAGCAGATGCTAACTATCATATATAGAATGGATAAACAACAAAGTCCTACTGTATACCACAGGGAACTATATTTAGTATTCCATGATAAACCATAATGGAAAAGAATATTTTAAAAAGAGTGTATATGGATGTATAACTGAAATGCTTTGCTGTACTGCAGAAATTAACACAACATTGTAAATCAACTATACTTCATTAAAGGAAACAGAACTGAGACAAACTCCCAGTGAATGTGGAGTGTCTGCAGATTCCCAGAGAACATGCCCAGGGAGTCCTTAGCAACAGCTCCCATAGCCTAAGATCCTGGGCAGGGCAGGAGATAAGGTTGCAGGCCTTTTGAACCCTGAACACAGAGCAGTATAGAGCACAGTGGGGAAGATGTCTGCATAAAATCCCTTCTCCAAATCCTGTTCCTGCCGTTTCCCCAATCTGCCCCCCTCAGCCTCCCTGCTATGAAAGCTCAGTGCCAGTTGCCAACAATTTGGGACTAAATTATTATTGGGAATAGAGTCTCAGTTCTCTAGATGTGTGGTCCTCTCCTTCTTTCTCTACCCACTGAACTACTCCAAGGCCAATTTCAGGTAGACGTGTTCTGAGCAGTTGCCCTTGACTCTTCATTCTCTCTTCTTTACTTTTATCCACGTTGACTGTACCACTGTTTAGTGCCATTTAGCTTTAAATGGTGTTTAACTGACAAAATGGGATAACAGATGAGAGGAGGCAGGACAAGAGAAGGAAGGGTATGAACTCCAAGTTGAACGCATAACAAAATAAAAATCCATTGATATTTAACTCTGTTCTTACCCACTTGATCTCCTAGGATTCCTATAACAACCCTGTAAGGAAGGTAACTGGAGAAGGCAATGGCACCCCCCTCCAGTACTCTTGCCTGGCAAATCCCATGGACAGAGGAGCCTGGTGGGCTGCAGTCCATGGGGTCGCAAAGAGTCGGACACGACTGACCGACTTCACTTTCACTTTTCACTTTCCTGCATTGGAGAAGGAAATGGCAACCCACTCCAGTGTTCTTGCCTGGAGAATCCCAGGGACGGGGGAGCCTGGTGGGCTGCCGTCTATGGGGTCACACAGAGTCGGACACGACTGAAGCGACTTAGCAGCAGCAGCAGCAGCAAGGAAGGTAACACAGGTCTTCCTCATTAACCTCACTTATAGATAAGAAAACTGAAGGGCAGTGAAGCTAAATGATTTGTCTAAAGCCTGCCATGGGGAACACCTAGTGTTGAACCTATTCAATTCAGATGCTTATTCACGTATTTATATATTTACTCATTTACTCAACCGTGTGCCAGGTACTGAGGCACTGTTCAAAGCACTGGCAAAGAGGGTGGAAAACACAGTGGTGGATTATACAAAGCCTTATTCTAGTCGAAGAGACAGAAAATAAGTAAGTAATATGATGTTACTAAGTGACAGTGCTATGAAAAAGCATGAAGGAGGGTGAGAGACACAGGAAGAGGTGGGGTCCTCTTTTAAATGGAGTGGTCAGAGGGACTTCTCTGGTGGTCCAGTAATTGAGAATCCACATTCCAGTGCAAGGGGGAACAGGTTGGATCCCTGGCTGGGGAACTAAGATCCCACACGCTATGCTGCCAAAACATTAATTTTTTAAAAATCTTTAATGAAGTAGTGAGAGATTCTATAGCCTGAGCCCTGGGTACTGAGTACTCTCACTTGTTGCTGAAGGAAGTTGATGGTCATGTAATGTTCTATAAGCCTCTCCTTTTGCAAATGTTGCCCAGGGCTTAGCATGTGCACATTTGAGTACTAGAAGCCTTTCAGCACAAGATCCCCCCACCCCCAGACATCCAGGCTATAAGGCAGCTTTGTTTTAAAGCCCGCAAAGTCAGACTGCCTTTTCTGGCTTTACATATAGACTATAACCCCCTTAGAAGCAAGAAGAACTTACACATGGTTTATAATAAGTATATGCTGATTAATCAGTTGATTGATTGATAACATAAAAGCAATTGAAAGAAGCGGAAGACTGCTCCCCTTATTCAACAGTCATATAATTGCCAGTCAATTCACTGGAGGGATTTTCAGATCGATAAAGGTCTATCCCCAGAAAGCCTAACCTCTCACCATTCCCTAAATCACAGGAGCCCCTCCAACATAAACCCATTGGGTGGGCAGGGTCAAACACTAAAAACTGGATCAGTCCAGGTTATCAAAGTAAGGTAGCTGGGTCAATTGGTGACAGACATCTCTGCCAAGAGTGGAGGATAGCAGATGGGTATGAAGAAGAGAACAGAGAAATGGAGACAAAGAATTAGTCCCAAATTATTGAAATCAAACCATCAAACTACTGTGTGGGAAATGGACTTGGGTAAGTGACAAAGACAAAATGATTCAGGTACTTTGAGCTGTCTAATTTTCACAAACATATCTCAGTCCCGTGTTTATTTTAAAACCTTTTTATTGACAGCACCATTGAACATCTTTAGCTTTTTTAAGGTATGCACCTGTGCATACATCCCTGGGGGACTTCACATGCAATTAGCAATGAGTTATTGAAACTTTATATCTTAGAGTTTTAATAATTCCCCCAAACGTGACAATTATACTTCAGCAAAATTGCCTGTGAGGACAGAAGGAAGACTTCAAGCAACAAAACTCCACAATACTGTAACATAATTTCAGACCTCTAGGAAGGAGTCATTCTCCCCTGAAAATCAACGTTCTTTCCAGATTATTCCCATCAGATTTCAGAGCAGGTTCAGTGTCTTGGCTGTGTACCAAAAGGAGACCACTGATCCATCTAGCAATATGCAAGAAAGTTCCATGTAAACAAAAAAGTCCAGAAAGAAATACCTGAAAAATTCCATTAAAAAATGACACATCTTCATCAGCTAAATTCCAGATACCTAAGAACATTCAGATGACAGTGAAGACTAGAGGCTGATGCAAGTTTCATTTGAACAGCCAGTTTCCAGATTCAGCAACTTCATTTCTATTTATTCCTGTGGCTAATCACATGCAAATACACTCAGAAGCACAAATAGGTGACAATTTATCAAGTGAACGACAGGGCTATACAATAGGCATGCTTACTCAGTCATAAATAAAAACCCAAACTAGGTCATGTTTCATCGTTGCTTTTAAACCAATCTTTTTCACAATCTTTAATTGCAAGAGTGTGAAGATACATTAAATCTGGGATAATTTAAGTCAGGAGATGTATTTTGTCCTCTTGGGGGAAAAAAATGGATATGATTTGGCAAAGGAGTAAATGAGTCATGAACAACAAAACAAATTTTTTTATCGCCTGAATTTGTCATTAGCCCTAAGATGAGCTGTTTGTCAGGGACCAATAACAAAAAATATCAGGTTTAAAATCAGTGGAAAATTAAGCACGTTAACTCCAAGAGTCAATCATGCTGATGTGCCTGTCTCATTTAGCAGTGAGTCCAGCAAACTGAGGATAGTCAAAAGTTGAAGAGATCATCACAGAATAGTGAAAGCATTTTCTTCACTGTTATGTGGTCTGAACTGTATAATCAGATTGGTAAAGGCTTTAGTTTTTCCAAGTTGTATTTTTCTTTAAATATCCAAATTCCTATGTAAAGATGACTGTATTTTTACAGTTTGGTCTCATCTTTAAAAATTATTTTTTTAAAGAGTAAATTCTGTAGAGTGATTATATTAAAAGGATTGCTGGACCCTGGAAGGTCTTTCATCTACCATATCCCTCAAGAACCCTTAGGTTAAGTCAAAGACTCAGAACTAGGGGCTATTCTGCTTCCTGGGGGACTTGTGACAATGTCTGGGAACATTGTTGGTTGTCACAACTTGGGGTGGGGGGGCGGGGGGAGTTACTGACATCTAGTGGGTAGAGGTCAAGGGACGCTGCTAAAAATCCTACAAGGCACCAGACAGCCCCACACAACACAGAGTTATCCAGTTCAGAAGGTCAAGACTGGCACAGCTTAATAGGGACTTCTGCATTCCCAATGCATGGAGCACGGTTGGATCCCTGGTCTGAAAACTAAGATCCGGCATTAAAAAAAAAAAAAAAAAAACTCTTACTACCTCAAAAGGCAGCTTGCCTTATTATAATCCAAATCCACCTCAGTGACCTCTCTGACATTCAAAGTACCCCTTCCAACTGAACTTTTCAGTTTCTGGTCTACCTCCACTAGAGACTGGCCACTGGGTGGCCAAAAGAGAAGGAAAAAAAAAGCACACACAAAAAGTACCTATGTGTGGAGAACATTCTAAATTCTTCCTCAATGTCTCCTTATTTTATTGAACAAAAATTAAAGGGATAATATTTTTTTCTGGCAACAATGGAGCCTGATAGCCCAATGAACATTCATAGTGGCCAAATACAAAAAAAAAAAAAAAATCAACTTCTATTTTCAAAAACAGAGTTGAAATTTCGGAAATAAAAGCAGACATGGTATTTCCTACAACTGGTGCTGAAATAAAGTGGAAAGGACTCTTTCCATAGAAATAGGAGGCAATGGTTAAGTGTTGCCTCGTGTCCCCAGGTTAGTGGGCCTGATGGCTGGTTCTGATCTGACACCCAAAGGATTCCTTAGACGCTTAAAAAGTTATTTTCAGTTCCTAGGGACAAAGAGGGAGTTTTTCTGGAACTAACCTAAACACACAGCAATGCTAAACTGGGTAACAGGATTTTTCTAATCTCAGAAAAAAACAGTGATGTTTAAATCCACTGTTCATTGGGCACCACAGCCAATATGCAAAGGGAAAAAGAAAACTCCTGCTTTGCCTTGGGAGAATTTAAATGTAGGCTAAAAGGGAGAGTAAAACCCAAGTAAAAATACCATAGAGCAAGCATCAGATGCCTGAGGCGGCAAATGCTAACACTTAACCCAATACAAAAATATTGCACCTAATTAGCTTGTTTGGACATTATTAAACACACCAAGCCAAACTATATCCCATAATTTGGTATGTTCATAAGTGTCCATCAAGATAATTTCCTGAGGTTATATTTAATTATGTTGGAATTAAGAGCCTTTTCCTTTGCAGACAAATACTTTAGAGATTAATTAAAGAATATTATTCGGATGTAAACGAGTATGCATTCCTTTATCCAGCTTCACAAAAACTATAAAATGATATTTTCCTCTTTTTCATGAAAGCAGAATGATACGAAATCAAGTCAGACTTTCAAATCTGGAAGTAAACGACAGATTTCTTCTTTGACTCCAATCAATTATTTCAACCAACATTTACACAAGAGAATTTGATCTACGTATCACTGTGGTGAGTTTCCCAGACAGAGAATCCTCGTTTTGTGTGAGGACATGCCATACTTTTAACATTAAAAATAAAAGTCTTATATTTACTCTCATTTTAGCTATTAAGACTATATACACTATAGTATATACCGTATGCATGTGTATGGGCTGTGTCACTTCAATCGTGTCCAACTCACTGCAACTCTATGAACTGTAGCCTGCCAGGCTACTCTATATAATACCATTAAGTATATATGCTTAATAAACTTCTCGGGATATAAACCTATTTAGGCATTTTTATATTTATGTAATTCATGGCCAATTTAAACTCCGATAATGAATTTAACAGGAATAAAAATTTCCTGTTCTAATGACCACAGTTGCTTCTTTACTTCAGCTTTAGAATTTAAAACTAAGACACAGCTTTTTAATGGTGTTTGAGCTGAAAAATGTGGGGGCCTTTAGGTGCCCAATATACTACTGGAGATCAGTGGAGAAATAACTCCAGAAAGAATGAAGGGATGGAGCCAAAGGAAAAACAATACCCAGTTGTGCATGTGACTGGTGATAGAAGCAAGATCCGATGCTGTTAAGAGCAATATTGCATAGGAACCTGGAATGTCAGGTCCATGAATCAAGGCAAATTGGAAGTGGTCAAACAAGAGATGGCAAGGGTGAACGTCAACATTCTAGGAATCAGCGAACTAAAATGGACTGGAATGGGTGAATTTAACTCAGATGACCATTATATCTACTACTGCGGGCAGGAATCCCTCAGAAGAAATGGAGTAGACATCATGGTCAACAAAAGAGTCCGAAATGCAGTATTTGGATGCAGTCTCAAAAATGACAGAATGATCTCTGTTCATTTCCAAGGCAAATCATTCAATATCAGTTATCCAAGTCTATACCCCAACCAGTAATGCTGAAGAAGCTGAAGTTGAACGGTTTTATGAAGACCTACAAGACCTTTTAGAACTAACACCCAAAATCGATGTCCTTTTCATTATAGGGGACTGGAATGCAAAAGTAGGAAGTCAAGAAACACCTGGAGTAACAGGCAAATTTGGCCTTGGAATGCGGAATGAAGCAGGGCAAAGACTAATAGAGTTTTGCCAAGAAAATGCACTAGTCATAGCAAACACCCTCTTCCAACAACACAAGAGAAGACTCTACACATGGACATCACCAGATGGTCAACACTGAAATCAGATTGATTATATTCTATGCAGCCAAAGATGGAGAAGCTCTATACAATCAACAAAAACAAGACCAGGAGCTGACTGTGGCTCAGATCATGAACTCCTTATTACCAAATTCAGACTTAAATTGAAGAAAGTAAGGAAAACCGCTAGACCATTCAGGTATGACCTAAATCAAATCCCTTATGATTATACAGTGGAAGTGAGAAATAGATTTAAGGGCCTAGATCTGATAGATAGAGTGCCTGATGAACTATGGAATGAGGTTCGTGACATTGTACAGGAGACAGGGATCAAGACCATCCCCATGGAAAAGAAATGCAAAATGGCTGTCTGGGGAGGCCTTACAAATAGCTTTGACAAGAAGAGAGGCAGAAAGCAAAGGAGATAAGGAAAGATATAAGCATCTGAATGCAGAGTTCCAAAGAATGGCAAGAAGAGATAAGAAAGCCTTCTTCAGCGATCAGTGCTAAGAAAAAGAGGGAAAACAACAGAATGGGAAAGAGTAGAGATCTCTTCAAGAAAATCAGAGATACCAAGGGAACATTTCATGCAAAGATGGGCTCAATAAAGGACAGAAATGGTCTGGACCTAACAGAAGCAGAAGACATTAAGAAGAGGTGGCAAGAATACATGTAAGAACTGTACAAAAAGATCTTCACGACCCAGTTAATCATGATGATGTGATCACTAATCTAGAGCCAGACATCTTGGAATGTGAAGTCAAGTGGGCCTTAGAAAGCATCACTACGAACAAAGCTAGTGGAGGAGATGGAATTCTAGTTGAGCTGTTTCAAATCCTGAAAGATGATGCTATGAAAGTGCTGCACTCAATATGCCAGCAAATTCAGAAAACTCAGCCGTGGCCGCAGGACTGGAAAAGGTCAGTTTTCATTCCAATTCCAAAGAAAGGCAATGCCAAAGAATGCTCAAACTACCGCACAATTGCACTCATTTCACATGTTAGTAAAGTAATGCTCAAAATTCTGCAAGCCAGACGTCAGCAATACGTGAACCATGAACTTTCAGATGTTCAAGCTGGTTTTAGAAAAGGCAGAGGAACCAGAGATCAAATTGCCAACATCCGTTGGATCATGGAAAAAGCAAGAGAGTTCCAGAAAAACATCTATTTCTGCTTCATTGACTATGCCAAAGCCTTTGACTGTGTGGATCACAATAAACTGTGGAAAATTTTTCAAGAGATGGGAATACCAGATCACCTAACGTGCCTCCTGAGAAATCTGTATGCAGGTCAGGAAGCAGCAGTTAGAACTGGACATGGAACAACAGACTGGTTCCAAATAGGAAAAGGAGTACGTCAAGGCTGTATATTGTCACCCTGCTTATTTAACTTCTATGCAGATTACATCATGAGAAACGAATGGACTGGAAGAAACACAAGCTGGAATCAAGATGGCCGGGAGAAATAGCAATAACTTCAGATATGCAGATGACACCATCCTTATGGCAGAAAGTGAAGAGGAGCTAAAAAGCCTCTTGATGAAAGTGAAAGAAGAGAGTGAAAAAAGTTGGCTTAAAACTCAACATTCAGAAAATGAAGATCATGGCATCTGGTCCCATCACTTCATGGCAAATAGATGGGGAAACAGTGGAAACAGTGTCAGTCTTTATTTTTCTGGGCTCCAAAATCACTGCAGATGGTGACTGCAGCCATGAAATCAAAAGACACTTACTCCTTGGAAGAAAAGTTATGACCAACCTAGATAGCATATTCAAAAACAGAGACAGGACTTTGCCGACTAAGGTCCATCTTGTCAAGGCTATGGTTTTTCCTGTGGTCATGTATGGATGTGAGTTGGACTGTGAAGAAGGCTGAGCACTGAAGAATTGATGCTTTTGAACTATGGTGTTGGAGAAGACTCTTGAGAGTCCCTTGGACTGCAAGGAGATCCAACCAGTCCCTTCTGAAGGAGATCAGCCCTGGGATTTCTTTGGAAGGAATGATGCTGAAGCTGAAGCTCCAGTACTTTGGCCACCTCATGCGAAGAGTTGACTCATTGGAAAAGATTCTGATGCTGGGAGGGATTGGGGGCAGGAGGAGAAGGGGACGACCGAGGATGAGATGGCTGGATGGCATCATGGATTTGATGGATGTGAGTCTGAGTGAACTCTGAGAGATGATGATGAACAGGGAGGCCTGCCGTGCTGCGATTCATGGGGTCGCAAAGAGTCGGACATAACTGAGCGACTGAACTGAACTGAACTTTCTGGTCCTAACCCATAACTTCTTATGAGAACTGTGCAGATTCCAGACCATGCATGCTCAATGCTTACAGTCTAAGGGATGATCTTTCTCAGTCAATTTTGCAACCCATCAAAGATTCAAGTTCTCTAGTAAGGCACCTCCCATTTGCTTATACCTATTTTGAGACTGTTCTGGTTAAAACATTGCTGCCTAAACAATTTGTTAAACACGTGACAGATGTTTCTCCAATACTAATATAGGTTCATTTTGGAAGCAAATCAGATTGTAATAAATGTATTTGAAGCTTGGTAATATGGGTCATAGAAAGAAAGATGTAACCTCCTTGAAACACATTAAAGGCAGCAATTTAATAAATGCTTGTTTCTCCCTTGGACATATACTTCTTAATAAAATTATTAGTTGAAAACTATAATAAATATCTTAAAACATATCTAATTAAAGGAAAGTCAATCTAGCTTATTTGAGGGGCAAGAATACATATTCAATGTCATATATTCTTCTATCCTGAGAAAGCTTATTTTCTCCCTAGTAAATGCTACATAGATCAATGTGATCATATAAAAGAAAACACAAGGGAAATTTGGGTAAACAAGCAAATAATTAACAAGCAATAAATGATATCAGTCCCAACTGGACTGACTCTAAAAGACAGTATTTAAGTACTGTGTCATACTTAAAGAAGTAGAGATATTTCCATACTTCCAAGTGGAAAACACAAGTGTCTTATATACTTCAACATTTGAAACGACCTATAGTTGTAGTTTATTTTCTTGGGCTCCGAAATCACTGCAGATGGTGGATGAAATTAAAAGACATTTGATCCTTGGAAGAAAAGCTATGACACACCTAGACAGCATATTAAAAGGCAGAGACGCTACTTTGCCGACAAAGGTCTGTCTAGTCAAAGCTATGGTTTTTCCAGTAGTCATGTATGGATGTGAGAGTTGAACCACAAAGAAAGCTGAGTACCGAAGAACTGATGCTTTTGAATTGTGGTGTTGGAGAAGACTCTTGAGAGTCCCTTGGACTGCAAGGAGATCAAACCAGTCAATCCTAAAAGAAATCAGTCCTGAATATTCATTGGAAGGACTGATGTGAAGCTGAAGCTCCAATACTTTGGCCACCTGATCTGAAGAACTGACTCACTGGAAAAGACCCTGATGTTGGGAAAGACTGAAGGCAGGAAAAATAGGGGACGACAGAGGATGAGATGGTTGGATGGTATCACTGACTTGATGGACATGAGTCTGAGCAGGCTCCAGGAGTTGGTGATGGACAGATAGACCTGGCGTGCTGCACTCCATGGGGTTGCAGAGAGTCAGACATGACTGAGTGACTGAACTGAACTGAACTGAATAGTTGTAGTTCACAGCAGAAAGTCTTTTTCTCACCACTTCCTGAAATGAAGAAATCATCAAAATGCATTTTCTTCCTGCCTTTCCACATCCTCAGTAAACTCAACATCCTCTAATGTTCTGAGATTATATTCTACCTTACCACGTATTCATTTTACATTCATTAAAAAATGAGTCAAAGAAAAAAAAAACTTCTGCATGATAGGATTACCTAACTTTTCTCTTTTATGGTCACCCAGTGGGATGGAAAAGAATATAGCTGTTATGGTTCTTGAGTTTTTTTGACGTACTTGGCTATGAGCTCACCTGAGAGTCAGCTAGAAGGTCTAGTCAATTTAAAACAAAAAGCTACTTTGAATCCTGCGTCCACAATCGCTGGGTCCCAGCTTTCAATGTCCCTGATGTGTGCACTAGCGCCTTTGCTTCAGAAAATAAAACAAAACTGTTGAGGAGCAGCATGAAACACCCAGGATAATGTAAAGGAGTTCTCAGTCAAATAACAATTAACAGACCAGTTCAACTATCATCCCAAACCACCAGCCGCTTATGGAACACAGAGTGTGCTCACTTTGAGTCTGGTCAGTGCCTACAGCCCACAAAGTTCTTCCCACAAGCCAAGCGAGTGGTTCCAAAGTGCCTCGTCTATATAGTCTTACTGATGTGGGCACCAGATTAAAAATGTGTGCTGTTGACATAATGTGAGTCTTCCTGAGGCCTGCCAAGAGCTTGTCCACGGTCACTCAGACAACCTTCCAAAGATACTTCAATAGCCACTTGGGTGGTCTGTCGTCTACCGAGGCCATCACTCTGGGACATGTCCGGAGGGGGACAGCCATTGTGCTCCGCACAGCCATTGACATGGGCCAGCGGCAGGGCCCCAGGGGGACAGCACAGCTGCTTGGCACAGCTCTCGGCGATGCAAGGGGAGTTGCAGAGCAACTGCAAGTCCTTCTGCTCCAGAGGCTCCTTCGGGTCTGCCTTCTCAAACTGGATGGTCACATTGTGAATTCCGGCGTTGTGGAAGATTTCTCGAATTTTCCTGTTGGCATCCTGATCTCCCCCATCCTGCTGATACTTGATGTGCAGAGTGGCAATGATCTTCCCACTTATAAGCTCCCAGATGTGGACTTCATGGACACTGCTAATTCCGGGCACAGCAGAGAGCTTACTCACTAGAATAAGGAAGAGAAAACAATAGCCAAGGTGAGAGCTGTAATTGGAACATGGAACCACATGGGACAGGTAGGGTCCCTCTACGCCTTCTCACCAGAATGATGTCATTATTAAAAATAAAGAAAGGAAAACAGCTGTACCTATATGAGCATATTTTCCCATAATCTTCTTCTTCCTCTCTGAGTTCCTCTAACATACAGGGTTAACCCATAAAAGGCAACTGAAGAAAATAAGATTCACAACAGCCTTCCCCAAATGCCCAGGCTGTTGAGTGTACAAGGCCTTAAGTGCTCTGATGGACTGGCACGGGAATATAAAATAGGATGCCTTTTTAAAGGGGATTTGGCAATATAGATCAAAAACTTTGAGCAGCAATTCTAATACCAGGAACTTAACTGAAAGGAAACAACCAAATATTTACGTATGAGAATGGTTTGGGCAATACTTTTTGTGTTAATGAAAAAAAAAGGGGGAACGGCAAGGAAATAGTCAGTCAATTATGTGACAGACGGTGACATAGCTGTGAAAAAGCAAACTGCATACTTAAGGCCATGAGAAAAGGTATATAAGGTATTTTTAAATGAAAAAGCTGGACTGTATATGTGGCATGATTTTTTTCCCTTTTTTTAATGAAACGGTGTATATACACATACAAAAATTTTTAGGCAGATAAAGTCTTGTTTCAGTGACTGACTGACAAAAAATATTGAGTGTTATTTCTGGGTGGTAGGATTATGAGAGATTTCTATTTCCTTATTTGGCTCTTCTATATTTTTCATACTTTCTAGCATTTAGAAACATGGTATTGAACAGTGAATCCAAGCAACCTATAGCCAGCTAGTCTGAATTCCAGTTTAGTTATTTACTACCTGCAGGAGCTGCATGACCTTACCCAGTCCCTCTGTGCCTCAGTTTCCTTACCTGGAAATTAAGATAATCACAGTACCTCATAGGATTATTTTAAGATTAAAATTAGTTAATATAAGCAAAGCATCTGGACAATATTACCCAGCATGTAATCAGTGCTATTAAAGTATTGCTATTGTTATTACAGTCTAATTTTAATATTAATATCTGCTTTTTATATATATACATATATGTGTGTATGTGTGTGAAAGTCGCTCAGTCATGTCCAACTCTTTGTGACCCCATAGACTACACAGTGCATAGAATTCTGCAGGACAGAATACTGGAGTGGGTAGCCTTTCCCTTCTCCAGGGATATATACATATACATATACATATACATATACATATACATATACATATACAACTCTGTTAAAAGGCAATAAAAGAATATATATCACAAATTGCCATTGGGCTGGCCAAAAGTTCATTCAGGTTTTCCCAAGATGTTATGGAAGAACCCCAAAGAACATTTTGGTCAACTCAATATGTGTTTATTTTGCTTTCTCCATGAGGAAACAAGCCCCTGGAAAAAGCCTGCTTCGCCTCTGTCCTCCCCAGCCTGTAGCACTGCACAAAGATTAGGCATGCAGAACAGTCATACTGTAAATCATGCCTCTGGAGGGAAAGCCTAGCCATGGCAACACAGTGTATTAAGACCCATCAAATCTAATTTCAGCTGGCTGTCATGAAATAAGGTCTTTCAAGTTTCAGCCACATAGTGGGCCTGGGCTTTAGTTCATGTTCACTGTCTCACTGATGAAATAACGATAGAAAAATAGTGAAGATTCATGAAAAAAAAAGTGTTTTCCTATAAAAACATTCTTTCCATT
Organism: Nanger dama; assembly: GCA_917880005.1. NCBI lineage: Eukaryota > Metazoa > Chordata > Mammalia > Artiodactyla > Bovidae > Nanger > Nanger dama. Next base: position 716,689 of record CAKJTW010000047.1, on the reverse strand, counting down.
TAGAAACACTAGAACTAAAGCTGTACATTCTGTTTCTCACCATCTGGAGAGCTCCCATTTAGACATTCTAGAAGGTCTCTTGGAGAAGGCAATGGTACCCCACTCCAGTACTCTTGCCTGGAAAATCCCATGGATGGAGGAGCCTGGTGGGCTGCAGTCCATGGGGTCGCTAAGAGTCGGACACGACTGAGCGACTTCACTTTCACTTTTCACTTTCATGCCTTGGAGAAGGAAATGGCAACCCACTCCAGTGTTCTTGCCTGGAGAATCCCAGGGACAGGGGAGACTGGTGGGCTGCCATCTATGGGGTCGCACAGAGTCGGACACGACTGAAGCGACTTAGCAGCAGCAGCAGCAGCAGCAGCAGGTCTCTAAAAACATTACCAGATGCACATAAGCTGAAGTGAGAGCTTGGCCTTCTGTTTGAGCAAAGCAAAAACAGATTTCACTACTGAATGAGTGCATTGAAACATGGTCCATTTTCCTGTATTTTAAGACACACAGTGACTCACATGCCCACAAAAATCAATTAACTAGAAAGCAGGGTCTAGAATATGAAGGAATGACTCATCTTTTCAAAATAGGGGGAATAAAAATCAAGTCCTGAGCAGAGTGGCCTTATCTGAGTTAGAATAAATCCCTGACATGAAGGTCAATAAATAGCCTAGGAATATTCATAGGGACTGCCCAAGGAACACATTCTCAAAAACTCGCGGTAAAGTCAGAGAATGATGGGCTAAAAGGACCTCTGGTTCTTCGAGCTGCAAGTCATCTTAGTAGCTGTAGTCATCTATGAAACATAGAAGGATGTCTCAATTGCTTGGTGATTTAAAATATTTCAAGATACATAAATCAAACACTGCTCTGAAATAATGCGGTGCTTTGGCCTGAAGAACATTCAGTGGGCAGCGGTTTGAGGTCAGAATGGCATGACTTACTCAGCTCTTCCATGTTGATGCCTCTGGGGACCATCTGCAGCAGAATGGCAGCAGTCTCCTTGATGAGTGGGAAGGCAGATGACAAAATGATGACGACCATGATGACAGTCAGGCTGGGGTCAATATAGCACTGCCAGTTACACGGGGCCTCATGCTTCAGGGGAAGCACGTAGAATATGATGGCCGTGATCACCACCACCACCGACCCCAGGGCATCCCCCATCACATGCAAAAGTACCCCTGGAGGGAAGAAAAAAGACCCGTCAAGCCCAGATCCACGTTTGGGAGCCGCATGACACTCAGTGACTTGGCTTCCCAGCTCTAGGAATACCTGTTGCTACTTTTTTTTCTGTTCTGTTAGAACAACAGACTGGATTAGAAAGCAAAAACAATGACCACTGCATCACAGAAAAACAAAACCCCAGACCACCATCCCATGACCCAGAGAACCTGGAATAGCCTAGGAAAATTCTGAGCTGCAAACACCTGTGGGAAGATGGACTGGGCTAAAGTGCCACATTCCCTTCCCTACATGCTTTTGCTTACTTTTCACTTAGCCTGTGGTCACTTAAACTGCATTTGATTTAACAGATCCTCCGGAATGTCCCCACTAAAGAACTCTTTGTCTCAATAAAATAACATTTAAATTCTACAGATAATAAAAATTGGGGTTGCCTTTACTTAAGGGAAGCATTTTGAAAAGCTTTAATTATGATATAGAAAACATGTCATCCCAGCAAAGAAGATCTAAATGTCCAACCATTTGTTGGACATAGGCTAAATAAACTGTGTTTAGTCATTTAGTCCTATCTGACTCTTTGCGATCCCATGGACTATAGCCTGCCAGGCACCTCTGTCCACAGGGATTCTCCAGGCAAGAATACCAGAGTAGGTTGCCATTCTCTCCTCCAGAGGATCTTCCCAACCAAGGGATCAAGCCCAGTTCTCCCACATTGCAGGTGGATTCTTTACTGTCTGAGGCACCAGGGAAGCCCAGACTAAATTGGGATTTAGTGAATTAGGTGAAGATTTGTCAGAAGGATTATACAGTATAAACATAACGCTTTTTGGTTTTGTTTGTTTTTTTACTTTCTGTACATCAGAATCTCTCTCTTCAAAGTATGGTTGGCAGCTTCAGCATCACCTAGAAGCTCGTGAGACATACAGAATCTCAGGCCCCACTTCCAATCTTTTGAGTCCAATTCTGCATTTTAATAAGATCCCCAGGTGATTCAAATGATGATAAAAATTTTCAAAGCACTCTTTAGAAGAAAGCATACGAACTAAGAAAGATCTGCTCTGTCTCTCCAGGTATCCCAGATTCACTCAACAGAATTAATAATGATCTAAAATACTAACAAACTCACTCATGGCTGTGACTGAATCGTTCCACTTAGAAGAGGCTAACTTCCTCTTGGCAGCTTCTGAGTAGCATCATGGTGTCAAATGGCATTTTGAAAACATACCAAATGTAAATTGTGGCAACTTCCCCTCACGAAAGAAGCACAAGAATAAAAAGGAATCCCCACATCTCCTTCAGGCTGAGTGTTTACTAATGGCAATAGGATCCTGATTCAATAAATACATTAAACAGTCCGATTTTTAAATTCTGTGCCCACTCTGGCCACCCCACCTCCACAGGAGTGTCTTACTTCCCAGTCCTTGTCCTCAGCCACCAAGAAAAACTCAAAATGCTCCCAAGAGTTGGTCTTGAGAAGAAACTGAAGATCAAAGCTTTAACCTTCCCCAGGGCAGTACAAAACACTACCATAAAAATACGAAGACCAATTATTGCCTTTATGCACTCAACATCATTTTCACTGCCTGAGACTGTCATTCTCTTTTTCACTCTTCATTTAGACTATAAGTAACATAAGGGTGAGGGTTGTACCCTAAAGTTCCTTTGTTTCTATTTCAGCACTGGCGGTATACCATCTAGACACTTAAAAAGTATTTTCTGGTTGATTAGTCAGAACTCCCACAATACAAAGTAACTTCTGCCTCTCAGTAAGAATAACTGTAATGACAGCCAAGATATATGCACAGACATTGTTATATGTTGCATGTATTGATATTTATACATTAAGTGCTTTTGAGGACTCTCTGAAGTGGTTAGTCTCTCTGTTTTACAAATGAGGAAACTGAAGTACAGAGTAGCTAAGTGACTTATCCAAGATCACACAGCTAAAACGTGTTTGAATGGGGATATAAATCTGCATAGTCTGACTAGAGAACCATTACATATCCTGCCCCATCTAAGTCCCAAATTCAAGTTACAGGTTCTTCTGAGAAGTCCCACTACTAGTTCCTAAGAAAAAAATGTTCAAACTTATTTTGCACATAATCCACAGTAAGAACCCTATTTTGCATCCTAGCCCAGGCATAAACGTACAGTGAAACAAATATTTCTGGAAAAAAACAAAAACCTGTCCTTACACAGGATTCATTACTATTTTCTATTTCATTCAATTCTAATTCATTTTCTAAATGATGATCATACTCTACTAAATTGATTTTATTACCCAAACTATCGTGACCTTCTGTTTGAAAAACTGCTTACAGCCTCATGTCACTAAACTCCTGAGACTGGTCACTGTGGTGTGTTTTCTGGCCTCCCACACAGAAATGGTCTTTATCTTCTGAGGACCACAGTCCACTGGCAGGATTCTGAGATAAGTAGGTCAGTAACTTCTAGAGGGAAGACGATTCACTGTGATGGGAAATCTCAGGAAAGGCTTCTCAAGAGACGGGCAAGCCTCCAAAGAGGAGGCAGACTTCAAAAGGCAATGATGTCCCAGGCAGGGAAACTCAGCCGGAATGTGTTCCAAGCACAGAACTGGAATGAGGCTGCAATCGAAGGCTAGTGAGGCAACGTGAGAGACAGACCTGATGGTCTCTCTCTATGACTCATGGACCTTGTGAATATCAACCTCTTACAGCAGCAAGATTCTCACTGGTGAACTGGGGATGGTAATAACGTCAGCCTCACTTCCCAAAGCGGCTAGCTCTGAAGAGGCCGTGAAACAACATCCGGAAACCCACTGAGAAGTAAGCACACTGAACTGCTGGGGAGGCAACTCGTTAAGGGAATCCTCCGTGCTGTTCCGACCAGCATGTATTTCTCACAATAACACGGCGATGTCCACACTGCTATCATCTCCCTTACATAGATAAGGGAACTGAAACTCCAAGAGGATACTTTGCTTGCCCAAGGTCACCCAGCTAGTGAAAGGCAGAGACGGAACTCAAACCAGACCTCCCTGCCTAAGTACTTTCCTCACCCGCTCTACAAGTGACCTGGGCCCTGAAACCTGGGACCCTTTGTTGCAGTGCTTGCAACTGGACAAAGGTGTCCTTCAGCAACAGAATACAAAGAAACTATAAGGGACTAAAAATAGCTGAGTGTATGAGCAGTTGGAGCATATTATGAACAGTAAGGATTCCCTGGTGGCTCAGACGGTAAAGTGTCTGCCTGCAATGAGGGAGACCCGGGTTTGATCCCTGGGTCAGGAAGATCCCCTAGAGAAGGAAATGGCAACCCACTCCAGTACTCTTGCCTAGAAAATTCCATGGATGGAGGAGCCTGGTGGGCTGCAGTCCATGGAATCGCAAAGAGTCGAACACGACTGAGCGACTTCACTCACTCAGGATACAAAAAGACCAAAAAGCCCAACTTCCACTTCTGAAGAGCCTGGAGCAAAAGCAGGGACTGAGGATGCCCTCCACGCACACATCACTACCAAAGGGGTGGGCAAACCACCTAAGTAAGCCAATTCTCTAACCCAATCCCTGGCCCCCCACCTTCACCCGTATAGGGAAACAGCTAAACTGTTACTTGTTCTCACTCACCCCCAATCCCCAAAATGCAGGAGAGGTGGGTTCGATTCCTGGTCCAGAAGATCCTCTGGAGGAGGAAATGGCAACCCATTCCAGTATTGTTGCCTGGAAAATTCCATGGACAGAGGGGCCTGGCAGACTATAGCTGTGGGGTCGCAAGAGTCGGACATGACTGAGCAACTAAACAACAGTAGATTATCAGAGTGTCTGCAGTTTTCTCAGACCCTTCACTTTCTTGTCTGGCCTCTAATCAATTTTTATTGATTAAGGAGGCCAAGAACCCCAGTCGGTAACAGTGGGGAAGTAGGGGAGACTGTTAAAGGGAAGGGTGAGGCAGTAAATGAGTGAACAGAAGGACAGAAACGTCTAGAAAGGAGCATTGGCACTAAACAGCAAGTCCTTGAATGTCTGCAGTGTTAGGGCCTCATTCTGGATGCAATAAAGGTTTCAGAGCAGATTCTGCTGAGACCTCATCTGTGATTCAGAAAGATAGATCAGGCAGTAAGAACTGTCTGAGGGGCAAAGATTGCCACCTGGTAGACGACCCAGTCACCTGATTGGTCACGGTGCTCACAGGTAGCTTTGCAAAACCAGGACCCTTAGCCCTCGCTTGCTGTCTTTAGAGAAAAACAAAACCAAAACACTGGCATATAGCCTGGAAACTTGATATAAATTAATGTGTGCCCCAGCATGTATCACTGGTACTGAATTTACTGAATAATTGGAAACATAGTACCTTAGCACTGGGCATTAGCAAGTGGCTAAGGAAAGATGGGAGATCTTTCTTAATGGGCAAAAAAAAAAAAAAAAACCACACAAGAATTAAAAAGAAACACCTCCTCAAGAGGGAGGGGATATATGTATATGTTGCAGTTTCACGTTGTACAGCAGAAGTCAACACAACATTGTAAAGCAATTATACTCCAATTAAAAAGAAAATAAAAGAAATACTTCATCCCAGGAGATTTTTTTTTTCAAAAGAGGTCAAGATTGTTATTCATCCATTTATATTTATACTGAAATAAAAGGGTTAATTCTTTCTGATACCCTGTTGCAGTTTTTCTTAATGGATCATGTTTGAGCCTCATAAATAAAATAAACCACAACAAAGGGCACTTGTTTCTCTGGTGAGAAGTTTAAAGAAATGTGCTTTTGCTGTGCTTTGCAGCAGAAGATGGGGTATGTTTTTTAGAAGGCATTTTTTATTCCATTGAAATAAGAAAATCAAGAAGTGGCTTTTGCCATAGTATTTTTAGAAATCAAAATCAGAAAGTTACATAAATGTCCATTAACCAAGAACGGATAACTACAGGGTGGAATACTCACACAACGGAACATGGTAATGAAAATGAATGATCTAGGACAACATTTAACATTATGCATGAATCTCCTCAATGTAATGTTGAGTAGAAGAAGCTGGGCAAAAACTGTATCGACTATAAGATTCCATTCATATAAAGTACAAATGAACGTACAATGAATCCATGCTGTTACAAGTCAGAATAGTGGTGACCTGGGAGGGTGGCTAGTGACTAGACAGGAGCATGCGGTGGGGGGGCCCTGGGGTGATGGTATCTTCTGTTTCTTGATCTGAGTGTTGTACATGGAAGTGTTCAGTTCACTAAAATCCACTGATTGCATATTTATGATATGTGTACTTCTGAGTATGTATATTATACTTGAATACAATTTCTAAGTTAAAAAAGAAATGGTTTTTGTTCACAAGAGTTTCCATCAGCTGTTTGTTCCCTTGAGTGTCTGGGAAGGACAGTCTTGCTTTCTAAAGCAATGTCAGAAATGTAATCATTCAGTGGACTGTGGACACTGGTAGAGAAGCCAGCCACCCTGGTGGAGTCCAGAGGCAGTGTGAGATGACAGAAAGAGCCAGAAACGGAAGCCCAAGATCCCAGTCCTGCCTCCACTGTTAGCTGGGGTGACTTGGGAAGTCACCAGAATCTCTGGTCCCTTTTGCTCATCTGTAAAGTGAAGGCCCTGGAGTCTAAGTTCCCCAAGGCCTTTCCAGCTGTAACACACTGTGGTCTTTCCCTGAATAAGGACACAGGATTCAAGGTAAGTCCAGCTTGTCCCTCGGCCTGAAATACAAATAGGCTCCTGTTAACCACAGCCAGGCACTGAGCTCACCTGTCCCTGAAGCAGCTTAGGTTGGAGCCCAGCAATTCCACTCACCACCTGAAGCACAATAGAATCCCACTCTTCAGGTTATTCTGAATGCTAAGTGACCCATTCATGAATGGTGCCTAGGAGCAAGTGTGCCCTCCATAAAAATGTTAGCTCCCAGATGGCTCAGACCTCCCAGATGTCTGAGCCCTTACACAACAACCCCATGAAATGGGTACTACTGCTATTCTCATTTTAAAGATGAGGGATTGGGAGGATGAGACTGGTTCAAAGTTGCCTGAAGTCATCTGGTTCTTAAGTGGCAGAGCCCAGACCCAAACCCAGGCAGCTTGAGCCCAATCCCAATCTTTTTGCCTTTGAATTCTTTCCCTCGATGGGAGCTACCGGTGCATTTTGTCAGCCCCTGTGGACCACAGGGCTCAGCTAGGTAGGGCAAGGCCCTTCACCACTGAGTTCCAACAGCTGTGGAGTGAAAATTAGCAGGATCATCCAATTTTCCTTTACATATGTTTCCCAAACAAGGTGACAATATCTGCTGGGACCTACTCTTCATTCTTTGCTACTTTCCACCTACCTGTTCTCTTTCTCAGAAAAATAAGATAAGGATGAATAACCAACAGTAGCTCACATATGTGGAATCTTTAAAAAGTTAAAAAAACAAGCTCACAGATACAGAGAACAGATTGGTGGTTGACAGAGGTGGTGGCAGGGAGCGGGGGGTGCAAAATGGGTAGATGGAGTCAAAAGGTACAAGCTTATTATAAGATAAATAAGTCCTAGAGATGCAATGTACATCATGGTGATTGTAATTCATAATACTGTATCCCATATTTGAAAGTTGCTAACAGTATATCTTAAAATTTCTCATCAAGAGAAAATAAAAACTTACTATGTATGACGATGGACATTAACCATGCACTGCTACTAATCTGTTAATATTTATACTGTGGTGATCACTTCACATATTACACAAAGATCAAATCATTATATTATATACTTGAAACTAATGTTATATGCCAACTATATCTCAATTAAAAAGAATAAAAACAGAATGTGCTTTGAAAAGGTAAAGTGCTATGATGGTGAACTCCATTTTTAAAATTCACTAAATTATATATATATATATATATAAATCAAACCTTAAAAAAAAGGATCAATTAAAAGATTATGAAATTCCCCTATTGCAGTTAACTTTTTAAAAAACTAATTCATTTAGAAATGTTTAGGAGCTCATGTGTTACTGTTCTTTTCTGCTTTTCTCTCTGGATTCATTCTGGATATCACTTTATAAAACAGACGTGAGATTCTCAGAACCGAAGGTATCTTCTGTATTACTTGTTTGTCTTTGTAATATTTACCTCTAAGCCCCACTTCCAGCTTCCTCAAACCAACTAAAGATAAAGGGCTGCATAATCTTTGTTCTGGCTTTCCTGGTAACTCACTACAAGGAAATCGCCTGCAATGCAGGAGACTCGGGTTTGATCCCCGGGTTGGGAAGATCTCCTGGAGAAGGGAATGGCAACCCACTCCAGGGTTCTTGCCTGGAGAATCCTATGGACAGAGGAGCCTGGTGGGTTATAATCCATGGAGTTGCCAAGAGTCAAACACAACTGATCGACTAACACTTCTGCTTTCACTCTTTGTTGAAATTCTCCATCAGTTTGGGGATTGACCCTTCTTGAATCTCTCTGAAGAAAAACCTGTGCTCAAGAAGTTGGAGAGGAGAGATGTAGTATACCATGTCAGTGTCCGGTGAGAAAACTTTGGAAATCTCAGTGCTGACCTTCACCCTGGGTCTGTGACCTTGAGCTCATGATAGGAGAGATGCTAGTGATGTGCCTTCCTTCTTTCTCCCCGAACCCCCACTTTGGACATGGAGGTGGAGATTCAAGTGAACCAACAGACAGACCCATCACAGGAGCATATTTCTGGCCAAAATAAGTGAAGCAATGAGGGTCACTTAGCAAGTTCACTTGGGGCATGACCTTGGATAGATCCCACCCACTCTCTTCCAACCTTTATCAAAATGATACTCAATTCAAACAGGCTGTGCTTTATGTTCACAGTATCCATGGGTGGACAAAATGGAGCAGTAGCAAGCCAGAGATCTGGGAGGCCCTGGAGCAGGCAGCATGAGCATGAGCCTAAGTAGGGCAAGGATAAATCATTAGCAACTCTGTCTCCCAGAATCGATGCCACCATTAGGCAAGAGACTAAGGTCATAGTCTCTACATGTAACCCGCCAACTTTCTCACACACCTATGAAAAGGCAAACAGAAATGAAGAGTTCAGCGCAGTCCACATGTAACACTTAAAGGGATTTCAACTTAAGCCCAAGTCAACCCCTACCTCTGATATTCAGGGCTTCGGACTTTTTCTCCTTTTTCATCGTCTCTTCTGGCTCATTCTGGGTGTTCAGGGAATCACCTGCATTCAAAGAAGAAACCTCGTGTTGTGTATAAGTTCTACAAGCAAAAAGAACCAATGGACTCAAAACACAGTTTTGTTATTTTCAAATCCTACTACCTTCCCAGATTCCCGCCTCTCCAAACACGCAGCCCAGGGGAGCAATTTTGGCCTTGAAATTAGCCTTGTGACTGGCCGCTGGACTTCATTCACACTCCCACGCGAGTTGAAGATTAAAAAAAAAAAAAAAAAGAGGTATGGGAACCCACCCTCATCCCCCGCAAACCTTTAACTCGCAAGGGGACTGAAGGATGCGCAAAGGGGAGGAGGGGCAAACAAGGGGCAGATAGCTTACAATGGAGGGGGAGGGGTGCTATCTGTTGCCCAATAATAATAACTGATCTCCAAGGAAATCAATACTCCTATACAAGGAGACTCCTATGCAAGAGGGAGGGGGAAAGAGGGGCCCAAGGATCCAGGAGGAAAAAGAGAAATTGTAGGAATATGTTCAGTCAGCGGCAGAGACCTAAAGCCGGCCTGCAGTGGAAATCGATCACTTTTAAGCAGGCAGGTATAAAAGAGGGAGAGGAGGAAGGGACCGCGCGGGAGGAGGGAAGGGCAACGCGGGCCAGAGGATGCAACCGAAAGGCACCTGCTACGTTTGAGAACACGGTGGCCCCCTTCTCATCCTTCCTGTCCACCGAGGCCGCGCGGAGGGTCACGGCCGAGTCGCGGCCGGGGGCGGGCAGGGCGCCGGCGTGCCAGCCACACTCGGCGTCTTGGGGATCCCCGAAAGCGCCGCGGGTGCCGGCCGCGGGCTGCGGATGCTGCTGCTGCTGCTGCTGTCGGCGGCGGCGGCCGCAGCAGGCGAACCAGGCGGCGCAGTCCTGGAAAATAAGCAGCCCCACCACGTTGACCGCCAGCCCCAGGGCGCCCACGATAAGCACCAGCTCGGGGTCATCAATGCGCTCGGGCCGGGCCAAGCGCAGCACGGCCTCCACGAAGATGGTGAAGCAAAGCGCGGTGAGGAAGACGGCGTTGCTGAGCGCGCCCACCACCTCGGCGCGGGCGTAGCCGTAGGTGGCGCCCAGCCCCCGCGGGGGCGCCGGGCGATGTAGCCGGCGCTCAGCCCCACGCACAGCGAGATCAGGTCCGAGAGCATGTTGAAGGAGTCGGACAGAAGCGCGATGGAATTGCCCAGGTAGCCCGACACCAGCTCCGCCACGAAGAAGGCGACGGTGAGCACGAGCATGAAGAGCAGGCGGCACGTCTTGCCGGAGTAGCGGCCCATCCCGGCCCGGCCGGACGCCCCGCGCAGCGCCGCCGCCCCACAGGTGGGGCGCGAGGTCCTGGACTCCGCGGGGCCCCGCTCCCCGCCTCCTGGGCCGCCCTGCCCGCCGGCGCCCGGGGCTTCTTATAAGGCGGAGGCGGAGGCCAGCGGCCCCAGTCCTCGCACGTCCAGAGTCTAAAGGAGGGGCCAGGCGGGACCTCCCGCCGCCTCCCCGGCCCCCGCCCCTCCCTCGCGGCTCGGCCTCACTTGGCACGTGGCCACCGGCCAGTGTCTGTGCTCCTTAGAACGGAAGTGGGCAGAGAGGGGAGCTGCCCGAAAGAGAGGGCGTGCCTGCATGGCGCTCGTTACAGACACCCCCTACGCAGCGGTGGGGTTCACCCGACGACCCGTTTCTGAAGTCCTTCAGATCACCCGGGCCATGACTGTTGACTCAGGGATAAGGACCTTGACTGCTGCGGGGTGTGTTCTCAGCGGTGGACGTGAGCACCTTCGCGTAGTGCCCAGAGCCAGACTCATTCCCCACTCACCCGGGAGCAGCGACCTGTCCCCCACTGCCCTTCCAGCCTTGCGTTTCTGAAGTTTGAGCTGACTCGGAGCTCCCACTCCACTACCACCGTAGTAGAGCTATTTTATTCCTCTCTTCTTGTTCACAGCCTCCTTAAAGGGCACCTTGTCGCTTCTGTCACCCCTTCATGGCCCAGCATCTTCCCTGTCACCCTTGAGGATCTTGGCTCACAAGGCGTACTTCCAGAGAAGAGCCGCAGGCAGCCCTGGGGGAGAGCGCAGACTGGACTTCTGTGCATCCCGCCCTCCCACCCAGAACTCGGAAAGGCAGATTCTTTGCAGTCGGTGCAGGTCCCTGGGCCACCAGAGAAGCCAAGGTCGGCCCCCTCTGTGCTTGTCTCGTTCTCCCTTGGAGAGAGTGTCCCCTCACCCCAGTGGGTCCCTCCCAACATGACCTGATGTTTAAGAGGTCAGTGACTGATCTACATGAAGACTTTTTCCAAATAGAGCCTTTCTGTTGACAACAGGCTGCAGTCCAAGTGAATAAGCCCAGAAGAGGGCTGTCTCCTGGACTCCGGGAGAAACCAAGGACAGGTGTCCTGGAAAAAGGGTGTTTGCTCCTGGTCAGTTCAGGGAATGGGGTAAGGGGAACCCTTGCAGGCTTCCTTTATCAGTTTGTTTCAGTGTTATATCTTTGTCTCATTCTGAAAAAGACCTGAGGGTGAAGTCTGATGATCGCTCTTCTCCCTCCCCCATTCCCCAACTCCTGAACTTTAACCATTGATAAACACACACACACACATCTGGTTTGGGCTTGCTGCTGCTGCTGCTAAGTCGCTTGGAAATGAATAAAAATGTCTCACTCCAAAAAGCCACAGAATCCATTCACAGAGCATTCTAATCCTAGTTCCATCCATTGCCTTAGCCTTGTAAATCATGATCTTGTCTTTTTATGGGCTCAGATGGTAAAGCATCTGTCTACGATGTGGGAGACCCGGGTTCGATCCCTGGGTTGGGAAGATCCCTTGGAGAAGGAAATGGCAATCCACTCCAGTACTATTGCCTGGAAAATCCCATGGACAGAGGAACCTGGTAAGCTACCGTCCATGGGGTCACAAAGAGTCGGATATGACTGAGCGACTTCATGTTCACGTTCACATTCACGAGGGGCCTTAAAAGCATGCAGAAACCTCCTGAATCTGAGCATTCCACCTAATATCAGGTGAGCCTTGAAATTCTAAATTCAGGGAGACTATTATGCATTCCTTTCCCACCTCCAGGAAAATATCACTACATTGAGAACTGAGGAAACTGTTCTTTCAAAGTCTTCTCAATTAATATTAAAATGATCAAGAACTTAAAAGCATTAAGGAGATACAGGCCAATGAAAGTTTTGAAGCTGAGTGGCCTCACACAAGTTCTTTAATTGTCTGGGCCAGTTTTAACTACTGTAAAGAGAGAATAATAACAGTGTATTCTCATCAGGTTATGAGGATTGAATGGGTTAGTAAGTATAAAGTGACTATAACAGTGATATTGTAACAGATTATAACAGCAAGCAGTCAATGTTAGCTGCTGATTAAAAAAAAAAAAAAAAGCAGACAGGAAGAAAAAGAAGGTACGGAGTGAGGAAGAAGAAACTGGGCAAGAGGAGGGAAGAGTGAAGTGATCCAGAGGGGCCACACTCAGCTCAATTTAGTTTGGTTGCTCAGTCCTCTCCGACTCTTTGTGACCCCATGATTGCAGCACACCAGGCTTCCTTGTCCATCACCAACTCCCAGAACTTGCTCAAATGCATGTCCATCAGGTTGGTGATGCCATCCAACCATCTTATCCTATGCTATCCCCTTCTCCTCCTGCCTTCAGTCTTGCCCAGCATCAGGGTCTTTTCCAATGAGTCAGTTCTTCACATCAGGTGGCCAAAGTATTGGCATTTCAGCTTTGCCATCAGTCCTTCCAATGATTGCTCAGGACTGATTTCCTTTAAGATTGACTGGTTTGATCTCCTTGCTGTCCAAGGGACTCTCAAGAGTCTTGTCCAACACCACAGTTCAAAAGCATCAATTCTTCAGTGCTCAGCTTTCTTTACAGTCCAACTCTCACATCCATACATGACTACTGGAAAAATCATAGCTTTGACTAGACGGACTTTCTCGGCCAAGTAATGTCTCTGCTTCTTAATATGCTGTCTAGGTGTGTCATAGCTTTTCTTCCAAGCAAGCAAGTTTTTCTTCTGTCTTTTCATTTCATGGCTGCAGTCACCATTTGCAGTGATTTCGGAGCCCCCAAAATAAAGTCTGTCACTGTTTCCATTGTATCCCCATATTTGCCATGAAGTGATGGAACCTGATACCATGGTCTTAGTTTTTTGAAAGTTGAATTTTAAGCCAACTTTTTCACTCTCCTCTTTCACTTTCATCAAGAGGCTTTTAAGTTCTTCTTTGCTTTCTGCCATAAGGGTTGTATCATTTGCACATCTGAGGTTATTGATATTTCTCCCAACAATCTTGATTCCAGCTTGTGTTTCATCCAGCCCAGCATTTCCCTTGATTTATTCTGCATATAAGATAAATAAGCAGGGTGACAATATATAGCCTTGATGTACTCCTTTCCCAATTTGGAACCAGTCTGTTGTTCCATGTCTGGTTCTAACTACTGCTTCTTGACCTGCGTACAGATTTCTCAAGAGGCAGGTAAGGTGATCTGGTATTCCCATCTCTTTAAGAACTTTCCACAGTTTGTTGTGATCCACATAGTCAAAGGCTTTGGCGTAGTCAATAAAGCAAAAATAGATGTTTTTGTGGAACTCTCTTGCTTTTTAAATGATCCAGTGGATGTTGGCAATTTGATCTCTTGTTCCTCTGCCTTTCCTAAATCTAGCTTGAACATCTGGGAGTTCACAGTTCATGTACTATTGAAGCCTGGCTTGGAGAATTTTGAGCATATTCTCATGTGAGAATGTGAGCCTATGAGAATTGAGAGTATATTGGCATAGGTATTAGTAATACAGCACATGTAACAGAATTACTAACTGAGGCATACTCTAATCTGAGAAGAGTGATGCCCAAGTAGTGCAAACTATGAGCCCCCTGAGACAGGTAATCTTTGAGAGCAAGCCAAGCAGTCACCACAAAAGAAAGAGGCCTTTTGGAGATAACTTGACAATGCTAACACAGACCCCGCTGACTGCGCTTCTCTGCCATTCACAACTACAAGAAAAACCTTCGGGCAGCAGGACTGTCTCACTTGTGCCTGTTGCCCAGCCATTCCCTAACCAAAGGCAGATAAGAAGAATTATGTCATTGCCCCAGAGGGCAATCGATGGAACCTGAAAGCCAGCGACTAAGTAAGCACAGGCAGGAGCTGTAGTGCCCTGCCCAAGGCCTAGTTCCTGACTTGAAGAAAGGCTAAAGGCTAAGGGTATCAACCAAAAGCACTTAGGAAAATGTTTTGACTAAATAACCATAACTACATATATATATGTATGTATTTGTATAAATACACATAGAGTTGTGTGTACATATATATAGTTGTGTTGTTGTTTAGTTGCTAAGTCATATACAACTCCTGGCAACCGCATGGACTGCAGCACTCCAGGCTTCCCTGTCCTTCACTAACTCCTGGAGTTTGCTCAAACTCACTTCCATTGAGTCAGTGACGCTATTCAACCATTTCGTAGTTGTGTGCATGTATACATATATAAGAGGCTTCCCAGGTGAAGCTAGTGGTAAAGACCCTGCCTGCCAATGCAGGAGATGCCAGAGATGTAGGTTCAGTCCCTGGATCAGGAATTTCCCCTGGAGGAGGGCACCGGTTCACTCCAGTATTCTTGCCTGGAGAATTCCATGGACGGAGGAGCTTGGCAGGCTAGAGTCCATGGGTCACAAAGAGTCAGACATGACTGAAGCGACTTAGCATGCATGCACACACGCATACATATATATAGTTGGTGTCTGTGTATATATACAAACACATCTATATGTATATAGGTTATATATAATCTCAGTTAATCGCCCCAAATTTAGACTGTATCTTACAGTTATTAAAAATTATGAGGTTTCAGTAGTTTTGTTCATTGAGTTCTGATTCTCTGCCCAACCCTGTGCTGAGCACTTTATAGTCATTATCTCACTTCATCTTTAGAGAAGGAAATGGCAACCCACTCCGCTACTCTTGCCTGGAAAATCCTATGGATGGAGAAGCCTGTAGGCTACAGTCTATGGAGTCGCAAAGAGTCGGACACGACTGAGCGACTTCACTTTCACTTTTTCACTTCATCTTCATAAGAGCCCCATAAAATAAATATAGGCAGACTTCAGAGATAGTGCAGATTTGGTTCCAGACCACCTCAATAAAGTGAATATCACATAAAGTGAATCACAGGAGCTTCGGGTTTCCCAGTGCATTTAAAAGTGATATTTAAACTGTACTGTAGTCTGTAAAGTTTGCAATAGCATTATGTCTAAGAAACATGTACATACTTTGATTAAAAATACTTATTGCTTAAAAATTATAATCGTCACCTGAGCCTTTACTGAGTCATGGTCACAGATCACCAAAATAAATACAATAGTTATGAAAAAAATTTGAAACACCTTGAGACTTTCCATAATGTAACACAAAGACAAAAGTGAGCAAATGCCCTTGGAAAAATGGCACCAATAGACTTCCTTCAATGCAGGATTGCCACAAACCTTTGATTTGTAAAATACACAATATCTGTCTTCCAAGCGCAATTAATCGAAGCACAATAAAATAAGGACTATTTTATACAAATACATGGCTGCATTTACTTTGTAAGTCAGGAACCTAAAGCCCTAAAGATTTAAGATTTTTGTAACATCTTATGGTAAAACACAATAATTTGTTAGCCAACCCAATAAAGTGCCTAAGATCACACAATCTGTAAATGATAGAATAGAAATACTGTCTAGGCATCAAACTCTTTGGTGTACTTTCTTTGCCCCTACATTATACTAATTTGATTATTCTTAACTCTCTTTTGTTCTAAACAAATGAAAGAACTTTTTAAAAGTTCATCATCTCCTGGTACAGAACTTGATGTGCTACAATTCATAAAGTCTGATTCAATTCAGTTCAGTTCAGTCGCTCAGTCATGTCCGACTCTTCATGACCGCATGAATCACAGCACACCAGGCCTCCCTGTCCATCATCATCTCCCGGAGTTCATTCAGACTCACGTTCATCGAGTCCGTGATGCCATCCAGCCATCTCATCCTCTGTCATCCCCTTCTCCTCCTGCCCCCAATCCTTCCCAGCATCAGAGTCTTTTCCAGTGAGTCTTTACCAGAGTCTTTTCCAACTCTTCGCATGAGGTGGCCAAAGTACTGGAGTTTCAGCTTTAGCATCTTTCCTTCCAAAGAAATCCCAGGGCTGATCTCCTTCAGAGATCCTTCAGAGATCTCCTCCTTTTTTTTTTTTTAACAATATATTGAAAAAAAAGTCTGATTATAACACCCTAAATTCTTTTACATTGGTGTTTAGCTCAGAAACTAAAAAGACTATTTTCTTTAGAAATTGAAAAAGCAGCTGTTATTGTTTTCATTTTTAGTTCTCCTTGACAAGAGAAGATGCTTCCTTCAGAGAAAAGAGCAGACATCTTGTCCAAGGAACCAAATTCTTACTCAAAAGAAGAGGTGGGTCTTTTTCTGCACAGCAGCTGTCTTCAGACTGCAAATACGTCATCAAAGGATGGCCCTTTTCATCATCAGCCCAGCTCCAAATATGCTGAGCATATTACAAACATGATGACTTTTCAAAAGGAAATTGCTTCTCCAGGCAGCTGAGGAATCTTATGTACAAATCAGTTCTTCACTGATAAATTTATATAATATGTATATTTGTAACACTTGGTAACTCAAAGGTATTTTTTGTACCCAAAAGTATGTATTTCTCTTTCGTGAAGATTTTTAGAATACATTAAAACTTAAAATATGCTTTAATTGAGGTGACTTTTTTAAATAATAAAGGCATGAGACAAAAAAAGATAAAAATTAGGTAGTAGTCCACACCACTTTGGGCTGTTGATAGAGAGAAACTGTCAACATTTGCATTATAGCCCATGAGAAGGAGGCAGCTCTGATATGAGTTTAGAGCTGTGCCATTAGCCTGTCGTGGAGAAGGAAATGGCAACCCACTCCAGTATTCTTGCCTGGAGAATGGACAGAGGTGTCTGGTGGGCTACAGTCCATGGGTTGTAGTTGGAAACGACTACACAATTGGACACACAAAAGTTGGACATGACTCAGCGACTTAACACACACAAACACACACTGGCTCAAGAGTGAGCCAGGCAAGGATTTTGACCTTGGAAAATCAAAGCTGCTTAAACCTCCAAGACTATTATTATAGATGCAGGGGTATTCTAATGGGCCTCCCCAAGCATGAGTTTTTAAGACTGTTTTTACTTATGCTTCAGTCTTATTGTGCAAAGAAAGTGGGAGAAAAAGTAGTTTGCTCTCAGAAACCACAGGGAAATTACACCAGAGGAAGAGAGCTTTTTTTCAGGCTAGAAAGATGCAAAGAAGAAAAGGAGATGCACATATATCTAAACATACTTAGAGGGGATTAGATTAGATCAGACTGGGAACTGGGAACCAAAGATATCTTTCAGAGACAGGAAGGCAAGACACTGGATGGCTGATTGGCATGGAGGAATGCACCTCACCAGCCCTAGAGGGAACCAGAGGCAGGGAGCTATTATTCAAAGTCATCCTTAGAATGGACTTATGGTTGCCAAGGCTGAGGAGTGGGAGACATTGGAAGTTTGGGTTAGCAGATGCAAATTATTACATATGAGAAGGATAAATGACAAGGTCTTACTGGGTAGCAAAGGGAACTATATCTGATATCCTGTGACAAGCCATCATGGAAAAGAATATGAAAAAAGAATGTATGTATATGTATAACTAATCACTTTGCTGTACAGTAGAAATTAACACAATATTGTAAATCAATTGTACGTCAATAAATTTTTTAAAAATTAAAAAATAGAAGTCTAGTTTAAAAAAAAATCATCTTAAACCTGCTGTATCATCTGAAATAAAAGCAACTGGGGAATCCAGCAGTTATCCTATGTCCGTCCCATTGTCATGTGCTGGGGATGTGGAGCGCAAGTCCTTTCTTTATTTCTTTAGTTTGTAGATCTTCAGATGGAGGAGAGGATACCTAAAAAGCACCTGAGGATTCTCACTTGCCCTCGCCTTGAGTAAGAGCCTGACATGAAGTGGATGTTCCATGGGATAAGAAGGTAAGGCTCTGGGGAGCAGTGAGTGATTTTGCGTTTAGAACTGATATGAACTGTAGCTGGAGGGCAGACTATGCAAAGCCTTTTTTCCAAAAATGGCCACAACATTCTCTCCCATTCAACATGTTTTCTCATAGGCAGACCTTGACGCTCCTTCCATTCAGAAACAGGTCTGAGGGCTTGACACTCCTTCCATCTTCTCACTTGCTTGCATCTCATACAATCTGAGTTTGGGCCAGAAAAGGCATTGAGGCATCTACCTTGTTTGGTAGGACACACATGTTTGAAAGCTGAGCCACCACAGATGATGTCTTGAGGCGATGCTCTGCGAGGAAACCAAGCCACACAGCGAGAGCTTGTGTCGGTGGTCCAGGAAGAAGTCCTTTCAGCCCCAGAGCCAGACATATGGTGATGCAGTCTCCGTCCATCACCTTGCTACCCCTCCGCCTTAGAATATTCCCAGCTGAGGCCTCAGACAAGCTGTTCCCACTGTGTCCTTTCCCAGTTCCTGCCCAGAGAATCCTGGGTAGAGTATCATCGGATGATTGTTGTTTTACACCACTATTTGTGATGGTTTGTTACACAGTTAAATAGAACAAGGAACCACTATGTAAAGATTGGCAGAACTATACAAAATTTCTATATAATTTGGAGCTATTTGAGAGGAGAAAGTAGGAAGTTAGCATAGAATATTTAAGGTATTATTGGTCTTTCCTGGTGGCTCAGATGGTCAAGAATCTGCCTACAGTACAGGAGACCCAGGTTCGATCCCTAGGTTGGGAAGATCCCTGAGAGAAGGGAATGGCTACTGATTCCAGTATTCCTCCCTGGAGAACTCCATGGCCAGAGGAAGCTGGCAGGCTATAGTCCATGGGGTCTATTATTAGACATGATTCAAAGCAAACTGCTTATTATGGATGTGGGGGTTTGCCTGTGTCCTGCAGGACTGGTCGGGAACAGACACAGAACTAGGACACGTAGGACAGGAAAAAGGAAGCTGAGAAACACTGAAGGGGATCAAGGCAAGAACACAATAGTGGGAGGCCACGCCCAGCTTAGACTTTGGGCTCACTTGGAAAATGCTTTTTAAGTGAGATGACCCAACTCAGAGAGGTGAGAGTTGAAGAGATTTGCTTGGAAAACAGCTGCTTTTGGCAGGCCCCTGAACACTGACTTCATTTCTCTCACTGTGATAAAGGGGGAAAAACTACATTGGAAAAATAAATGCCTGACCCAGAAAAGGACCAAATAAAAGGGGAAAAGTCCAGCAAAAACACCAGCCTTATGTGGAGTAGCGAAAGAAAAGGAGCAATGCCAGGGTCCAGCCCCCATGGATCCAGGGTAATTCAAAGCAGGGACGGAGTCAGCGTCCTAGGAAAGAGCTATTTAATTAGAAATATAAAGAGAAATTAGGAAAGAATAGTGTAGTAGGAAAATTAGTGGAGAAAAGGATGCTGAATAACTTGGTTTACACGGAAAACCAATAAAACTCCGAGACAAGGAGTTTGCACCGTCTTCGGTAGGCCACCAGCACCTGCTTGAATAGCGGAGGGTGCCTCGCCTTGGGCTCCCTCTCGCGTGGATCTTAGAAGCCAGGGCAAATAAGTAGACTCAGTGAGCCTCCTCGCTCCAGATGGGAATTCAGCCAGAAAAGGAGAAAAAGATGACACAGGGGAAACCAGTCTTTCCAGGAACTGGTCCGTTTCTTTATTTTCCAGGTCTACTTTTATACTTTTAGTTATACATAGAGATAAATGTAAGAAACAGAGTCATGCACGGTCAGCTGCTCTGACCCTTATCAACATATCTTTGTTCTTACAAGGGTCTTACATTCGTTCACAATATCTTCTGGTCTGGAGACCAATTAACATTTTATGGCCCCACCTTTCTTTCTATTGATAAAGGTTAATCATCAGAAAACTTGCTTCCCTTTAAGATAATGATAAAGACACATTTTTACATAGCAAGGACACAATGATTTATAACAAAGAAAGAGGAGTACAGTGATCTATAACAAAAGAGAAAATTCATTAACTCAAAAGTCTAGTATTGCTAACATCAAAACTACTATATTTCTTTTTCTACATTCCAATTACATCAATTAACGTACTCCCAGGTGCCTAAGGATATGGAGGCCTGGCGACAGTCATTAACTCAGCAATGAAACCCTTCACCAACATGATTTTTATCTTTAGAAAAACCCTATGCTAAATAAGACCTTCAAAATATTCCAAACTCTCTGTGCTGTTTATGGTTGAGAGGTTGTAAACAATCATGTAGTATCAAGAGTGTGGATAATCCTGTCACACAAGCTAGTCTACCTGCAGAGAGGTTTTGGACTGAAACACCCTTGTCATGCCCAGGAGATTTATTAACTGGAGTCCTAAGTTAATGCCTTTTCAGAGAGAGGTGGTGGGGGATAGAACCCCCTATAATGTCAGAAGAGTAGGCAAAAAGCACAATGCAGTAAGGCAGGCAGACTCTGGTTTTGGGGGCAGATGCACGCGCAGATCCAGCGAGGCTCCCTTAAAGCCTGACTCGCCTTTGCTTGTCGGGCCCCTTAGCCTCATGACCTTTGCCACGGGCAGGACTCCTCCTGCTGGCAGAGCAACTTTAAGAACTTGATTAAACCGTGAAACCATGAACAATTCAACTGAGCCTTCTGAGAGAAGAGCAGGAAGAGAGGCAGGAAAACCCTAGAGGCCCCTCCCACACTGCAGAACAGAAGACAGAAGATCAGTCAAGGGCTGTGGGAAGATGGACAGTTGCTGGAGGGCCAGAAAGCAGAAACAGGAGCAACAGGAAGAGCTTCCAACATCCAGACAGCTTCAGCTAAGAAATCTATGGAGAGTCTCAGGCTGAAGCCAACACGGGACCAAGGGAGAAGCTTCCTTAGGAAGCAAGAGTCACAGGCCTCAGCAGCTCTGGAGATGGAGGTGGTGGCAGCAACCCCTGAGACATAGGCCTGAGAGCGCAGACAGAGCAGAAATAGGAGCTTGAGATGGAAACGGAATCCAGGGGTTGCTTTCTTGCATTCTCAACTCCATCCTTCCCCCTCTTTCTCCCTCCCTCTCTTTTTCTCTCTCTCTTTCACACACAACCTGGAGCCTCAGGAGTCTTTCAAGCTTACCCTACAAGTAGGCAGGAATATTTTAAACATTGCTTCCTGGAAAAGGATGCAATGTGTTTTTCAGATACAAAAATCTTGGTAGCATAATTACCCTCCTGTTGTGAGGTCTGCTGGCAGAGCCACGTCTGCTGGCACATGCTGACCCACCTCTGAGAGAAGCAGAAACCAAGAAGACTCCATGTGTCAGTCGCCCTTCCCCCTGACACTGCTGAGTCTCTGCTCTGGTCCTTGTAAGTGGTAATGAGGGCCTGGCTTATATTAAGTGCTGAGTTCTAGGAACTGAAATTTACCTATATTAAGTGCTCTAGCTCTGGGTTAATACTATGTGCTTCTGTCAAGCTTTTTGAACTCTTTAAAAAGTGTGGCAGGACATTATTGACTTTGAGGTCAAACAATGAAGTGAAAGCCAAAATCCAGAAAGGTGAGTTGAAGCCAGAACCTGACTTAAGGATGTCTGCCCGCCAAAGACAAAGGATCTCACCTTGGATTTTAGCAGCCATGTGATGGGGTATGATGTAAGAGACGAAACTGAGATCCAGGCACGGTGAGATCAGAGATACCCTCATAAAGCTCAATCTTTGATAAAAGGTTGAATCAAAGAAACAATGACGTAAATACACAAAAACTCACTGCCTCGAAGGAGACAGCATGAAAACTTGCATGTTTCACACTTGGTTTTGGGTAGAGAGAAAAATATCCCCTGTGGAAAGTTGGAACTATCCTCTGGCCTTCATGTGGGAATGCACTCTAAATTCTCACTATAATTATCATCCTCAAGCAAAGAATTTTTAACTGCTCACCAGTTTCTAATGGCTTCAGGGACCCAAAGAAAAGAAAAGTAAATCTTCTGTGGGAAAATGTGTTTACAATTTTCCTCAAAAAATCCCTCAAAGACAGTTCCATTGATCATGAGTTCACAATAAAACATCATGAAACTCACAAAACATGAAGAAGCAAACCGTTTTGAGAGAGGCAGCAAAAATAATAAACAGCAGAATCAAGCATTCAAAAATTGCAGGTTTCAAGACTATAACACGCAGAAAATAAACTGAGCATATTTAATATATGAGAATAAGGGAAGGTACAAAAAGTAAAAATAAAGATCAAGGCACTGTAAATGAAAAATAGATTACTTGAGATTAAAAACTCAATAGAAGGCACCCCTATTCCTCCTAGCCAGAGAGTTATCTTGATGCTATCATTTCACGTCACTCTGCAGTCTCTAATGAGCAATTCTTAACATTTGTGGGGCCTCAGTTTTCATTTAACTAATATACTACTGAACTAATATACTTACTGTCCTAATCCATTTTAGTCATTGAGGAGATGGGTTTCAAAATTACCAAACACTGGACTCAAGGATTATACCCATAGGAAAAAGTGGTTATTGTAGGAGGTGCAGGCCTTGAGAATACCAACATCAATAATTTCCTGATAACTGTCTAGCCCATCAAGGGAAGCCCCCAGTGAAGGGACGTAAAATTGGAGAGTACTAGGGGAAGATGATTCCTCTGGTCTTATGTTTCCTTGAGGAGACCACCATATTGGCTCTGACTGACCCCTTCATTCCATCTCCATGGGAGAAGTCACTCCTAGGGTAAGAAGGTCTCCTTTTATTGCTGGGTTTAGTGAAAGTCACTCAGTTCAGTTCAGTTCAGTCACTCAGTTGTGTCCAACTCTTTGTGACCCCATGAATCACAGCACGCCAGGCCTCCCTGTCCATCACCAACTCCCGGAGCTCACTCAGACTCACGTCCATCGTGTTGGTGATGCCATCCAGCCATCCCATCCTCTGTCGTCCCCTTCTCCTCCTGCCCTCAAACCCTCCCAGCATCAGAGTCTTTTCCAATGAGTCAAAGCTTCGCATGAGGTGGCCAAAGCACTGGAGTTTCAGCTTTAGCATCAGTCCTTCCAAAGAAATCCCAGGGCTGATCTCTTTTAGAATGGACTGGTTGGATCTCCTTGCAGTCCAAGGGACTCTCAAGAGTCTTCTCCAACACCATAGTTCAAAAGCATCAATTCTTCGGTGCTCAGCCTTCTTCACAGTCCAACTCTCACATCCGTACATGACCACAGGAAAAACCATAGCCTTGACTAGAAGGACATTAGTCGCAAAGTAATGTCTCTGCTTTTGAATATGCTATCTAGGTTGGTCATAACTTTTCTTCCAAGGAGTAAGCGTCGTTTAATTTCATAGCTGCTGTCACCATTTGCAGTGATTTTGGAGCCCCCAAAATAAAGTCTGACACTGTTTTCACTGTTTCCCCATCTATTTGCCATGAAGTGATGGGACTGGATGCCATGATCTTTGTTTTCTGAATGTTGAGCTTTAAGCCAACTTTTTCACTCTCCACTTTCACTTTCATCAAGAGGCTCTTTAGTTCTTCACTTTCTGCCTTAAGGGTGGTGTCATATGCATATCTGAGGTTATTGATATTTCTCCCAGCAATCTTGATTCCAGCTTGTGTTTCTTCCAGTCCAGCGTTTCTCATGATGTACTCTGCATAGAAGTTAAATTAGCAGGGTGACAATATACAGCCTTGACGTACTCCTTTTCCTATTTGGAACTAGTCTGTTGTTCCATGTCCAGTTCTAACCGTTGCTTCCTGACCTGCATACAGATTTCTCAAGAGACAGGTCAGGTGGTCTGGTATTCCCATCTCTTTCAGAATTTTCCACAGTTTATTGTGATCCACACAGTCAAAGGTTTTGGCGTAGTCAATAAAGCAGAAATAGATGTTTTTCTGGAACTCTCTTGCTTTTTCCATGATCCAGCGGATGTTGGCAATTTGATCTCTGGTTCCTCTGTCTTTTCTAAAACTAGCTTGAACATCAGGAAGTTTACAATTCATGTATTGCTGAAGCCTGGCTTGGAGAATTTTGAGCATTACTTTACTAACATGTGAGATGAGTGCAATTGTGCAGTAGTTTGAGCATTCTTTGGCATTGCCTTTCTTTGGGATTGGAATAAAAACTGACCTTTTCCAGTCCTGTGGCCACTGCTGACTTTTCCAAATTTGCTGGCATATTGAGTGCAGCACTTTCACAGCATCATCTTTCAGGATTTGAAACAGCTCCACTGGAATTCCATCACCTCCACTAGCTTTGTTCATAGTGATGCTTTCTAAGGCCCACTTGACTTTCAACTCGTTGCGACCCCATGAACTATACAGTCCATGGACTACTCCAGGTCAGAATACTGGAGAGGGTAGCCTTTCCCTTCTCCAGGGGATCTCCCCAACCCAAAGATCGAACCCAGGTCTCCCACATTGCAGGCAGATTCTTTACCACCTGAGCCACCAGGGAAGCATTGGTGGGTTTAGTGGAAGGAACAGAAGCTTGGCTCAGCCCCTCCCAGGTTTTATCCTTTCAACAATCTGCCCCAGGAGTGTCCATCCTCTCTGCTCCTGGGCCCACCTCTATGCCTCCCATTGTTGATCTGGGCCCTGAAGAAGATGATGGGTTTACTGCTGAGATAAGTATTAGGAAGCTATTGGGACATCGAAGGTCCCCTTCCAATTCAGCCTTTATGAAAAACAGAGCTACAGTTTTTACTGCCATCTGACTATCTTTGCTCCCTTAGCTCTGTTAGTTCTAGGCTCATGAGTGGGCATTATTTATTGGTCCCATAAAGTCCCAACAATGTCATCAATCAACTGGTCAGGAGCTGTAGAGCTGGTTGCCAGTTCCCCTCTTTTCTCTCGTGTAAAATCTCAAGGTGGTTTCTTCAGGTTAAGAATTAGACAGAAAACAGGTGGTCTGTCCAGTTAGTTGCTTCTTCAACCTGACTTCTTGGCTGCTCTTCTATCTAAGGAGTCAACCACTAGTTCTCATTGGCCTGAGTCAAGGACTATCATTTTTTTCTATTGTCTATTGAGCTGATACATTTTTAGTTGTCACAGCAGACAAAGAACAAGAGCTCAGATATACTTCATCAAAAGGTACTTCATTCAAAATTCTCTGGAGACAACTTCTCAGATGTAGACAATAAATATCAGGACACAGACTGTGGAAGACATTCTTCTAAGAAAAAGGAGTCTCTAGATACCACTGCCTCTTATAAAAAATGATGACAAGACCAGTATTTGTCATGATCACCAGAGGCAGCTATACACAATGTGATTTATATAAATCACAGTGACTATTGTCTCCACAAAAGAGCAAGAAGGCAAAAGGAATAAATATATTCTTTATATCCTTGTAAGCATCTAACCAAAAGGAAAAAAATAATAAGTTTACCTTTACTCCACTTTGTTGGGAAAGTAAACCTCTCAGTAAGGGAAATGGGACCATCTAGACAGAACTGCAGGAAAATGTTTAAAAGGCAAATCATCCTGAGTTATATATAGAGAGATATATTCATATATACACGTAGATGGGGCTTCCCAGGTGGTGCTAGTGATAAGGAAGCTGCCTGCCAATGCAGGAGATGTAAGAGATGCTGGTTCGATCCCTGGGTTGGGAATATTCCCTGAAGAAAGGCATGGCAACCCACTCCAGTATTCTTGCCTGGAGAATCCCACGGACAAAGGAGCTTAGTGAGCTAGAGTCCATGGGGTTTCAAAGAGTCAGACACAGCTGAGCATATAGCATGTGGTATGGCCAGAAACAGCGATGGATCTGTATGGATCATAAATGTGGATAACAGCAATCCATTCTGGGTTTTGGCCCAGGATGAGTTTGGCTGCCAGTCTATGGATGTGGAGCAGGCAAGGACTTGTGCACCGAGGGACTAACTAATATGACCTTTATTCTTGTCTCTTCAGCCCTTGGACAATCACTATCAACCACCGCCACCAAGTGCCATGTTGAGGAATTTACACACAGAATATACTTTCTTCACAATGTCCTGATGAGATAGATGATTGGCCACTTTACAGATGAAAAAACAGGTTTAGTGAGTTGAAGTAACTTTCTGGAGGTCATTCAGCTCCTGGAATTAGGATTCTACCTATGGAGTATTGATTTATACTTTTGTTTTGGCACCTGGTCCTAACCACTGGACCACCAGGGCATCCCCAGACTCGCACTTTTTGACATGCCTTTTATTTTATGATTATTTCCAAATAACTTTTCACTGTTTGTTGGTTTCCCCCCGCCCTTTGGTCAAGCGGAGTACATTTATAATCAGAGCCTCAGATCTAGCCTTGTAATTCTCTGTCCCCGACCACTCACTTGCTGCGTGGCTGTGGTCCTGACTCTCAGCTTTTGTTTCCTTATCTGAAAAAAACAAATACCAAGCATTCCTTCTTGCTAATTATTTCATGAAACATATAATTCTCCAAATGTATGTGATACATGGCTGGGGTTATCCTCCCACACTTTCACAGCGCGTGACAACTCACAGATGTCAAGAAAGACTTTGGTTTTCCTTAAGATTTACCTCAGAAGTCAGTCAGAGTGGCCTCTGCATATTGAAAGAACATGGCTGAGAACAAGGACTGGGTCTCTTTATCTTCTTTTTTTTTTCTTCAGCTGAATTTGAGTTCACGAATGTGAAACAGCACATAGTTTTCAGTCTTCCTTTAATCTTTCCTCCTCACTCCCTGTAACTGACCCAGAACCCCGTCCCTGGGCAGCAGGAGAGGTGAGAGGCTAAGCAGGCTGGCCTGAGTGAACAGAAAGAGGCCTGAGGTACCCCGTGAAGCATTAGGGGAGATGCTGTGATCTGTGCCTGCTGTGTGTACACTGAGTGCTCCTGCGGAAGCGAATTGTTCAAAACGCTTGGAAAACAATTATGTCAGACACAGACAAACGGCAAAGGTAAAGCTTCTGGGGATTAAGCCTCACGGTTCCTAAAATCATTTAATAGTTATTGTTCATTCCAATCCAGCCTCCAAAGTAGAACGAGAACCCAGGGAACCAATACCTGGAAAATCTTTCCCTTTCCAGTCTGAAAAGCCACCTTCCCTCGTGCAGTTTCTGATCTCTGACTTATTCTGTGGTACTTGCTGCTGGGAGGGAGGCAGCCAATTCCTCCCTGCCCCTGCTAAGCCCTCAGAGCCCTGCCTACTTTGCTTGTCTTGGGATAAAACCAGCCCTTAAGGGAAAACAAACCCTATTTGCTTTCAGTGTCTACAGGACTGTCTGTGTGAAATGTTCCCATTAGGCTGTAGCACTCAGACTTAATGAGAAGCTTGGGAAAGCAGCCAATCAGCAGCCTGTTAAAAGCCTCCCCAGCAACGAACTTTGCTGATTACTAGGCTGTCACTGCCCCTAGCAGGTTGGTTGGGGAAATATAATGCCAGAAAGGTGATGAGAGAGAGTGGCAAAGAGAGGAAGAGAGAGAGAAAGAACAAAGTTTAGAAATCAAAACAAAATTTAAGTAAATAAATTCACAGGGAAGGCATTTGGTTAAAAAATGTTTAATAATAAATACATATTTAAGACCTAAATGTGCCATTCATAAATTGTGCAAATGGCAAGCCTATCCTAGATAGAGCTGCACAGAATTACTTTTGGTTTAAAATGAAAGCCAGTGTAAAGCAAGTGTCAGTCATTCAGTCATGCCCAGCTCTTTGCAACCCCATGGACTGTAGCCCGCCAGGCTCCTCTGTCCATGGAATTCTCTAGGCAAGAATACTGGACTGGGTAGGCATTGCCTTCTCCAGGGGATTGTCCCAACCCAGGGATCTAACCCTCATCTCCTGCATTGCAGGCAGATTGTTTACCCTCTGAGGCACCAATGTAAGGCAAAGTATTGTTCAAACACAAGTCAAGGAAAAGAGAATTCTGTCTGTTAAATTTTAAAGAAAACTCAAACATGAAAAATAATTGAAAAAAAAAGCACACATAAAAGATAAGATGAAAGTCAAGGAAAATCTAATAAAGTAAATAAGGAGAAGGAAAAACTGCAAACAAAGCAAATTTCATTCCTAAGTCTAGAGAAAGAAGGTAATGGGTGCCCTGTATTTCCTAGGATCTGAACTGACTTGTTTTCACTCCTCTTCCCTTTCTTCACACACATTTATAACTCTCTTCCTCCTAATAATCTGACAAATATAGCCATCCAAATTTGAACCTTAAACCTGTTTGTTTTTTCTTTTGTGCTTGCAATTTTTCCTTTTTCATTTTCCTTTTTTTCTTTAGCTAAAAATATCTGTTCCACCATCATTTTTTCTGTCTGGGGATGGACTCCCACTGACTAGATACTGGTATAAGGCTTCCACAATCCCAGTCTCAGCTTAGTCTTCCAGATATTTACTTCCAGATGATTTTTTAAATTTCTGACTCCTTCTGTCCAATTCTTCAATGTATCTTACTTCATGAATCCCAGAGAGGTTTTAAAGTCTTAACAGTACATACATTCTGTTTTGTTCACATTTAGAATAAATTAGTGGTCTTCTTTTTACCTTTCTATGATCTCAGACATAAAATATAACTGGTATCAATTCCTACACCAGACAGATAAAATAAGTAAAAGATCCACAGAACTGGAAGAGGCTTGCTAAGTACAAAATTCTCTTTGGTCACACATTCCACACACAAAAAATAGTGATGGATTATTTGATTCTGATCACGCAACCAGGAAATACAATAGTTCTTTAGTTTATAGGACTTTAAAACCCTTCAAGTTAGAATTTAGTATATAGAAAATCTTATTCCTAAATTTGGGTTGAATCTTTTGAAATCAAGAATCATTTTTCCTTCATATTTTATACCAGGAGGTCCTGGTATAAATCAATATGTATGGATTAATCACATTTTTTCTTAGACTAGGGGACAATTGGGTTAATGTCAGTTTATGAGATTTATCTAAGCCAAATATTGACTCTTTAAGTTTATTTAGCTTAGGGAAAGTGATAAATATGTAACTCAAAACATAAATGATAAGACACTAAGTAGCTATCCTAAAATCACTAGGAGGATTTAAACACTCTAAAATCTCTAAGATAAGAATTCAGCAATACCAAAACCTACCAAAGTAATAATTCTAACATAGAACATGGACCTACTATGTGTGCATAGTACCTAAAATAATAATTTAAATATAGAATATGAATCTTAAAGCATCATCTATATGTATGTATAATACCTATCATTATAATTATTTAAAGAAGACTATACTATACAGCATCAAACATTTCAAAAGGAGATAGATTCTCTAGAATTAAGACAGTAGAAATCCATATGGTCAGGGTAAAATATTTGTCCTTAAGTCTCTTCTTATATGAATATGAACATGAACATTAGAAATCACTGCTTCCCAAACAAGAGCTGAACTAAGATCTACCTGATAATAATTCAGTTTATAAAAACAGAACAATAGTTATCTACCAGTTTTCATGTTGGTCAAGGCATCAAACTCTTTGCCTACATTGCTTTTACTATATGCAGGTAAATTTCATATGTCAAAAGTAAAGAAATAATTAGAATTAAAAACACAAGGTAAGTTTAGTAATTCCAATACTAACCACTGATTTGATCAGCTTCCTTGCCTTATACTTAGCAATAAATATTGTTTTCTTATATTAAATATGTGAATTTTATGATCTTGAACCTCCAGTACATGATGACTGATGTAAACAAGGCATATGATCTCAGGTTAACTATTATATTTTACAAAAGATGAGGCCCTAACTAGATTCATTAAATCTAGTTTCTTGTCTGTTCCCTTTTATACTTAACACATACTATAGGTATTTTCAGGATGCATCTTCTCCTAATAGGAAAATTTAGACAGAGATAGGATATAGGACTGCTCCCAGCTGGGAAAATCTACAATGGCAGGAAAGACAGGAGGAATACAATAAAAATGCAAAGTCTTACTCTGAGGTCCTCTATTGAGTTACATGACCCTCTGACTAGTGAGAGAAAACTTTTCAGCATCAAATAAGAAAAATCTTGAAATTTCTTAAAATCCAGATAAGCAATTAGAATTCAGTGATACTGGATGACCACATAATTCAGACTTGCATTGTGATTTCTTTAAAAGAACAATAACTAGTCTATACCAAGAGCCTATTAAGTGCTAAACACTTAGAATTCCATTGAGTCCTTATTGACTCCAGATTACAGGTGGGCCCACAGCCAGGGGAAATAATTTGACAGCTGCCCTGTAGCAGAACCATGATTTGGACCTGGTCTGTTCACGCTATAGGACTTCTTAAAAAGCATTGAAGATTGCTCTTCTGCAAAAAGCTTTTAACATATATTTTAAAAATTCCTTTTGTGGCACTAAAGAAACATGGTTCCATCTAATAACTTATCTTTTGGATTCCACGTTTTTCAATGTATTGTTCTCTTCTGAGATTTAATTTGATCTTTTGACAGATAATCCAGTGATTTTGGTACCCACTCCTAAGTTCCTCCTAAAGATTTACATGTAAATAGCTTTCCTTTTTCTCAAACAAGACAGATGCCTATAATAAATAGATACAAATATTTTGATTCAGAAATAGAGCTAAGTTTACTAGATCATCTTTATTTTTCTTTCTGCATTTTACATCACATTCCTTGAATATATTCTTAAGAGGCTATCCACCTAACCAGTGGTTTTTGAGCCTTTGCTCCAAGTGAGCTGGTTATGGAGCCTAGTAGTTTTTGAACACTTGGGAGGGGGCGGGAAGAAAATTAAAATATTATTTTAAAATTCAAAGACAGCCGTGTCACATCTGGATAGACAAAAGGGAGTCACTAAGTAAAGGAGACAGCTTTGCGTGGCACATCCACATTTTGGCAGAGGTTTATCACTCTACCTGTCTGCAAGTTTTTCATCCCCAGCCACTAAAAAGACCCCTATGTGATCGGCTACCACCCAGCTCATAAGGAACTTTGGACTGGAAGTGACGCTTTGGAGAAAGACCTTTAGTAAAGTTAGAAGAAAGACTGATGGAATGAATGGAGCCTCACTCCACAGCACCCCCAGGGGCCCCCAAGATAGCAGCTGGCAGGACTCTGACCAAACTATAACATCTGGGGAGGCGTTTACCTGCTTCGCGTCTCCCTGGGGGCCCGGCGCCGCGCAGTAACAGCAGTCCAAGAAGATGGCATAGTTGAGAATATTGAAGAGTAGCCCAATGACTCCAGCACTGAGAACCAGCAGCGGCATCTCTGTCTTCTGCGGATCAATATATCTTTTGACAGCTTCCACCAGGATACTGAACATCAGGGCCACAGCAAAAACGGAATTGCCAAATGCGCCCACGACATCTGCCCGGAGAAAGCCAAATGTGCTTTTCCGGTGCTGCTGTATACTGCTGGCCCTGACGCCAAAAAAGACCGATGATCATGGAGACTAAGTGGGAGAGGACCGCAAAAGCATCGGAGGTCAGCGAGAGGGAGTTGCCTATGTGGGAGATCACTAGCTCCATCACGAAAAGGAGCATGCTCACAATGCACATGAGAATTAAACGGAAACTTCTCCCTGAGTATCGCCCCCATGGCGCTCTGCTGTCCCTCTCCTCTTCCTGGG
The DNA here is from genome assembly GCA_917880005.1 of Nanger dama. Taxonomy (NCBI): domain Eukaryota; kingdom Metazoa; phylum Chordata; class Mammalia; order Artiodactyla; family Bovidae; genus Nanger; species Nanger dama. Next base: position 684,763 of record CAKJTW010000047.1, on the reverse strand, counting down.
AAGGCTGAGCTCTTAGGGGAGCAGATATAGAGATCACAGCTCCTGGAGAGCTCTCCCCCTACAGCCTTTCAGCGCCTGTCATATTTGAAAATCACTTTTTACAGGCTGCTATAAAGCCATAAAACAGTTTAAAGGGCAATTAAGCAAGAGATGTCACGTGAGCGGGGACTTATGGAAATAGAAGACACTGACTTCCAGATATGAACTGGAGGGGCTTCTTTTGCTCATTTGTGTGTATCATTACAAAAGTCAAGAGCCTCTGTGTCTGAATTATGCACAAACTCACGTATGGCTATGGCCTTTCTAGATTCCAGACTCCGTGTTTGCAACAATCGCTGTGGCATTTTACATAAACAATCGTATCTTGTCAACCTGGTGTGTGAGTGGCTTTTAATTCTGTATACTGCATGGAACAGGGAATATTCTAGGGGTCAGTAATCCAAAGATTAGAGCTACAGTAAGTGAAAGCCAAAAAACAGCTAGGGTGCTTTTTTTCTTCTGCCTTGCGCACTGATCTGGAATAAACAAGCACCCCACTTCCAAACCCTTTCCATAAATAAGACAAAAAGAAAAAAACATTCTTCATATTTAGGACCTTTAAAGGAGCTAAAGACATAATCCCAGTTAGTTTTAGGAAGAAAGTCAAATTACAATGTCTTGATTTAACTGAGGTAGGAAGACATTTTTGCTTTTAATCTTATCTTCTGTCACGTATAAGCCTTAAAGGTTTACCAGTTCCCAAATATCTAAAACAACAATAGCTGCTGTTGTTTTGAGTAGACTGCCTACAGTCAATCCTTTAAAGAAATAAAGATTGAAATGACTATACCCAATCCTAACTGAATTTTAAGTCTGACTGTGATGGCTAGTTTTATGCGTCAATTTGACTGGGTTTGCAGGTGCCCAGACATTTGGTCAGCCATTACTGTGAGTGTTTCCATGAAGGTGTTTTTGGGTGGAATTAACAGATGAATCAGTAGACTAAGTAAAACAGATTGTCATCCTTGATGAGGGTGGGACTCATCAATCAGTTGAAGGCCTGAACAGAACAAATTGGCTGACTCTCCTGCAAGTGACTTAGCAGCAGCAGCAGCAGCTTACAAGTAAGGGAAGATTCCTCCGACTGACTGCCTTCAAACTGGGACATTGGCTTTTTTCCAGCTTTCAGGCTCAGACTGGAAGTTTGGCTCTTTCTGGGTCTAGAGCCTGTGGGCCTTTAGACTAAAACTACACCATAGGATCTCCTGGGTCTCTGCTTGCCATGTTGACACTGGGACTTTCTCAGCCTTCACAAAGGCAGGAACCAATTCCTTTTAATAAGTCTCTATTTATATATATATCCTACTGGTTCTATTTATCTGAAGAACTTAAAACTAATACATTGATTTTGACTAAAACATGACTACTTAGATGTAGCCCTAATAATTTCCTTGGCATCTCATAAATCATCGCCAATTCAGTTGCTATTCTAACAGTGAGACTTCTAGACAACCAGACTGTGATAATTACTACAGTCAAAGTGACATTAAGGTTTTTGGCCCAAAAGAATGATACTGCAAAGTGAGGTGAAGGTAGAACAAAGGTGACAGCCCTAGAAATAGCGTGGGAGCAAGAGGTGGAAATGTTGTCCTTTGGTGTCTCTATTAGACATCCAAGGTGAAACGCTAAGTAGAGAATTGAATAAGGGAGTCTGGAGTTCAGAGGAGATGGGGACAGACTGGGAATACATGAACTTGACAGTTGACAATACACGGATTTAGAAGTCAAAAGATGCCCAGAGATAACCAAGGAAATGAGAGGAAATACAAAATGAAGATACCAGTAGATAAGAAAGAAGGACCAGAAGGGTGAAAGGGAAGCCAGGAGAGTACAGTAGTATTCAAGAAAGAATGTGTATCAAAGAGGAGAGAACTAGCTGGGTCAAATGTTGAGAGGACAAGAAGCATTGAGGACTGGAAATGATGACTGGATTTAACCTTATGGAGGCCTCTGCTGACCTTAGCTAGAGGGCAAACTGAAGTGAAACAGTGACAGATTTTATTTTCCTGGGCTCCAAAATCACTGCAGATGGTGACTGCAGCCATGGAATTAAAAGATGCTCCTTGAAAGAAAAGCTATGACAAACCTAGACAGTGCATTAAAATGCAGAGACATCCCTTTGCCAACAAAGCTCTGTCTAGTCAAAGCCATGTAGTCATGTACGGATATGAGAGTTGGACCATAAAGAAGGCTGAGCACCAACTGTGGTGCTAGAGAAGACTCTTGAGACTCCTTTGGACTATAAGATCAAACCAGTCAATCCTAAAGGAAATCTACCCGGAATTAGAAGGACTGATGCTGAAGCTGAGGCTCCGATACTTTGGCCACCTGATGCAAAAGCACTCATTGGAAAAGACCCTGATGCTGGGAAAGACTGAAAAGAAGAGGGGCAGCAGAGGCTGAGATAGTTAGACAGCATCACTGAACTCAATGGACATGAATTTGAGCAAACTCTCTGAGCAATGGAGAAGAACATGGGAACCCGGCACGCTGCAGTCCACAGGGTCACAAAGAGGTGGACACAACTTGGTGGCTGAAAAACAACATGAATTGGGTTCAAGAGAACAGAAATTGGAAATGGCAAGTACAGATAATCCTTTCAAGGAGTTTTATTGCAAAGCAAAAGGAATATGGAGACAAGAAAGGGTATTTTTAGGTTGGGGAAGGTAACAGCACATTTTTAAGCTGATGAAAAGATCCAGTAGAGAAAGAAGATGTGATGATATCTTAGAGAGCTGCTGAAGTGTCACCATCAAGGCGGCCAGAGGGGAGGAGTTTTAGTGCACACATGGAGGAGATGCCCTCTGCTATGAGAAGAATGTTCACCTGCCTAAATAGACATTTCTCCAAAGACATACAGATGGCCAACAGGCACATGAAAAGATGCTCAACATTGCTAATGATTACATAAATGCAAACCCAAACTACAATGAGATACCACCTCATACTAGTTTAGAATGGCCATCATTTTAAAATCTACAAATAATAAATGATGAAGGGGGTGTGACTATTGGTGGCAATATAAACTGGTGCCACCACTACAGAATGGAGTGTGGAGGTCTCTCAAAAAGCTAAAAATAGAATTGCCATATGATCTAGCAATCCCATTCCTGGGCATATATCTGGACAAAACTGTAATTCAAGAAGATACATACACCCCCATGTTCATGGCAGCATTATTTACTACAGCCAAGACACAGAAACATCCTAAATGTCCACTGACAGATGAATGGATAAGGAAGATGTGGTATATATTATATATACTATTGAATATTAGCTATAAAAAGGATGAAATATCATTTGCACCAACATAGATGGATGCAGAGATTATCATATTAAGTGAAGTAAGTCAGAAAGAGAAAAACAGATACCATGTATCACTTATATGTAGAATATAAGAAAATGATACAAATGAACTTATTTACAAAACAGAAACAGACTCACAGACACAGAGAACAGACTTGTGGTTGCCAACCGGGAGAGAGAGTAGGGGAAGGAAGGATTGGGAGTTTGGGATTAGCAGATGTAAACACATATAGGATGGACAAAAACAAAGTCCTACTGAACAGCACTGTATAGGCCACCCTGGTAACTCAGCTGGTAAAGAATCCGCCTACAGTGCAGGAGACCCCGGTTCGATTCCTGGGTTGGGAAGATCCCCTGGAGAAGGGATAGGCTACCCACTCCAGTATTCTTGCGCTTCCCTGATGGCTCACAGTAAAGAATCTGCCTGCAGTGTGGGAGACCTAGGTTTGATCCCTGGGTTGGGAAGATCCCCTGGAGGAGGGCATGACAACCCACTCTAGTACCCCTGCCATGGAGAATCCCCATTGACTGAGGAGCCTGACAGGCTACAGTCCATGGGGTCACAAAGAGTCAGACATGATTGAGTGACTAAGCACAGAGCTGTATAGCACAGGGAACTATATTCCATATCCTGTGATAAACCATAATGGAAAAGAATATGACGAAATATATATAACTGTCACTTTGCTATTAACATATAGCAGAAATTAATGCAATATGTGTGTGTTAGCCACTCAGTCATGTCCAACTCTTTGTGATCCCATGGACTGTAGCCCGCTAGGCTCCTCTGTCCATAGAATTCTCCAGGAAGAATACTGAAATGGGTTGCCATTTCATTCTCCAACATAATATTATAAATCAACTATATTTTAATAAAAAATGATAAAATAAAATTTTTAGAAAGAAGATAGTTCATCTGAAATAGCAGAGAAGGTGGAAATGTGGACACTTGAGTGGGGAAGATATGGTGGGGGTTCTTGTGGGTCTCTTCGTATTGTCTCTGTCTTCTTAGTGAAATAGACATCAACACGATCAACCAAAAGTCAGAAAGGGGAAGTACTGAAAATCCGAAGGGAGAAAAGCTCTGAAATAATTGTTCAGAAGAGTGAGAAAATGAATGATGGAAGGAAATACAGTGCAATTACGTATTTGTGTGCATGCAAGTGCATGCTCAGGTGCATCCAACTCTTTGCAACCCCAGGGACCACAGCTCGCCAGGCTCCTCTGTCCTTGAAAATTTCCAGGCAAGAATACTGGAGTGCATTGCCGTTTCCTGCTCCAGGGGATCTTCTGACCCAGGGATCGAAATTGCCTCTCCCCTGTCTCCTGAATTGGCAGGTGGTTTCCTTACCACTGTACCACCTGAGAAGCCAATTACATACTTAGTACATGTAAAGCAATGCCAGTGTTAACATTGTCACCAGTCTGTTGAACCCCAAGCTCCTCACTCATTCAACAGGTGTTTCTTAAAAATTTAGTTTTGGTGATCCTATTACATGAGATTTGTTGTTGTTGTTGTTCAGTTGCTAAGTCGTGCCCAACTCTTTGCAACCCTGTGGGCTGCAGCACACCACATTTCCTGGTCCTTCACTATATCCTGGAGTTTGCTCAAACCCATGTCCATTGAGTCGGTAATGCCATCTAAGCATCTCATTCTCTGTCATCCTCTCCTTCTGCCCTCAATCTCTCCCAGCATCAGGGTCTTTTCCAGTGAGTTGGCTCTTCACATCAGGTGGCCAAAGTATTAGAGCTTCAGCTTCAGCATCAGTCCTTCCAATGAATATTCAGTGGTGATTTCCTTTATGATTGACTAGTTTGATCTCCTTGCTGACCAAAGGATCTCAAAGAGTCTTCTTCAGCACCACAATTTGAAAGCATACATTCTTTGGTGCTCAGCCTTCTTTGTGGTCCAACTCTCCTATACAGCTTTAACTATACAGACCTTTGTCAGCAAAGTGATGTCTGCATTTTAATACACTGTCTAGGTTTGTCATGGCTTTTCAAGGAGCATCTTTTAATTTCATGGCTGCAGTCACCATCTGCAGTGATTTTGGAGTCCAAGAAAATAAAATCTGTCACTGTTTCCACTTGTTCCCCACCTATTTCCCATAAAGTGATGGGACCAGATGCCATGATCTCAGTTTTTTGAATGTTGAGTTTTAAGTCGGTTTTCTCACTCTCTTTGTTCACCCTCATTAAGATGCCGTTCAATTCCTCTTTACTTTCTGCCAATAGAGCTGTATCATCTGGAGACTTATTTAACAGATTATTTTTATATCATTTCAGTACGATTGATGTTCCAAGCTCTTCAATTTTTCAGTCGGGTTGAACTAAGCCACCAGTTTCACATCACCTCCTGAGTCCCAGACATGTGCTTGTGCCTGTTATTCTAAGCCTGATGGCTTGGCAGAATGAGATGGGTCGCATTCTCCAGCTGCTGTCATCTCAACGGCAGGGTTGTTCTCAGGGTTACTATTGGCAGGGACCCCCTCGTGATGGTCACTGTCACCAGCACTTGGCAGTGGCCTCCCATGCTCAGTCCCTCTCCTTGTCCACATGATAGCCTGATTTTCCATCTAAGATAGAACCGTTTTGAGGAGAGGAAGCCAAGAAGAGGAAAAAAAAAGTTTAACTCTCTACTGTCTGCTCTAACACTTTGTACATTGCAGGCACTCAATTCATTAAAGAAATAAAATAGCTAACATTTTGCAGTAAAAGTGACAAATGTTTGAAAATAACAGGGCAGGAGCAGCTGCCTCTGCAGGTCCCTGATGCTCCCGGCAGCTGCTGAACACCATAGTTATGTGTTTCGGTTGTTTAGCGGCTGAGTCGAGTCTGACTCTTTGGCAACCCCATGAACTGCAGACCTCCAGGCTCCTCTGTCCACAGAATTTCCCAGACAAGAATACTGGAGTGAGTTGCCGTTTCCTTCTTCAGGGGATCTTCCCGACACAGTGATCAAACCTACATCTCCTGCACTGACAACCAGATTCTTTACCACTGAGCCACCAGAGAAGCCCTTCAGTGTAGGGAAACGAAGATTTTTCCTTTTATTTTCAGGGCAACAATGGAGAAACAGACATAGATAATAGACTTATGGACATGGGGAGAGGGGAGAAGGGTGAGATGTATGGAAAGAGAAACATGGAAACTTATATTACCATATGTAAAATAGATAGCCAACGGGAATTTGCTGTATGGCTCAGGAAACCCAAATAGGGGCTCTGTATCAACCTAGAGGGGTGGGATGGGGAGAGAGATGGGAGGGAGGTTCAAAAGGGAGGGGTTATATGTATACCTATGGCTGACTCATGTTGAGGTTTGACAGAAAACAGCAAAATTCTGTAAAGCAATTATCGTTCAATAAAAAATAATAAATGTTTTTGCTTTCTACACACTAACATAAAAGACAATGACTGCAACTTAAATACAAAAGAACTTGACAGTTAAATCCACAGCTTTATACATTCATCTCACTCATGTATCACTGAAAAATCACCAACTATCAAAAAATAGGAAAAGTTATATAGTTATATAATATTTGTAACAAAAAACAGATATAAGTAGGGTGGTATATCCAGACTCTCAAATCATAATCCTTCTTTGCTTGTCTTATGGAACGTTCCACTGCTGCTGACCTCGCCACTAGCAGCCAAATGAGTTGCTGTTACTGTCCAATTTTCATGAAGGCTTTATGTGATTTACTGACATAATTAGGAACTATTCTAAACACACCATCAGGGATGAACTAGAGTCCACTAATACGGGATCTACACCAGAAATCGCAGCGAGCAGTGCCTGCAGTAAATATACCTTGACCTCTTTTCTTTTTGAAAACCGTGAATATTAGGCACACAATCTCCTTCCTGTCAGTCATGTATCTAGCTAGTGACTGCAGTCTGCAAGTAGAAAATAGTGATTGTTTCTAAAAGGATATTGTTTGTAGTCAGGTTGATATACCTTCGTGAAAAGCACCACTGTGCTTAAGATATTTGGAGGAGGTTTTATATTTTAGCTGACCCTCAGTTTAAGGAAACAGTCAATTTATCACACATAGATTTGGGGTTAAGGATTCCTTTCCTAACATAACTGCTTTCTGGAGAGTTCCTTTAAGTAGTGAGCATTTCTTTAAAACAGCAAACGTCAAGCTTTCCTGTGATTGGTTTTGTGGATCTGAAGCTTCAAACAATAGCATGGGATCTATCTGTCGTGTGTCAGACATGGCCACTGCCTCCAAACCAGCCAGGGGCCACAGAACAAAATGTGGTTTCAGTCTTTCATCTACTCTTCAGGCTTTTGTCAGGGACTGGCAAAAACATAAAAATCACTTTGCCCTTCAAAGCAAGGGTCCCCGACCTCTCAGATTTAATGCTTGATGACTGGAGGTGGAGCTGATGTAGTAACAAAAAGTGCACAATAAATATAATGTGCTTAAATCATCCTGAAACCATCCGCCATTCCCCAGGCCACGGAAGAATTGTCTTCCATCAGTCCCTGGTGCCAAAAGGTGGAGGACTGCTGCTTTAAAGAATTTATTAATTTGCAGACAAAAAACAAACTCCTAGGCACCAAGGTAATTACTGTTAACTAGAGCTATATATCCCAGGAGCAACTTCCAAGTGACCTTGCATGACTGTCGTAACTAACACTACCTATTATTATGTGCTCAGTGTTCTGAGTACTTTATGAGGTAGAGTAACTATGATATAGATATTAGACTTCTCTCCTTCAGCTGAAGGAATAGAAAGTTTACACAGCTACTAAGAGTAGAAAAGCAAGATAAAACATCCTGAACTGCCATTTATCAATAATAATTCTGAGTACAAAAGTATGGCTCAGACACCTATCTCATTAAGCTGGGCATCTGAAAGCATGTTCTATGTAATCTGCTTTCCTATGATAATTTACCACTTAAGGATAGTTTTGCTATGTTCTCATGCACAGCAGATACTTTGAAAGGCTTTGCATGTTTTTCCTTCTGCCAGATTCCTCTTCTGTTTATTAAAATTCTACTCACCCTTCAAAGCACAGCTCAAATTTCAAGTCCTTTTGGAAACTTTTCCCTTTGTATTTATTACCACCTAGTGGGTAACATTAAATGGAGCAGGGCTCTGAAATAAGGAGATAAACCAAGTAGACAAGAAATGGGGAATGAAAGGCACTGCAGGCAAAGGGCCAGAAGTGAGAAATAGCATGTGGTTTATAGGGAATCCCAAATGGTTAGGTTTCAAAGGACTCTACTAGACTGGTTGAAAAGGAGACTAGACAGGTAGGCTGAATGGAAAAAGACTACATTTTATTATCCTGTTAGTGATGGTAAGCTAAGAAAGGATTTTAAGGGGAAAAAAAATGTCTCAACATACTGTACTTTAGGAAAAAGAAAAAAACACCTGTGGAAATGTGGACTAGTCTGGCCTGGAGATGAAACTGGAGGCAGTAGTGATCAGTGTAAGAGGTAACAGGTGAAAAGGTGACCTTGATCTGTGAAAGGAGGGACCCAAGAGACGTCAGAGGTAACCGGAAGAGGTTTCACAGCCAACTAAATGTGGCTGATGGGGTGCTGGAGAAGCCAACCAGGAGGACTCTCGGGGTTCTAGTTTAAATGACTAGGTCCATTTTCATAATGCTGATCTTTCAGGCAGGAAATACTGTATGTAGGAAGAAGAGGTCTGGGAGTAGAGTGAAATGAGGTTTTTGGGACAGGCTGATCTGAAATGTTGATCCAACACGCAAGAAAGCTCAACACGCAGTTGGAACGGAGGGCTAAAGCTCAGTCTGGGAGAGAAAACTGTTGGGCGACATCATTCTATTAATGCTACTTGAAACCACAGGATGAGATGAGGCTGACTAAGGAACAGGAGAGCAACCAGGGACTTCTCTGGCAATCCAGTGGTTAAGACTCCACCTTCCAAAGAAGGGGATACAGGACAGATCCTTGGTAGGGGAGCGAAGAGCCTGCATGCCTCTCAGCCAAAAAACAAAACACAGAACAGAAACAATATTTTAACAAGTTCAGTAAAGACTAAAAATGGTCCACTTAAAAAAACAATTCTTAAAAGAAAAAGGCCAAGTATGGACACAGCACACCGATGTCTTAACAAGCAGGCCAAGGAAAGGAAGCCAGTGGAAGACACATGACTAAGAAAAAGACAGACTTTCCTGGTGACACAGTGGATAGGAATCCACCTGCCCATGTGGGGGACATGGATGGGTTCTATCCCTGGTCCGGGGAAGGTCCCACGTGCTGCAGGGCAACTAAGCCAGCGCTCTACAGGCCACGAGACACAACTATTGAGCCTGTGTGTGGCAACTACTAAAACCCGCACACCGTAGAGCCACACACAACTACTAAAGCCCACGCTCCACAACAGGAATAGCCCCCACAACGAGAAGCCTGAGCAATGCAACAAAGAACAGCCTCTGCTCACTGCAACGAGAGAAAGCCTGAGTGCAGCAACGAAGACCCAGCACAACCAAAGAGTAAGAAAATACATTAAAAAAAAAAGAAAGAAGAACCAAAAGCAAGCGGGCAAATCATGAGAGTGATTTTAGTGAGGGGCAGGGGGAAGAGCAACGTTTTCTAGCAGCAGAGCTAAAGCAGTGAGATGTGATAAGACAAGGAACTAAGAAGTCAGCTTCAGGCAGAAGTGGCAGCGTGACCTCTGTGAGAAGAGAAGTGTGTGGGGCGGGGAGGCGGGTGGGCAGGCGCAGAAGCAGGGTGAGTGAGTAAAAGCACAGAGTTGGAAGTAGAGGTGAGGAGGGCTTAGCACTCTAGTAAATCATGAGTGGTGTTTTAAAGACCCCCACAGTAAGCAGGAAGAACAAGAGAGAGAGAGAAGTTCAAGAGAAATCTCTTTTGGGACATCTGTGGTTTTATTTTACTTTTTAAACAGAAAGATTAAGGGCAACTTTAAATTCCAAGGAGTTACCAAAAGGAAGCAGTCTAACACGAAGAAATGGGAAATTGGTGGTGCAAGGTCTGAAACAAGAGGGCTACATGGAGCAGAACGGTTACAACAACTGTGGCACAGAATTAAGGTATTTCAGAAACAAATGAACACATCAAACAGTATTAGTTCATATTTATTATCGGGGCTGGTTACAGAAAAGTCTTTTTCCACTGTTGATTTAGGCATAAGAATAGGTATTTGTCTCATGTGACTTCCTTTTAGAACTTCTATTTTTTAAAAAAATCATAAAACTGTCTCTATCTGGGAAGATTAGTATCAATTCTTTTTTAAAAAGTGAGGAGGGGTGGAGCTGGGGTTTTGTTTTATGCCTCAGTAACTACGACCGAACAAGGTGTAGTACTTGGCAGGGTTCTTTCCACACACGCACTTGGCTCCTGGCGGCAGCTCGCAGAGTGGTTTGAAAGGGATGCACAGGCTTTTAGCTCCCATCGACGGAGCACCAGGCTCAAGATCTTGATCCCTGAATTAAAAAACAAATAAAAATCCATTCATTTATGCCATGCATTTGTATTCTTTAATACCTCATAGGTTTTATCTGTTAAACATAATTATCTTACCTGGCAGTAGTCTTTTGATCCAATCTTCACAGTCAATTTCCCCACAGAATGGGATCTGAGCAATCTAATAAGAAAAAAATGTTCAGTATTTACAACTTCTATTCTATAAAAGGAACATTTGAGTTTTGCATTAAACCTGCAAGCGCAAAAAGGACAGGCTTCCCAGCTCTTTTCAGGCCATGACACCTTGCAAACCTGCTAGAACTTTGCTCAGAGATGCCCGAGATAGGAAAGAAATGTTTTCCACTATCCCAAACCCACACTTCATGTAACATCAGCTCATAATAAGGACATCTTTGTAATACACTTAAATGACCAAATAAACTGGCTGCAACATAGTGCTGAAGAGAAGGAACAAAAAGTGAATCTCAAATAATCCTCATTTCAGATCTGCACTACCGCCTGCTCTACCTGGCTCCATGGTCACCAGGAGGATGGAGAAGACAAACAGTAAACTGATTTTCAGTGAAAGAAAGTGTGAGTTGCTCAGTCCTGTCCAACTCTTTGTGACCCCATGGACTGTAGCCCACCAGGCTCCCCTGTCTATGGGATTCTCCAGGCAAGAATACTGGAGTGGGTAGCCATTTTCTCCAGGGGCTCTTCCTGACCCAGGGATGGAAGCCAGGTCTTCTGCACTGCAGGCAGATTCTTTACTGTCTGAGCCACCAAGGAAGTTCATATAATTAAGTATATAATTTTAATTTTATATGCAAACAATATAAAATTATTGGATATATAAATTTATAATGTAAAATCTAAATGTAGAAACTCTGCAATGAAAACAGAAGAAAAACCAAACCTACAGACATAAGAGCTGTACGAACAAAGTTAATTCCCTGTATTGAAACTTACTAAATCATTAGCATTTACACAAACAAAAAGCATAAAAAACTGAACATTCTTAAAAGTATTATTTAAAATTTATTCTAAAAGACAGAATGGGGGAAAAACCTTAATCAGTCTCTAATTATGCAATGATATAAATACTAACCCAATTATAAAAATTGTAATAATAAATTTAAATTTAGTTTCTTAGAAATTTTATTTTTGTTAATGTACAACACAAAGCTGTATTTTTTATAATATTAACAAATTTTACAGTAGTCTTATTTCTTTGTACTAAGGGGAAAAAAAAATCACTAAGGCTTGAAAAGTATTTCTAAAAAAAATTTTTTTAATTTAAAATGGTAAAGCATGTAAACAAATTCAACCAAAGTTGTTATTAGATGTATTTGGACTCATAAATGATAATTTTGTGAAAAACAAAACCAAAAGCCTCAAAGCTTTTGATAAGATCTGAAATTTCTTATTATTTATGCACATAATTCATTAATGTGAAAGGAGAATACACATTTTTAGGTGATTTACTCAGCCATAGAAAGGTTTTTACCTTTTTATCTTTCATTTTTCTACATCTATATTTTAAAAAGACAAAATCTTTTGCAATATATAGTTTCTTGAACTCTTCAGCAGAAATGTTACTGATGAGAAATAGTAATGTTATAACAGAAATAATGATCAACAGATTAATGATATATTTATGTCAACAGTAACAAGTATATGTTACATATAAATGACATCTATTTTTCATTCAATTAAGACCACCTCCTTGGAAACATTTACTAAAATCAAGTCCTATAAATCAGATATATTAAATTTTTTTTTTTCATTTATACCAAGAAGGAAGGGTAGAAAATCAAACTCTCAGTTACATTCAAGTTCCAAGATCCCTTCCTCCTTCTCCCCTCCCAGTAAATCCAATTTTATTTACCATAGCTTCAAAGCCTGCTTGACAGTCAGTCAACATAGCTAAGCTGACCAACAAGAGGTGAGATGGGAGCTGAAACTGACTACCGAATACAAGAAGCAACAGTTGTTTTGGTCTCTATGTGATCTTTGGACACACAACCAAAATACTGTATTCTGGCTCAGGACAGATGTTGAAATCTCTCCAACAGCTTATCTAATATTAGAATATGATTCCACTAATATCTGCTGAGATTCATTTCTTTGAAAGCAATGGATTAACTGATAAGTTACTCTATTGATTTATTAACTCTTACGCAATGTCTTTAGTAGACTTTACTGTAAGAATGACTACCATATTTCTAGAATAAAGGAAATCATAAAATTCAATACTTTATGGAACAAAAAATTAGAAAAAGTAAATAAATCACAGTGGAAGAAAAAATATACAGTGTCCATTCTCAGGCAAAAAGGCTAGAAGAAACAGAAATCTGAAATATGTAGTTTGAAGTCAGGTGACAAATGATGGAAATTAGAAAGGTGGAAGATTACCAAGGCAACCAAGAATAATAGAAGGCTAAATACTATAGAATTATAGATCAGAAAGGATTTTGATACTATTTTGTACTTACTTTTCATTTTAGTAAACTGACAGACATATTAAGAGGTTAATGATCACCAACTAAAATCAACTAAATCAACCAACTGACCAACTAAAATCTTGTCTTACACCCTCAGGATGAATTTTTTTTTAAAGATACAGAGAAAAAGTACATTAAGCTGAATCAGAAAAGAGACCCAAATTCTAATACTAGGCCTGCTGTTGTATGGCTTGGGGTAATTCATTTAGACTCTGGCCTGTGGCTTTCTCATTTATAATCTGGGGACACAGAACAGGCTGTATAAGCAAACATGTATACCAGAATACTAAAGTTCATAAGTGATTCATTCCGGTAATTAATAATTTTACAAACTGAAACCTCTTCTTTATGAAAATTAAGTTTTGTCTGGGAACATCTGCATATATACAGAGCACACAAAACTAATATCTTAAAGAACCATTAGGAAAACCTGTGCAGTTTTATGGACTCCAGTAGGACCCACTCATTCTCAAAAACAGGCTTAGAAATGAGTAATATTTTTCACTTATTATTCAGAAAGATCAATCAATTAAGATCTGGGTAAGTATATACAGTGAGAGATCAGAAACAGGCATTCCTTATTTTAGGAATTTGCCCATTACATTTCTAAAACTAAAACAATGTTTACTTTAGGAACTTAAGCTGAGAAAACAAAATGAAATTTTTCAATAATGAAAATATTAGGAGTCATACAGAATGAAACTCAATGAGCCTAATGAACATGAGAGAAAGCTTTTATAAAATCAGTTCACAGTGTTATCCAAAAATGACAGAATATTTTACTGCTGCAGGAAAGTCAATGGAAAACAGAGGCTGAATAATATATAAACCTTTTACATGACAGGCTTTGAAAAAGGGATTAACATGATACATAAATTCAGTAAGTCTTAAAATACCACTCACTGAAATATGTTTATATTAAAAAATTTTCAGAATTCTCTTACCTTCCCAGAATCGAGCTCCTTCTGGAAGTCCTCCATTGTATTAGCCACAACCATATGAGTCTTAAGGTCTTCAGAAGCCCTATCAAGTAATTAGAATACATATTTTTTCTTACTAATAAACTAAAGCACACATTAGGTCAGTTGTGTCCCACTCTCTGTAATCCCATGGATGGTAGCCCGCCAGGCTCCTCTGACTATGGGATTTTGCAGGCAAGAATACTGGAATGTGTTGTCATTTCCTTCTCCAGGGGATCTTCCCGACCCAGGGATCAAATCCGTGTCTCCTGCGTCTCCTGCTTGTCAGGCAGATTCTTTACCACTGAGCCACAGGCTACCCAGAATTAGAAGTGAATATATATTTTTTTCTTACTAATATGACGAAATTTTTTTAAATGGCATAATTTAATGAAAGAATAACAACTTGGAATTGAGAAGAATTCAACATGAACTTCAATTGTTTCCAGCAGTGACATTCAGTGAACTTCATCACTAGTTATCATCATTGCATTATTGGAAATGTTAAAAAATTTGCCAAGCACATGCACGTAACAATTACTTTTGTCATAGTCACCTGCTGATCAACATTCTAACTCCTGGCTTTACCACTTATTACCTACCAGAGTCTAGGTTATTATGGTCTTCTCTGGTCTTAGTTTTCCCTTCTACAAAATCAGAAAAATACTCATCTAACCACAATATCAAATTGTTGTGACAATCAAATACAAAGGCGTGAAAATGTTTAAAAAGGAAAAAACACATAAATATACATTATTCAAGCTATTTCACATACTCTGTAAGTCTTCTGTAAGAATCTCAGGTTCCAGAAATGAAATAAATATTATTCTCTTCCACACTCACAGTCACACATCACACAGGAGCACTCATGGGTGGGACCAATGAGGAGAAGGCATATGTTTCTTTTCTGAAACTCAGGGCTAGACTGTGGGAACCCTGATCATGACTATCCACTGTCCACCAAATATCTGTTTCCCTTTCTTCTGACTTTTTGCAGTGAGGTAGGTGGGCCCAAGTGACTAAGCTACAGCCAATGAGATACCGAAAGGAATATGCCACTTCCAAGGCTGAAGCCTTAGGGAGGGAAAAAACATGCACTATTAATGTAAGCAACTTACATTAATAAATTTACTGAATTAAAATGTCAATATACAGATGTAAAGAACAGACTTTTGGACTCTGTGGGAGAAGGCGAGGGTGGGATGATTTGAGAGAATAGTATTAAAACATGTATATTATCATATGTGAAACAGATCGCCAGTCCAGGTTCGATGCATGAGACAGGGCGGCTCAGGGCTGGTGCACTGGGATGACCGAGGGATGGGATGGGATGGGATGGGATGGGATGGGAAGGGGCGTGGGAGGGGGTTCGGGATGAGGGACACATGTACACCCGTGGCAGATTCATGTCAGTGTACGGCAAAACCCAGCACAATGTTATAAAGTAATTAGCCTCCTATTAAAAAAATTTTTAAATGTCAATTAGAAAAAGTCCTGGTTTTTTTTAGCCATTAAAGCAGTGTTTTTCCCAACCAGGGGTGTATATCTGGATCACACAGAGCATTTTAACAATACAGATGACCAGAATCTATCTTAAAACTAATGAATCAGAGTCTCCAGGTATAAGGCCCAGGTATTTTTCTGTTCACAAAGCTCCCAGCAGACTCTGAAGAGAGTCTCTGGAGAAGGAGCACTGCCCTAAGAGCACTATTCAGGCAACAGCAATGAATACAGGCAGCTTTCTAATCTAGCGTCTCTGACATTATCTCCTGCTCAGAGTTCAGATGAATTTCACATGGATTATGCATTTGTTGGCCAAATAAATCCATGAAAGTCATCCTCAAGAGACATATTATCATACGCATTTTAAGGCAAGCAGCCAGCCAACAAAAGCAAGTTCACTTGCCTACAATCACATAAAAGCACCAAAGCCAAGGATAAAATTGATTCACTCCTTATGTACAAGATTTACTGAAGATGAACATGAATCAGACACAGGTATTAGAGGATAAACGAGGAAGGTGCAGGCAAGGGCCCCACCCTGAACTGAGCCTCTGTCCCCAGTGGCCACAGGTCTTCCTCTCTGCTTCAGGTGGACAGGAAAGAAAATAAGGTGCCACCCATAGGCCACCCATCTTCTAGTGCCTCTGCCTTGAGATCTGTGATTCTAAAAGTCCCCTCTCCAGAGGTCAGGGCAGCCTCAAGCCTTCCCATCAACCACTTCAGGAGGTTCTTAGCCTTGGTGACATATTATTACCACCAGAGGGCGTTTACTACTCAAGGTGCCAGGCCCTCTAGGCCAGTTAAATTAACACCTCTCAGGGAGGGTCCCAGGCACAGGTAGTTTGAAAAGCTCCCCAGGTGCTGCTAATGTGTACCCAACAAGTGAGAATCAGTGCTTCTGTCCTTCAAATCTGATGTATCATAAAAGCCTGGATCTAAAATGAACCCAAATCAGTCAAAGGGACAGACAGTCCATCACTCCAAACCCAATAGGGAACAGAAAGCATATAGAAAATAATCACAATACAAGTCAAAAAACCAAACAGAAAGGCCAATTAAGAACCATGGGAGTTTGGAGGGAAAGATGACTTCCCATGGGGGCAATCACGGATTCCTTGGTAGAGATCTCAAAGGCTGAGCACAATGAGAAGACGGGAGACACAAACAACTCTAAGGAACTGACCGGGTAAAGAGGTTAATGTGGATGTCTTCCAAAATAGCATGAAGCTTCGTCTCAGCCTCATTTTCAGCAATTGTCAGCTTTTCTCCAGTGTCTCGTCTGACAGCTACAAACTGACAGTTCTTCATATCACGTGGCCCAACTTCAAGTCTAATCGGGACTCCCTAGAAAACAAAAAAGCAGTGAACAATGACACATGCCCATCTCCAATTGAATAAACAGACTGATGTCATGGCTTTACCTGCTATAAATCATAAGTATCCGAAACACAAAGACAGATGCAAACCATTTTAAAGAGAAGGGAATGTTCCTGATACACTTCAGAAACCTATTCCAATGAGAAGGCATAAACCTAAGCAAAGAAGGTACTGTCCGAGTGGGTCTGAGCTGGGAAGAGTTTAATGGGGAAACATGAGGGCAGCTGTCCAGCTTGCTGTGCCTAACTTCTCTCACATACAGCACACATGGAAAATCACACTTGCATGGCACCCGGGGGTAAAGACAGTAGGCTCCTTGGCACATCCTGGACTCATGGCACATGGTGTGCTTTGGTGACAAGGCCCTGGCTGTGGCTGCTCTACCTTGAGCATCAGAATTACTGAAGGACTTGTCAAAGCACATACTGCTGGGCTCCACCACTTGAATTTCTGATCACCGTAGGTCCAGTGATGTGGCCCGAGAATTTGTAATCCTATCAAGTTCTAAGATGGTAAAGAATCCACCTGCAATGGGGGAGATGTGGCTTCTATCCCTGGGCTGGGAAGACCCCCTGGAGAAGGGAATGGCAACCCACTCCAGTATTCTTGCCTGGAGAAGTCCATGGACAGAGGAGCCTGGCGGGCTACAGTCCATGGGGCTGCAGGGTCGGACATGCCTGAGTGACTTCTCCCTTCACTCTCACCAAGTTCTTCCGTGATGCTGAGCTGCTGGTCCTGGGACTGCACTCTGAGAACCACTCCCCAGGAGCCCCGGGTTTTTACAAAGGAGCTTAAGGAGCATATGCAAGTTTAAGCCTTGTGGATGTTCAATCCTTGTGAATCCACATAATGAGTTTGCTCTGAGTGGATTAAGGCTTAAGAGAGAACCCACTTTTAGGGGCTAGAAACTTCCTGACAAATAAAACTTTACCACATTTTACTTTTTTGAACGAATGATCCTCTATAATTATTTTGAATTTATATTAGGAGCCTGTCTACACAGTTCAGCTGATCAGCTGTCCCCCAAACCAAAGCCAAAGAAAAAAATGTACATATTACTCTAGAAAAAAAGATCTACCCCATAGAAAAGACTTACTTTATAAAATAACAACACTCTGGAACAAAACACTGCATACTTTCACATTATTTTATTGTTTCCCTTTATTCATCCAATGTATATATGCGTTCATAGACCACATCCTTGTCTAACTCAACAATACTAGGCCATGCAGTATGGGGTCACCCAAGATGGACGGGTCATGGTGGAGAGGTCTGATAGAATGCAGTCCACTGGAGAAGGGAATGGCAAACCACTTCAGTATTCTTGCCTTGAGAACCCCATGAACAGTTGGCTTAAAGCTCAACATTCAGAAAACTAAGATCATGGCATCTGGTCCCATCACTTCATGGCAAATAGATGGGGAAACAGTGAGAGACTTTATATTTTTGGGTTCCAAAATCACTGCAGATGGTGATTGCAGCCATGAAATTAAAAGACGTTTACTCCTTGGAAGATTATGACCAAACTAGACAGCATATTAAAAAAACAGAGACATTACTTTGCCGACTAAGGTCCATCTAGTCAAGGCTATGGTTTTTCCAGTGGTCATGTATGGATGTGAGAGTTGAACTATAAAGAAAGCTGAGCACCAAAGAACTGATGCTTTTGAACTGTGGTGTTGGAGAAGACTCTTGAGAGTCCCTTGGACTGCAAGGAGATCCAACCAGTCCATCCTAAAGGAGATCAGTCCTGGGTGTTCATTGGAGGGCCTGATGTTGAAGCTGAAACTCCAATACTTTGGCCACCTGATGTGAAGAGCTGACTCATTTGAAAAGACCCTTATGCTGGGAAAGATTGAAGGCAGGAGGAGGAGGGGACAACAGAGGATGAGATGGTTGGATGGCATCACCGACTCAATGGATATGAGTCACAGTGAACTCTGGGAGTTGGTGTTGGACAGGGAGGCTTGGCTTGCTGCAGCTCATGGGGTCGCAAACAGTCGGACACGACTGAGCGACTGAACTGAACTAAACTAATACATGCATTAAGAAGGAGTGTTAAATGCAGTGAGATTTAAAAAGATGAATAAGAAAGAGATCCTGTCCTCAAAACTTCATGTTTTGCAGGGTAATTAAGGCATGCATACAAATAATAAAAATCAGTGCAGAAAATCAGAAAATTAAAAGTGGGAGACTATCCTCAGCAGGAAGAGAGAAGAAAAGTTACTGGAGAAGGCAAAGTTAATGAGTAATCATCAAAACAGAGGAACATTCTATAAAATAACTGACCTATATTTACAAAAATGTAAATGCCACGGATGACAATGAAACGCTGAGGAACTACTCCTGATTAAAAGAAACTAAAAAGACATGACAATAAAAATGCACTAGGACTACATCCTCTCCTGGGCAAGGGAGAGCTGGGACAGATCAGAGAAAGTCAAAGGAGAGGCCCACAAGCGTGGATGACTATTTTTTACCTTTCAGTCCAGTTAGTAGCAAGGGAGAAGTTTCTTTTTGGTACCTTGGACATGTACAAATGGATTTAAACAAGGTATTACTGAAATCACACACTTGCTATTTCCAAGTAAGTAAAAAGACTGCAATTAAAGGGAAATTTACACAACTTTAAAGTCTTTATTAAAGGTAGGAGAGTATGTAAAGGAAAAAATGTATCACAAAGGAAAGCAGCATCAATATAACTACTATCCTTCAGCAGAGATTTATCTGAGGGGCCACTTAAATAAAAAGATAGCAACTTTGGGAGCCCAACATGCATTAATACTGAATAATCCCACTATGGCTAAGATTGCATATTTGAAAGCTTGAACCTGCAACCTCACCATCTCTTCCTATCCACTGCCTGTAATATGAGTTTATAAATTCTTGACTCCTAACTGCTAGTTTTAATAAGATTTGCTGTTTCATCATTAAGAAAAAGTGAAATCCCAGAAGTCTGAAAAATGGAATAAAGAATACAGATCACCTATTAATGACTGTGCAATAAAAGTTAAATCAAAAACATTAAACCAGAATTTAGACTAGACTTGAACATAAAAAGTAAGAATGAACAAACCACTGTGAAAATGTGGTGTGAAAGTACTCTGTAATTAGCTGCACCAATGACAGCTATTAATAGTTGATGTCCATGCACCATGATTCTGATAGTCTTACTACTGAAATAATTTATTTTATGAATTCTTGATATAAACGTTTTAGTAACAACCATAGGGGGTTTGTTAACCATAAACAAGGTCTTCAAGTTCATTTTTATTCAAACAACAAACTTCCAAATTGGGAGAGTGGGAGTAAAATATGCAACGGAAGCCTCTACCTTGAGTTCCCAGTGATTGAATTTCCAACCTGGTGAGTAATTATCTCGCAAATCAACTCGAACTCGAATATTGACACTGAGTAACCGTCTTCGATAATCATTGCATTTTGCAAGTAGAGCATCTCTGTCTTCTTCAGAAAGTGCATTTGTGATGCCACAGGGAATAACCACCACCTAGAATCCAGCATGATATCACAAATTTATACAAAGCAGCATCATACAAAAGTAATGAAGTCACAATCACCACCTAGTACTCACAAATCAAAACCTCCTGGTGACTATAAATCTTCACAGAAATCAACTTCTGTGGTCTACACAGAATATCTAGCAATGAGCTGCGTATTGTCTGTCCATGATGAATCCATTTTTGTTTCTCATTTAACCTATTATAAATCATTTCAAAAAATAATTTCTAGAAGCTTTATAAAGTAAGTAGAAAATTTTAAAGGGTAGAAAACAGTGACATGAATAATACACATAGTTATACAACACTGAAATCTAGACTGTATTCTGTGTTGTTTCCATATTAGCAAAACCTACCTGAATGACATTCAGAAAAGCGTACTTTTAAATTTTCTTCACTAAATATGGCTTGAATTTTATAAAAGAAATGATGGCCAGGAATACTTTGCTTACCTGAACACAGGCTACACGGGCGGTAGCACTAAGCCCACGTTGTCCCCATGAACCATGGTCATCACACCAATAGTTCGAGTTGTCAGGCCCCAGGAGTTCTGATAGGCCAACTGCTTCTCTCCTGCTGTCTTTGGATCTTCAAAAACGATTTCAAACATTTTAGAGAAATTCTGTCCCAAATGATGTGATGTTGCTCCCTAAAACAGAGAAACACATCTTTTAACAACCTACTTTGCCTTTGAAAATAACAAGTGTTAAGACCACACATCTTAGCATGGCACTAGATCTGCTTTATCTTTCCTGATTTATGTTAAATGAGTTTTTAAAGCATAACTGATACAAAAAAGAGTAAGATTAGTAAAAAAAAAAAAAATTCTATCAGAATTAATACAGAAGACAACTATTATACCTCTTCTGCTGTGGGCAGACCCTTTCATAGGAGTAACTTTAATTACAAAGGTTTAAAAAAATATATCCATGATCTGGTAATTCAGGATACAAGCTTGACTTAACTGACATCAGAGATTTGGGGGAATGGGACAGATTGGCCTGAAATTATAATACGACCTAGAAGCATGTGATATATTGATTTTAAAGAGTCTACTTCTCTGATGGCAGAAGAAACTTATCAGATTGGCCCATGGCTATGGTTTCAGTCACCTAGGAATCCTTTGTGGCAGTCTGATACCTGGATAGCTCTTCCACTGGCAGATATAAATGCTTCCACTGTAGTGGTATAATCTCCTCCAGCAAATTTCTCCTTTTCAGTCTTTCTTCCCTTTACAACAGGAATTGCCAGGAGTTCTTCATATACCTGAGCGTATAAGTCAAGTATCTGCAAAACCTGTAACAGGTTAAATGTAAAAGTGTTCAAATCTATGCTTTATTTATTGGTTATAGATCTATAATAACTATACTATTTAAAACTAACTGTGGTGGGGAAAGCACTTCAAACAACAAAAATCTTTTTTCTTGGACAGGTTAAAGCAGCCACTGTGAATTCAATAAGACAGACAAAGCAGAACTCAAAGAAATGGAGCATTTTTCTAAATTAATTTTTATTAGAGTATAATTGCTTTTCAGTGTTGCATTAGCTTCTACTGTACAGCAGAGAGAATCAGCTTACTATTCCCTCTTTTTCTTTCCCATTTAGATCACAGAGCACTGAATAAGGTCCCCTGAGATATACAGTAGGTTCTCATTAGTTATGTTTTAGAATAATTTTTAATGTACATAAATTTAGAATATAAGAGAAAAATGAATGCTTATGAAAGATACACAGTAACCTGGGTGAAGACATCCTGAAGAACAATTAATTTCACCCATGATATTATAATTTCTTCTATACGCTGAAGTCCAAAACAGTTTTCATCTGAAAAGTTAAAGCAGTACATTTTCTAATAAAATTTCAATAAGCAGTTCCTTAAGTTCATGCTCCAACAGTAAAGAATCTGCCTGCAATGCAGAAGATCCAGGTTCAATCCCTGGATCAGGAAGATTCTTCTGGAGAAGGGAATGGCAACCCACTCCAATATTCTTGCCACGAGAGTACCATGGACAGAGGAGCCTGGGGAGCTATAGTCCATGGGGTCGCATAGAGTCAGACGTGACTGAGCAACGAACATTAACACATTTGAATTAACCTGTTTTTAACTTTAAGAGGTGATAGGTAAATTTTAAGGAAAAAAACAATTTATACCAGAAAGCTGTCTTATAATGTCATTTCGAGATCAGACCAAATTTCAACTTCGTTATTTACTGAATGATTACTACTATGTAGACAGCACTGCATTACTCACAGCTGGGGGCGGGGGAGAGGGGGCAGGGAATGCATAGTCTGGACAAAGAATTAGATCAGAATTAATACGGAACACAACTGTTATACCTCTTCTGCTGCCTCTTCAAATGTAGCAAAGGCAC
This sequence comes from Nanger dama, assembly GCA_917880005.1. Classification (NCBI taxonomy): domain Eukaryota; kingdom Metazoa; phylum Chordata; class Mammalia; order Artiodactyla; family Bovidae; genus Nanger; species Nanger dama. The sequence goes on along the minus strand of CAKJTW010000047.1, from coordinate 661,774 downwards.
TGTGCCCTTCCTGCCAGAGGAATTCACGAGTACGTAAAAAGGCTGAGGGTGCTTGAACTCCCAACGCTGGAAGAGGCAAGAACATAGTTTGATCATTAGAGCTTTTTAATTTTTAGTGACAACTTTATGTGGTAAGCAATCAGAAATCCTAATTGTGATCCAAAATATCAACATTTCAAAAATGCTTTCATATTCCCAATCCCAAGGAAAAATTATATGTGTGTGTGTGTTTAATGGCTAAGAAGAAGAATGAAGAACTGTAAGATGGCTGTGCACCTACCACCACATTGCACCACTGGTTGAGCTTTATGGGCAGGTCTCTGTGGGACTGCACCCACTTCGCATACGCAGGATACATTACTGAAAAGACACAGGGAAGCATGGGCAGTTAGTCATTCCCCCTGAAGGCTGGTACCATTAAACCAGCAACATAACAGAACTAAAGCACTGTTATCTGTGCTGGTGAGTGAACAGTATTGTAGTTCATAAAATGGATTAGTCAAGGAAAAACCTGACCGTATTTTATGTTCTTCACAACTTCTCAGTGTTTCGTTTCGAAAGACACTAAGTGAACATCTTACAGTATATACTATGTTCTATATTAAGTTCTTTGCATTCATTACACTGTTCAATCCTCACATGCAACTCACAAAATAAACAGCATCTCAGTGAAAATGTGGAAGCTGAGCTTAACCTGCTAAATGCAGCAGCTCTCAAACTTTACATTAAATCTATCTGCTGTGTCTACCCAGAGTCTGAAAGCTCTTGCCATGGACTGATAAGTGAAGACACTTGTCTTATCATAGCTTATTCAGGATTTTCTACAATTAGTAAATAAAAAGAAAACTTTGCCAATCTGCCATGTGAAAAAAAAGTTGGTGTCATAATTTTAATAATGCATCATTATTAAGAGTATCACTGAAAGTATCAAATAAAGAGCAAACAATCCCTAGCTCTAAAGATGGATAATCACTTTCGAAGACACTGACAAGCCCAAAGGCTTGAACTTTCCAAGCAGTATTGCCATTTATTATGTGTAGTTTTAGGAAAACCATTTATCCCATCAGAGAGCTTTTTTTCTTTAACCTGCAAAATGGAGAGAACAGTAGCTGTCTCTACTTTCCTAACTATACCATTGTGAGACTAAAACAAGGGGTAAATGAAATCACTTTTTAATCTACAAAAACTATATAAATGTAACATGAAAATGATTAATTTCAAGTCAATATGGCATAAAACACTAGTGTTTGCAATTTTATAACCAATTCCAAGAATAAAACTCTATGGGAAGTTCTGAAAAATTATAGCATGAAATTAAAAATGATACAAGTGTTTGTTTTTTTTTAAGAAAAACTTTATCTGGATGACAAAGAGCTCCACAAAGCATACTGTCAGAGAACAAAATTCTATGCCACTCAAATCTGCACTCATCTTTATTAACATCCATTAAACTTTGTATCATCAACAGGAATTATAAATATCACAAAATAAAAGGTGAAACTCAACTCTGGAAGCTGTCTCAAATGTTCAATGAGCTTTTCTCCTGTGTTCCAAGGCCCATCCTCACCTGTTTCACTGGTAGGACGAATGGCAATTGGTTCTGCCAACTCTGTTTTGCCAGATCTTGTCACCCAAGCAACCTAGCAACATAAAATCATTTTTCATACATTTTTTAAACAGCACTTTAGAGAAAGAACACAGATGTAGGCAAAATTCTATTTCAAGTTTTGCTATATCAATTAAGCAAGTTAAAATAACAACTACTGTTCACTGTAAGAAAAGTTATTTACTGTCTTTATAAGTTGTTTATATTTTATAATATAAAATAATATTTTATAATTTATAAATTATAATTTATACTGCATTTGTAATTTTTACTGAAAGGTAAAAGCCAGTTAATTAATGTAACAAAAAGAATCATAATTTACACTGATGAAAGAAATATAATTTTTAAAATGGCTTTACATGTCTCTAAGTTGACTGCTGTAACCTGTCTTTTAAATTACTATTCAAGTGTGAACTGAAAATATACTTCTGACTTTATAAGAGAAAAATGCAAAAATAGATAAAGCAGGCTAATGTACCTCAGGGGCAAAGTCAGCAATATGAGTCTTCTCTTTCTCTAATGCACCTTGAGACACAAACATGGGGAAATAGCAGTTTTCAACACCGAGTTTCTTGATCTCAGCATCAAAAAAGTTCTTGATGGATTCCCAAATGGAATATGCCCAGGGACGAAGGATATAGCAGCCACTTACATCATAGTATTCAATCATTTCTGACTTTGTGATGACCTTTTAAAAGAAAAAGACATTCTATGAAGCCTAAATTGAATCAAAATTAGTTTAAGTGCCAAGAGTATGACAGTCAAGCTTCAAGTCTGGAGGCTTTCCCTGCTGCTGAATCCTCTTTATGTGGATGTAAGATGGATCCTTCCAGATCCTTCTAAGAAACAAGAGTGCTCTAAATTCGTAAGAATCCTAATCTTGCTTTTGCTGTTTTACCATTTTGCTACTTTGGACTAATACTTTCACCTCACCAAGAAACAAAACAAAAACAAAATAGTGACTACCTCATAGATCTAATTCTCGGTTCAGTACTTTCTGTGAGCATGCTTTGAAAACTGACACGTTACATGACTATACTACGGACTACTAAAGGATATGGATACATTATTACTCTGTATCTGTATCTGGGTTTTAGAATCTAAATGTAAGTAGCCTTTGAGAAATTTAAAAGAAGAAATCAACTGAGCCCATACTCACTTGAGAATACCAATCTGCAAGATTGTCTTCTTTTCTGGCCTCAAGACCCAACCTATAGATATAAAAATAAAATATAAATCTCTTCATCCAGCAACTGCTTTGAGGCTGAATAAAAATAAACCCCGAAACTTCAAAATGGCTTGTTTTTCTTCAGTATGAGCTATTTCTATGTTTGTATCTCTTCTGTATTTATCCCTATATTTTTATCCTAGAAAATAGTCATTTCTTAAAGGGTAGTGTGATACTGTCTACAAAAATTAGGAAAGCTAAACCTAACAAAAAGCTCATGATTTTAATGCAGATATTCCTTTTACAAAGTTCTTTATAAGTTGCCTTATCAGTTCTTTATAAATTACTACTAATTTGTAGTAAAGACGGAACTTATTCTCACTAAAAATAAAAGGAAGTTTTTGCCAATCTCAATCCAGATAAATTAGAGTAACGTTAGTGTCTCACTTTAAGTAACCTGTAAGTAGTAAAAACAATTGCCATATATATATATATAAACACATATGTCAATACATAAATGTGTATATGTGTTTGTATATATACGTTACATGTTCTATAAGTTTTTCTTTTAACTTCAGTCAATAAGTCACAGAGATAGATGCTCCCAAAATAAATTAGGTCTACAATAAAAAAAATACTCTAGGCAATAATCTTTTTATTGAAACACTGACAATTATTCAGCAAACTACAGTCTTAAAATTCACACAGCAAGTTTACCCAATAGTCATGTCTTATAAAAGGTCCATCTTTTTAGAGTTTATTGGCTTACTAGCTTAAGAGCTGAATGTATTTACATTTGAATTCTCCATTTTTCACCTTGACACATCTCAACAAAATGTCTACATGAAGTCTGGCCCTTTCACAAGCAGTCAGAAGGTAAAAGGTAAAATGTTCTGTTCTCGCCTCTCAGTTCAGTTCAGTTCAGTCGCTCAATCGTGTCCGACTCTGCGACCCCATGAATCGCAGCACGCCAGGCCTCCCTGTCCATCACCAACTCCCAGAGTTCACTCAGACTCATATCCATCGAGTCGGTGATGCCATCCAGCCATCTCATCCCCTGTCATCCCCTTCTCCTCCTGCCCCCAATCCCTCCCAGCATCAGAGTTCTCGCCTCTACTATTCTATAATTCTGATCACCTAGTCGATGCACAAGAAAAGTCACAGTTGTATTCTCTTGTTTAAGGAGAGACAAGAGAGAGGATGCCATGAGAGACGAGAGGCAGGATTTGAAATTCAGCTAAAATATCTTAACACCAAAGTATCTCTAAGTAGCAGCTGGTAACATCAGCTTAGCTCAGGTTTAGCTTGGAGAGAATCTCACATAGCGTTCACTCTAATTAATTTTGGGATAGGGCTAATGGAGGACTCTTATCGTTCATATGGATTGGAAATACCGAAACACTGTCTATTCCACAGCAGGTGTCATCTTTAAACCAGGTTTGTTTCATATTTAACCAACCATTTTAAAAAACCTATTTCAAATGAAGTTCTCATTTAGTCCTCACAAAAGATTTTCATTTGAAAAATCTGCTAAAGTACAAAACAATATGTATAGTTAGGTTAACAATTGTGTTAAAGGGAGGAAAAAGGGGAATAAATAACATTTTTGCTGTTCAGTCGCTAAGTTGTGGATAGGCAGCTCTGCAATTCCATAGATCACGGTATACCAGGCTTCCCTGTCCTCTACTGTCTCCTGGAGCTTGCTCAAACTCATATTCATTGAATCAGTGATGTTACCTAACTATCTCATCTGTCGCCCCCTTCTCCTTTTGCCTTCAATCTTTCCTAGCATCTGGGTCTTTTCCCAAAATACATACATATATATGTATTTTACTTGTGAAAGCAAAAGAAAATCTCTTGATGGATAAAGAAACTAGTAACACTGGTGACCAGTTCATTATGGTGGTAGGAGGAACTGGGAAAATGGAAACAAGCATAGGACTGAGATTCCATTGAACTTTTTATATTCTAAGATTCTTGAACCAAGAAAATGAATGTGTTACCATTTAAATATACAGAAAATGAACAGAAGCTATTTGCTGACATTACACATTTAGCATTCTCCAATTTAATGTGATAGTCAAACTAACCAAAAAGAAGTTTTCTTTCAATAATAATAGTTGAATTTATCTGAAACTTTGCTTCACTTCAACTGAAGCTTCCGTTTTGTTACCTGGTCTGCTTCTTAGGCCCTTGTCCTTCCCCTGCTCCATTTGGTGACAGCCCACTTCCTTGGTTTTTAGAGTCTTTCTTTTGGCTGTCACTTTGCTTCTGAGGCTTATTCTGCTTTTCAGATTTATTTTCCTTTTCTTTCTTTTTCTTATCTTTCTCCTCAGCCCCAGTGGCAGAGACAGGCTTATAGTCTACTCCTGTCAGAGACTTGTACTGTGCTTTCAGGTGAAGGAGTTCTTGTACAGCTGTATCTACTTGATCCTTTAACAGAAGAGGAAAAAGAGAAGAGGGCATTTAATTCCAATCGCTATCTAAGCACCAATGTCCAATGTTTTACAAGCAGATCTGAAAACACAAAGGCAGAGGGGTAAGGGCTAGCGGTGGAGGATGTTAAATATTCTAACTACTGAATTGAGTAAGAGAACATGATAAGTAGGGAGAGAACTGAAAAAGTTACTAAAAAAATTGTACTATAATTGCTCTGTTTAAAGAATAGTCACTAGCCAAATGCAGCTATTTAAATTAAAGTAAATAAAACTTAAAATTCAGTTCTTCATCATAATAGCCCCATTTCAACTGCTCAACAGTTCCAGAGGCTAGTGACTACGGTACTGGACAGAACTGTTAGAGGACATTTCTATCATCTCAGAAAGTTCTACTGGAAAGCACGAGATGTAACATGTATCCTGCAATTTAACATGAGTCTTTAAAGGACAGAAGTTAAACATTTCACAATTATAAAAATGACAGTAATCAAACTTCTATATTACTGGTTAAACTTCAAAACCTGTAACGACTGTTTTCCACTCATGTGAATTTGTACCAAAAAAATCCTACTCCTATAGTATAATAGGACAAGTGAAAACTACACCAGAAGTTCAAAGGAAAAGCTGCCATTTGAGACTGACAGAGCTTCAGGAGTATGAATCACCCAAGAATACGCATCAAATGTCTCCACTGTGCCAGGCAATGATAGATAGAGATCTCTATTCTTACAGCCAAGAAAGACAATAATTAATCTATGCCCCGACTAGTAATGCTAAAGAAGCTGAGGTTGAACAGTTCTACAAAGACCAATAAGACCTTCTAGAACTAACACCCCAAAAGATGTCCTCTTTATTATAGGGGACTGGAATACAAAAGTAGGAAGTCAAGAGCTACTTGGAATAACAGGCAAATCTGGCCTTAGAACACAATGAAGCAGGTCAAGGGTTAACAGAGTTTTGCCAAGAGAACGCCTGCTCATAGCAAACACCTTCTTCCAACAACACAAGAAAAGACTCTACACATGGACATCACCAGATGATCAATACCTAAATCAGACTGATTATATTCTTTGCAGCCAAAGATGAAGAGACTCTATACAGTCAGCAAAAGCAAGACCAGGAGCTGACTGTGGCTCAGATCAGGAACTTCTTATAGCCAAATTCAGACTTAAAATGAAAAGTAGGAAAAACCACTAGACCATTCAAGTACAACCTAAATCAAATCCCTTACAATTATACAGTGGAAGTGACAAAAAGATTCAAGGGATTAGATCTGATACAGTTCCTGAAGACTATGGATGGAGTTTCACAACACTGTACAGGAGGCAGTGATCAAGACCATTCCCAAGGAAAAGAAATGCAAAAGGCAAAATAGTTGTCGGACAAGGCCTTACAAATAGCTGAGAAAAGAAGAGAAGCTAAAGGCAAAGGAGAATAGGAAAGATATACCCATTTGAACGCAGAGTTCCAAACAATAGCAAGGAGATAAGAAAGGCTTCCTCAGCGATCAACGCAAAGAAAAAGAGGAAAACAACAGAATGGGAAAGACTAGAGATTTCTTCAAAAAATCAGAGATAGCAAGGGAATATTTCATCCAAAGATGAGCATAATAAAGGACAAAAATGGTATGGACCTAACAGAAGCAGACGATATTAAGTAGAGGTGGCAAGAATACACAGAAGAACTATATTAAAAAAATCTTCATAACCCAGACAATCACAATGGTGTGATCACTCACCTAGAGCCAGATATCCTGGAATGTGAAGTCAAGTGGACCTTGCTGCTATTGCTGCTAAGTCGCTTCAGTCGTGTCCGACTCTGTGCGACCCCATAGATGGAAGCCCACCAGGCTCCCCATCCCTGGGATTCTCCAGGCAAGAACACTGGAGTGGGTTGCCATTTCCTTCTCCAATGCAGGAAAGTGAAAAGTGAAAGGGAAGTCACTCAGTCGTGTCCGACCCCATGGACTACAGCCTACCAGGCTCCTCCGCCCATGGGATTTTCCAGGCAAGAGTACTGGAGTGGGGTGCCACTGCCTTCTCCCAAGTGGACCTTAGGAAGCATCATTTTGAACAAAGCTAGTGGAGGTGATGGAATTCCAGTTGAGCTATTTCAAATCCTAAAAGATGATGCTGTGGAAGTGTTGCACTCAATATGCCAGCAAATCTGGAAAACTGAGCAGTGGCCACAGGACTGGAAAAGGCCAGTTTTCATTCCAATCCCAAAGAAAGGCAATGCCAAAGTGCTCAAACTACCGCACAACTGCACTCATCTCAGATGCTAGCAATGTAATGCTCAAAATTCTCTAAGCCAGGCTTCAACAGTACATGAACCATGAACTTCCGGATGTTCAAGCTGGATTTCAAAAAGGTAGAGGAACCAGAGATCAAATTGCCAACATCCGTTAAAGCATCAAAAAGCAAGAGAGTTCCAGAAAAACACCTACTTTTGTTTTATTGACTATGACAAAGCCTTTGACCGTGAGGATCACAATAAACTGTGGAAAATTCTGAAAGAGATGGGAATACCAAACCACCTGACCTGCCTCCTAAGAAACCTGTATGCAGGTCAAGATCCAACAGTTAGAAATGGACATGGAACAACAAACTGGTTCCAAATCGGGAAAGGAGTACATCAAGGCTGTATTTGTCAGCCTGCTTATTTAACTTATATGCAGAGTACAAGATGAGAAACGCTGGGCTATAAGAAGCACAAGCTGGAATCAAGACTGCCAGGAGAAATATCAATAACCTCAGATATGCAGATGACACCACCTTTATGGCAAAAAGTGAAGAACTAAAGAGCCTCTTGATGAAAAGTGAAAGAGGAGAGTGAAAAAAGTTGCCTTAAGCTCAACATTCAGAAAACTAAGATCATGGCATCTGGTCCCATCATTTCATGGCAAATAGATGGGGAAACAGTGGAAACAGTGACAGACTTTATTTTGGGGGCTCCAAAATCACTGCAGATGGTGATTGCAGCCATGAAATTAAAGGACATTTGCTCTTTAGAAGAAAAGCTATGACCAACCTAGACAGCATATTAAAAAGAAGAGATTATTTTGTCACTAAAGGTCCCTCTAGTCGAGGCTATGGTTTTTCCAGTAGTCATGTATGGATGTGAGAGTTGGACCGTGAAGAAAGGTGAGTGCCGAAGAATTGATGCGTTTGAACTGTGGTGTTGGAGAAGACTCTTGAGAGTCCCCTGGACTGCAAGGAGATCCAACCAGTCCATCCCAAAGGAGATCAGTGTTGGGTGTTCACTGGAAGGACTGATGCTGAAGCTGAAACTCCAATACTTTGGCCACCTGATGTGAAGAGCTGACTCATTTGAAAAGACCATGATGCTGGGTAAGAGTGAAGGCAGGAGAAGGAAACGACAGAGAATGAGATAGTTGGATGGCATCATCGACTCAATGGACATGAGTTTGGGTAAACTCCAGGAGTTGGTGATGGACAGGGAGGTCTGGTGTGCTGCAGTCTATGGGGTCTTAAAGAGTCAGACACCTCTGAGCGACTGAACTGAACCTAGAAAGCATATTAAAAGCAGAGACAGTTACCAACAAAGGTTCGTCTAGTCAAAGCTACGGTTTTTCCTGCAGTCACTGTATGGATGTGAGAGTTGGATTATAAAGCAAGCTGACTGCCGAAGAATTGATGCTTTTTAACTATGGTGTTGGAGAAGACTCTTGAGAGTCCCTTGGACTGCAAGAAGATCAAACCAGTCTATCCTAAAGGAAATCAGTCCTGAACACTCACTGGAAGGACAGATGCTGAAGCTGAAATTTCAGTCTTTTGGCTACCTGATGCAAAGAACCAACTCACTGGAAAAGACCCTGATGCTGGCAAAGATTGAAGGTGGGAAAAGAAGGGGATGACAGAGGATAAGATGGTTAGATGGCATCACCAATGCAATGTACATGAGTTTGAGCAGGCTCTGAGAGAGTTAGTGATAGACAGGGAAGCCTGGCGTGCTGTAGTCAGTAGGGTCGCAAAGAGTCGGACACAACTGAGTGACTGAACTGAAGTGTTATGTCAGAGAACAGCAGAGTTCCATGAGCATTTCCAGTCAACCCTAGTTGGTGGGAAAGGATCAACAAACCATCCCCTAAAAGTCAAGATAAAAGAGTTGAGAACTGACATTAAGAGTAGGGGTTAACCAGGTTTGATGGGCAGAAAGTGTTCCAGATAAAGAAAGTACCCTGAGATGTACAAAACAAAAACACACAAATGTAATACTATACCAACCTTAGAAGCTTTTTCAGCTTTAAGTTTTCGAACTACTTCTCCTTGAGAAGCTACTTTGTCAAAAAGTTGTTTGGCTTCTGGTGTTTCTGGACCACTAGGCTCAGAGCTTCTGGGTGGACTTGAATCTGAACTTTGAGATGATGGGGGCTGACCAGGAATGTACTCCTTCCCAGTTTTTTCTTTATACTGAGCTTTTAGGGACAGTAAGCATTCTACGGCTTCATTTACTTTAGCCTGTGAGAAAAGGGGAGAAAAAGACAAATATTTAATGTTTTCTGAAATTTCTGAAAATTTCAATTAGTATTAAAAATCATTAATTACTGCCAAAATATCCCTGTATATAATCATCATGAAGAAATCGAAGCACAAAGGAGTCAAATAATCAGCCTAAAGTAACACACCTAAGCTAGAGAAAAGTAAAAATATATGTATCATAAATCTATATACAAATCATAAAAATAAGCATAAATGTCATACACGTATAATACTGTAACTTTTAACTTCATATATTTAAACAGACAAAGTAGAGAACATCCAAGCAAACTGTCAGTTTCCAAGTCTTGGAAATGTAAATAGTGGAGTCAGAATGTACAAAATCAGAATCTGCCTGTACAAATTCTTATATTCTTCAGCCCATTAAACAGACACAAAATACATCATTAGAAAAAACCCACAGTATGAGCTCACCTAAAGAATAACTACATCACCCTTAAAAATTTACAATGAAATGAGAGTGTATGTTGAGGTTTTAGATATTCACTTCATATATATATATCAGCCTCTGATACTTCAACTTAATTATGATGAAGAAGAATGAATCACTCAGCCAAAAGTCACTTTCTTGTGACTTCAGCAGAGGACATCAACACAGGCCAAGCTGGATACTTCACCTGAATAGAGACACCATCTAACCACAGACTATATTACATACTTATACTGTATACTGCCACTGGAAAGCAGAAGCATCAATCAAATCAGAGAAAAAGTGTCTCCCAAATAGCTTATGCAAGTTTTACTGCTACATTCTAACAATGCTCCAAATAGCTAACAAGAACCCAAGAGAAACAGAAAGAATGTTAAGATGAGGTCAAAGGGAAACAGGAAGAATCTATGTATCTTCAAACAACTGCATCAACAAAACAGCAAATGACATTTCCTTGTCCAGCTATTTATGATACAATTTTCCTGCCTGTTAAGAGTGCCACAGCAGGTATCACAGAGGAGGGTAAAAGGAGAAACTGCAAAGAGTTGGTTGTCTGATTTGTATTTCTGACCTGTCTCTTGTTTATATCGTCTTTAGAACTGAAAGTGCTTTCAAAGGAAAATCTATCTGTCTAAGAAAAGAGACAGAGAGTTAATCAGACATATAAGAATTGAGAAAAAAGAATCTTCCATCAGCTAAATGAAAGAACATAGAAAAACAGTTAAGGGGCTTCCCCTGCAACCATTTCTACAAAAAGACACCTATCTGAAAGAAGTTCCATTTTACACTATAAGCAGGTGTTGACTACAGTTTGAAGTCAGATGGCACACACGTCACACAGGAAAAAATCCTTGTGTGGCAAAAGAGAAAATTATGGGAAAACCACTTCAATACTGAATGAAATATTCTAAAAGACCAAAATTACATATACCTCTCCAAATGGGAAATGGAACACTCTAGATATCTAAATAATCTGCTGCTGCTGCTATTTTTATTCTTTGCCTGCGTTATGCTAATATTCTGCCTTCATGCCTAAAGGTTCTTACACAGAATCAACAATCTGATCATGAAGCAGAAAAGAAGGTGGGAGAAACAGAGAAAGAAACTCTCATGGAAACCTGTAACTATAAAACCTCAGAGGCAGCCGACCACTTTTCTTGAGTGGTAACATGACATGGTTAAAAACTACTTCTGTGGGAAATGGATGATTAAGAGGCTTAGACAAATCATTAATGTAAAACCAGCATAAACCTGCTTAATGAATAGTAACAAACTAGTAAAATCATGACCCCTCACCCACCACAGGTGCTTAGAATGCCTCTAACTGCTGAAACTCCAATACTTTGGCCACCTCATGTGAAGGGCTGACTCCCTGGAAAAGACTCTGATGCCGGAAGGGATTGGGGGCAGGAGGAGAAGGGAACGACGGGATGAGATGGCTTGATGGCATCAATGACTTGATGGACATGAGTTTCGGTGAACTCTGGGAGTTGGTGATGGACAGGGAGGCCTGGCGTGCTGCAATTCATGGGGTTGCAAAGAGTCAGACATGACTGAGAGGCTGAACTGAACTGAACTGAACTAAACTGGAAGTAACTTGGAATCTAGGCTTCACAAACTTCAAAGTTACTTTTATGTTCACATTTTACTTTTATGTTCACTGCAGGAAGCAGTTTCTCATTGGCTACTAAAACCAACAAATAAAAAAAAAGAAGTATTATTTGACTATTATTGGACAAGGTTGTTGTGAGGATTAAACACAAAAAAAGCATCAGTGCAGAGTGCACCTTGACAGATGGAGTCTATACAACATTTCCACTCCTAGTAATTGAGTTGGTTCTCTAGGAAAAAGAGCAATTTACTACTTTTAGCATTTAGAGAAAAAAACATACACATAAGTAACATTTTGAAACAGATATGGTACACTGTAGGCATTCAATATGCAAACTACAGTGAAGTAAGACGCAGTGCCACACTGACCATCATCAAAAAAATATGTAGTCAAGTACCTCCCCAATTTCCAAAGAAATTCAGGTGTTTTTTTGACCCAAAGGTTGGCTTTTCACAAGCTGTTCAATGGATGTCGTCCATTAACCCAAAAGTTGGGAGACATAGTTGGCTGCTACTCTAAGTATTGAGTTGGCCAAAAAGTTCATTCAGATGGTATGGACCACCTCGAATGAACTTTTGGGCCAACTCAACATACTTCCTGCTGTTGTTACTACCCCACATACAAGCAGCTGACTAAAAATCAGCCCAGGATATCAATGTATTCTACTAAGAATGAAGGAGTTTAAAGATCAAAGTTCTTCCCCTCAAATTACATCTAGAAAGGGGACCATGCTTAGTAAATGAGATATACAAAGAGTACAAAATGCTCCTAACCTCACCACAAGACAGGAAATAGCAAGGATTTAATATCTTCAACAATACATCTATCAGCCTTCACTCCTTGAAGCAAAGCTGTTTTAGAGCATCACACCTCTGCAGAGCTTCATTCAACAAGCTAATTAAAGAGAGAAACTTTCTCTTACTTCACAGTGAAAGAGACAGGAAAATATCAAGAATAACTGCTGGAGCAAAGCCCCAAGATCTCCCCAAAGCATTTTCTCTCCTCAACAGAAGGCAAAGGTCCACAGATGAAAGACTCTTAGGGTACAGGGTCTCCAGTGAGAGGCAGAAAAACTCATTAATGAGGTGAGGAATTTACAACCACAAATCACTCAATCATTCTTCAACCCAAGCCCAGGACGCTGATGAGACAACAGATTCCCAGGAGCATTTTAGAACAAATCTCCAGTTACGTAAGTCAGGCCCAGTGGTTCATCACGTCTCTCCATGTTCATGCCACAACCCACATTCTACAGTTTTTGGTAGCTTATCCAGTTACAGTACTATTAACTTGATATTTCAGATCTCATTACTTTCTGAGTATAGAAACTACATATCCTGATTATTAAACATGATTTTTCTATCACAGATGCCATTCCTTTTGTCTCTTATTTTAAGCAAGCAACCCTGTTCCAAAATCAGTGCTACCACCCACTTGGCTAAACGTTTTGCCTAAAGATATTATTGAAATGAAATGAAATGAAATGTATTGCTGTTGTTTAGTCACTGAGTGGTGTCCAACTCTTTTCCAAGTCCTGACTGTAGCCTGCCAAGGCTCCTTTCTTTGTCCATGGGATTTCCCAGGCAAGAGTACTGGAATGGGTTGCAATTTTCTTCTCCAGGGGATCTTCCTGACCCAGGGATTGAATTCATGTCTCCTGCATCAGCAGGTGGATTCTTAACTAATAAGCCACCAGGGAAGCCTAATGAAATGTATACTTCAGTCAAAATGTGGTATCACTTGAGGGCTCCCCTACAAAAAAATCTGAAATAGTCACTGACAGTTCTTTATTCCCTGCAAACACCCTGCACTTTTGCTTGTGCTTTCTTCTATATCCAGTCCCAGGACAGCAGCATCAATATCACCTGGACAACTTTTACAAATGCATAACCTCTGCACACTCTGGACTTACTGGAGCTGACACTCAAGAGGTGGAGCCCAGCAACCTGTGTTTGAGTGAGCTCTCCAATAATTCTGATGTACAATAAAGCTTGAGAACCACAGAGCTAGACTTAAGAGTACCTCCTCTGAAAGTCATTAATCTTAAAGGGCTTCTTCTACTTCAGGACTGGTTTCAATATTCTTTCTGTTTCTTCCTTTCCTGCCACTTACAGCCACAGACACTTCTGAATTTATATATATCACCCAGGATTACAGTCTGTGTATGGTTCTTCTTAGCCCCGCTCCCCTTCTAGATGGTCAGCTGTGTCTCATCAATACTTCCAGAGCCTGGCACAAGCATGCATCAGTAAACGTTGACTGTTACATCAAAATACTGAATCGGACAGTCTATAGACAACACGTCTTATGAGAAAATGGGACTGGCCAGATTGCTGGACTTCATAAGGTTACCGACAATGTGTCTAAACTCCTTCCAGGATACTGACCTTAGGGGCTTTCTCGACTTTCAGTTTACGGACCACTTCTCCTTGTGCAGCAACTTCATCATACAGAGATTTACTTTCCACAATATTTGATGATGATTTAGAAGAAATATTCTGTCCTACGGCAGCAGGAGGATTTCTGGGCTTATATTCCTGGCCAGTTTTCTCCTTATATTCAGCCTTCAAAGCCAAAAGCTGTTTTACAGCTGCATCTATATCTTCCTTTGTGGCTTTCTTGGCTTTTAATTCACGAACCACGTCCCCTTGGGCAGCAACTCTGTTGTAAAGGACCAAGGAATCCTCAGACGTAGCACAAGTACTCAAAGAAGGAGCCGATCTTGTCTTGAGAGGTGTAGATGCCTACAGACACAGAAAACCAAAATAAAGTTATTAATTTGTGTTAAATATCTTTACACAAAATTTTACCAAACTATTTTATAATATTTTAAGATAAGCACAAAATTTTAAAATGCTAATCTCTTTAAAAGTTTAGGGAATTCCCTGGTGGTCCAGTGGTTAGGACTCTGTGCTTCCCCTGCAGGGGACTTGAATTCAATCCCTGATCAGGGTACTTAGATCCTGCAAGCCACGTGATGCAGTCAAAAACTTTTTTCTTAAAGTTCAAATGAACAATCTCATTCCTTAAAAAAACAAACAAAAAAAAGTATCCTCATAAAAGGAACAGGAACAAACAAAGGTAGAGGTACACAGATATTCATGAAGTGCTTTTTATCATAGTAAAAACCTGAACCTAAACCTTTACCATTAGGAGACTATTTAAAGAAATGAGAAAGTGAAAGTCGCTCAGTCATGTCTGACTCTTTGCGACCCTGTGGACTACACAGTCCATGGAATTCTCCAGGGCAGAATATTGGAGTGGGTAGCCGTAACCTTCTCCAGGGGATCTTCCCAACCCAGGGATTGAACCCAAGTCTCCCACCTTGTAGGCGGATTCTTTACCAGCTGAGCCATAAGGGAAGCCCAAGAAAACTGGAGTGGGTAGTCCATCCCTTCTCCAGCAGATCTTCCCAACCCAGGACTCAAACCGGGGTCTCCTGCATTGCAGGCGGATTCTTTACCAACTGAGGTATCAGGAAAGCCCAAGAAATTATAACACACCTACCAAATCTGAGAATAAACCACCTCTGGTACCAACATATAGCAGTGCAACCCTGAATTAGATATTAACACTTAAGGGTTTTACTTTTTTAAAAGATTAACACTTATAATTTGCATACTTTTCTATATTTATATTATATATATATTAAAGACTTTATTTAAAAGCAAAGAAAAAGAAATAAAGTCTAAATCCTAGGATAGAAAGATCACTGATTAGACACATATCCATAGAAGTCAACTACTTGCCTCATTCTTTGTTGTTTCTACTTTGGTCTTCTCCTTTGACCCAGATGTTGGCATTTCCTTCGTATGTCCATCAGGAATGTATATCAGAATGCATGGGGCTTCTATGCAGCTGTATGGACTAAAAAGAAAATGAAGGGACAAAAAAGTTTATCTGAATAGCAACTGAATTCCTGCATTAATTCAATGGCACTGTTAATGCTTTTCAAAGTATAAGGAAATAGTCCATTCTCTTATTCACATCAGAGTTTCTTCAGAGTAGTTTAAAAACAAATATATAAATAAAAATTGACAGTGCTAATCATAAACTTTCAATTTATGAACTTTCATGGATATAAACCTGCTAAATAAGTGCAGGACAAAGGTATATCTTTTTATTAGAATTTCTCAACTCTAAAGGGTACAGTATTTAGCAGAATCAACCACCCCTAAGACTATCTCTACGTAAAAAAAAAAATTTCAAATTTTATAGTAAACGCCACAGAGTAAAAATATGAGAATCTGATAACAAGAGAATCCTATATATCTCTTCAGTATATTTTAATATGGTCTTGCTGCTGCTGCTGCTAAGTTGCTTCAGTCATGTCCGACTCTGTGCGACCCCATAGATAGCAACCCACCAGGCACCCCCGTCCCTGGGATTCTCCAGGCAAGAACACTGGAGTGGGTTGCCACTTCCTTCTCCAATGTGTGCAAATAAAGTTGCTCAGTCGTGTCTGACTCTTGGCGACGCTATGGACTGTAACCTACCAGGCTCCTCTGTCCATGGCATTCTCCAGCCAAGAATACTAGAGTGGGTTGCCATTAATATGGCCTTACTGCTGCTAAGTCACTTCAGTCGTGTCCGACTGTGTGTGACCCTATAGAAGGCAGCCCACCAGGCTCTCTCGTCCTTGGGATTCTACAGGCAAGAACACTGGAGTGGGTTGCCATTTCCTTCTCCAATGCATGAAAGTGAAAAGTGAAAGGGAAGTCGCTCAGTCATGGCCAACCCTTTGCGACCCCATGGACTGCAGCCTACCAGGCTCCTCCATCCATGGGATTTTCCAGGCAAGAGTACTGGAGTGGGGTGCCATCGCCTTCTCTGAATACAGCCTTACCAAGATATAATTCACATACCAAAAATCCACCCTTTGAAAATATACAATTCAATGGCTACATATGTGCAACCCATCACTACTATCTAATTTTAAAACATTTACATCACCCTAAAAAAAACTTTGTACTCTTTATCACTTTCCAGTCTCCCACTCCTCTGGACCCTGTTGCACTATTTATATTTTACAATATACCCAATCAAAATACACAATAAAGAAAATGTAGTTAAGTTATAGTTTAATCCAAAGATAACACTGAAATTTTTTCTTTTTACTTGGACCACATGAAGATGTATTATAAGGTGGTTTAGTTTTAGAAGTAAAAGTTGTTAATATTATGCTATTTCAATGTTAACACTTGTTACAATAAAGTCTGAAAAAAATACAGAGTAACAAATGAAACAGGAACAGAGAATAATGTCAGGTACACTATTTTAGTGGCACTTCAACTTCTGAAATATTATTTACTCTAAGAACTTAAAGCATTTTCATTTAAATGTCTGGTTACATTGATTTACCTAACGGCTTCATAAGGTTGATCACATATGAAGAAGCCTCTTCTCTGGAGTTGTATAATGTCTCCTTTTTCAAATCCTTAAGGCAGGGATCCCCCAGCATTAGTTCTTCATGCTGTAAAGATGACATTAGGCCAAAATACACTGTCTTAAAATTATCAGAGCACTTGGCTTTTTCCTGGTGGTACAGTGGCTAAGAACCTGCCTGCCAACGCAGCAGACACAAGAGCAATTCTTGGTCCAGAAGATTAGACATGCCCTGGAGCAACTAAGCCCATGTACCACAACTACTGAGTCTAGAGGCTGGGAGCCGCAACTACTGAGGCCACGTGCCGCAGCTACTGAAGCTTGTGTGCCCCAGGGCCCATGCTCCACAATGAGAAGGCCATGTGCCACGACTACAGAGTAGCCCCCACTCACACTCACTGCAACTAGAGAAAAGCCCTCCTAGCAATGAAGACAAAGGACAGCCAAAAATAAGTAAATAAATAATTTTTTTTAATTCTAAAGAAAAGTTAACACAGAGGGAGATGAAATACGGTTTCTTTTAGGCGGCTACCTTACTGTTTTTGTTGACATACTGCTTAAAGTCCTCATCTTTTCCCAGCACGGGCTTCGTGATCAAGTGCTCGTACGTGACACAGATTGCTGGGACCGGAAGAGCATGTTCGGTCTCTGCAAGCCAAGTGATCTTAGTGGTTTTCTTGTAGTCTTTGTTCTCTAAATTCAATTTTGCATCAAGAGATACAATTTTGCCTTCCGTATTTCTAAAAATAAGAGTGAAAAACAGTTTCAAAAAACAAACCTTCACTGTCATAAGTGCATTATTTTGTTCTGTGCCTGTAATAAATAAGGAATTTTCTTTGGAAAAATTTCAATCAAACACTTTCTGAGTTTCTGGTAGGTACCAGACATGAACTAGTTAAGAGATGAATGAAGTATAAGCCCTACTATCAAAATAGTAGTATGTGCCAGACCCACATACATCCAATAAAGAACATGAACATGTTTATGAATCTTAAAGTCACCTGAAGTAAGCATTAAAAAGCCAAAATACTGTTTTCAAAACATTTAGCAATTACTCGAAATATATGTAATGATGGGATAACTGAGATTTCAGAGTCTACTAAATTAATCTTAACATACTATGTCTCACTATAATAACTGGCAAGCTAATTAAATTTAAAGTAGATTTTAGGATAAAGATTGCTACATATACAAATTCTGTCCCAAGGATCTCTTCCATCATGCGACTGTATACTGAGAATTAGATAATAAAAGGGGGGCCCTAAATAGTAGAACTATTTTTATATCTACATGTAGTCATTTTCAGGTTTCCCTGGCAGCTCAGATGGTAAAGAATCTGCCTGCAGTTCAGGAGACCTGGGTTTGATCCCTGGGTTGGTAAGATCCCCTGGAGGAGGGCATGGCAACCCACTCCAGTATTCTTGCCTGGAGAATCACCATGGATAGAGAAGCCTGGTGGGCTACAGTCTACCGAGTTGCAAAGAACTGGACACAACTGAGTGACTAAGCATGGTAGTCACTTCCAACATCACAAGCAAAAGATACCCTAATATTCTAATATTCTATAAACATACTGAAACATACATGGGGGAAAAAAATTAATGTGTCCAGAATTTGCAGCATCTATGCATGGGGAGATTTAATAGCCAGCATCATGAATGGGTCTGAATTAGGTCATTTTCAGTAAATCAATGAACATCACAAACTTCTCTCCCATATTTATTTGAAAACAAACAAAAAGTTCTTACTTGTGTATTTTAGTAATGTTGATGTTGCCCCAGTTTATAAATGTAACCATCTCACCCTCTGACAATGTCTCCGCATCAGCACCTTCGATGAAAACTTTAGAACTATACCACACAGGCTTCACGCCAACATCAGGATTCTGATTGATATAAAAAAAAAAGTGTGTTGGTTGAAACATTTAACTACTGAACTCAGTATGCAAATTTATATGCATTTATTATTCCTTCACACAAAGAGAAGTCCTCTATATCAATCTGATTCCCAGTTAATTGACCCTGGGGCAGATGCCTGCACAATAATGTAATCAAGTAAGATGAGGTGGTCTGCCCCAAGATTACTTCCAGCCTAAAACACTCATTCTTTGTTTTTAGGGCTGAAGCAGTACTTTTCTGTGTCCCTCCAACCAGAATCTGTTTGGCTAGACTCAAAATCTCACTGCTTTTGCAGCAAAGGGGAAAATAAAGTCATTTCTCATCAGTGGCTATAGAACATTATAGGAACAGATGTCATCCTAGCAGGAAACAACAGATATTTCACGTTTTAGAGACAAATTTTAAGGGCAGCAGTATACATGTAAGAAAGATAAACTTTCTGCCATTTCAGTATGTATTATATGAAGAAAAGAGACATGCAGAATAAAAAGAATGCTACATTGGTTAAATTTCAGATTCTTGTTTGAGCAAAATCAAAAGAAAAAGTATAAGAAGATCCTTCTAATAAATCTTCAATAACCAGTATTTTGTAACTGTTCATTGAATGAACCAATGCCCTTGAGGAAAATAAGTATGCTGCAACAACTTATGCTATGCTGGGTTCAGAACAGAATACTGACAGGTTAAATATAGAACATTTTGTGAGGAAAATGATAATGAAAATCTCACAGGTCAAACTGGGTGGTACAATCATCAGTGCTTCCTAATCAATTACTTAACTATTACCTATTCTTTATTATTACATATTCTTTAACTATTAACTAAGCTATCTGACTATAACTATCATTTTAACAAACAAGCACCCTTAAAAGCTTTATTATCACTATTTCAATTTTAAAACATTAAGTTAGCTTCACATTTAAGCTAACTGTAGTGGGCGATATCAGGAACCACCATTCACCTGGTTGAACCAATCAGATAAAAAACAAAGGCAAAGGTAAAGCCAAATCAATCAATCACACAGAGAGACACACATTCCCCAAATCTTATTAGGCGTATCATTAAACAAAGTCTTCAAAATTAAAAGAAGCTAGTGTCATACGGAGAAAGGCAATCATAAAGCTACAACTCAGGACATTTATATCTCTTCATGAAGCATATTCCCTGGAGAAGGAAATGGCAACCACTCCAGTATTCTTGCCTGGGATATCCCATGGACAGAGGAGTCTGGCGGGCCAGAGTCCATGAGGTCCCAAAGACTGGACACAACTAAGTAACTAAACAGCAACAATGAAGCATATTATCAGTATGTGAGTTAGTCTATGAGCATAACATAGTTATGAGTAGATTAGTATACAACTGAGTTAGTCTATGGATATAAGCTTCATTATATAACAAGGATATTTATAGACAACTCACAAAACTGGAACAAAAGTATCTATTTTTGCTTCAAGATTATCAACCTAGCAGTCATGACCACGTGAGACAACAACCAGGGCTTAACTAAGAGAAACTGTCTGCTACTTGTATTTAGATTTATAGTCACAATTTAGACAAATAGGTATCATTTTCACTTCACTGATATTTTCAAAATCAGAGCCAATGGCTGTGTGATAGACTCTGGACATAGCTCAGATTCAATACTACTAGGTCAAATGTTTTGGCTTAAAGGCAAAGGCAACAGTGAGCAACCCAGTTAATAAAAAATGTATCTCAGCTTTCACACAGAGGTAAGAGCAGGGATTACGTAAAATCTCTTATTAAACGCTAATGTGCTATTTCTACAAAGTAAAAAATAGGCATCAACTGAGTGTAACAGTTCTGCGTGATGTGCTATGGACAGTATTAAAAATACTACTAGAATAAACTTCCTCAGTAAGAAATCCACAGAATCATTTACTTTTCACTTAGTGTCAAATTCTTAAATAGCCCATATAGTCCAACATCAAGAAAACAAAAACACCAATTTAAAAATGGACAGAAGAAGCAAACAGATGTCATGCCAGAGAGAAAATGCAAATGGCCAACAGGTACATGAAAAGATGCTCAATATCACTAATCATCAGGGAAATACAAATTAAAACCACAATGAGATATCACCTTACACCTTTGAGAATGCCCATCATCAAAAAAAAAGAACACAAACAGCAAATGTTAGCAAGTACGTGGAAAAAAAAGAGAACCCTTGCACACTGTTGATGGGAACGTAAATTGGTACGGCCACTGTGGAAAACCGTATGGAGGGTTCTCAAAAAACTAAACATAGAACTACCATATGACTCAGCAATTCCACTCCTGGGTATATCCAAAAACCCAAAACCCAAACTCAAAAAGATACATGAACTCCAACGTGCACAGCAGCATTACTTACAATTGCAGAGATATGGAAGCAACTTAAATGGCCATCAACAGATGAATGGATAAGAAAATGTGGTGTGTACATGTACACGCACACACACATAGGAATACTATTCAGTCATAAAAAGAAAAGATTCTGTCATCTGCAGCAACATGGATGGACATGAGGGGCATGACGCAAAGCAAAGTAAGTCAGATTAAAAACAAAGTAAAATGAAGTGATATCACTTATATGGGGAATCTAAAAACCAAAACAAATTAGTGAATATAACAACATCAACAACAACAAAAAAAAAGCAGACTCACAGACACAGACAGCAAACCAGTGGTTACCAGTGGAGAACAGGTGGGGGACAGGACAATACAGGGGTGAGAGAGTGAAAGAAACAAACTAACAGGTGTAGGAGAAGCTCAAGGATGTACAACATGGGGAATACAGCCACTTACTGTAAACAAAACGTGTTAGTCACTCAGTCGTGTCTGACTCTTTGCAACCCTATGGAATATAGCCCACCAGGCTCCTCTGTCCATGGGGATTCTCCAGGCAAGAATACTGGAGTGGGTAGCCATTCCCTTCTCCAGGGGATCGTCCCAATCCAAAGACAGAACTCAGGTCTCCTGCATTGCAGGCAGATTTTTTTTTACCATCTGAGACACCAGAGAAGCCCATAAACAGAAAGCAACCTTTAAAAATTGGATAAAAAGTTTTGAAAACTTAAAAATTAGTGTGAAATCCTGACAAATGATGCTGGATAGAAATTTTCCCCAAGTCACACTACTGCCACTTCAGCACACTTTGCCTGTGATTATCCTACTCCTGTTTTGACAGACAGGACATCACTGCTAAGACGGCAGGGAGACCTTCGGGTGTTTGGCGACTTCCTTCATCTCCTCCTGGGCCTCGGGGACGTTCACTGGGACCACCTCTTTCTTCAGTAATGCAACGTATCGTGGAGCCACTGGGTCAATAACCTGCAACAAAGGCATCCTTGTGTTAAAACAAGTCACACATTGTTTTAAAACTTCATCAATAAAATAAGTAATAGCACAGGACTACTAACTGGTATTCTTTGTTACTGCATTTACTAATTTGTGGTTTACCTGCTAACTGCAATCTAATGTTTAAGCTGTCAAGTAGGGAAAAAAAAATAATCATAAGCAAAGACTACCTGAACGATTTAGAGTTCCTCTCCAAGAAAAACTACCGACAAGTGAAAAGAAACCAATAGTTAAAGCATAATATGAAAAGAAATATTTTGAAAATAATTTTTTAACTCTAGTATTTGAAAGCAAAATTATCCTGTGGGGTGATATAGCAATCCTACAGGTAAATGTGATACTCCATTTTGTACTGTTAGAGAAGACTGTTGTGAAGGAATAGAGATATTTTCTATAAGCAGTGTTAGGCGACATCCCACCATCAAAAGCAAATAGCATTAGGTCACTATAATAAGGCAATTATATAGGTAGAAAGTAAACGCAATATTTCTCCTGGTCTGCATGCTATTTTTTTTATATATATATATATATATATATACAGACACACACATATATATAGGGACCACAGTGTTCCCAGTACCTAGCAAAGGCCAGGAACATACACGAAATGGATACGTATTTACAGGTGAAATGAATGAATGGTGGTAACCATTACATTCTAACTTCCTCTACCACCAAAACAGAAGCGGCATCACTTTCTGGATCTGATGTATTTTTCTGGCTTCTCTATTCAATTTAAAATTATCCATGAGGACCAATCACAACCGCAGTATTTAGATAAAACATTTGCAAGAAAAATGTAGACAGAAGCACATGACAAGTCAAATAGATAAGTAAAGTAATAAGTCACTTTTTTCCCATTAGAAGGATGCAGGAAATAGTGGTATGGCTAATTAACCCTGGTCTGTTCGTTTGGGTTTATACTGGGTTTTTGTTGTTGCTATTGTTTGGCTGGTATTGTGCTTTTGTTAATTGCTTTGAGAGCATTTTTCTGCTTCTCTGTAAAACTCTGATGTACTTAGAGAAGAAACCATGTGCAGAGGGTCAGAAAGAAAAGTTTGAAAAGCCATCTAACTGCACCTTGATTGCCACTCCTTACCTGCTTATATTAACATTTCATGCCAGTACTAAATCAGCATCAGCCTCCTTCTAAACTTACTGTTTCATTCTGTCCTTCCCTGAGGTTTTAAAATCATCCTTGGTGGTTAAGGGGTTCCTTCTTTCAGCGTCTACTGGGTTAGAATGATCACAGATTTAATTTGTGACTACTCAGTTTAGTTATTTACGCCAGTAAGACTCAGTTTCTCCTCTTAAACATGTTAAACCTAGCAGACCCAAGCTGAGAAACTTACTTCAGTTCAGTTCCCTTGGCTGACAAAGAGAGCAGAAGACAGTTTCTCACACTTGACTAACAACGACCACTTAGGGCACTGGCTGGCACAGATTTTTTTAATTTTATTTATTTATTTACTGGCTGTGCGGGGTCTCCGTTGCTGCACGGGCTTTTCCTCTACTGCAGCGAGTGGGGGCTGCCCTCTAGCTGTGGTGCACGGGCTTTGCTGTAGTGGCTTCTCTTCTTGCTGGGCACGGGCTCTAGGGCATGCAGGCTTCAGTGGCTGATCTCAGCCTCTAGAGCAGGGTCTCAATAGTTGTGGCACAGGAGCTTGGCTGCTCCACACGTGTGGGATCTTCCCAGACCAGGGATCAAACTCATGTCTCCTGCATCGGCAGGCAGATTCTTTACCACTGAGCAACCAAGGAAGCCTGCTGGCACAGACTTTTAGGCCACTTAACCCTGAAGGACTATGATTCTAATGATCTGAAGCCTAGAAATCTGTTTTTAAAGAAGCATTCCACAGGATGGTTAGGATCAGACAAGTCTGAGAAGTCTTGACTAGAGGATTTTAAAGTCTTGGGAGTTCCCTGACAGTCCAGTAGTTATGCTAGACTCTGTGCTCCCAATGCAGGGCAGACAGGTTCCATCCCTAGGTGGGAGACTAAGATCCTGTATGTCACACAGCATGGCCAAAAATAAAAAAAATTTAAGTCTTTTTCAGTCTAAAATTGTATACAATTCTCAAAATCTCTGGATCAGTGGTTTCAAATTACTCCAAAGAGTCCAGAGTCTCTTCCTCTGAAGGTGAAGCTTCTGCACCAAGACCAGGGTATTAAGAAAAGGTGTGATATTAGGTATCAAGGCCCAAGTCTTTCCCTGTTCAGCTCCAAAACCCTGATAGTCAGGCCTTCACACTTCTGACAGCTTAAAGAAAATCTTCTGGAAAAACTGCCTAGTCCAGGAGATAAATTAGAAAGTTACAGAATGGAGGCTTTTCAACTAATTGGCCCCACCAGATTACCTTACAGAGGGGTACAGCTGACAAGCCTAGTCTTCTCTCAGGGCTTCCAAACCCTCTCTCAGTCAATGTGTTAAAGATGAGCAGATAACCAAGGCTTACCAGCCAGGTATCTGAGAAATGCCTTTATTATCAAAGAAAAACCAAAATAAACAACCTGGAGGAAAGAGATGTTATATGGGGAAAAAATGCCATTTGATAATATTACAACCATGAAATAGGAACAGGAAGTTATTCTGAAAATTCAGAGCACAAAAGAGAAATCTTGGAAATAAGAAAGCATGAATGGAAACCTCAACAGAAGCTAAGACAGGGCTGAGTACGTCTATCAGAAAGGAGAGCCAAAAGATGAGATGGAAAATAAGAGAGAAAAGAAACTAGAGAAATAGTCTAAGAGGCCCAACATGTGCTCAAGAAACATTTCAGAGAGAAGACAGACAAAACAACAGAAAAAAAAAAAAACAGACTTCAAGAAAATTTCCCAGAACTGAAGGAGTGAGTTTTCAGTCTGGAAGCCACATGTTCTTCCAATGCATAGGAGTGAAAACGACCCAGCCCAAGGCACATCACTGTGAAATATCAAAGTGAAGAAGCTGTTCCTGTATACCGTCTCAACAATCTTCATCCCATGCTCCCCTTCCCAGGAAGCCACAGAGGATACAGTACAGCAAAGCAAAAGGCAATAAAAAGAAAAGGAAGATCCACGAACCAGGTGACCCAGCTCAGAACAAAAGCACAGGGAATTTCCAGGATGAGGAGGAAGAAGGACCTGTGAAGACGGCGGGGCTTCAGAAGTGAGCAGCTCTCTTATCGGGATCAGATGTGTGCAGCCCTGAAGGCCATGGCAGAGAAGTCTCCAGAGGGAAAAATACCTGAGGCGTGTGAACATTCTGGTACAAAATTTAGACAGCTTGTGGAGAGTCCAAGACAGAATGAGAAAATGAAATAAATGAGGGAAACAAAATGAAACAATTAGCCACAAGAAAGCCAACAAGTTATGAGAAAAAGCTGACCACCTAAATTCTCATCTTCCATTGTGATGATGCCTAAAACAAACAAACAAAAATCAAGAAGTAGCAACACACACATCATTTAGAGATACGGGCAATTAATACCAAAAAAATTGTCTGAAAGGGCTGAATGTGATTTATCTAAGGAAAGAAAATGGAAGGAAAGATAGGGGAATATGGTGTTCACTTAACAGACCCTACAGAATTATTGGCCTGTAGTGAAATGTATTTCTCATATTTGAACCCAAGTGTACATGGGTTATTAATGTAACGAATAACAATTGTTAACTTTGCCTGTTAATTTTGTGTGTATTTATTAGTAACTGCAGCAACAGAGAGAACCAATTAATAATTCCCTTATGTATCCCAAAACTGACTAAACACAAAAGACTAAATAAAATAAATTCAAGACACATGCGAGACAGGCATCTATTTTTTGAAGCAAGGCATCAGCACAATCAAGCAGCAATACAAATTAAAAAGAAAAAAAAAGAATTTACAGAACACAATCACAGAAACCATAGTTTAAAACACGGCACTTCAATGATTTGCCTTATTATAGTGTCTAAGCGTCTGCTTCCAATTAACAAGGTCAGTATGCAGTATTCCTCATTTGACTTTTATTCAAGACAGTTTTTTTCTTAAAGCTAGATTCAATAATACACAGGAATTATAATTAATGAACCTTTGATATAATTCAACAAAAAATGTAACTTTAAAACTATGTCCTCTAAGTACACAAGGGAACAGGTGAATGGAGTTAGCCAAGTCTTCCCTTTGCCACTAAGAAAACTAGAGGACATGTTTTTTTAAACTAGGAATAATGCATTTTCAGTGGGTTTGTATAAGCAAGTCCCTTATATAAATGTGATTGTGCTTCAAAGCTGTATAACATCTCAAGTTATAACATGTAATATGCTAAAAGCTATGTGCTAAATAAGTAAGGCAAATAAAAGCATTATGTAATACCTTCTTACAGAGAGCTCGCAGCTTGAAAGCAGAAAAATGAAATGCAAAGTGTTCAAAAAGATTCAAGGAAAAAGCTATTACCATTCCCTAATACTCCAAGTTTGTTTGTTTTGATCATTGTTACTTGTTTGGTATAGTTTATAAGCTTAATGCACGTTACATGTTTAAAAAGTAAAACATTCCATTTTCCTGAAAATCTGCAAAATTACAATATTCTTCACAAAGTTTTCACTACTATAAGCACACTAATGAATTCTACATGTATTCTGTTATTTAGCAGTTAGACAAGAGAAAAGAGGACCAAGAGTCAAAACATGTACCTTTTTGTTAAATGCCCAAATTTTGTCCCATTCCATGTTCACAACTGAACGTGAAGAACCCTAGAAAAACGATTTAAAAAATGGCTTAAACTAGAATATTTTACATTAAGCAAGCTAGAAAATAAACCCAATCAATAATTACAAGTTTACTTCCACTGGAATAAAACTTAAGTGTGTACAAGCCAATCTGGCTATCCTGAACAGTTAAGTGTCAACAGTCATATACTTCACTGGGTAGAAACACCACAGCTGCCTCTGTCCAACCCTAGCATAGGAGTTTAGGACATTCTCAATTTTCCACTATTGTTGGTGTTTATTTTATTTTTTCAAAAACACTCTGCTCTTGCATTGTAAGGAACAAGCAAAGAGTAGAAAGAACAACAGGAATAAAGACCAAAAGGATATTAAACCCTTTTGAAAATCCAAACAGAGAAGCTGGAAAAGAAACCGTAACTCACCTGAGCAGCAATAAATTGTTTTAGTCCTTCGACCGTCATCCCTCTTCTCAGCACACCACGAACTGTAGGAAACCGTGGGTCATCCCTGGGAAATAGGGAAGTTTTAAGAACCCAGGAAATGTTTTAACATGTAGGTAGAGAGTATAAAATACCTTTCTGAATATTATATTCAGTTTGTTAAATATCTGAACAGCTGGTTATAGTAATTAGGCAGAATACTAATTACTAGTCAATTATTACTAAGTCAAATAAATGTACTACTGCAAACAGTAAAGGCACATTTGAAAAAAGACACATAGGTGACATCTTCAAATACAGAAAACCCAAGCACTACAACATTCTCATTTGCTTTTCATTTAACAAACATTCAAGGTCTTTATTCTACATATGACCGTGAGACACAGATAAGAGATGGTCATTCTGGCATTCATGTCCAAATGCACTTTATAAAGTCTTCTGGGTTGTAAAAAATATATATGTTGGTTAATTAATATTCTGTAGAGATTTGCAATTTTCAGTTACGTGTGCAATAACACCCTTTGTGTGGGGCCTAAGGTAAACTTGCCCTTTATCAAAATCTGCTCCAGAGTAATTATCTAAAATTACACATTATTCAATATATACTTAATATGTGTCACTATTACATGATGATAATAAAAATACACACATTCTAGTTAATTCAGGTTAAAAAAATATTCTTAGGCTTTTAAGTATGGTGGCTCAACTGAACAGATTTCATTCAGAGATTTTCAAACTTTTTCTAGTCCCAAACATGGGCACTCCATGTTTGCAGCATTAAAACAAAAGGGAATACCTGAGAAACTGGATAAAAGAAACAGGACCAGAAACCCTACAGGCACACCCATTTCCAACCCCTCCCATTCATTCTCCCCAACCTCCAAGCAGTTTAAAATTAGTTTTACTTCCTCTCAATTCTAGATAACAGCAAACATACCATCCATCTACTAGTCCTTCATTGACAAACCATGTGAGTTTTCTTTTGGACAGCACTGTGTTGTTGAGATTCAGTCGACTGTATTCCCAAATAAATGGCTTTCTTATGCCTAAAGCTTCAATAATCCAGTAGAACTGTTCATCTCTGTCATGGTATTCTGTTGTTCTCAGGGCGTGTGTAACACCTTCAATGCTGTCAACTATGGGGCAGGCAAAATCATACGTCGGATAAACACTAGAAAAAGAGTATTTCTGAAAATCAGTAAAGAATTTTACCCTTTTCATCTTAGACATTATAAGCAACAATACTAAAACACAATTCTTTACGAAATAAGAGTTTCTTAAAACAACAGGTGTTATGAGCCATAATACTGAAAGTACATCAAATCTTTTTATCAGACTTTGAAGACAATGAATCAGTTACTCAACATTCAAACAAACAAAAAGGCTAATTTGCAATTTATAAAACAACTGGATATTGGTGCAGTGAATTCTATAATCCTATTTCTACAATAGCCAATGTATACCATGGAAGGAAAATAACAATTTTGAGGAAATTGAGTTTTTCAGTATCTTAAGTAAACTCCACATAAGGAAATCTCTAAGTTTAATACCTTCACAATTAAATGCATTCAAGAACAAGTGTTTTTCCTTCTCTGACAAAGTAAAAGAGAAGAAAATTAGTAGGTAATTACACTTAAGATCGAACAGTTGTAAAAATAATTTCTGTCTTAAAAAACGTACACTACACATCCATTTTCATTTGAATTTTTTAAGGTATATCTCACTGCATTATACCTTCTAATTTTTAAGACACAATTTCATTAAGATGCTACTAAACTATGGCTTGAGATTATTTGATACTAAAAATGTACATCCAAATATACCTTTCCAAATGTATTCAGAGCATTTGTTCAGTAAAACAAGGAGTAAACACCCTGTTAAAAATGAAGGATATATACACACACACACACATATATACATGAAGTGTTTGTCTGCATACACATTTGCACCCCCAAGTTTAAGCAAAGTCACATTAGCAAACCAGGTAATCATTTACAGTCACCAATCTCTTCAAGAGTTACAATTCAGTATTTGTATGCAGTAGGCATCTTCAAAGCATAAGAAAATATATTCTATGGTTATTATATAAATTAATGGCAAGGTGAGGGGCATTTAAAGGAAAAAAAAAATCTGTTAACCTGAAAACCCACACAGAAAATCAACCGAAAGTAGAAAAAACACATGATATTTTTTTGTAATGTTCATATTTCTTTAAATTTTCAATTCTATCACATTTACAAATCAATTTATGCCTAGCGAATCAAATTTATGACAGGAAAAGAAGTATCTTCATCTAAAAATACACATCATGGTTGCTGCTACTGCTAAGTTGCTTCAGTCGTGTCCAACTCTGCGCGACCCCATAGGCGGCAGCCCACTAGGCTCCCCCATCCCTGGGATTCTCCAGGCAAGAACAACGGAGTGGGTTGCTATTTCCTTCTCCAATGCATGAAAGTGAAAGTGAAGTCGCTCAGTCGTGTCTGACTCTGTGCGACCCCATGGACTGCAGCCTACCAGGCTCCTCCGTCCATGGGATTTTCCAGGCAAGAGTACTGGAGTGGGGTGCCATTGCCTTCTCCAACTAATACTGATGATAACATAAAGTAAGGAAAATTTAAAGGAAAGGTAGCAGATCTGGTTTTCAATTACTGAGGTTAAGTAATTAACTTTCAGCATAAACAGGTGAGGATTCCTCATAGTAGGAAGGCCACTGCCTTCTCCAACACTCCATGGTATACCTAATCAATACATAAAAACCAATTTTCGGTAGACTCAAGAAACTTTATAGATGGAAACCATCCTAAAAATAACCTAGTATAACCTTAATTGGCACGTGAGTGACATTCTAGGAGGCTAGGCTGCTTGCCTTACTGGTCATTTAATCCATGGAAGAACAAAGATCCAGATCTCCTGACTACTCTGCAGAACTCCCTACCCGTGTTTACAGAGAGCCTCAAAGCAAAAGCACAGGAAGCCACTGAGCATAATGAAAGCAATCCACCTACTTGTATTTATTTCCAGTTCTTGGGTGGGGTTGAATCTTGCAGCGATAAAGTGTCGGGTCCCTCATGCAGCCATTGTTACTACTCATGTCAATTTTTGCTCGCAAACAACAGGACTGACCAAACTGGCTTCCTTTTTTCATTTCTTCCCACATTTGCAGATTCTTCTCCACAGCTATAAAATGAGAGTTATACTACAGTTTACCTAATCAGCATTGCTAATCTGGTTGAAAACAAATTATTTTAACAGTCTTCTAACTTGATACAAAATTTTCACATTCTGATTTTATATTATAAGCACACTCCACTAGTTTCAAAGTACTTAATGGTTCCAGTATCTGATACCAAGTAAAAATGTGTTTTTTTCTTTTAATAAAGAAGGCCCACAAAACATTTGAATAATATGCTCTATTTTAGAAGTCAATATATCCCACTAATATAGTACTGGTGAGGGGTAAGAGTGGATGTCTGAGGCCTGAAGATTTCTTTTATCCAGTTTTCCCACGTTCCCATCATGGCACAACTGGCCAGGCCTCCTCAAATTGAATACTAGGTGTCTGAAGCAGAAGCATTCTGTTCCTTTGCCACCTCATGCCCAGAGGACTCACTGGTCTGACCCAGCCCAGATGGTGGTGCTGCAGCCCACGTCCATCTAAAGAACACAACTTGGGCCAAGAGCCTGAGCTAGTGGGCTCCCCA
Source organism: Nanger dama (assembly GCA_917880005.1). Classification (NCBI taxonomy): domain Eukaryota; kingdom Metazoa; phylum Chordata; class Mammalia; order Artiodactyla; family Bovidae; genus Nanger; species Nanger dama. Next base: position 630,530 of record CAKJTW010000047.1, on the reverse strand, counting down.
AAAGCACCTGTGGCCATTCCACTGGAAAACAGGCTACTCTTAGATTCAGGAAAAAAAAAAAGAGAGAGAGATGACAGAAAACAGAGTGACAGAAGTTTATCCCGGGGGAAAACATCTCTATATCCCCATTGACTACACAGTCTTATCTATATTAGGGCTCATATGCCTCGTATGAGTAAGAAAGAACTGTTAAACAACGATTCTTCTGTGGAAACTACTGAAGATACAAGGGACACATTATCAACTCTCAAACAATCAAGCGAGGTCGAAAGTCCAGTTGCTAATTATTTTTGAAAATGTAAAGAAACTGTAAAACGGGAGGTGGGAGAGAAAGACAGACTTCCGTAACAATTTGAATTTACTACTATACTTCCTAAATGTGACACTCAAGATGTTCTGTAACATAATTACAGAATAAAAATAACCAGACTCAGAAGCTCAGGGATAAGTAATAACAAAGACATACTTTTTTGTCAAGTGGTATTTCAGACACAGGGTAGCTTGAGGCTTACATAGAATCTTCACACGTACAGGCTGACAGGAAGATTTGGGTATGGCTAACATTACCATCAAACATTCTAATTAGAAAGGCTAAATATTTAAATTGAGAGAATCACAAAAAGTTGCAGAAGAAATCATTTCCATGAACTGAACAGCAATGCAAAAGACTACAAAACAAAACAAAACAAAAAGACTACAGGTTAACAAGTGAGACGCTGAGACCACACACACTTCACATGCACTTGTGATGCTAGGAAGTAACAATGTAAAGATGGTAGAGAAAGGGAAAAAGATTTCTAAGAGATGAATTAATGCATGAAACATATTCCCAAATGTGTTTCAAACCAATATCTTCCATTAGAAAAAGAAATTTTCTACTGAAGCAGAATACAAGAAGAATATCAATTAAAATATAGAACACTAAATGTGCCTTACAGTTTTTTCTATGTTTGGATTCTATCCGCTGCTCACGCTCCGCTTTCATCTGCTCAGCAGGAGTATCATCGACATAAGCCTTCCCTTCCTGAATTAGCTTTTCTGCATATTTCATTATAGTTTCAAAATGATCCGAGGTGTAAGTAAATTGATCTGGTTTGATATGCAACATTGCAACATCCTCCAAAATAACCTGCAGTAAGAATCCAAAATAATCATCAGTTTATCTTTTGTTATTTTCTTGTGTATTTTCAATCCTTGATACTGCATTTGGACAAATGTAATAATACACCATCAGTTTACACAGGCTGAAAATGGTTGTGGAAGTTGTATGATATTAGACCAGAAAAGAAAAAGGAAAAAAAAAGAGAGAGAGGGAGAGAGAAATTTGTTATACTAGCCTCCAAGTTTTCAGCTGAGAAAGCTGATCTCATGGTGCTTTCCATTTATTCTGGAAAAGCTGATTATTATTGGCAGTGCTAACAATTATTCGTCCTCTCTTTGAATAGAAATACAGTGCTTCTAAATAGATGATATAAGAGGCTAGGAAACCATCACATTTTCCAGTACCTACTTAGTGTTTGCTTGTTTATAAAATTATATAACAAAAAGGAAATCTGACTCTAGGAATCAATTCATTTATGAAACTGATACTTGTAAGAAAATGTAGCACTTAAATAAACTTTGTAACAGTTAAAGAGAAAAAGATAAATCGAAGTTTCTTCATATGGGAACTGAGTAACTCTTGGTTTCAGTCTCAGACAAATATATATTTTTACAGAAGAGCAAAAGAAGAAGTTATGAGAACAAGATTTATTTTCACACCATGAAGGTGTCAGGTCATCCTCTAGTTTTAATTAATTTTACCAACAAAGGGTCATCAGTACACCTTTAATCACCTTCTCAAAATCTTCCTTCTCTTTTTCGGGATTTGTGTCATCAAATCTCATGATCAGTTTCCCTTTAAAGTTGACCTGGTAGTGCTGGTTCAGGAGAGCAGCTTTCGCATGCCCGATGTGCAAGTAACTGCAGCAGAAACAGTTACAAGGAGACTCAGTAACAGGCTTCAACGACAATCAACATTCATAAATTTCACCTTTTCGAGGAGAGGAAAACTAAACAAAAACCCTTCTAGTTGGTATCCCAGTCTTATGTTAGTTGCTAACAAGAAATACTGTAATAGAAAATCTGACCCTCAGGAAGGGGAAAAAACCACAATATTTAGTAAATTACTGTAAGAAACAACTTATGTAAAAAAACACAAAGGAGCAAGTTATTTGCAAACAGTAAACCTTAAAGCTAATCTCCATTTTCCTTTTTACTGAGGAATGAAAGGTAATTTAGTTATAGGAAAACTGCTTATGCTATCCGGCAGTATGTCTCTTTAATAAGACCCGATGCGACTGAAAACTGGACACCCGCTCTCCACACACAAGACAGGGGCCCCTCTGAGGATGCCACCATTGCTCTGATAATTAAATAGAAGAGCACATGAAAATTAGGAAGCCTCAGGAAAGCCATTTTACTTTTCTAGGCTTCTGTTTTCTCAAAACCCAAAGCAAAAAGATTTTAACTAAATGATCTTGAAGGTTTCATCCAGTACCAACATTCCACAGATCACAATCTATGAAAACACTGTTCTGTTCTAGGGGCAGTTGACCATTACATAGAATAGAACAAATGAGAGGTCTGGTTAATAATATCACATATCAACATCCTCCTCCATCAGTGAAGTGGGCAATAGCAACATTCTATACCACTACTGGTGGAAACAGACTTTTCATCAATAACAGCAGCCACAACTGCACCATTCCAAGTCACCTAATTCCATGCACACTTCTGATCTCAGTTGATGCCAAGAGAGGAGGGAAGAGTACTACCCCTTGTATGTCTTTATATCATTTCTAAAATCAATCATTTTTGAAGATACTCGTGCAGCATTTAGATCAATGATTCAATGTTAAAGGGTTTATATGCACAGGTTAACGCAGACAAGGACAATGCAATGCATTTAGGATTATTCAAATCTTTCTGCATAAAATAAAGCACCAGAAGTGGCAGCCCAGATAATACCCTAGAAGAGAAAAAGGACATTAGGGAAAAACTAATGAAATACAACAAAGTATGAGTTTAGGTTAACAATATATCAAAATGGGTTCATTAATTTTGACAAAGGTAATGAAAAATGTTAACTTTAGAGAAAATTGAGTACGGGTACAAGGGAACTTTTTTTTTTAAACTATTTCTATAATATTTCTATAAATCTAAAACTATTCCCAAACTTAAAGTCTATTAAAAACAAAACAAAGGAATGTGAGTTCTGAAAATGAAACAGAAATACTTTGTGCAGTTTTCACTGAAAGTGTTATATCCCGTAACATGTTATGAAGAGAAAAAAAAGACTAACAATCAGTAACTGACAGTTAACGTGCTTTACATACAGTCTTAACAGAAGTAATGAAATCAAACTATTTACTTAAAGATATTATTTCTTAATCTGAAATGTGTGCAATTCTAACTCGCAAAAAAGCAAACAGGACTATGAAATATTCATAAGACCACTAACTGGCTCAACAGACAACCTGAGAGGTAAAGAAAATAAGCTCCACGCTGCATTGAGTGAGTCCTGATGCTATATTGGGCTTTTCCCACACATAACAGACATAGGCATATAATTTTAGTCATACGGACTAAAGAGTCAGACAGCGTAGGTTTGGATTTAGCAAGCTGCTAAAATGCTGTATGAATCAGTTTCTTAAACCATTTGTAAAACTGGAGATAGCAACAGTGCCTTCCTCACAGGGCTGATACGATTAAATAAGTTACTACAAGTAAAGTGTTTGCTAAGTATCTGCACGTAACAGGTGCTAGCTATCTGTGTGTTAGTTAGGCATACAAATAAAAGGCAAAATTCAAGCCTTCTGGCCTTTCATGAACGACACAGGGGAAAAAAAGATTAAAAACTAATTAAAGACAATTTGTTTTGCAGTGTAAGGGGATATAATCAAGATTTTGAATGTTTCTAAACCTGAACACTGACTTACATTCCAAACCCCCAAACTGTATTCAGCCAAGAACATGGACTGTAAAGCTGATGTAATTCAGAATAAATGTATTTTATACAGTAAATAATAAAATGCAGAGCTCATGACTCCAAGAAGTGACAGTGACAGAAAATATTTAAAAATTCAAAAGGTACAAATGTTCAAATAGCATAACTATGGCTAAAAACTAACTTTTATCAAATCACTCAAGTCACCAACCAAGAGACAACCATGACCCCTCACACCAAGAACACAAGGGCAAGATATTGGCTGGTAGGGACCCAGGACGTCTGAGGGAATTAAACAATGTAAAATAAGGACTATTTATGACTGACTCCACCACTCAGTCATTTAATGATCCAGTCTGTGTATTTTCCAGAACCATTATTTGCCTTTCATCTCTTTCTGACTTATCCTCTATTCACCACCTAAATCAGCAAAAAGAAACTGTGGAATTGTAAAACTGGTTTTGCTATTAACAACACGTATGAAATAGTTTGGCAAGAACTACGGTAAGAACGGCTAAAATAGAACTGTTTGGTTATCTGCCACTTCCTTTTGTCTACATACTGCATTTAGCACAGATGGGTAAGAATTAGGTTACAGAATGCAAAATCTCAAATTAAACAAAATGGGGGGAACCATCTGATTTATAGAATATGGCACAATATTTTCTCAGTGGCTAAGTTTCTGAGGCTAACTGCTTTGATTGTGTGTGTGTGCTTAGTCACTCAGTTGTGTCTGACTCTTTGCAACCCTTTGGACTGTAGCCTACCAGGCTCCTCTGTCCATAGGGTTTTCCAGGCAAGAATACTGGAGTGGGTTGTCATTTCCTTCTCCAGGGGATCTTCCTGATCCAGGAATCGAACCCAAGTGTCCTGTTTCTCCTGCACTGCAGGCAGATTCTTCACCAGCTGAGCCATTGGAGACTCCCAAGTGCTTTAATAAAAGGCATTTTATTATATTAGCATCACTGGCAATGTTCTTTCACAAAGCTTGTCCAGCATGGTTCAGAGGCTGACACACGTGCAAAGGCAGACATCCTTCAGCCTTAGGGGGTGCTAGTCAAGGACCCAGGCAGACCCACACCAGTGGCTCCAGCCAGAACAGCCCTTTGCCCTAAGCAGCTAGTCATACATTATTATTTTCCATGACTGCCAAGAGTGAAAAGGGTTTTGCCTACAAATAGTAGAAAGAAATGAGTAAGACTGGGCTTTTCAGGATTCCACCTGCTTTACTTGGGAAAAAAATAACTTGAATCTACAACTTCTGATAACTAAAAGGAATGCTGAGAGTACAAATACAAACCCTTATTAAAGGACACCCCCAAAATCTCAAAATGTAAATAAAACTTCCCTTTCTATTATTGGATATTTTTCTACTTAAAATTAAAATTCTCCCTGGAATGAAATTAAAATTCTATCTCTCCTACTGATTTAATAAGCTAAAACTACAAATTTTTAAAAATTAAGTATCAATAATTTAACAACCATTAAGATATTTAGAATTTTAACTCCCGAAATTAGAATCTTACTAGTTTTCTTCTATATATTAACCTATTGATTTATAAAATATTTGGTAATTGTCTTAAAGCTTTTCTACTAAATGAATCCAGTTGTAAGTTACATTTGCTTACCCACTAGCCTCTGGAGGAAATCTGACTGTAACCTTCCCCATCTCAGCACCTGGAAGCTCAACAAATTTCCCAACATCTTGCTTTTTCTCAGGAACCTGAAAAGCAAAACAACAAAAATAGTTACATGGTTAAATGTCTAAGAATAAATTCACTGAATACTCAGTACCAACTATGCACCAAGTATGGTTATGAGGAAAAATTGACTAGATTATTGTCCCTGCACTTGAAGATTCAAAATCAGTTGAAGTCAACCAACAGCATTTAAAGTCATCAGGAAAATGCTTAAAAGGAGGCACGAATCAAGCTGGACCTCAAAAAATAAGTGGAAGTGTATCAGATGGAGAGTGTACAGGGAAGTCATTCTAAGGGAAGGAGTAACAGCACAGGTAAGACTCAAAGGCGGGAGAGGCTGTGCAATGTTAGGAACGCATGTCGGGTGGGTAGGCAAGACACTAGAGAGTCGACTAAGTCCAAACATGAAGGTCCTTATAATGCTGACTTTTATGTTTCAGGCACTTCCCTGGTAGCTCAGAGGTCAAAGCATCTGCCTGGAATGCAGGAACCCGGGTTTGATCCCTGGGTCGGGAAGATTCTCTGGAGAAGGAAATGGTAACCCACTCCAGTACTCTTGCCTGAAGAATCCCATGGAGGGAAGAGCCTGGTAGGCTACAGACCATGGGGTAGCAAAGAGTCGGACACGACTGAGCAACTTCACTTTCACTTTACGTTTCAGGCAATGGGGAATCCTCAGAGGTACGGAACTACGTATCTGTATTTCCTAAAACGATACCTGGGACAGTGCAAAGGCTCAACCAGGAAAAAGAGACCAAAGAAAGAAGTTCAGTGATGAGCCTATGGTCTTAACATGCAGACGGTAATGAGGCATCAATAAAAATAGACAGCAGCGGAGACAGAAAAATCAGTCTCTAGATACGAGAAGTAATAACAGAACTTGTTGACAAATTAGAGGTGGACAGCGGTGAAAGCGGAGTGAGGATTTTTAGCAGAACAACTGAGATGACTCTAGTGTCTTTATACAAGCAAGCAGTAGTTTTCAAATTTTACAGCATCAGAAAACCTTTAAAAATTAACTTGACTACACATGCGTAGTATGTAAAATAGATCAAACCAGAGCAACTCTAGCTGGAGAAGAGGACCTTTTTCTACTGTTCTCTATGTTACATCTTCCTACAGAATAAACAGAAAGGCTCTACAGCAGCCCAGGACTCAATGGTCACACTGGTTCAAAAATCAGAGAACAGAAAATCTGGGAGGAAGAAAGGATGGTAGAGCTATAAAATAGTGAGATTTTAGTAACATGGACTTGGGATTTCCTAAGGGACACACACTGGATGATCACAATCTTCTAGAAATATAATTATGAAGATTAAGGCTTAATATAGTCAAGCAGGTGAAGACAAGGCAAGATTCAACAACAGCAGATTCTTCCAAGAAGATCCTTTTTAATTGATGGGGGTGGACAAACTACAAACATAATTTTCTTCTCAGATTTAGGATCTCAGGCAGATAAGATGTCAGCATTAAAAAAAATTTTTAAGGCTTACCACTTTTGCTTTGGTTGCTGAAACATTCCACTTGGTACCTACTGACTGGAAGGCCTGCTGGGCTTCAAGAAAGCCAAACCAGCGTTTTACATGAACTGGAGCTTTGTTCTGTCCCAACTGTTCCCGCCACGCAGCATTTCCTATTAGCAAACATAATTTTAAAAGCACTCAATATTATCAGAAAAATCAAAAGCAAAGTTCTAGTCATGGTTAATTTAAGTAAATGAGATGGCTTAAAGCTATGCTTCTATAATGAAATTTTTAAAATCTGGGTATACATGGCAATGATTTCTAACACTTGGCATATTTTAAGAATTCACAAAGGCTAACTTAAAATATTTTTTTTCATTTTAATTCACTAAGGTGAATCCTAAGTCCTGCCTTCACCACCGCCACACACACACACAAGGCCAATGTTACATTCCATAACTAAGAAAAGCTTGAAGTGTATCAACTACAGAAAAAAACTAAAAATCAACATCAAGTAGCAGCTCTTTTCTTCAGATGTAGTATCAAAAATGGTACTGAAGGGAGTTTATGCAACTCTTTAGCATCACAAAGCTACCTCCATAAGATACTACCTTCCATTTATGAATATTAACTCAAAAATCAAAGTAGATAGAAATGTCATAAACCTATAGATGAAAAGTTGTAACTAGAAAAGTCCTTCATTTTATGTTGACTGTTATTATAACAGTTTAATTTAGAGAAAAGTTACAGCCACCAAAAGAGTAGAGAGGGAGCTACCCAGCACTCTGCACATTCACTGCCAAGCACACAGGTTCAATATCCCTGGTGCGGGAACTGAGATCCCACAGGTCACAGGGCACAGTCAAAAAAGCTTAAGAGAATACTAAAAAAAAAAAAATCCTCATATAACCCAAATTTGAAAAGTAAAAGAGAAGTCGCTCAGTCATGTCTGACTCTTTAAAGAATGATAAAACATTCTAGCCTATTTGCTGCATCTGCAGTTTTTTTTCTTTTAAATAAACTAATGAAATTCAAGCCCTCTTTCTATCTCTCAATCAATCCCATATTCTGATCTGTTGCAAACTACTCATAGAGGATGGAAAAAGTGATCTCTCAGAGAGAGAATTCCAGTTCACCCCCCTCATCCACATACTGAACAATCAGAGGCAAAGCAACTGGAGTCAAGCAATGGCCGAGGCAGGAGAGATGCTGGCATGAACGAGGAACACGGACAGTTCCAAAGGCGAGAGAGGAGCTGCGGGCAGCAAGACAGGGCCAGCCTCCACAGACAGCAGAGGATGGGGAATTCTTGCAACTAACCAGGAAGAAAGTAGCCAGGGAGGCCACTCCTTCATCAGAGAATCCTAAGTGACTACCACCAGGTAGACAGGTAGATGTTCACATACACAGAAATATGTGTAATCCTGACCCAGTAAAATATTAAATAATTTAAACAGAAACTCTTCAAGAATTACTGATACCTTTTAGAGTGGCCCAAACACATAAATCTGCTAAGCTCAAGGAGTTTCCAACTAAGTATGTTCTCAGAGACAGACAATGATTGAGCTCGTTGACTGCAGAAGTAAACAAATCACAAGAAGACAATTTTGTGGCACTGAACTCCAACCAGTGATCAATCTGTGAAAAGAAATGCATCCCAGGGTTTAGACTTAAACAAACAAGCAAACAAACAACTTCAGTGAGAACCGTGCCTATCTTATCTCAATCAAAGAATTTACCCTTACGTGGATTTGACTGTGATTGTCTGGAGGCATCTAAACTGGCACTTAAACACATATTGTGCTATCTTCCTGTGTTTTCTCTTTTTTCCCCAGGAGTGTGAAGAGGCACTTCAGGGAAGAAAAAGGAAAATATGAGAACTAGAAGCAGGAAGGAGTAACAAGCCTGACCGAACTCAACAAATGGTACCCAGCCAAACATATTTATCCACTTGCAGAGTGTAAAAGTAAATACTTGGAAACTATTCTTTGTATTTTGAATTTTATAAGATTTAGGAAACTCAGAGCTGAATGCAAACAAGAAAAAAAAAGGCATGCCATATTGAAAGATAATCTACTACTGCTATAGTTAATTAAATAAGGCGCATACTTAAAAAGGAAAATGTGTATGATCCTGGGCCCATGTAACTTTTCAAGGCCTGCTGCCTCATTTGTAAAGTAAGAAAGCTGCATAAGATAACCTATGCAGTCACATCCAGCTATGAAATTCTAGGACTCCAGGAAGAAGACAGAACTAAGTGACCCAAAAGGACAGCTGGTGTGGGTGTGAAAGCAGAAACTTAGGAGCAAAGACTTTCTTTCTGAAAATAAAGTCAGATGAGAATTCCTAACTTGGTCTATGATTAATACACTATTACTATCCTATACCCTTAAATAGAGTAATAGTCCAAAAATCAAAAGCCTAAACCTAACCAAACCAAAACACACCCAAGGAAACGTTCCTTCCTTACCTCGGTGTGTTCCAACAAGTTAGAGCCATACAGCCCCGCTGTAGTTGCAATTCTAGCCAAGTAGCGAAGTATGGAGTTTATGTCCGTGAACACCACATTTCTGGAATATAAGATGAGATAAAGTATCACTGTGGCTCTAGCAAATCAGTTAAGTCATGAGACATGTGAAAAACGTAAAAACAGAAATCTTATATATGGCAAGTATTTTCTACTATAATGAAGAAAACAGATTTAGTTGGTTCTAAAATCTATCAAACACTAATTTGTTTTGAGATGTTCAGCTAAATCCAATAATTCACTTCAGGGAATTCACTACCTATATGATGTTTTGATGGTTTTTTTCCATTAATCATTTATTCTATTTTTGGTTACACTGGGTCTTTGTTGCTGTGAGTGGACTTTCTCTAGCTGCGGTGAGCAGGCACTACTCTTCGTTGTGGTGTAGTCTTCTCAACGAGATGGCTTCTCTTGTTGCAGAGCACAGGCTGCAGGCATGCCGGCTTCAGCAGTTGTCACATTCAGGCTCAGTAGTTGTGGTGCACGGGCTTAGTTGCTCCTCAGCATGTGGAATCTTCCCAGACCGGAGACTGAACCCCAGTCTCCTGCATCTGCAGGCAGATTCTTGGCCGTTGTACCACCAGGGAAGTCTTCTGTATGATGTTTGATCCTTCTCACTATTAGTTTCTACATGTCTATTCAGTGGTGAAAATATAAAAATATAATTGGGATATCAAGAATAAAGTAATTTAAAATAAATAAAGGCAATGAAGCCAAGGATATGCTGTCATAAAGAAGCTAGTTTTATCAAATTCCAGGTAAACATGGCAGATCAAACCTCACCAAAACTGTCACGTAAAATGTTTAAAAGACACAGACACAAACCCATCAGGAAAAAGAGATGAGGGAGAAGAGACAACAGCAATAAAATTTCAGAAGCTAGAAAGCAGATGGAGTTAACAGGCCTGAAAAACTAATCTTAACTGGACAATGGACAAAGCTCAAAACCAATCCAATCTAAACTTCAGGATCCTCAAAAGACTTACAAATCAATAAAACCAGGGACTAAAATAAGGAGGCTTGGTTAAAAGTCTACTTAAAACTTACCCAGAAATACAGATACCTCTAACCCCTATTCTTTACAGCTGGGCTACTCCTCTTACCCAGTCCTGGCAAAAACTGGAGCTTTATTCTCTAAAGACGAAAAGAGATGGTCTCTCAACTTGGGTGCAATGTGGCATGGTGGCAAGCTGGGTGACAGTGGTAACAAGAGAATAAACGTGAACTGGATTCTTCTTCCCACCCTCAGCTTCCAAAACATGCTGTCCCCAGCCATCCTCAACTTCCAAACAGGACACTGGAAGTCTTCTCTGGACAATCTGATCTACCCAGGAGGAAAAGAACCAAGGACACTCAGGATACTAACACCAGAAGTTCCTTCAAAGGAAAAGTTGCTCAGTCAGATTACCCAGAGTGAAGCTCACAAATGACAATCCCACCCTGGAGTTCGGAACTTGGGAGTCTGAAATTCCCAGCCGAAATCTTAGAAAACCATCAAGAGTTACCAAATATTTAAAGAAAGCCTGTAACTCAAAAGATAGGGACCAAAATAAACACAGAGATGTAAAGCGAACAAATCAAGGAAAAGAAAAGTTTGAAAGTGAATACATAAATTTCCTCTGAGCAATGAAAAAACATGATTATGTTTGTAATCATAAAACAAGAATGAGATGCTTTACCTAGATAGTAAGTAACAGAACTCTCAGATACGAAAAATACAACAGCAAAAAGGAAAACTCAACAGAAAAATGGGATAATAAAGCTGAAGACCTCTCCAGAGAATGAAAAAAAAATGGGGGAAAAAAATGGGGGAAAAAATGGAAAATGAACGTGATCTTTGAAGAAAGTAAGACTAATCCCAACATACACATAAAGAACAAAAATAGAAAGTTATCAAAGAAAAAATTTTCTAATCCCCAAAATAGGATTTCTAAGTTTCCATATTAGAGGCAGCAGGCAAGCACTCAATAGAACAGATGAAAATTGGACTCACACTAAAGCATATTACCATGAAATTTCTGAATACAGGATCCTAAGAGAAGATGCCCACAAGCTTCCTGAAGTCCCACAGAAAACATAGGGATCAGAAAGGTTTCAGAAGAGAACAAGGCAAACAACCAATCCACGGAAAAGTAAAAATTGTACACGAAAAGCAATCATATATGTAGCTCAGCAGTGACTCCAACTTACAGGATCCTCACAGTGTAAACACTATGAAGTGATCTAATCAAAGTTCTGATGCAACTACAATGGGAGGAAGGAGGTCAGGGGAAAAGGAGGGTGTGTTTGAGTGAATGTTTTCTGTATGCTGCCTCTTCTCCAATACAAGTCTTTCTGTCAGTTTTTTACAGACCATTTAAACCATTTCCATATCTGCAGCCTGCTTGAGAATACCCTTGAAGCCTGCTTTCAACCTGGCTCAAATGCCACGATCCGGCAAAGATTCCTTAAAAGAATCTGAAACCTGGTTGTGTCTATGTCTCAGTTTTGCTAAACAAGAGAATTATTTCCCTTCTTTTTCAATTTTTTCAGTGAGTTCCAAAAGAAAGAGGTAAATCCAAGGGCATGCCATCTTCCACATACCTGAGATGCAAATAATCCCTCTTAATCAAGAATATACAATATAAAAAAAAGAATATACAGTATACCTTCATTATAGAAAAATTTGAAAACACAGAGAAGTAAAAAGGAAAAACACCCCACAACTCCAAAACTCAGAAATACTATTAAAGGTGTTGCAGACTTTTCAGTTTTTTTCTTTGGAGATATATACTTTCACATTTATTTCTTGCTTTTTATTAACATTAGACTATGAACATATCCACATTAGAAATTCTTTGTAAGTCTTTTTCACAGATGTCTAATACTCTATTCTGTGGACTTACCAAATTTATTTCTCATTATTAATTTTACTAAACTTCCAATTTTCCACCAGAATTACAAAAGAATTAAAACACATGTACATATACCTTTCTGTACATTTCAGTTTCTTTTAGACAGATTATACATGTGATCAGATACTTTGCCGACAAATATAAGTCTCTGGATATTAATTTTTTTATATTTATTTAATTGGAGAATAATTGCTTTACAATGCTGTGCTGGTTGGATATAATTCTTTTCGAATAAGAAAGAAAAGTGTATTTCTTTTTAGGGATATTCTACCAGTAAGCAAGTAAAACAAGCATGCAACATTTAACTCTAAATATTAAAAAAATGCTGCTGAGTACCAAAAGCAAAGATACACTTACTCAGACACATGAAGAATATTCTCTTTCCCTTCTTCAACAGAAATGCTGACGTTGTCTTTCACATGTTCCACTGCCAACAAAGCTCCTAAAAATAATGAGATGAAAAGACTTCTCTCTTTATAAACAATGCAGTATTTAAAACCTGAATCATAAAGCAATAAGGATGAGTCAACAAAACAATGTTAAGTACTGTGAGAAGTAAATTTTTTCCCAGTAGTCTGCAGATGCAAAGTATGGCCTTTTGGTCTTAGAGAAGTAACAAACCAGAAACCATTCCCTGGCGTAATCCAACTGCTTTTGAAATGCTCAGTGTCCAGCTGGGGACACGGAAATGAACCTTTCCCTCCCTCAGGAGAAAAGAATAAATTAGAATAGTACTTTGAATAAAAGCTATCCTTGAAAGCATTAGAGGTTACTATGTGGCAGGGACTGTGCTACCTGCCTTACCTTCATTTTAATCTTTGGAGTAACCTTAAGAGGTAGGCACCTTTATCTCTGTTTTATAGACAAAAGAAACTGAGGTGTGGAGGGGTTAAACAGCTAGCTCAAAGCCCTTGAGTAAATATGTAGCTGTCAGGCTTTGAATGCAGGTCTAACGCAGGCCAGAACTCAAATTTAAGAAGAGTGTCATCTGTCTCTCAGCATATCATAAAGTTTACTAAATATTCATTAATCCTTTGTCCTTAATTTATCGAAGACAGACAACTAGCACCCAGATACTGGTTTCTAAATGCCATGGTCCACTGAGGACAGGGCTGTGCTAGAGAGGGTATAAAACAAACTTGAAAAATTTCACTGTGCTGGAAACCAAGAAGTACTCAAAGAATGGTAAGAGATATGCCAAAAGGACCCACTGGACAGCTCGGAGGGGCTCCCACTGGCAAACAGGGCCAATTTAACCACTATAGTAAATAATCTAAGTTTTAGAGTATCCATAGCAAAGAATCCTACACAGCAGATTTTTTTAATGATCTATTACAAGCAACAAGATAAGATAGATGAATCTCAAAAAGTATCCTATGCACAAAATAATTTGACATGACCCAACGTATATGAACTCTGGAGAAGGGAATGACACCCCACTCCAGTATTGCTGCCTGGAGAATCTCATGGACAGAGGCGCCTGGCAGGCTATAGTCGATGGGTTCGTAAAGAGTCGGAGACAACTGAGCAACTAGCACACACATAACGTATATGAAGTTCTATGAGGAAATTTTCTGAAGTGAGGGAAATGTTTTACTTCATAACTGTAGTGGTTACACATTATACATATCTGTCAATCAATTTATAACTTAAAACTGGTGAACTTTAGGCAGTTCACCAAAAAAAAAAAAGAACTCAATAAAACTAATTTTGAAAATAAAAATGCTTAATTGAAAATGATGCAAAGCTAGCCAATTGTACAAAGTGAATTTTGAGACAGCCAGGGGAAACTGAAAAAGACCTGAATGTTACATAATAAAAAGAAATTATTTTTTTAAAAACAAATTGATAATGTGAAAAAAACTGAAAATGAAAAATAATACGGAGTATAACCTATTGAGTTTATTTTCCTATGTTTTCTTTTAATGAGAAAAGATCTCACACACACACACACAAAATTCCAAGTAATACGTGAAGGAGTGGCAGAATGGAAGGTCACCATCCAGCACATCTTACTAATAATCAAGCTGGACAGGAAGCACTAGTGGATGCTGAAACCAGTGGGTGAAGGTTTGACTCGGTGTGGAATGTTTACATGGTCCCAGAGCATCTCCCCACAAAAAGCTTGTTAACTGCGCAAGGGAAAACTCTATAGTGAAGAAAGCTGTCAGAAACCACCTTAAGTACTCAAGATTAGATCATCAGTAATAGGAAAAAACTCAGGCACTAATCAATGGGTTGCAGTGAAGAACAACGAATCTTTTCTGTGCTACTTCTGCCAAAGACACAGAGCCTCAATCCAGTCATGAGAAGCCACGAGAAACAACCTTGACATTCTTCAAGTAAGTGCAATCTCCACGGAGGTCAAACCCATGAAAGCAAGACTAGAAAACCATTCCAGGTTGAAAGAGACTGGGCAGAAGTGACAAGCAGGCACACAGCATGACCCTAGATTCTGATCCTTGAGCTACAGAGGTAACACAGAAGAATCTGAATGGATCTGCACATTAGATGAGAGAATTATATCGATGAGTATTTCCTGATTTTTATGGCCTTGTGAGGTCATATAGAGCTTTCTTACTTGAGAGAGATGTACTCTGGTGTATTCTGAGGTGTCGAAGCAGTATTATCTGCAGTATGTTCTCCAAAGGCATTAGAGGAAAAAAAGGTTCCTTGTTCTAGTCTTGTACTTTTTAAGTCTAAAATTATATTAGCATTAAAAAAAAAAGATGGTAAATGCATAGAAAATAGAGAAATTCTCACAATGCAATGTTTTTCTAAATGTTTCATCTAATGTTACTGATTAAAGACAAAATGTATTCGAATTAAACTAGGAACAATGAAATCAAAACCAAGAAAAGAGAGGAAGAAAAGCAAATAGAACTATATATCCTATAATTGGTCTATAATTCATAAGGACAACAAAAATTTTTAAGACCCTCCTTCCAGAATACTGAAGATACGGTTCTCAAATTCATAATTTACTAAGGAAACAGGTCTATCATCTTCATGGTGCTTTTCTAAGTGACATGAGTTAAAACTAGCTATTTATTAACAATCTACAGTGTGTCAGGAACTTGACCTACAGTTTTCATTGATTTTGGCCATCAACAGCATGTAGAAGGTATTATTCCTTGTTTCTTAAACAAGGAAGCTGTGAAGATGCCAAACAAGGAACTTGCCAAGGTTCCACAACTAGTAAATGGCAGGCAGGATGGACCCAGATCTCCAGGAACCAAATGTCTTTGCTCTTAACCATGAGGTCACACTGTCTAGCACTTTTCAAAGGCAGAATCAAACCCATATCTTTTATTAGAGTTTATTGATTTTTGTGTAAGGCTAGCCCATAATTACTGGAACCAATATGCTAAAACACCATTTTAAAAATATTTTAAACAGCATTCAATTGTGCTTTTTGTTGCAAAAGGCTCAAAGCACTCTGTAACGAGAATGTACTAAGTAATTGCATCAGGCCGATGTGGCCAACTATATCTGGGCCTTTCAAATATTAGAAAAGTACTTGCGTGTCTATATTAAGAAATGCATTAACAATAAGAGCTCAATAAACTGATCAAGTTATTCTGTGTAATTTCTCAAAGCAATAAAAAAAAAAATAGCTGAAAGTCTAAGCTATCTACCCACAGTAACCTTGACCACGTTAAAATAAGCAATTCCAAGTCGAATTTAAGATGTATCAGGAAGATGACAAGTCCCATCTTTGCTCTGACATTTACTACATCCATCGGATGTGTAGTAAAGCAACCCCATCAGGCTGCAGTGTACTTGGGTGTTCCAGCAATTACCCTGTCACCTTTAATTACTATAAGCGCAACCACGGTTAAAATTTTAAATGCTTCTATGATCATCTTCCTCGTTTCCTTTGAACCCAGTGAAACGTGAAGAAAACCTGAGTCAAGGGAACTGAGAAGCTTTTCTGAGAACGAAGGAAGGGAGGTAAATAAAGATAAGTGGAGTTGGAGGAAAGCGCTAAAAGAGAGGGAACGAAGTACTGGGATTTTAAGTTTTAAAAATGTTAGTCTACGTCCTGCTCTTGGTATCCAAGGGACATCATCGCTAAAAGGGAGAGAAGAGTAAGCTAGGAGTCATTTTTCTGGGGGAGAAGGTCCGAAACTGAGCCCCATGTCGCCTCGCACGGGCTCACACCGCGCCCACCTCCACGCCCAGAAAGGTCTTCAGGAGCAAATCCACCCACCAGGGACCGAAGGCGAGGGGCGCAGAGCCCACCGCGTGTACATTTCCGGGGAGACAGGCAGGCCTAACCTCCCAGACCAGGACCGCCACTGCGCCAAGCCCGGGCGCGGCGACCTTCCCCGCCCCGCTCCCTCCCCCGGCTGATGCAACCCACACAGGTCTGCGGCCGCGGCCCCTTACCTAGCGGAGGGTCTCCTGAATTCACAGTCAGACAGAGCGTCGCCATCTGCAACGGTCCGCCGGTCTACCTGTCAGCGCGCCTGCCCGGCAGCCTGAAACACAACCGACTGGCCCAAAGCAAGAAGCTGCAACGTGGTGTGCGCCGGCTTGACGCTGCCGCAACCCTCGCCCCTCCCCCGCGCCGCGGCCGGCGTCTTGCCGCACAGCGCACTGCGTCATCACCGCGCGCCCCTCCCTCCGGCAGTGGGCGCTGGAGGCCCTCTAGGGTCAGTAGGGCCAACGTGGCCAACGTGCTCCAAGCCGGTGACCGAGGAGAGACACTGAAGCGGAAGATGTTTTACGACACTTCGTAAAGTGAAAGTGAAGTCGCTCTGTCATGTCTGACTCGTTGCTACCCTGTGGACTGTAGACCGCCAGGCTCCCCCGGTCCATGGGGTTTTCCAGGCAAGAATATTGGAGCAGATTGCCATTTTCTTCTCCAGGGAATCTTCCTGACCTAGGGGTCGAACTCAGGTCTCCCGCATTGCGGCCAGACTCTCTACAGTCTGAGTCACCAGGGAATCCCAAAGTGAGAAAAGTAAGTGGTGAGATGGTTTCTGCAGTGTGATGGGTGGTCACCAGAAGCCAGAACTGAAACAAACGGGCTCGTACAGTTGAGCCAGGCGGTAGCTGCGCCCTCCTGTGCCCCACCCCGAGACACTCCAAGATATCAATAGCAGAATGATTGAGAGAGGAGATTGGGCCCTAATCAGGTAAAAGCCTAGAAACTACGTATTTATCATGCTCAAAATTGGGGAGACCTTCCCCTATAGCCCCTTGGAGGTTAGAAAGGGAGTGATGTCAAGCTCCCCATAGGCCTCTTCACTGGAACCCATCTTGGCTGAGAGATGCACTTGCACACGTGGGAGGATTCTGAGTTAAACCGAACACAGGCTCAGGACTAGACAAACGGAAATGATTAGCCAAAGAAACCCGGAAGAAATGCCCCACATGAATGCTTCAAACTACCAAGCGAGTGCAACTCTCTGAGTCCACCCGTGTATCCACTCGTACTGTATGCTTTTCCTGCTAATAAACGTGTTCTTTGTTTCATTACTTTCTGTCTTCATGGGAATTCATTTCTGCAGAGCTGAAGGGCCAGGGCCTTGTCACTGACCATTGATCTAGTGGCTAGGATTCAGTACTCTCACCGCGGAGACCCGACCTCAATCTCTGGTGGGGAAATGAAGCCCCACTTAAGCTGCTGCAGGTCAAAGCCACCCAAGATCACATTTGGTGCTGAAACCCAGGAATTCAAGATAAACCTTGGGCTTCACCCAGCTGTGGCTTGAGGCCACTGACTTTCGCTCCTGCTTTCTTTTCTCACTCTCCATTTCACTTTCAAGACCCACAGGGCATAATTTTTGTCTGCTCAACATTGAGGATGGCAGAGGGGTCCCCCAGGCTGTGCAGGTTCAAATGACACTTGGGTGACAGTTGACTCTGTCCTTTGGGGCATGGTGGAAACGTGACTTCCAATCGTGCAGGAGCTCAAAGGGTCTTTCTCACCCACTCTCCCTCTGTCATTGTCCAGTATGGAACCTTCCACTACGCTTTTTCTTCCCACCTTACTTGCACAACAGGGTCTCTTTCTCACTTCATATCTCCGCAACCTTTTAGGG
Organism: Nanger dama; assembly: GCA_917880005.1. Classification (NCBI taxonomy): domain Eukaryota; kingdom Metazoa; phylum Chordata; class Mammalia; order Artiodactyla; family Bovidae; genus Nanger; species Nanger dama. Next base: position 611,905 of record CAKJTW010000047.1, on the reverse strand, counting down.
AAGGATTACCTGGATATTATTCCTAAACTGTGTCCCCGCCACTGCCAAACCCAATGCTGCCTGTGTGAAACCAAGTCGTCAGCCGAAGCCCAGTTATTTTACACCTGCCAGGACGAAAGGGCAAAGGATTTTGGGTTTTTCTGCTGTCTAGTGTCTCACCTCACTCAATGCCCAGAAATTTACTGTGAGAATTTCTCTGCCTCCCGGCCCTTGAGCCTTCAACCCCATGCCATCTTCCATAGTGCCCAACTCCAGTTTCTTCAAGGGTTCTGTTTTGCAACTGATGGACCCCCTTCACTCCAGGCCTTGGCAGCATATACACTGCTACAGACAGCTTATCAGGCTGGCCACTACCCAGAAGCCCGAATTATAAACTTTGTAGATGCTCAGTCACGAGGAATACACCCCAGGGTAGGAAGACTTATCATAGGACATAAGCTGTATAGACGAGGGATCCCTCCTAAGGAAAGTCCTAGCAGCCGGTCAGCAGTGGTTCAAATGTCCTTCCCTGGCCACCTGGGGAAGACACCTTCTAAAAGTACTCAGGAAACCAGAGGTGTCAGAAATCTATGGGATGGTAGAGGTTTGGAAACTCCATCAGGTTAGGAAGGAATTTGGGGGCACCCTGAATCCCTTCGGGTCAAATCTCCTAGCAAATGTTTCTGGAACAACAGATTCCATTTCCTGGAGCTTTCTCAGTTGCAGGTTAATAGAAAGGCTAGGGAAGGGAAAGCAAGTTCTACTGTAACAGTGCTGGCCTTCATATAAGTTGGGGAATAGAGAAAAACAACCTGAAGATGGGTCTCTATAATGCCAATCTGCAATTGCATATTTATTGCCACTGGATGGGAAAGTGGACTGAGGGCCCCTCTAGTCAGGCTTTCATGGTCCATTACCAAAATTCCACCCTATGTGTCTCTTGTAATTCAAAACCTGGGGAACCAGAAAACAAAAACAAAAACCATCATTTTAGATGATCCCCTTCAAAGCTCTCCCATCTCTGAGGGGGATACCTAGCTCCCCCTGCTCCTGACAGTATCTCTACTTTTCCAGATCCATCTGACTGAACCCAAACTCTACCTCCCCGTGTCCCTTCATCCCCTCAGTTACCCCAGGAAAGAGAGACTAGTCCCTCTGTCCTCTCACCAGTGGAGCTTCCTATCGCCCAGGATCAGGGAAGGTACACCCTCTTAGGAAGGAGCAAATGGTGAAGGGACAGTCAGAGTACCCTTTTATAACCTACTTAGACCAAAGCAAACAAATGATTTTCTGAAGACCCAAGTAGGATTTCATGAAGAGTTTCAGGCTCTAATTCTGGTTATGGCTTAACTTGGTAGGATATCCAAGGAGTCCTGTCGGGTTGGCCAAAATGTCCACTGGGGTTTTTCCATAAGGTATTATGGAAACATTTTGGCCAACCTAATACTTACTGTACTTCTGAGGAAAAACAGAATCTGGACAGCAGCCCAGAGGCTTGCTGACTAACTTGCCAGAGACCAACCTGAGTACGCTCTAGGTGGAGATGCAGTCCTAAACATAATTCCTCAGAATTACACTTCTTGGACAGGGACAGAAGCCAGGAAGCTCATGATCTAATGTGTATTAGAAGAGATGATAAAGTATATCAAAATGTCATTTAACTGTGAGAAGGTTAAAGGAGTGACCCAGGAGAAAGAAGAAAATCCAGCTCCCTCTATCACAGGCAGGCTTTTAGGAAGTATACCAACATAGATCCCTCCACTTCCAAAGGTCAGTCCCTGCTGGAGCAACACTTTTTGTCAGCCAGCCCTCCCCTGATACTATAAATACGTGGAAATTTCAAAAGTTAGAATTTGGCCCACAGACTTCCATGCCTCAACCCCTGGATGTGGCCCTTGGAGTATTTAATAATCAAGACCAAGCTCCAGAGGGAAAGCTGAAGAAAAGACACTCCAGGGCTCATGCACAACTGATAGCCATTGCTGTCGGCCATGTCTTGTGACCTCAGGACAACCCAAGGGGGCCAAAAAGTCCAACTGTCCACCTGGAGGTAAGACCAACAAGGAGGAATGCTGCAAATGCAAGTCAACTGGCCACTGGCCCCGAGATTGCCAGAAAGAACCCCACTTCCCTCCCCGAGGCCATGCCTAGCCTACAAACAAGCAGGTCATTGGAAAAGGGACTGCCTTCAGTCCTAAAGGGGGAGAGGGGCTCCCACTCCTAAAGTGGCCATGCTGGATGACTGAGGTGGTCCAGATATTCTAGCTTCTGATGGTTCCCCCTAACAAAGGTCTATCTCCATCAAGGAGCCCCGGGTAGTCCTTGACATGGCAGGAAAGAAAATCAATTTCTTACTTGACATGGGAGCCACTTACTCTGTCTTAATTTCTCACACTGGACCTCCCTTTTCCAAAAGCTGTACTATAACTGGTGTCAATAAAAAGCCTCACAGCCATTATTTTACTGGACCTCTCACTTGACAATGTGAGCAGCAGTTGATTTCATGTCCCTCTTTAGTTGTGCCTGAGTGTCCCACCCCACTACTGGAAAGAGATCTTCTGAGCTCTATCAGGGCCATACTCCAGTTAGGAGGCTGCAACACTTTCCCTTGACTCTGATTAAGACAGACCAGCCAGAAGAGCTAGGTCCTATTCCCAGACATATTGTACAAAAAGTGGGTCCTGCAGTGTGGGACAAAGAAATCCCTAGAATGGCCATACATGCCCAACCTATAAGAATTTACCTTAGGCCTGAAGCTGCTTATCCTAATAAGAGAAAAGTTGGAAGGAAAAAGGATCCGCATTAAAGGAACAGATACCAGGACAAACATGGATGGAAGGCATTGGGTATATGGTTGCAGAACACTTCTGTAACAATAGATTTGGATGGCTAGCTCTTAAAACCTTAAACTTGTTAGTCTATTGTACCCCTCCAGGATACGTTTTGGTATGCCAGGTAGATAAGAAACCATGGGCCAGTAATAGCCTGCACAGTAACTCCATGTCCACACAGTATATGCTGGCAACTTTGGTTACTCCTTTCTCAATTCACTCCTTAAATGAATTTCAGTTTATTAAACCCATTTACTCAATTAACTCTAGGTTTACCTGGTGGCATCTTAGATGGAGATGCCTATTTCTTTGGGTATACCTTGTTACCATGGTGGGGGGTAGCCATCCATCAGCATGTCCTTCAAAACTTATCTGTTATTCTTACCACCATAGCTAACAATACCACTAACTCTCTTACTAATTTACAGAAGTCTGTAGATTCACTGGCCAAAGTGGTATTTGACAACCATCTGGCCCTGGTTTATCTGTTGGCAAAACAAGGAGGGGTATGGCAGTTGCCAACATTTCTTGTTGCACATACGTGAACACCTCTTCCCAGGTTTAGACCGACATTGAGAAAACCTACCAGCAGGCCACCCGGCTTCAACAGTTAACCACCAATCCTCACTATTCAGTATGGTTGGGGAAATTGAAAGCTGGTTCTCTAACTTGTTCTCCTGGATCCCGCAAGGTATTAAAGACTTTCTGATTGGATGTTTCCATTTTCTTATAACCTTCTTCATGGTTTCAGCCATACTGATTTATGCTAAACATTTAGTATTTCTCTATTCTTAAGAAGGCAGGCCTCAGCCTGTTGGTCCCAGGTCTGCTTCTTGGACTGAAACGTCTTAGCTGCAGATTTGCAACAGTAGAGAAGACAGCAGGGCACCAGGAAAAATATAAATCAGTATGGCCCATATGCTGACCTTATTCCTAACCGTGCTTGAGCTTCTGATTTTAGCAGTCTTACTGATCGTTAGCCCCTGCTTCTCTAATTATTTAGTGGACTCGAGCCACTTCCCAAGGCAGATCCTGCCAAAATAACAGCAGAAGCCACCTTGAGGCCCCTTTAATGAGACAGGGTGAACGCTCTGTGACCCCAGCTAGGTAGGGTCTACAAGCCCCTTGCCAGCCTGAAGAAGCTACAGAAGACAGACCTTCGCCCTTCATCTTCCCAATAAAGTTTTCTTGGGGTGTACATCTCTCAGGGAGGATTTGAGGCAGGAGATAGATGGCCCCTCCACCAGGGTAAACAGTTGGAGTTCATTCCCTATGGACAGAAGCTCCAAAATATCGATAGCAGTTCAATCAAGAGAGGAGGCTGGGCCCTGCTCAGATAAAAGATAAGAGACTATACATTTCTTATTCTTGAAGTCAAGGAGACTCCTGACTGGGAAGCTTGGAGGTCAAAATGGGAGTGATGTCAAGCTACCCATAGGCCTCTTTGCTGGAAGAGACTGAGAGATCGATTTTGGCTGAGAGATACACATGTACAGATGGGAGGATCCCGAGATAAAGCAAATACGGACTCAGAACCAGGTAAAGCAAGATGACTGGCCAAAGGAAGCCTGGAAGAAATGCCTCACATAAATGATTTAAACTGCCACGAGGGTGCGACTGTCAGAGTCCACCTGTGTGTCTCTCCATATGTACTGTTCTCTTTTCCTCCTAATAAACACTTTATTTCCCTACTTTCTGTCTTTGTGGGAATTCATTTCTGCAGAGCTGAAGGGCCAGGGCCTGACCACTGGTCTAGTGGTTAGGATTCGGCAGCTCTCACTGCACAACCCACCCTCAGTCTCTAGCTGGGAACCAGAAACTCTGCTTCAGGCCGCTGCAGCCGAGGCCACCTGAGATCATACTGTCCGGGGCACTGTATATAAACACCAAAGAAGTCCTGGAAGCATGTACACCAAGAGCCATGGTTACACGGAAGATGGAGGAGGGTTTTCATGATGTTTCCTGAGTGTTTTCAAAAGAAGAATGTATTTTCAGGAATTACTTTTGAACTTGAAAAATGAAGGGTTTATTTATAAAAAGGCATTGCCCCAGTTTGTCCTGGCTCTGTTTCCCTGGGCTGTGCAAGCATGCCTTCCAGAGGTCGTCTGTCTTCTTAAACTTTGTGACATGTGTGCTGGCAAGTGCCCTGCAAACATACTCCAGGGGCTGGTATAACTCAACGGCCCAAAAAATGATTACAAAAATACATCTCAGCCTCCTAAAGACATCTCTGTTTTCACTAAGGAGTGCTGCTTACATTAAGTATGAGCCTTGAGTGCTTACTATAGCTATAGAGGCATTATCTGTGCCCGTCCCAACCCATCACCAGATGGCTACATCTTACTTGTGGCCAGCCTCCAGAAGCTAAGCCACCTGCAACAGAACAGGACCGTTTCCCTCACCCTACCTTCCTATTAGGCTCTGTGAGGATGAGATCCCTAACCTCATTTTATCAAGTTCTCCAGGTGATTATATGCATACCACACTCTGCCTTTCTGCCTCTCTTTGTTGAATTGATTTCTTTTCGGCACACTGTACTAACTCTCTATGTTCTTGTTTGCTGAAACCTTATCTTAGACATCCTTGGATTCCCCACAGTGCCTGGCACATACTGGGGGTCCCTCCCACTCTATCATAATTGGTATGGGAAAGAGGATGCAAAATCATTGATTGCCTAGGGAGTGGGAGTGATACAAAATTTATTTGGAAAAATACAATGACGAATTGGGAAACAAGGAAAATAAATTTGCATCTATTATCTTACAAAATTTAGGTATTCTTGCAACTATGTGTTGATTCTTCTTAGAACAAAGAACATATTAAATATTGAATGTTTCTTTTTACTGTTTGGCTTTTGCTGAGCAAAGAGGATGAGGCAAGAGCTCTGGGCCTAGAGCTAAAGAGCTGTCCTTGTGGAAAGCACTGCCTAGAAAGGACTTAAGGACAAAACCTTGCATATGTTTGCCTATTAAAATTCACCAACAAACTAGAATTGGTTTTATTTATTCCATTTGGGGGCAAGTGCAGAAATGTGAGCTTGCTTCATGACCAACTAGTTTGAATGCTATCAGGAAACCAGATCTATGAGAGACTTGCAGAATGGAAAACAAAGTCACCTGGGATCTCAACCAAGTTTAAAGCATACTTATCTAAAGTAATGCTCAAAATTCCCCAAGCCAGGCTTCAGCAATATGTGAACTGTGAACTTTCAGATGTTCAAGCTGGTTTTAGAAAAGGCAGAGGAACCAGAGATCAAATTGCCAACATCCACTGGATCATCGAAAAAGCAAGAGAGTTCCAGAAAAACATCTATTTCTGCTTTATTGACTATGCCAAAGCCTTTGACTGTGTGGATCACAATAAACTGTGGAAAATTCTGAAAGAGATGGGAATACCAGACCACCTGATCTGCCTCTTGAGAAACCTATATGCAGGTCAGAAAGCAACAGTTAGAACTGGACATGGGAACAACAGACTGGTTCCAAATAGGAAAAGGAGTATGTCAAGGCTGTATATTGTCACCCTGCTTATTGAACTTATATGCAGTACATCGTGGGAAATGCTGGGCTAGAAGAAGCACAAGCTGGAATCAAGATTGCCAGGAGAAACATCAATAACCTCAGATATGCAGATGACACCACCCTTATGGCAGAAAGTGAAGAGGAACTAAAAAGCTTCTTGATGAAAGTGAAAGAGGAGAGTGAAAAAGTTGGCTTAAAGCTCAACATTCAGAAAACGAAGATCATGGCATCTGGTCCCATCACTTCATGGGAAATAGATGGGGAAACAGTGTCAGACTTTATTTTTGGGGGCTCCAAAATCACTGCAGATGGTGAGTGCAGCCATGAAATTAAAAGACGCTTACTCCTGGAAAGGAATGTTATGACCAACCTAGATAGCATATTCAAAAGCAGAGACTTACTTTGCCAACTAAGGTCCATCTAGTCAAGGCTATGGTTTTTCCAGTAGTCATGTATGGATGTGAGAGTTGGACTGTGAAGAAGGCTGAGCACCGAAGAATTGATGCTTTTGAACTGTGGTGTTGGAGAAGACTCTTGAGAGCCCCTTGGACTGCAAGGAGATCCAACCAGTCCATTCTAAAGGAGATCAGTCCTGGGTATTCTTTGGAAGGAATGATGCTGCAGCTGAAACTCCAGTACTTTGGCTACCTCATGCGAAGAGTTGACTCATTGGAAAAGACTCTGATGCTGGGAGGGATTGGGGGCAAGAGCAGAAGGGGACGACAAGGGATGAGATGGCTGGATGGCATCACTGACTCAATGGATATGAGTTTGAGTAAACTCCAGGAGTTGGTGATGGACACGGAGGCCTGCTACTGCTGCTGCTGCTGCTGGTGCTAAGTCACTTCAGTCGTGTCTGACTCTGTGTGACCCCCATAGACGACAGCCCACCAGGCCTGGTGTGCTGCAACTCTCGGGGTCGCGAAGAGTCAGGCACGACTGAGCGACTGAACTGAACTATTTACTTATATTGCCTCATCTTGTTCTGAGGAGTAAATCCTTCAATTGCTCATTGAGAAACATGATAAAAACATCATTTTAATTGAGGAAAACAGACAATAAGAATGTAAAAGGTGACACCAAGAGAGAAGCTACGTGTGTATTCAGTCCCATGGACTGCATCCCACCGGGCTCCTCAGTCCATGGAATTTTCCAGGAAAGAATACCAGAGTCGGTTGCCTTGCCTCCTCCAGGGGGCCTTCCCAAACCCAGAGCCTCTTATGTGGCCTGCATTGCCAGGCGGGTTCTTTAGCACTGGTGCCACCTGGGATGAGCTAAAAGTTAGAATCAAAGCCAAGGGAAAAATATTTACTGTATGATGAAGAGAACAGCTGTGCTGCTGCTGCTGCTGCTGAGTCGCTTCAGTCGTGTCCAGCTCTGTGCAACCCTATAGACGGCAGCCCACCAGGCTCCCCCGTCCCTGGGATTCTCCAGGCAAGAACACTGGAGTGGGCTGCCATTGCCTTCTCCAATGCAGGAAAGTGAGAAGTGAAAGTGAAGTCGCTCAGTCATGTCCGACCTTCAGCGACGCCATGGGCTGCAGCCTTCCAGTCTCCTTCGTCCTGGGATTTTCCAGGCAAGAGTGCTGGAGTGGGGCGCCATAGCTGTGCTAATAGACCAGAATTAAATACAGAGACATTCTCACACTGTCTTATAGAGAGGGAACCATAAATGTTTTAACACATACTACAGAAACTTTGATACATTGTTTAACATTTTTTTAAGTTTGAAATGAATGAATGAGTGGATAAATGTGTGTAAAGCAATCTATAATACACCATGATTGCTCAGTAACCCACCTAATAACAGACATGAAGACTTACAAACTAAAAACATGAGTTAAATATAAACTGCATATATGGTTTTGTAAGAACTGGAAGAGGAATAATTTAAGCTAGTTCCTAACCTAACAGGATTCTTGATGCTTTATTTAGAAGCCGGTTCTTTATAATTAAATTTATGTAACTTATTGGTCTCCTTATTTTAATATGTGATTTATTTATTTTCAATAGAAAAAAAGAGAAATTCAAAGTACGTTTTTCTGTTTATCTCTTGCTATTAACAAACCACCATAATATTTAGTGGCTTAAAGCAATACCACTGTTTTCTTATATCGCCTATTGTTGTGGGTTAGGAATTTGGGTAGGGTCATTTGGTGCTATTTAACTGGAGATTGTTTGCAGGGGTGCTAAGTTGCTTCAGTCGTGTCTGACTCTGCAACCCTATGGACTGTGGCCTGCCAGGCCCCTCTGTACGTGGGATTCTCCAGGCAAAAATACTGAAGTGGGTTGCCATGCCCTCCTCCAGGAGATCTTTTCGACCCAGGGATGGAACCCATGTCTCTTAGGTCTCCCGCATTGGTAGACAGGTTCTTGACCCCTAGCGCCATCTGTGAAATTACAATATAAACTCTTACTTGGTGCTTGGAATGCAAAGTCTGGAAGTCTAAGCTCTGCTTACTCTCCACATTTTCTCAGATCCTTTCCATGCTATACCTCAGGCAGGGCAGTAAGACTTTATAAGTAGTGGCCAGCTGCCCCAAGAGTAGAGGTTCAAAGAGACCAAGATGGGACCTTTTGTTAGCTCAATGGAAAAGAATCCACCTGCCAGTGCAGGGGACATGGGTTTGCTCCTGGATCCGGGAAGATTCCACAACTAAGCCCGCGTGCCACAACTATTCAGCCTGTGCTCGAGAGCCTGGCAGCCACAACTCCTGAAGCCCGTGTGCCCTAGAGCCCACGCTCTGCAGTAAGAGAACTCACCCCAATGAGAAGCCCGTGCTTGCCCAACTAGAGAAAAGACTTTCAGCAATGAGGACCCAGCACAGCCAAACCTAAGAATAAATAATTTTTTAAAAAATGACCAAGGTGAAGACTGCAAGTCTTCTGATCTGTCTTCGGGAGTCACACAGGATCACTTCTGTGGCCCTAGACTGGTGACCGATGAGTCACAGGGCCCTCACAGATTCAAAAGAGGGGGCTGCCTATACAAAAAGCATGGCTGCCAGGAGGTGTGGTTCACAGGGGACTGTAGTGGGTGAACTTGTGTTCCCTGGAAAGGATATGTCCAAGTTTCCAGTACCTATAAATGTGACTGTTTGAAAATAGAGCCTTTTCATGTGCAATAAAGTTAAGAATCTCTTGATGACATCATCCTAGAAAGGAGGAGATGACTCATGGAGGGAAAGACAGATGCAGACATCAGGGTGATGCAGCTACAAGCTAAGGGGTGCCAAGGATTACTGGAAATGTCCAGGAGTGAAAGAGAGGTATGAAAAGGTCTCCTCCAGAACTTACAAAAGGAACCAACTCTGCCAACACCTTGATTTTTGACTTCTGACCTCCAGAACTGTGAGAGAATAAATTTCAGTTGCTTTAAGCCACTTGGTGTGTGGTCATGTCTGACAGCAGTTCTAGGAAATTAATAAATGGGCAATCTTTGGAGACTAGCTGTTACAAAGTGTAAACTACAAATTGGTACTTGCCATGGGCACTTGCCATCTACCTCTACAGGGATTAAATTATGTGCAGCTGCTGACCTTCAACACCCCCTGGTAGGAATTCTGGGTGGAGAGCAGAAAGGAGGCATTTTTGTGCTCTGGGAAAAGTGGGCAGGACAGGTCTTCAGATAGTTAGGGATTTTCAGAAGCCAATTCTATGAACCCAATTCTTGTATCTCATCTCTAGAAAAGCACTAATATTCGTCCTGGTGATGACTGTTCCTTATAACTAGCAGTAACCTTCTACAAAAGATGTGTGCTCGACCACATGTACTGTTCCTTCACCAAAATCACACGTACACCGACCTTCCCTCCTGCCTCTTTGGAGCAGTTTCTCGGAGCTATCTGAGGTGCTATCATCTGGGCTGCAGTCTTCATTTTGCCCCAGATAAAACTTCACTCGCAACTCTCACATTCTACATTTTTTAAGTCAACGAAAGTTTTAAAATTCTTCACCGTCTTACTGTATACAGATTTTTAAAATCATGCACACGATTGTGTTGCAGAGTACTGCAGCAAAAATAAGAGGTGAAACTTTTCTTAAGTGAAAATGAGACTGATTTTCTGATACACAAAGAAAGTAAGGAAACAATGAACAGGCTGGGGAAACAAAATAAACAGGCCTGAAAAAGTTAAGTAATCCTGGCTATTCTTTAGCTGTTGCTACTGATAAACACTTGTGGTTGGATTCACCCTTCACAAGGCTAAACAAAGCTGATTACTTTCTGACTCCATATGAATTGTACTCTGCACCTGGCTTTCTTCTCCCCCTACACTCTCTGGGAGCATTCTACAATTTCAGAAAGAAGGTCAGGTCTGATAACTTCGTGACATCAGACCCAATTACTGACTTGCCTGATGCCTGCTGTGGCCATTTTGAAACTTTGCAAAAGAAAAAAAAAAATGCAAGACTTTCATTGACATATAAAATATCCCCCTATTCCCCAGAGAAGGAGGCACAGTTCTTGAGGCACTTGCCTGCAGTATATTACCCCCTGCCAGGCAAAGATAGAATCCATTTTTCTCATTCCTCCAAAATTCTGTCTCTATATTTCTTTTCAGCGTTGGTACACAGAGAGTCAAGATTTTTGGCATCGATAGCAGTTCTCTCCTCTTAGCTGTGCCTCTTATAGAAGGCAGTGCAGAGAAAACCATAATTATAAAAGTTGTCTACAAAAGTTGTCATTTATATGTGCCAGATTTAGCAGATACTAAAAAAGAAAATGGTGATTATGTATAACTTATTTTTCTTCACAACTGCTGTGAAAGTGCTACTAGAAAGCTTATGTGGACTGTGAAAATATCCTTAGTGAATACACATTGTTTTCAAGTTTAAAAGGAATATTTTATTTAAAAATACTTATAGGTAAAATTCTGCAGTTCAATAATTCATGGAAAAGAAAAGCTTGATGTGAAGAAAATATAGATTAAAAATTTCAAATATAATAGGTCTTCAGTTTGAAAATGCTAGCATATGACTCAGTGAAGCAAATGCCCAATTTGCATTTGATCTGTTTCATAAGTTCAAAAAGTCAAAAGAGGACAATGTTTTCTTTTCACCATCAGTATCTCATCAGGCTGAGGCCAGCTCTGTGTAGAGGCTTCAGAAAGCACTGCATTCAAAGTGAAGTACTTTAATGAACACAAGACTTAGAGCTATGATAGATCATGCCAAAAAGCCAGGAAATGTGCATCTCCATTTTCAAAAGCCTCTGACTCAATTAAAGAAACCCACAAATCAAAAGAAACCCAGTTCAAGCTGAACTGAACATTACCAACAGGCTCTGTGGAGAAATGATGTAACATTTCTGTTAAGAAATTTTACCTAGTCAGCATGGAGTCTGCTGTTGCAAATACTGTAGAAGAAAGTAATAAGATTAATTCCTGGGTGGAAAACAAACAAATGAAAAAATATCAAGGACCCATTTTCTAAGGTTTCACTCTGCCATCCTGGCTCTGGTGGGACATAGTCTATTTCAAAGGGCAGTGCAACCAGGACCTTGATAAAGAAAACACTGAAGAGGGAGAATCTTAGCTGAACAAGGATGTGAGCAAATCCATGCAGAGGATGAAACAAAGCAAGTCCTTTAATTTCACCTTCCTAGAGGATGTGCAAGCCAAGATCCCGGAAATACCACACAAAGCAAGCATCATTTTGCTGATCCGAGCTTCATTGATCGTGCTGAGCCAAGAGTGACTTTGCTGCTGCCAAAGGGAGTAAATTGTCTGCAGGAGCTTGAGGATAAACTCACCACTGAGAAAGTAATAGCCTGGGCAAGCTCACAGAATATGGACAAGAGCGATCTGGGTTTGTACTTAACCTCAGTTGAAACTGAAAAGAACTGGGGCCTCAAGGCCTTTCTGGGAGACTTGGGGATGGTGGACCCCTTCAGTCAGTAGGACACCAACTCCTCAGGCACCATGGTATCTAAAATCCTGCACGAATTCTGTCTGGAGGTGACTGAGAAGGACATAAAGGCTGCAGCTGCCACTGGCGTGGAAACTGTTCCAGCATCATTACCAATTTATGAAAATTACTATTGTGATCACCCTTTCTCTTCATCGAGCATTAATAAAACCAACAGCATCATGTTCTTTGGCAGATGCTTCTTCCCTTTAGATGCTGTTAGGCTGTCGTACTTTTGGGAAAAGTTCACAAAATTGTTCCAGTAAATTGATTGCTAGAAATGATGGGTTCTCTTTGCTTCATTTCCTTTCCAATATCATAGTCATCACTAAGAATTTAATAGTTGAAGTAGAATGTCCATCAATCTCTCTCCACACACATGAGAAATCCACTTTTTTCCCCATTAAAATTCCCTTTGGGCAAAATCTTTAAGATAAGGTAAAGGAGTATTTCAAACTATTATCTTCTAAACTTGAAATATCTGTACCTTCTAGTAATCACTCTCTTTTCACTTCAACCCTTACATTTTTTTTTTTTTAGAGCTTTTATTTGTTTTTTGGCAGTGCCATTTGGCTTGCAGAATTTTAGTTTCCTGACCAGGGATTGAATCCAGGCCCTCCACAGTATTCTGACTAACTGGGGTCCTAACCAACTGGACTGCCAGGGAATGCCCACACCCCTGCCCCCCAAAAGCTTTTTTTTTTTTGCTTTTAATGACGTGCCCCCTGCCTCCCTCACCAACCGCACTTTTAACACTTTTCCTTTCATTTACCTTACTTCAGCTTACTCTGGCTTTCTTTACGTTTTTTTTTCTTTCTCTCCTCAGAGACAATTATTCACATTAGTAAACCCAGCTCTCGACATTGTTAACCTCTTTCCATCCAGTTTTCAGCTCAGACATCACTCCTTAGAGAAGACATCCCCACTCTGTCTACAGGATATCTTCTTCCTGGCCCCTCTCCCCGGCCCCAGCTGCTTCCCAGCTCTTCTTCCTCCTTGGTTTCCTGTTTAGCCATTTTCCACAATCTAAAATAATTTCATTTCCTTCTTATCTGTATCATATTATATATAATATTATCTCTGTCATTGCTTTACAAGACCATGGCTCAACAAACAGACTTACATCCACTGTTGAAACGTTCAATACCGAGAGCCATGCCTAACAAACAGCAGATGCTCAAATCTGCTGCCTGCATTTACAAGAGCAAAGTCTTAACCACTGGACCACCAGGGAAGTCCCTCAAAAAATATTTGTTGACTAAATGAATGATGGAATAAATAGAGGCCAAGGTGAGAGAAAACATAGAGGGACTTTAAATGGTTGAGCATGGCTGCAGAGTTAAGTTGGTAATCAGAGGTGAACCCAGAGAAGGAAGAAGCTGTCACATCAAGAGGCTCATATGTCAGGATTTCCCTGGTGGCTCCATGGTTAAGATTCCATGCTTCCAGTGCAGCAGGTGCCTGGTTTGATCCCTGGTCAGGAAACTAAGATCCCACATGCTGCATGCCAAAAAAGGGAGGTTCATGTCATTATAGTTAACTTGCATTTTATCCTAAAGGCAATAGCAAGCAATACAAGATTTCTGAAGAAATGAGTGGTATCAATGGATTTTATTTTATTTTTTAAAGTCAACATGGGGCCAGTGATAGATGGGTTGGAGAAGAATAACAGTGCAGAAAGGAAGACTAGGCAGGAAGACACTGAAGTGACTCAGGGAAGAAATAAAGGGGTATGCGTGTAAGTTAATATAGAAGCAATGGGAGTGAAGAGAGGATGCAGCCTTCCAAATATGCCACCTGGATAACTCAAGTTTTTATATAGGAGCCTGTAGAAAATCCCTTTAGAGTCATTCTCACATTGCATTTAGATTTTTTTTTTGAAATTAGGTTTAGTTCACTGTTTTCAGATAGAGAACTCTATTCTTAGAAAGAGGTAACTGCCAAACATGGCCAGTTATCAGGATCAACTTGGGCATTTGTAAAATAAAGAGGAGTAGGCAAGAATCTGCCTGTAGCGCGGGAGACCTGAGTTCAATCCCTGGGTTGGGAAGATCCCCTGGAGAGAGGCATGGCAACCCACTCCAATAATCTTGCCTGGAGAATCCCAGGGACGGGGGAGCCTGGTGGGCTGCTGTCTATGGGGGTTGCAAAGAGTCAGTCATGACTGGCGCAACTTAGCAGCAGCAGCAACAGTAGACATCGGCAAGAATTAAGAGTTTTTACACATGAGAATTCAGAGACACCTGTGAAACATCAAAGTAGGATTTTGGGTATAGAAATCTAGAGTTTGATTATTCTAAACTAGATACAGATATTGGAATTCTAGGTAAAAGACCCATCAATGAAGTCATTATTTGTGGATTAGACCACCTAGGGAGAACCTAGGACAGAATCATGGTGAATACTGACAATCATGGAAAGGGAGACAAAGAGAAACCAAGATAGGAGATTGAGTAGGAGTGGCCAGTAGGGAGGGAGGAAAAGCAGGACAGTGAGAACAGTTTGTTGTGAGGGGCAGGGGCCAATGGTGTCAAAGCCACTAAGACTTCTGCTTTCTACTGGACGGTGGGTGTCCTGGGGAAACAGCACTCCATCATCTTCTCTAGTGAGCGCTATCTTCAAGTGACTGCTGAGTCCCCATCTTAAAATACACAGAATCACAAACTCATTCAAGAAGAACGTCTACTTCTACTTCATTAACTACACTAAAGCCTTTGACTGTGTGGTTCACAACAAACTGTGGAAAATTCTTAGAGATGGGAATACCAGACCACCTTACCTGACTCCTGCAAAACCTGTATGCAGGTCAAGAAGCAACAGTTAGAACTGGACATGGAACAACAGACTGGTTCCAAATAGGGAAAGGAGTACATCAAGGCTATCTATTGTCACCCTGCTTCAGTTCAGTTCAGTCCAGTCGCTCAGTCGTGTCTGACTCTTTGTAACCCCATGAACTGCAGCATGCCAGGCCTCCCTGTCCATCACCAACTCCCCGGAGTTCACTCAAACTCACATCCATCAGTCGGTGATGCCATCCAGTCATCTCATGCTCTGTCGTCCTCTTCTCCTCCTGCCCCCAATCCCTCCCAGCATCAGAGTCTTTTCCAATGAGTCAGCTCTTCGCATGAGGTGGCCAAAGTACTGGAGTTTCAGCTTTAGCATCATTCCTTCCAAAAACACCCAGGGCTGATCTCCTTTAGAATGCAGAGTACACCATGAGAAATGCCAGGCTGGATGAAGCACAAGTTGGAATCGAGATTGCTGGGAGAAATATCAATCACCCTCAGATATGCAGATGACACCACCCTTATGGCAGAAAGTAAAGAGGAACTAAAGAGCCTCTTGATGAAAGTGAAAGAGCAGAGTGAAAAAGCTAGCTTAAAATTCAACATTCAAAAAAACTAAGATCATGACATCTGGTCCCATCACTTCATGGCAAATAGATGAGGAAACAATGGAAACAGCGAGAGACTTTGATTTTCTTGGTCTCCAAAATCACTGCAGATGGCAACTGCAGCCATGAAATTAAAAGACACTTGCTTCTTGGAAGAAAAGTTATGACCAACCTAGATAGCATATTCAAAAGCAGAGACATTACTTTGCCAACAAAGGTCCGACTAGTCAAAGCTATGGTTTTTCCAGCAGTCATGTATAATGTGATGCTTTTGAGCTGTGGTGTTGGAGAAGACTCTTGAGAGTCCCTTGGACTACCAGGAGATCAAATCAATCAATCCTAAAGGAAATCAGTCCTGAATATTCATTGGCAAGACTAATGCTGAAGCTTAAGCTCCAATACTTTGGCAACCTGATGTAAAGAACTGACTCACTGGAAAAGATCCTGACGCTGGGAAAGATTGAGGGCAGGAGGAGAAGGGGGCGACAGAGGATGAGATGGTTGGATAGCATCACCAACTAGATAGACATTCAGTTCAGTTTGACTGAACTGAACTGAACTGAACATGATTAGCCAAGGGGAAACATGGGATGGGAGAGATGTTACAAATTAGGATCCTGTAATTAACATACACACACTACTATATAAAAGATAGATAACCAACAAGGACCTACTCTATAGCACAGGGAACTCTATACTCTGTAATAACCTATATGGAAAAAGAATCTGTGTGTGTGTGTGTGTGTGTGTGTGTGTGCGCGTGTTAGTCTCTCAGTCTTATCTGACTCTGGGACCCCAAGGACTGTAGCTTGCCAAGCTCCTCTGTCCATGGAATTGTCGAGGCAAGAATACTGGAGTGGGAATCTTTTCCAGAAGATTCCCTTCTCCAGGGGATCTTCCCAACCCACAGATCAAGGTCTCCTGCATTGCAGGCAGATATTTTACCATCTGAGATACCAGAGAAACCCAATGTGTGTATATGTATAGTTGAATGGGTTTGTGGTGCACCTGAAATTAATACAATGTTGTAAATCAACTATACTCCAGTAAAATATAAAATGAAAAAATAGTGAATAAAAATTTAGTTTCTGTAAAAAATATTGGAAATATGCAGTTAAAACTGTTAGGGTAAGCCAAATATCATTATCATCATACGGACATACCCTGTTCAAATGTGTTAATGATCTTATTTTGGAAATACAGAGTTAAGTGTAAAATTTTTACTCATATTAAAGTATTATGCAGGATGAAACAAAGAATCAAAATCACTGGGCTGTGAATTCATATTTTCTGAAAAGCTTCCCAGGTAATTTTGACAGGTAGTGGGTTAGGGGATGATTAATTTAAACCAACTGCTTAATCCAATAACAGAAACATTATTTAAAAGCATGGGACAGAGACTTAAAAATAAAAACATAGGCAGAATGTCCAAATAATTTTGATAGCATATATTATAATCTCCCTTTGGAAGGAATAGGGTCAATTACCTAACTTTCCACAGTTAGGTTACATTATGATGTTGTAAGATTAAAGTAATGCCCGAAGTAGAAAATATATCATTTTCAAATAACTTGAGACAAAAAAAGCTGGTGAATAAGAGAAAGAGCTAAAAGTAAATAATTTATTATAAAGAAACATTTCTCCAAAATCTGTTTCTTCAACATATACAATGACATTTTAATGTACTCAGGATGGGAGTAGGGAAAATTTTTACATTACACTGAAAGACAAGAATGAGATTCAGGTAACAACTGATTTTATGCCCTAGAGAAATCTGGTTTACAAAACAGGAATGTTGATTCAACAATGGATCAGGACAGCAAATTGGAAATAAACTTCTTTCACTGCACCAAATAAAAGGAAGAAAAGAAATGTGACACAGAGTGACTTTGCAAATTTTCCAGATGTCAAAATTGGTCTGAGTGATTGATTTATTAAGACATCTAAAAATTCTATTTTCTACTCCTAAGTAATCAAATGTAAACTGGTGATCAACAATGAAGTAAAAGTAGAGCTCAAATTCCATTCAATTAGTTTTAAAATGTATTATTTTTGAGAACCAAGTCCTTCTCCTGGCTGAGTTGACAAGATTTCCGTTCAAGGAACAAGTGCATTTTTAACAGACTGGGGAACTCGACTTGCATAATAGTCATAATTCCTCAGTGTGGCCAGGACTCCAGCCGAGTTCATGTGTTTCACCTCCTTGTTATACTGAAGGGCATTTCCATGGATATCGGTTAACTTGCCTGTGGAAAAACATCAATACAATGTCAATGACTGATCAGATCATCTTAAGTGTTTCTTGCTTCCCTATGTAACAATATACAATGAATGTTGGATAAAATAAGGAAGATGAGGAGGGACCGCAAAGGTTAAGTGTTAATTTCACTTTCAGTTTAAGACTAACTAAAGGCTGTCATTATTTTTTCCTCCTTGATTAAAATAACTTAGTTTTTTTTTTTTTTGCCTTACTGTGCAGCATGTGGGATCTTATTTCCACAACCAGGGATTGAACCCATGCCCCCTGCATTGGAAGCAGAGTTTTAACCACAGGACCATTAGGGATGTCCAGTGGGAGTAGGGAAACTTTTTACATTCCTCTGAAAGACAAGAATGAAATTCAGCTAACAACTGGTTCTGTACCCTAGAGAAATCTGGTTTACAAAACAGGAATTTTTCAATTTATATTTCTTGATATCAATTAATTTCTCTTTTTCTGGAGTGATTATTTTCCTGTTGATTATATTCCATCACCCATAATTCCTGCTTTCTAAAGTATTTCCTTCATTTTACCATTTATCAGTAGCACTTTATTTGGTAAGAGTTGAAGTATGTTTATAAAATATAACTGTGTCATATTACAGTTTCATTTAACATTTTTGTTTTCTGCATTTTCTCCTGCCAGCCCCTCTCCCCCTTTAAAGTGTATTTTTAGCTGCACTGGGTCTTTGCTGCAGCTCACGGGCTTCTCCAGTTGTCAGGCATGGGCTCAGTATTGCAGTGGCAGGCT
The DNA here is from genome assembly GCA_917880005.1 of Nanger dama. Lineage (NCBI taxonomy): Eukaryota > Metazoa > Chordata > Mammalia > Artiodactyla > Bovidae > Nanger > Nanger dama. Next base: position 593,264 of record CAKJTW010000047.1, on the reverse strand, counting down.
CAGTTGCAGGATGTGTGATCTGAGTTTTCCAACCAGGGACTGAACTTGCATCCCCTGTGTGGGCAGTGCAGAGAAGCCCGAATGAGAATGAGAATGGACTGTGATGTATTTAACTTCCCTGTCATGTAATGTGTTAATGAGGTATTGATGCAGTAATGTACCAGGAGAAATGACAGACTGAAAATCGAGCGTTTGAGAGTCGATGTGATCACAGGAGTTCCCTGGCAATCCAGTGGTTAGGACCCTGTGCTTTCACTGCTGTGAAAGTGAAAGTCGCTCATTTGTGTCCAACTCTTTGCGACTCCATGGACTATACAGTCCATGGAATTCTCCAGGCCAGAATCCTGGAGTCAGTAGCCTTTCCTTTCTCCAGTAGATCTTCTTGACCCAGGGATTGAACCCAGGTCTCCCTCATTGCAGGTGGATTCTTTACCAGCTGAGCCACAAGGGAAGCCTGTGGCCGGATTCAGTTCCTGGCTGGGGAACTAACATCCCACGAGCCATGCGTTGCGGTACCCCCTGCCCCAATATAGATATGATCTAATGTCTATCTGAATGTGAAAAATCACCTTGCTATGTATATATTTGTAGTATTTTTGGAGTCAGAAAAAAATTCCAAGTCTATGATCTTCAGCACTAGCCCTGAGACATTTATCAATATTGGTTTAGAAGAAACTAGATGAGGTGAGGATAATCACAATAAATATTCTGCTTTTCAAGAGAAAAAACCCTTAAAAGCATTAAAGCCATACATTAATAAGGATTTCATTAAGTTAACTACGTGCAGACCAAGGTCCAAAGGAGAAACTAACTAAAGAATGAGTTTGCTGGAAATCTACTTTCTTACTTATAAAATACAGGGGTTGGACTGTATAATCTCTAACTTTCCTTCTATTATTTACATTTTAAGAGTCTAGGTAAAGTAATACTACTGAAATATTATATCCCAGCATAATATGAAAACTGGATAAAACCCGTAACTCCCCCAAATAAAATGGACTAACCTCCGACAGCATGTAAAATGACTTCTGGAGCACAGGTGTCCCACTTCTTGCATCCAGGACTTGCAAATACATAAGCAGAGGCTTTGCCTTCAATCAGCTGAATTATCTGTAAGGTTAAGAGAGTAATAATCCCTTGACTATGACATGACTGAGGTACCAATAAAGAGAAACTGCTAATTTTTTTTTCTCAAGCATTTCGATTCCTCAATCAGACTCAACTTAGGTTAAAGCCTCAGCAGGTATAAATGACATGAGTATTATGAAGAAACATACAGAGTACATGTGTAATTATACAGAGATCTGAGGCAGGGGGGAAGTAGTCAAATAAGCTACAAGGAGGCTATCTGAAGCCTCTTCATATTTCAAGTTAGGAAAATAAAGTTTTCCCTTTTTTATGTTGTTTTTCTTTTATTGTGAAAGCTGTATATATTTTGTTTTAGAAAAAGTAAAGTTTTTTAGTCTTGTAAAAATTTGACCATTATTATGTAAAGAAGACAGAAACATCAGCAAGCACAGTAATGTATAAGTTGTGATAAGTTCTAATAGATGTGTGATGCTGACTAATCCAACAAGCAGTTTCATAAGTCTTTGTTTAGGAATCACGTGTGTGTGTATGCTCAGGCATGTCTGACTCTTTTGACTCCATGGACTGCAGCCCACCGGGCTCCTCTGAACATGAAATTTTCCAGGCAAGAATACTGGAGTGGGTTGCCATTTCTTTCTCAAGGGGATCTTCCCAACCCAAGAATCAGACCTGCACCTCCTGTGTCTCCTGCATTGCAAGTGGATTCTTTACCACTGAGCCTCCTCGGAAGCCATGTTTTCGAGTTATACTTGTTACTATTTCTGCTACCAAAGTGTGAATTTTAAAAGACGCATGTTATTAATATCTGTAATATTCATATAAAAATAAGGTTGCCAATAGAAACTGTGTGACTCTAAACATAAACTTGCCACTTGGCTTATTTTTTGGTTACACGGTGAAACAACTAGTACTATAAAATTCAGACTGCAAATACTGAGATGAAAAGACCAGCCTGGGAGAATGAGGAGACCCTCAGTGAACACAAGGTAACCTGCTATTCTTTCTAGGATTACTGTATTCAAGAACACCTTCAAACCATTAAACCTTGCTGTAGACTTCTGAGTAAAAGCTTTCTCTTTCTTTGAGGAAATCTGTGTCAAGTCTTTATTATGTCCCAAGAATTGTGCCAGGAATACTTTTTGAGAGAAGAGGGGCTAGCTGTAACTTTTGTTAGATTTTCAAAGAAGTCCTTGATGCAAAAAGTTAAGAACTGCCCAGAAAAATCTTTTCATAGAAGAAAAAGAGGTGGGAGGTTGTGCAGGATGGGGACTTTGTTCCAATGGGGAGTGGTACCCCTTGGGAATAAAAGAGGTAATGGGTTTTGTAAGTTACAAAAGTAGGAGTAACGAGAAATCATATTTCAGGGGATACCAGGAATATATATTTACTTTGAGATGTTTCAAATTTTTTTCAAAAATACTGTTACTTCTAATTTTCATCCTTTTATAAGCAAATGCTTTTGAAAAATCTAGAAATAGCTGATTATTGCTTCCAAAGGATGTGTGTGCTTAGTCACTTACAAAGTCGCTCACGTCGTGACCAGCTCTTTGCGACCCTATGGACTATCGTCCGCCAGGCTCCTCTGTCCATGGGGATTCTCCAGGCAAGAATACTGGAGGGGGTTGCCATGCCATCCTCCAGGGGATCTTTCCAACCCAGGGACTGAACCCAGGTCTCCCGCACTGCAGGCAGATTCTTTACCATCTGAGCCACCAGGGAAGCCCACTTCCAAAGGATAAGGGAGGAGAAATCAATTCCATTCAGTTCAATAAATATTTATCATCTGTTGCCCCTGACACACAACTGGGAAAAACACATGCTTGGGGGCATTTGGCTGTCAGGATATAGAGGACTTTACATCCTATTCGCAACTGCTGTGAGGTGGAATCACCCAGGGATGTGGTGCATGGAAATGCTATGATAAGCTGTGTGTTTTCATCACCCTAGTGGCACTGTGAGGACATGGCCTTGCATGGGGAACCACTTTGGAAGCCGCTGTACAGTTTGGATGTGGGACGATGATAGGTTTCAACTAGGGCACTGGCAGTTGAGATGGACGAGACTTTAGAGGAGAATTAAAAAGATCTGTAAGTAGGATCAGATTGATAGGATGTGAGGAAGGAAGGAGGATACAATGACTTTCAGGTGTCTGGCTAGAAGAATTAGGAAAATGGCGATGCCATTAAGCAGATAGGAAGTAGCGAGTGGAACACATCTGGGCTCTGGTAGAGAGAGGATGCGCTCCAACTGGGGATGCTGAATTTGAGATGCCTGAAGGATGTCATCATGATGATAACCAAGGGGCAGTCAGGTGAGAGGAGATCAGGGATGGAGATCAAACTGTGTTTCATTTCACCATGGTCTCAGGATGTGGGCCTAGATGAATGAAGGGGGGAGGCATCCAGGAAGGGGCAGGCATCCAGGAAGGGGCAGGCAGGCCCATCCTTAGAGTCTGTAGAAGATCTAGGAAATAATCCAAGAGGGTCCTTGAGAAAATAAGGACTGGCAACAGGCAGGGGGCTTTATGCAAATGACTTATATTATCACTGACCTCTCTTAGGTTAAAAAGGTGTAAACCACAACATTAAAAAAAAAATCAAATGTTGCTGAAATGTGTCTTTAATGGCAAATAACAATCTTTCTTCTCTTCTCCCAAACTGATTTCACATTTTGTAAAAGTTCAGTTATTTCTTTCAATGATTCAGTTGCATTTCAGAGGAGATGATGGACAGATTTTCATACCTTATTTCCTGCTCCTCCCACTCTCAGCACATCATCAGGGTTCATAGCAGTGATGCAGTCCGTAACCAACTGGCTATTATGGGACCGGGTAGTTGTGATGATGTGTTTGCCGGCAGGCACTTCCTTCAGCTGAAACCCGAAGGCACCTAAACCCAAAACTCCCCAGATAGTTCTCCCCAGCACAGCATCTGGTCCTGCCTGTGTAAACAGAAGAAACAACAGCAAAGCTTGTCATCACTTAGAGAAAACGGTTCATTATAAATATAACATTTAGTTATATCAGCAGCAGGATTTTAAAAAAATGGTAATGTTATAAAGTACAAAACAGTATCATCGACAAAGAAATTTTCCTGAGAGGATCAGCTGATTATTCTCATTGTTGTCTTGGTTAATAATTGGGAGTTTCTTTATGGCTTAGTGGCTAGGATCTGGGTTTCACTGCCATGGTCCAGTTTCTATACCTGGTTGTGGAACTGAGATCCTGCAAGACATGCAGCACAGCAAAAAAACAAAACAAAACAAAACAAAAAACTGGACTTCAAAAGTATGGAAAGAAACTTCTGGTTATTGCCTGGAGTCTTCAGGAAAGGCAATATCACATACTGATTCCTGGTCCTCTTAGAATAATCCAACGGCCTCATTACTGTATTTGCGAAGAGCTGTTTTGCAAAAGGTACATAAATTCCCAGGAAATGAAATACAGTGTATTGATTACTTTTCATGGTCCAAGGAACAACAGGGATCACATCACTACGGGAACAGGAAATGGTGATAACATATTTGGCTGCTATAGAGACAAAGTGACTGAAGACGCTAACACTGAAAAGTGGCCATGGATAATGGGGTCAGGGTTAAAAAATTTTACTGACAATTATGGTGGTAAAGTGACAATGACAATGCAACCCCAGAATCTGTATGTTCCTTTGCAGAGCTCAAAGAATTTTCAGACACATTATTATAACAATCTACTTTGCATAGAAAAACATAAACTGTATTTCAAGGAAACTAAACCTGATGCCTAAAATGGTTAAAACAAAGTCATCAAAATATCACTATAGCAATAGATATACAGACATGTATTTTACTGAATACTAAACATGTACCAGGCATGTTTAGTACTAAGAGTTTACATGTATTATCTCATTTAATCCTCAGAACAGTCCCATGTAATAGGTACTATCATCCTTATTTTACAGATGAGGAAAATGAGTTTTGGAATCTTTCAGTAACCTGACCAAGGACTCTATAGTATATAGTATAGTGAAGTTGCTCAGTCATGTCCGACTCTTTGAGACTCCATGGACTGCAGCCAACCAGGCTCCTCTGTCCATGGAATTTTCCAGGCAAGAATAGTGGAGGGGTTGCCATTTCCTTCTCTAAGGACTCTAGGGAGATCATAATCAAACTGAGGCTTGTCTGTGTTCAAAGCCAATATCTGTCATCACTGAACTAGACTATCTACCTCTGTGTACTTGTCAAAATGCTTTCACACACATCATCTTGTTTACCCTAGAGCAGTATTCTGGGTGCTGTTACAGTGAAAGACAGCTGTGTTGCAGGGTTGGATTCCCTGGGAAGAGGGCTCTGAGTTAAGAAGGGTGTTTATGAAGGAGTGTCCTTGGGATCCACACTGTGCAAAGGAGGGGAGGTGGTATGAGTGGGCAGAAGGAGAAACTGAGCTATGATGCAGACCCGACCACAGCTTCAGCCGACCCCAGGGGGAGCCCGAACGGCTCCTCAGGGTTGTACCAAACTGGGGAGAATATATCGCAAACTGGGATGAAATGCCAGGCCTTTACACCTGTCCAATCACCAGTCACCTGGAAATGGACTGATTGCCTGGAGGAGGGGCGTGTCACTGGCTAGGCGGTTCTTTACAGGTGAGGAGGCTGGCCTCAAAAGTGCAAATGGGGAAACAGAGGAACCAAAGAACAGGCACTGGGGCTCAGGCACGCTCGCCTGCTTCTCCTGTTTGCTCTCACATCTACACCGTAGGAGAGGCTGGACTTTTCAGAGTACTGATGGGCTCCAGGTGCTCATTACACTTCAGCTCAATCGAGACCAACTTCATACTCTTAAGAAACCTATTCACGGGGACCTCCCTGGTGGTCCAGTGGTCAAGATCTATGCTTCCAATGCAGGGGGCGTGTGTTAGATCTCTGGTTGGGGAACTAAGATCCCACGTGTTATGTGGCCAAAAAATTAAAAATATTAAAAAATAAGTAAATAAAAACATTTAAAAAACCCCCTACTTATTAATTCAGCTCTCCAGTCATTCTGAAAAAGAAAGGAAAGCATACTCAATAGGGGACATGAGTATTCTGGGCCCTAGAAAACTCACATGCCCTGTGTAAATAAACGTGAAGGCAAAGAGGATGGGACCATGGACTCTTGGTGCCCTGGCAAGGTAAATGCAAACCCCATGAGGCAGCCGGCTAGCCTCCCTCTGAGCTCCTGATCTCTCAGCCTCTCTCACTGTCTCTCATTCAGAGTACCCACACCAACTGTCTGGGTGTAATAAAGGCTAGCACTTTCATCTTACTGATGAGATAAGTAAGATTCATAATGGTTAAGCTCTGATGTTCAGACAGACTGGGTTTCTTTGCACTATGCCATGCTCTTTTTTAAAAAAATTTTATTTCTTGTTCAGAATTCTTCTTTTGAAAGTTTTTATCAGAGGATAGCTGCTTTACAATGTTGTGTTAGTTTCTGCTATACAGCAAAGTGAGTCAGCTCTACATACACATATATCCCCTCTCTTCTGGATTTCCTTCCCATTTAGGTCACCACCACAGAGCACCGAGTAGAGTTCCCTGTGCTATACAGTAGCTTCTGCCATGCTCTTTCAATTTGAGTACTTCCCAGCTTCAGTATCTGTTAGAAGCAATAATACAGTCTGAATTGTGAGAAGTCCTTTATGTGACTGAGAGCGCGGTATAGCGTGTGGACTGTGGTTTAGATCCCAGATCTGTCAGTGACCAACCAGGGCAAGTTATTTGTCTCAGTGTCTTCATCTTTTGAACGGGGATGAAGGTGTCCTTAAAGAATGATGGTGCGTATCAGAATGAGATAATGCATGTAGATCCTTGAGTCTGGCAGAAGCTCTTGATAAATGATGAAGATTTTAAGTTGAACATTCAGCCTTGAAAACTACCAACAAAGCTGAGTGACTTTTCTCCTTGTTGCAACAAATTTTAAGGCATAAGCAAGAGAGAAGGATGAGACAAAGAGAAAGAGAGTGTACAGAGGGAGAGGTGGTAAAGGGACAGTAACAAAGGAAAGAAGCAGAACAGGGGAAAATGAGCTGGGAAATGGCACAGACACTAGCTGCCTGGGGTAGCACAAACTGCCTACTTCTTTCTACCTACCAGTGGAGCCAAAAGCCTAGCTATTTTTCTCACCTTTGCGTCATTCCTGGGCTCCCTTAACTTCTGATTTTCATCGTTCTGTGGAAAGTGAATACAAGTATTCTAACTTCAGAAAGAAATGATGGAAATTTTTAGTAACTCCAAAAGCACTTAAACCTTTTTTAAAAAAAAGGTGCCATGCATTGCAATATTATCTATGAATTAAATGCCCCTCTTTTAAGTAACAGTATTAGCTTACCTTAAAGTTTACATGACACTCTTAAGAAGCACATGATTATAACTAAAAAGTTATAATCATATACACGGTAGGAAAAACCCAAAGTTATCTGAGAAGTAGAAATCCTGCTCTGAACTCAATTTGGAGATTCAGAAGTAATAGTCCCCATTCTGGTTACTTTTTCCTCTAAAGATCTACTAAATCTTTTTTCTCTAAAGATTTACTAATGTAAATACCTTAAGTATTTTATTTCAACAGTTTCCTTTAACATTTCCTGTGATCTAATGGAATATTCATGATTTGGAAGTACATTAGCCTCTTGTTCTACAGAAGACAATTTCTTGAGAGTATAGTAGAAAGTCAAAACAGATTAGAGAGACAAAATAAGAGGAAACAGTGCAAGAGCATATCTATTTAACGCTGACCATAATTTAGGCATTATGTGGAATTACCTGCAAAACAACATGGCTAGCCTCTTTTCTTGGTTGAAATGGTTTATTTCTTCAATGTGCTTCAAGCACCACCTGTAAATCAGGTGCCTCAATGACCAAGCTAATCAAGAACCATGTCAGTAATTCCCAAAATTTTGCTTATGATTTGAATCATAAGGCATGTGTAAAAAACATATACAACACATACAGTGTGTCTGTGTATAGTCTCATAAATACATACACATTGCTGGTATCATCACCCCCAGAGATCTGACTCACTACATCTGTGGTGTGACCTGGGAATCCTTACTTTGAAAAGTTCCCCCAGACTGCAGGTGCAACCAAGCTAGAAACCACTAGATTAGATAGCATTAAGAATCACAGAACACCATAATTATTTATCTGAAAAAATATTTTGGTATCATTTACGAGCAATACCTGGTAGTTGTAATATGGCTGGTTAATAATTCCTGCTATGGCTTTTCCTTCATAAGCAATTCCAATAAGAACTGTTACATTGTCAAGAAGACCTAAAAAGAAGAAAACTCATATCATTATATAACTCATGTTATGACTCATCAGCAGCACATCAATGGCTCCCGAGTTATTTTTGCAGTAAAGGTAAGGAATTTATAGTGATTCAACGAGAGATCAAATTGCCAACATCCGCTGGGTCATGGAAAAAGCAAGAGAGTTCCAGAAAAACATCTATTTCTGCTTTATTGACTATGTCAAAGCCTTTGACTGTGTGGATCACAATAAACTGTGGAAAATTCTGAAAGAGATGGGAATACCAGACCACTTGACCTGCCTCTTGAGAAACCTATATGCAGGTCAGGAAGCAACAGTTAGAACTGGACATGGGAACAACAGACTGGTTCCAAATAGGAAAAGGAGTATGTCAAGGCTGTATATTGTCACCGTGCTTATTTAACTTATATGCAGAGTACATCATGAGAAATGCTGGGCTGGAAGAAGCACAAGTTGGAATCAAGATTGCCAGGAGAAATATCAATAACCTCAAACAGGCAGTTGACTCCACCCTTATGGCAGAAAGTGAAGAAGAACTAGAGAGTCTCTTGATGAAGGTGAAAGAGGAGAGGGAAAAGTTGGCTTAAAGCTCAACATTCAGAAAAAGAAGATCATGGCATCTGGTCCCATCACTTCATGGGAAATAGATGGGGAAACAGTGTCAGACTTTATTTTTGGGGGCTCCAAAATCACTGCAGATGGTGAGTGCAGCCATGAAATTAAAAGACGCTTACTCCTGGAAAGGAATGTTATGACCAACCTAGATAGCATATTCAAAAGCAGAGACTTACTTTGCCAACTAAGGTCCATCTAGTCAAGGCTATGGTTTTTCCAGTGGTCATGTATGGATGTGAGAGTTGGACTGTGAAGAAGGCTGAGCGCCGAAGAATTGATGCTTTAAAAGTGTGGTGTTGGAGAAGACACTTGAGAGTCCCTTGGACTGCAAGGAGATCCAACCAGTCCATTCTAAAGGAGATCAGTCCTGGGTGTTCTTTGGAAGGACTGATGCTAAAGCTGAAACTCCAATACTTTGGCCACCTCATGCGAAGAGTTGACTCATTGGAAAAGATTGATGCTGGGAGGGATTGGGGGCAGGAGGAGAAGGGGACGACAGAGGATGAGATGGCTGGATGGCATCACCGACTCAGTGGACATGGGTTTGGGTGAACTCCGGGAGCTAGTGATGGAGAGGGAGACCTGGCGTGCTGCAATTCATGGGGTCGCAGAGTCGGACACGACTGAGTGACTGAACTGAACTGAAGTGACTGATCCTTGATTACGGAGAAGGCAATGGCAACCCACTCCAGTACTCTGGCCTGGAGAATCCTAGAGACGGCGGAGCCTGGTGGGCTGCGTCAATGGGGTCCCACATATAAGAGAGTGCTGACCAGGGACAGGAGTAGGAACTATGGCCACTTAATTGAATTGATTGATACGCACAGTCTCATTAGTAATAACCTGTAAACCAATTAAGTAAATCAGCCATAATTCCACAGCCATCATTAGATTCCTCTGCGTCCCTCTCTATCACCATCTGACTCACTTCTGCCTGCTAGATCACTCTCAATTCCAGGATTACCATCTAGATTTGTATTTCAAGCCTCTAAATTAAGATGTCTCACAGTGGGGACGATGAACTAACAAGCAGCATCAGAATGAAAGTGAAACAAAGTGTTAGTCACTCAATCGTGTCCAACTCTGTGACCCCAGGGACTGTTGCCCTCCAGGCTCCTCTGTCCATGGGATTCTCCAGGCAAGAATACTGGAGTGGGTTGCCATTCCCTTCTCCAGGGGATCTTCCTGACTCAGGGATCAAATCCAGGTCTCATGCATTGCAGCCAGATTCTTTACCATCTGAGCCACCAGGGAAGATGGCATTAGAATAAACTGGCTCCATTTTTCAATACAGATTCTTAGGCTACTTTGCAGAGCTAGTGAATCAAACTTTCTGGACGTGGGGGCTGAGATTTGAACCAGTTGTTAGCTGCTCTTATACTCACTTAAACTGTCTAGAGCTCTCCTATTTCTCAACGGATTATAGAGACGTTTGCCGGACAAATACACATACACACTACGGAATTCACTTGTAGATGTGTTTCATTCAAGGACAGAGAAAGTTTTTTCTAGGGATTATGAGACATTTTCTTTTTTTAAGCCATGAAGCTGAGAACCAATACAAGAAAACCTACGCTAATCTTTCTTTCAAAAATAAGAATCTAAGCTTATGCTGTGCTCCTAAAATCTACCACTCTGGCTCCGAGCCTGGTCCATTTCACTTCAATGTTGCCAACTTTAATTTGCTGCTTTCTAAGTCTGCTCATCTTAGATCATTTCAGGAGGGAGAAATATTGCACTATGTTTCAAAACCCATCTTTAGAGGTGATGCTGTGAAGTGAGACAGCAGTTCTCAGAGGAGGGGGTGACGCACACACACCATGGGATGCTGGCGGAGCAAGGCAGTACAGCAATGCTCTTGTTTTTCTACCTAATAAAGTTGGGGGGTTCAGTACAGTCTCTTTGGTTACACTGGCTTAATGTCAGTTATTCTTGTGTATGGGACCTTTGGGTGGGACTGGTGGAGTACTGAGGGGATTGGTATTTGAACTGGATGTCATATACTCGTCCTATTGCTGCCAAATACAGATACAAAAGACAAATACAAAGAGACACTAACCTTCGGTATATTCCTTGGTACCATCCAGAGGATCAACCCAGACCACAAGCTAAAAAAGAGAACGTGTCCAAATTAAGCATATAAAATTTTAAAAAGTGGAAATAGCCTGATGGTCCAGTGGTTAGGACTCCTCACTTCCAATGCCATGGGTCCAGGTTTGATTGCTGGTTGGGGAACTAAGATCCTGCTAGCCTCACAGGACAGCCAAAAAACCCCAGAAATTAAAACAACAACAAAAAAGGATTTAAATAGATAAACTAAAAACTATCTTTTTCATTTCCGCAATTATGGGAGGCTTAAGCCAACGTCATCAGTTTTGTAATAATCAAAGAAAAATAGTAAAAAAAAGTATTTTGTAATCAAAGATACACAACACTATAAATCAACTGTACTTCAATAAAATCTTTTACAATATAAAATGCTGAACTGGTGAAAGTTTATTGTCACCTAAGCAACTACAACACATTGCCATGAACATCTTGAGCTCCAGACTGTGATGCAAGGAAAACATTAAAGTGGCACCAAAAATGTGTTGTGTGGATACTACTCATTTTTATATATAAATGCTGATTTAGAAAAAATGACAGTTTGACTATCTTAAGGACACAGTGTATATATGGCCAAGAAAAATGAATTGTTTATAAGACTGAAATAGAATAGACAAGAAATCCTCTCTTCTCAGGACTTTTGATATGATTCAGGATACGCAGTCATGAACCACTAGAATTACAACACTTGATGTGAATTTATGAGGGCATATTTCTGATGGAAGACATCATGTCTTTTCTTTCTATACTCCCTATCACAGAACAAAGCACCTTACTCATAGTATGTGCTCAACGAATGTGTATTAAATAAACTAAAACGGAACATTAAAGAAGTATGATAGCTATCTGAAGTCACAGATTTAATTTAAGCAACTATAAAAGGGGAATAATTTTTACGGCCGTCCAAAAATAAAAGGCTGGGATCCATTTCATCACTTTCCAGTTCCAATTACCCATGAAAAATTTTACTATCAAATCTACCAAATAACAAATTAGATTTTCTCCCTAAAAGTATCATCATCATCATCATTATTATTATTGGCCATACCATGCAGCTTGTGGTATCTTAGTTCCCCGACCAGAGACTGAACCTGGGCCCCAGCAGTGGAAGCACAGAGCCCCTAACCACTGGACCACCAGGAATTCTCCCAAATGTATTTTTAGTAACAGTTTTAGACTGAAGAGGAAATCAATAGAATAAGAAAATGAACTTAAAATTAATAGGTGAGACATTCCATATGGTTGCCAGACATTTCTATGTTGGCTCTAAAAGATTTCAGGTTCCTGGTTGCCCTGTTTTTTATAACTACCGACTTTTTATTATGATGGCAGATTTTATTTCCTTTACTACAACAAAAACAGAAGATTAATAGAGAGGTAAGTAATAGTATGGGACATACATCTTCCTCCTTGATAGCGCTGTACTGTGACGGGCACGGCTGCTTCAGTATCTCCTCCCACTGACCGTCTTCAATCAGCTCTTGATCCACGTCTTCAGGAGGCAGATCCTAAAGCAGGGAATACCGGTGATGACCGAAGCTATTTCCTGTTTACAGAATACCCTCTGTCTCAGTAACAAGTAACACAGCATCATAGGTTTCACTAGTTCTTTCTGTTTACCATTTCTATTTGGAGCTTTTAAAGCTAACGGAATAAAATTGCAAAAACAAATCACATATGGCTCATCAAAGATGATTACAAAGCGTCCTGACTTCATTATCCTGAACAAGGATTAAAAACAAGAGAATGTTCAAGTATTATACACTTATCTACACAAGTGGCCCTGATATCAGCTATGTCTTACTCTCAAATATATGAAATGTCAGCTCCTTCACCTTCACAGTGTTAGTCTTTGAATAAATAGGCAAGGAAGTGTTACTTGGGGAAAAAAAAAAAAACACCAAAAAAACAGGAACAAAACTCATTTTATTTCCAAGTTGGAGAATTCTGCTCATCTTATACTTTGTACGTGGAATGTAATAAGCATAACCATATTGTCTGTGGTCAAGAACTGAGACGTCTGGTCTAGAAATAGACCAAAATATTAAAAGCAGACATTTCCTGAAAGTCCAAGGAACATCACAGTTATTTTTATGTTATGTTAAAACACAAAAATATACTGCTTGCAATCATAAAAGTAGTGTATAAAAAGTGACAATGACAAAGCCGTATGGTGAACAGGGATTAACTGAAAGCAACCATGGCAGCCCTGGCAAGCCTCACCTCTTCCCCTATAATTGTTAGTTTGGGGAACTTCCGAGCCAGTGAAGAACATATGCTCACTTGAACTAACCGGTCAGCCTTGGTCTGCAGGTCTGTTGCACAGGTCTGCAACAAAGAAAGTACATTTCAGCAGAACTAATACAGTTGTTCTTTGATGTCTCATGTGATTATCTATATCCATTTAAATTACAGTCTGTTTTAAGACTGATGGAGCTTAACATCATATGAGTCAGCTAGTTTCTTGGCTTGGTTTTCCTCATGGGACTTCTAGTGGCTAAAGTTTGGAAACGAACTTTTAAATTATTTAGAACATTTTTCTGCCCCAGCTCACAAATTCCTTTTATCAGATCTCTACATTAATCTTTTGCTCAAGCAGGTTGACAGGAAATTTATACATTTTTTAAGGCACTTAACAGTATTCTAATATGGATTCTTCTATAAATTTCACTCACTTAGTCCTTGGAAGAAAAGTTATGACCAACCTAGATAGTATATTCAAAAGTAGAGACATTACTTTGCAGACTAAGGTCCATCTAGTCAAGGCTATGGTTTTTCCAGTGGTCATGTATGGATGTGAGAGTTGGACTGTGAAGAAAGCTGAGCGCCGAAGAATTGATGCTTTTGAACTGTGGTGTTGGAGAAGACTCTTGAGAGTCCCTTGGACTGCAAGGAGATCCAACCAGTCCATTCTGAAGGAGATCAACCCTGCGATTTCTTTGGAAGGAATGATGCTAAAGCTGAAACTGCAGTACTTTGGCCACCTCATGCGAAGAGTTGATTCACTGGAAAAGACTGATGCTGGGAGGGATTGGGGGCAGGAGGAGAAGGGGACGACAGAGGATGAGATGGCTGGATGGCATCATGGACTCGATGGACATGAGTCTGAGTGAACTCCGAGAGATGGTAATGAACAGGGAGGCCTGGCGTGCTGCGATTCATGGGGTCACAAAGAGTTGGACACGACTGAGCGACTGAACTGAACTGAATCCTAATTCTAATAATTCAAGAGGTCCTCAGAATGATTATTTCTTATTTCAAAATTCTTATTTTAAAACTATAAAAATTATGAAAGTGAACAGCAGAAATATTTACTACCTAACTCACCTATGGCATTCAACTCAATCCACATGTCGTAAAATCACACTTGTGAAACACAGTGACCGTTTTTTTATCTTGTTTTCAACCAGTTAGGATATGTCGCAATTTATACATGCCTGTTTAGGTAGATTTACAGATTGAGAGTTGGACTGTGAAGAAAGCTGAGTGCTGAAGAATTGATGCTTTTGAACTGTGGTGTTGGAGAAGACTCTTGAGAGTCCCTTGGACTGCAAGGAGATCCAACCAGTCCATTCTGAAGATCAGCTCTGGGATTTCTTTGGAAAGAATGATGCTAAAGCTGAAACTCCAGTACTTTGGCCACCTCATGTGAAGAGTTGACTCATTGGAAAAGACTCTGAGGCTGGGAGGGATTGGGGGCAGGAGGAGAAGGGGACGACCGAGGATGAGATGGCTGGATGGCATCACTGACTCGATGGACGTGAGTCTGAGTGAACTCCCGGAGTTGGTGATGGACAGGGAGGCCTGGCGTGCTGAGACTCATGGGGTCGCAAAGAGTCGGACACAACTGAGTGACTGAACTGAACTGAACAGATTATCTTCAACAGGAAAAACTTTGGTAATACTTTGTAATGAGATAAGGAATGATTGTGAAAATCAAATTTTTTTCTGCAACACTGAAGTTTGCTGCTTATCTCAATGCAAAGAACAATTCTGCTAGAATGCAGTGCTGCCAAGGCAGAGAACTCTGTTCTATTTCCTAAAGTACTGTGCCTGGCCCATAGTAGGTGCTCTGTAAGTAACTGTGGAATGAAACTACTAGAAAGGTTTGTTGAAATTGAAGATTACTCACTTAGCAGTCAAGGTAAAGGACCACTGCTTCAGAGGGAAAGACGCAATGACAGTCATTCAACTCTATGAGGAAAGCTATCCCAAATGCTCGCTAGGTAAGACATTTCCTGCTCTTTTCTACTGACACAGTGCCAGACCTCACCATTCTGGATATTTTGTGTGAAAAATCTGATTTTGTCCTGTCTCTTTTAAAATGAGGTGTAAGCAAGTGGACATAAAGTACCAAGAGTATCTGACCAGTAGAGAGGACAGTGACGTTATTATTTTCTTTTCTTTCTTTTTTAAAAAAATATGTATTTATTTATTTGGCTGTGCCAGGTCTTAGCCGCAGCATGCAGGATCTTTGATCTTTGTTGCAGCGTGTAAATCCTTTTAGCTATGGCAAGCTAACCCTTAGCTGCAGCAGGCAGGATCTTTGATCTTTGTTGCAACATGTAAACCCTTTTAGCTATGTCAAGCTAACCCTTAGCTGCAGCAGGCAGGATCTTTGATCTTTGTTGCAGCGTGTAAATACTTTTAGTTATGGCAAGCTAACCCTTAGCTGCAGCATGTGGGATCTAGTTCCTCGACCAAGGATCAAACCTGTGTCCCCTTCATCGGAAGTGCAGAGTCCTGGCCGCTGTATCACCAAGGAAGTCCCTATTATCTCTTTTTCTAACTTGAACACTGTACTTCTATTACTCTTTAGCTATACACTACAAAGTGGCCCATCTAATATAATCACAACAGAAAATCAATTTAAACAAAGTGACGCTAAGGGGAAAATATGCAAAGATATGATCCAAAATATTGGCAGTGGTGGCCTGATAGATGATTTTGTACTTTTTGCTAATTTTTTCCACTATGTTTCATAATAGAGAAAACGATAAGAAAGAAAAGATAGCAAGATCAGTAGCCTTCTAAAGTAGCTGTTTTACACTGTTAATCTGTCACTGAGCATGTATGTGATCAACTAAAATCTCTTTTCAAACAAATTTGAATCAGACTCACTCCTAAGCACTTGAACACAGAATATGGGACTCTATAATTATTCCTATTGTAATATCTTGTTGAATTTGGCCCATCTTTCTCAGAGTTGGCAACTATTTCGAATACTTATTCTGTGATCCAATACATTAACTAGCCCTCCCAGCTTCATTTTTATTGACAAATTTGATCAGCATCCTTTTTTTCAGCCTCCTCTTCAACAACACTTTGGGAAATATGCATTCGATAAAGTTTTTATACTGTATTTAAGTTAATGGCTAAAGAGAGAAAGACAGTTAAGAGCAGAATCTTCTGATCTGTCACCAATGACCCTTTTCCAGGGTGAAACTGAATAATGAAAAAAACTGGAGGCAACATTGACAGTGTTCAGAGTTTATGAGTACATCAACCAAGGTTCAGGATAAGGGATGGAAAATGTAATTTATATATTATAAAAAATGAGTACTTTCTGAAAATGGAAAATGAGGTATTATAATATTTTTTAAAGGTTGGTTCAAAATCAATTTTGACTTCAAGATCAAAATACCCTATATATCTCTTTCCTATACTATTAAGCCCACGAATCTATCAAAAAAGAAATGAGATTTATTTTACTTGTTCTTGTGATTTTTAGTCTTAATTTTTAAAAGAAGTTATGCTAAAAATCTTATAATTAGTTCACAGGAAGTTATTTCTAAGTTTTTTTTTACTTGTATATAAGGTCCTTATTTTTTAATGTAAGTAGCCTTAAGTAGATGCTTGACTTATCATAAAGTAGTATTTTAACTACATCTCTATTTCAAACCATCAAAATGTTTATAATATCATAAAACTTTCCCACTTTTGTAAAACTACAATCAATCTTTCTTAAAGATTATGACGAGAAGTCAAATTTGTAATGTGAAATAACAAATCTTGTGAAAGAAATTGTTTTAAACTAGAACACATGCAGGGTGAGACTTCTTTTAAGAATCAACTACCATTCTAAACTTAATTCACCCAAGTTTTTAGTTATCATACTGGAAAGAAAAACTTTGCTTTAGGTGTCTTCTCCATGAAGAAAAAAAAAAGAATCGAAAGCTTTGAATATAAGGGATATTTATTTAAATATCAGATTTGACCAAATATGTCAAGTTCACTAAGGATAGCATGACTCTATCTGAAGTAGATTATTTCAGTATATGAAGCTTGGTTCCAGTGCTCTGAAGCTGGACAGTGGTCAGAAGACCCAGTTATACAAATGAAAGCTTTGGATGTAGGAAGTCTGGAGTCCTTTTCAGAGCTGAAATGGAAACCATTTGAACTAAGGGTCTTGCAGTCTCCATAAGGAAGCCACTGACTACTTCAACTATTGAGTGTGTCTAGATTAGTACATCCTTTTACCTAAACCTCAAGGAACAATAATGGAGGTGGTATGAAATGAGATGAGACTTTCAGTACCTTCTCAATGATACCCAGGTCTCCTTCGGCGATAACACGCCTGACTATCGTTCCTGCCTTTTGAGCAATAGAATATGCCGAAGCCACCAACCGCATCAACACAGTGGGACTGGATGCCATGATGGGCCCTAAAGGGAAATCAAGAGAAATGTTACTTTCAAAACCAGCTGCTGGTTTCATTTACCTGAATTCAATTCAACACATAGATATTGAGCTCTTCCTTGGGACTGCTTCAATTAACTGTGTGGATTCTCTAATAAACATCTACTGAAAGAGACTTGGGAAAAGGCTCCATTTCAGCATCAGCTCTCCCAATAAATTCAGCAGTATTCTTTTTCTCAGCAGGTGGGACACTTTGAGGCATAGAGGTAACTGGTTTAGGCCTATGAGCATGTGAAATGTTTGATGTATGATGTGTGTAATCTGCAAATGCTGTGCATTAAAAGGTGGTTCAGGGGCTAAAAATATACTATGTGCCCTAATGAGAGCTAATATTTTGTTGGGCTGCAAGTGAGATGCTGTAACCTAACTTCTATAAAACAGGTAATGCCAAGAGAGGGGTGAATAGCATAAGGGATGTGTGTGTACGTGGGAAGTGTGTGTGTATGTGTGTATGTTTAGTTGTATCCAACTCTGCGACCCCCTGGACTGTTGCCCGTCAGGCTTCTCTGTTCATGAAATTTTCCTCGAAAAATACTGGGGTGGGTTGCCATTTCCTACCAGGAATCTTCTCAACCCAGGAATAGAACTCAAGTCTCCTGCATCTCCTGCACTGACAGGCGGATTCTTTACCACTGTGTCTCCTGGGAAGCCCTTATGTGGGACGCATTAATAGTTTAAAAGGGGAGGGGTTGCATGCGATTACATTTAGTTTCTGAAACCCAATGAATATTCCTTTAGACATTAAATAAAATTTCACCCGCTGGTTATTTACTACCCCTCTCACCAGGGGCTTCCCTGGTGACTAGAATGGTAAAGAATCTGCCTGCAGTGCAGGAGGCCCAGGTTCAATCCCTGGGTAGGGAAAATCCCCTGGAGAAGGGAATGGCAATCCACTCCAGTATCCTTGCCTGGAAAATTCCATGGGATCGAAAAGAGTCAGACACAACTGAGCAACTAACACTTCAGCAGCAGCCAAATAGAACAAATAGCATGGTCACAGGAGTGAAGACCAACCATCTGGGAAAGTGAGGAGTGTCATGTAGGCCCTGGCCCAACAAAAAATATGGAAAAACAGTCTTTAGGATCAACTATGGGACTTCCCTTCTAGCTCAGTCGGTAAAGAATCTGCCTGCCTGCAATGCAGGAGATCAGGGTTTAATCCCTGCGTTGGGAAGATCCTCTGGAGAAGGAAATGGCAACCCATTCCAGTATTCTTGCCTGGAGGATCTCATGGACAGAGGAGCCTGACAGGCTACAGTCCATGGGGTGACAAGAGTCGGACACAACTTAGCAACTAAACCATCACCACCAGGATCAAATATATTCCTCTTTGAAAATACAGATTCAAATCCTGCAATCTTACTGACTTTTAAAAAATTATAGTTGACTGACAACGTTGTATTAATTTCTGCTGTAGAGCAAAGTGATCCAGTTATACATATACATTCTTCTGTACACTCTTATTGATGGTTTTGATGCTGAAATACACTACTCATGTCTCCTCTGAGGCTGAATCACTTACTTCCGCATTTGCTGAAAGGGCCACCCACAGATGGCCTTTAGCTGCCACCTTTCTTTGGGAATTTATCTGAGAAAGGGTCATTTCACCCACAAGTGGTCAACAGGCACTGCTCACTCCACCTGGGCTGCTGCCCCAATTCCAACGGGCCATCCTAGCTTCCAGATGCCCACTGGGTGGGCTGAGCCTTAGCTGGGGCTGCACCACCGCCCAGCTTCCCACCCCCACCGCCCGCTGGCTCACTCCCACTTCCTTCAAACTTCCCATGAGGAATCCAGAGAACACTCCCTAATGAACCTCTTGTGCTTAATCCTTGTACTTTTTCTTGTATTTTGGGCTTAGGGGGAACCAATCTGGGACAAAAATTCTCTCACTTCTAACCCAATCAAGTCACCATGATTTCAATGCAATAAGGGAACACAACACAGGATAGAAAGGACATTATTAACCTCAATTCAGCAATAGCCATCATTTCCCCACCAATTTCTGACTGCATATTTAATCTGATGCACTTTTTAACCTCTTGACACCTTTTTTCTATCACTCACATTCTGTTCACAGGGGTTATGAACATAATTGAAACAATAAACATGTGAAATAGCTGAAACCCCTCAGAAGGAAGACAACTGAAACTGATGTAATGAATATCATGCTGGGACCAGTATGGAACGAAGATAAAAATAAAATGGGTTTCTATGTATCTGAACATATAGAAATTGTCTGGAACTAAGATAAAAACAAAATGGGTTTCTATGTATCTGAATCCTGTTTGTCTTATTACATTATAATCAGGTTAGATTCGTTTTCTTGGCATACTGAGCACTAATGTGGAAAAAGTCTTTACAGTGATTACTGTTAATACTTCAGCAATAACTCAGAGAGAAAACAGGAGAAGGATTTAGCAAACACTTCACTAATCTATCTCTACTCCCTTATATCCATGGCCAGCCACGGAACTGATTTTTTTTCTGTGCTGGAAAAAGTAGTCTTCAGGTAGCTGATTTCTACTCCCCAGGTGTCTTAACCGCTGAGGATATTTTAATGTGCTCGTGAGCTCTTTCAGTCCCCATGTTTTATACAATGCCATCTGTGAAAGGCAGATCATTTTCCCACACTGTATAATGTTCTAACTTTTCACAGATAGCATTTACCTTTGAACCAGTTCAATAACCATCCCAGCCTTGGCAAGCTTCGTATATGACTAAAACCACTTCCTTTTCTGCTTGCCCAGGCCACAGTATTTTCTTTCTAAAGAACAGCTTTAGGCTTTGTCTTCTTAATACATTCTTTAGAAAATGAATGTACACCATACTTATGAGTCACCCTTTAAAACAAACATCAGTTTTATAAGAATGTAAAAATCAGGTTTGATGTAAAGCACAATGATTTATAAAGAGATCTTGCAAATCACTTTTAGTTAGCAGAGGAGAGAATATTTCTACTATTTTCTCTGAAGTGCTTCTTTGATCCACACTGAACTACTGATAAGATATTAGGCTATCCCCAAGCCCTAGTAATTTTCTTAAGTATTTTTTAAATAAATGAACAGAGTTTTGGCTCTTTGTGTAAAGAAAATATAGTTAGTCATGTTATTGCAAAACCCGTAAAAGACCTTCCTATTATAGACAGGATAAGTCCTCTCCCACACCCCAAATGAGAATTACCTGTTGATGGCAAAGGTGAAGGCAAAGCAAGGCCAAAAAGCTCCTTCTGCAAATTCGTCACTTCCTTACAGCAGTTCAGGTTAGTTCCACTGTGCTTCCTTCTCTATCAGCTTTACACCTTCTGGGCCCTAAAACACTATCTTTTGTGAGCATGTCTCTCTGAAAGCTCATTCAAAAACAGTACAGGGATTAGAGACCCTGATATTGGGAAAGATTGAGAGCAGGAGGAGAAGGGGGGTGACAGAAGATGAGATGGCTGGATGGCATCACTGACGCAACAGATGTGAGTTTGAACAAGCTCCAGGAGTTGGTGATGGACAGGGAGGCCTGGCATGCTGCGGTCCATGGGGTCACAAAGAGTCAGACATGACTGAGTGACTGAACGACACAACAGGGGTTAAAGACACAGGCACTGGAGACTACCTCCTGTGTTCAATTCCCGGCTCTGGCACACATTAGCTTTGTGACCTTGGGAAAGCCACTTAAAATTCTCTGTGCCTCAAGCGGTAATACGGAACTAACAAAAATATTGTAACATAGACTCGTTATAAATATTAAATCATTCCTGGCACACGGTAAACACTAAGTAATGCTGGCTAACCATTATTACGATGATTGTTCTCATTACTGACTATCCTGCAGGGACATTCAGTTCAGGGACATTAGGACAGCGTTAAGGGCAAAAATCCCTATAGCTTCTGCGATGTTATTTTGACTGAGGATATAAAGTGATAACCAGTATGACCGTGAATCACACACAGTTCAGGCTCTTTTTCACAACATTCTGGGCTTAGAGCAGGAAAAAAAAAAGAACTGTATGACATTTAAGGCAGTCAACCTAACATCCTATCACTTAAGAAATCTTTATAGTTGCTAACAGGGCTCGTTCAGAAGGACAGAAATAACAGAAATCAAATGATCCATTTCTTCCCACAGCCTGGGAGTGGCTTCTTGAACACAGTACAAATGTGGTGAACATATGGAGATTAGGAACTTAAAATACATGATGAATTCCCTATCAAAATACCAAGATTATTTCTCTTTTGGAACCTGACTGTAACAGAGCAAATTCTAAAAAAAAAAAAAAAAAAAAAAAAAAAAAAGCAAAAAAAAAGCAATAGGCAGAGATACTCTCTTCACCAGTTATCAAAATAGGATATGATATAAAATTATAGTAATTAAAAGTTTAGTCCTGGACAGAATTTGAGACAAATTAATGACATCAAATTCCAGAGTTAGATCCAAATCCACTAAAGGTTGTAATTTAAATCATGGAGGAAAGTTAATTGTGCAAAACATTGTTAATTGCTAATCTTCTAAAAAAAAAAAAGTTGGAATCTTTTTGCACTCTTTATAGCAATGTAAATTCCAGACCAAAGCATGATTTTAAGGCTAAACAATGAAAACATAAAAGGATAAGAATAAAATAAGAGTGCAATGTTTTATAAAATTGGAAAAGGACTTTTAAACATGACTAAAACCAAGAACCTATTATAGAACAAATCGATAAATCCGACTGTATAAAAATTAAAATATTTATATAACCAAAATACCGTAAGTAAACAGATGAGTGACAGAAAGAGAAAAATTTTATATTACGTACTAGACCAATGAGCTAATTTTTGTTAAAGGACTTACATATATCAATATGCAAAAGATGAATAATCCAATAAAATTGGGTAAATGACACCAATAATAGGCAATTCTGAGAAAAATAAAAGTAAAAGCCATTAAATCATGACATGTTCAAGTGTTAGTCACTCAGTCATGTTCAACTCTCTGTGACTCCATGGGCTGTAACCCACCAGTCTCCTCTATCCACAGGATTTCCAGGCAAGAATACTGGAGTGGGTTGCCATTTCTTCCTCCAGGGGATCTTCCCCACTCAGGGATCAAACCCAAGTCTCTTGAACTGCAGGCAGATTCTTTACCATCTGAGCCACCAGGGAACCCTCAACTTTACTAATTATGAAAGAAAGGCAATCTAAACCAAAGAGGAATGATTATTCATTTGTAAGACAGGCATAGGTAAGAAAATTTGGCCAATGCTGGCTCTAGTGGGAGGGAAAATCCTCCTGATCATTATTACCAAGGATATAAAGTGGCCAAACCTCTTTTTGAAAATCTTACGAGCAGTGAAATATACACACCTTTTAAACTAACAACTACATTTTCGGGGATCCAAACATATCAAGCAAGTCTACAACCAGAAAAGACAGGAGGAAGAACGTCTGCTAATTTAACGAAATTTAATTTTAGGCGTAAGACAGTCTCTACATTTGAGAGTACTAAACTCCATCCAGGTTTGGCTTGTTATTTCAACAATATAGAGCCACAAAGAGACCCAGGGGCATGAAAATAATAGCATGGATAAACAATCAAAATACTGACACTTAAGAATCTAGGTCCAAAGCTGAAGTATCTGGAGAGGCACCCTGACTGACGTAATTTTTACTATTATTATTGTTAGTTTTTACATAAACCCCTTGAATCTCTTCGTATCTGTGCAGAGGGATGGAGTTAAGAGGACGAATAAACTACTAAGAGCTGCCTAAGGCCCTTGCGCTGACCCGAAGGGGAGAAAATTACTTACGTTGACAAGACTGGGACCAAATCAGACGAAACACCCTTCAGGGGTAACCAAAAGAGCGGTATCAGGCACCGGGTCCCGGCAGCGTTCACCCTCTTGGGATAGGTCAACAGTAGATGCAGAGCAACCCTACCTCGGCTACTGAGCATGCGGCTAATTCGGCGCAGGCTCAGAACAGCTACTCGGCCGTCGCCGGCTCTGACTCCCCACTTGCTCTGACTCCGCACTCCACTTTCCGGGTTTTCTTCAAGCTCTACGTAGGTGCCAGTCTCCTGAAGTCAAAACGAGAAGTGTATTAACTATTCAAGAATCATTCTGGCTTCAGGTGTCCTCCAATCCACTTTGTGTGCACAGTTCATCCTTAAGATATTCGTCGGGTTATTGATACCGCCCTGCGACGGCGGGCCAGCTGCTTAACCTCCAAACCTTGGGCGTCCTGGCCACCCCACCTTTGCTCTCCTAAAGAAAATTTTATGCAGAAGTGTGTTACTGGGGAGGGTGGTGGGAGGTGGGGTTCAGGGTTGGGAACTCATGTACACCCGTGGCGGATTCGTGTCAATGTATGGCAAAACCAATACAGTATTGTAAAGTAAAATAAATAAATAAATAAAAATTTAAAAAGAACAATGTTAAAAAAAAAAAGTGTGTTACTAGCGCCTACTTTAAAAAAAAAAAAAGCATATACCAGATTCATAAAAGTGCCTGTGACTTTCATTTGCCTGATGGTAAGTCCTGGGAAGTCTTCTGTCTCCCTGGTAGAATGTACCATATTAGTTTTGTTTTTGTTTTTTGTTTTTGTTTTTTTTTTTTTGAGGCATCGGGGGAAAAAAAAACAACCCAACCCAATTACGATTTTTATTGCACTGCCACAAGTTAAAACAAGCCAAAACAAATATTGTCTGTGTATTTATTTAGGCTGCATTTCTGGCGCACGGGAGAGCTGACCTGTGGTGAAAACAGCAATTTTTTTTTCCCCAGTATTCAAAAGCATGGCACCGTGATTAGAATATGATAGCATAAAATCATATGGCAGAGTTAATAGCAAACGTATCAGTTGCAATAATAAAGGTAAATTGTTTAAACTCATCCATTTAAAGACAAATTCTCTGATTCATTAGAAAGCCAAACCCATTGTTTTATCAGAGTAGAATTCAGGGTAAGAAAAATTATCAAAGGGAACAAGGAGTTTGCATTGTTAAAGGTATCCTTCATATTAATAAAGATACTTTATTTTTAAACATTTTTAAATTAAATAAATAACCCATGACCACAGTCTCATTGCTCAAACAGAAAAAAAAACTGAAAGACTCCACAGCCATCTGCTCAGGCCTTTGCTTTTTACACCCTAGTTTCATATGCTTTATTTTCTTTTCAGTTTTTTAAATTGAAGGAAGATTCATTAAATTCTATAGTGCTTTACAATTTCCAAAAATTTCATGCATAGTTTCTTATAATCCCATAATAACATTTTTCTCTCTACTGCTATATTGCCCCATCAGTAGGTTTTCTGTATTTATGTCTGCTTCTTTTCTTTTCTTGACTAGTTTGTTGTATATTTTATTGACTAGTATGTTGCATATTTGTTGTATATAAATGATATATATAATATAAATGATATCACACAATATTTGTCTTTCTCTGACATTTCACTTAGTATAATGACCCCCAAGTTCATCCTTGTTGCTCCAAATGGCAAAATGTCATTCTCTTTTAAGGCTGAGTAATATTCCATTGTGTGGCAGGAGAAATGTCAATAACCTCAGATACGTAGATGAGACCATCCTTATGGCAGAAACTGAACAGGAACTGAAAAGCCTCTTTCCTCTTTTTTTTTTTTTCTTTTGAAGAGCCTCTTAATGAAAGTGAAAGAGGATAGTGAAAAAGCTCGCTTTTAAAACTCAGCATTCAAAAAACCAGGATCATGGCATCTGGTTCCATCACTTCATGGCAAATAGATGGGGAAACACTGACATTTTATTTTCTTGGTCTCCAAAACCACTGCAGATGGTGACTGCAGCCATGAAATTAAAAGACGCTTGCTTGGAAGAAAAGCTATGACCAACTTAGACAGCATATTATAAAGCAGAGACATTACTTTGACAACAAAGGTCGGTCTAGTCAAAGCTATGGTTTTTCCAGTAGTCACGTATGGATGTGAGAGTTGGACCATAAAGAAAGCTGAGGAGGGAAGACTTGATGCTTTTGATCTGTTGTAAGGCTCGGAGAACCGCGCTCTGAAAGGACATTCAGGGACAACCTCTAGTGGACTGACAAATTTATTATCCAGCTTCGCAGATACATGGTCTCAGGGAGCAGAGCATAAAGCAGACTTGCAGGTAGCCTTTTCTCGATAAAACATCAAAGCATTCAAGCATAAAATACAGTTCCCACTGTCTAAGACATAACATAGCTTTGGCAAAACTCTAAAGGGAGTCTTATCATGAAACAACAGTCCTTGCTCCCAGAAACAGGTGATCAGAAGGAAGCCTTTGAACACCTCAAGGCTGGGCATATGACCCTTCATCATCTGTTCCCAGCCTTGGGCACTCGGTGAACATTCATAACCCTTTGTTATGCTCGTTCCAGCTTCCAACCTTCGTCATGAGTGGAGCAAATACATTTTTTAAGCATTTGTTTAAAGCTTTCCAGCTCCTCCACAATCTGTGGTGTTGGAGAAGACTCTTGAGAGTCAACTGCAAGGAGCTCAAACCAGTCAATCCAAAAGGAAATCAATCCTGACTATTCATTGGAAAGACTGATGCTGAAGCTGAAGCTCCAATCCTTTGGCCACCTGATGCAAAGAACTGACTCCCTGGAAAAGACCCTGTTGTTAACACTGATTGAAGGCAGGAACATTGAAGGCGGGAGGAGAAGGGATGACAAGAGTCTGAGACGGTTGGATGGCATCACCGACTGGATGGACAGGAGTTTGAGCAATTTCTGGGGTTGGTGATGGACAGGGAAGCCTGACGTGCTGCAGTTTCCATGGAGTCGCAAAGAGTATGATATGACTGAGCGACTGAACTGAATGGGAAAATTGCAGTCCAAATGGACTGGAGATACGCTATATGTGTAAATTACATAGCAATTTTCGAAGATCTGGAATAAAGAAAAATAATGTAAAATATTACATTTATAATTTTATATTAATTACATGTTGAAGTGGTAATTTTGGTTATACTGGATTAAATAAACTTTAAAAGGAACGCGCAGTGATTGAAACCTGAGCTTGTGGCGCGGGGCACACCTCTTCCTGCCCTCGTGGTCAGCGCCGCTCCAGGGGAAGCTGCCGCCAAGATCCGAATGTGGATCAGTTCCCAGTCTTCCCCGCGCCGCGCTCCCCGCCCCTGCCCCGCCCCGCACCGCGCTCCCCGCCCCTTCCCCCGCCCCTCCCCGCCCCTCCCCGCCCCGCGCCGCGCTCCCCGCCCCTTCCCGGCTCCGCCCCCCGCGCCGCGCCTCCCCGCCCCTGCCCCGCCCCCCGCGCGTGCGCACTCCTGTAAGGCTCGCACCCGTGCTCTGGGCTCCCTGTTCCCACAAAGCCCGGCCTGAGCCGAGGCCCCGGCGCCCTCCTGGACGCTGGGGTTGGCCTGGCCCGCCATGCGTTGGGGGCTGCGCCCTCGCGGTCCGGGGGCAGCGGCCCTGGCCGCGGCCTGGAATTTGTGGGTGCCACCCCGCCTTCCTTGTCGACCGCGCTGGCGAGGGACTATCGGCAACCTTTTGGTGCGCTCAGTCACCGGGGCCAGTAACCAGCCGCAGGACTCGAGTAATGGCAGCTATCGGGACACGGTGTTGCTGCCGCAGACCAGCTTCCCCATGAAGCTGCTGGGCCGCCAGCAGCCCGACACGGAGCTGGAGATCCAGCAGGTACGGGCGGGCCTACGCTGCGCGCGGGCCGTGAGCGGGGCCTCGGGAGGGGTCACGGGCCCTCCCTGGAGCCACGCCTGGGCCACCCACATCCCGGGCAGGTCAGGGCAGGGCAGCGCAGGCCCGGCCGCAGACTCCAGGCCCTTTTGGGCCAGAGGTGTTGCGATCACACCAGTGGGAATCATGCACTTCCCACAGGTTGTACTGGGTGAAAACACAGGTGCAGAAACCTCTAGGCAAGTCCACTAGAGGTGGCGGGTTCCAGACCGGAATGCTAACCCGGGTCTCCCGCATTGTAGGCAGAGCCACTTAACTGTCTGAGCCACCAGAAAGTCCAACGGTGAAACAGCTATGTTCAGATACCATGGATGAATACAAATGCCAGTTATAGCTTATACGAAACTAGTCGAGTTTGGGCTCTTTTCCAGTGATTTTGTTTACAGTAAATTAACATGTACACATATAAATAAAGATGCGATCATGAGAAGAAGATGAAGTGTGGTATCAATTTGTGGCATCAATAGGGCCTTAGTTGGAAGGTGGCTTATTTGAAGGGTCAAGTAGCCATGGCTACTTCATCTGAGTCCTCTTCCTCACCTGTGCTTCTGTCTCCTGTATTAAACGGAACTTTCTAAGGGCAGAAATTCACTTGTTTGTGTAATTCTAGGGTCTTTAAAAATCCGTGATATTTTGGATATATTAATTAAGTAAATATGCTTACCTTAAATATTCTTATGACAGCTCTCAGACTTCTAGACTCACAAGCCTGTTTTGGCCATCTGGTTTTTAAGTGTTCCATCCAGTAGCTTCTGTATTTCTGGAATTGTGAGTTTCAGATATTTTCTTGGATAATCTTCACACCAGCTTGGTGTGTTGAATATTATTAACTTTTTCAGATGAGGGAATAGGCCTACAAAGGCAAAGTGACTTGGCCAATGTCACACAGAAGATGAGGGAAGGGGAGTGGGATTGCAACCAGTGTTTTTCCAGACTGAGAGTAGCAAGTGTTGAGGCCAGAGCATAGCAGGAATAAGATATGAGAGAAAGTGTGTGTGTGTGTGGTGGGGGATCTACAAGTCCTTCAACATGGAGTGGAGGGGGATGGAGTTCTGAAACAATGACCAAGAATTTTGTGGTACTAAACCTTTGTAGGGCTTCCCAGGTAGTGCAGAGGTGAAGAATTGCTTGCCAGTGCAGGAGACACATGTTCAGTCCCTGGGTTGGGAAGATCCCCTGGAGGAGGGCACGGCAACCCACTGCAGTATTCTTGGCTAGACAGTCCCATGGACAGAGGAGCCTGGCAGGCTACACCCCATGCAAAGAGTCCGACATGCCTGAGACTAAGCACAAACCTCTGTCGAGTCCTGTACACCTTCATGAAGAGCTTAGACTTTAAACTGAAGTCTGCAAGGGTAACTGTTGAAAAGTTTTAAGAGATAAGTACTCAGATATGTATTTTATTTATTTTTTACATTATTAGAAGGAGTGAAGTTTTTTTTAATAAAACGTTCTTAAACTTATTTTTAATTGGAAGATGGGCATTTTAGAAAACTCACCTTGTGTTGTAGAGTTGAAGATATTGGAATGTGATAGGAAATAAACTGGTGCTGAGTGTTATTTATGGCAAGATTAAAGTGTATGTGTTTATGTGATGTGCAGACATTATTGTTCTTTTTAAACAGAAATGTGGATTTTCAGAGCTTTATTCATGGCAAAGAGAAAGAAAAGTGAAGACTGAATTTTGTCTTCATGATGGACCTCCTTATGCAAATGGTGACCCTCATGTTGGACATGCTTTAAATAAGGTAATTTATAATTTTGGTTATAAGATGTGAGGGAAAATCTTTATTTAAATATACTTTGGAAAAGAGTACATTCTAAGGTTATGGCAATTATGTAAATTTGCATTGACATAAACTAAAATGTCTTACTAGAAAGCAGCAATGAACAGTTTTAGTACTCTGTGAAAAATAACATCACTGTTATTTGCTTTGAACTTATTTTATGTTAAGTATATTATTCAATAAATAATTAATGAGCATCTGTTATGTGCCAGATATGGTCTAGACTCTGGGGATAGCAGTGAACAAAATAAGGATAAGTCCTGTCTTCATGGAGCTTGTGATCTACACAGGAAGGCACAGAAGGATAAGTAAAATGTTTACTATGGTAGATAGTTGCTAGAGACTGAATATATGTCTCTCTCCCCTATAAATCATATGTTGAAACCTAATCTCTAATGGTGTGTGGAGGTGGGGCCTTTGAGGGATGATTAGGTCAGAGAGCTCCCTTGTCCCCTTATGCTATGTGAGGTTACAGTGGGGAAAATAAGGGTCTATGAACCAGAAAGTAGCCCTTACCAGATACTGAGTTTGCCAGCCCCTTGATCTTGGACTCCACAACCTGTAGAATAGTGAGAAAGACATTTCTCCGATTTATGCCACCCCATTTATGCTAATTCTCAGACACTCTGCTGATGTTCAAGAATTGCTTGGTTGTATGTGTGGAAACCACCCCGCCCACCACACACACAGTCACACACACACATATAGACAGACATATACACACATATAGAAATTCTTCTCAACCCAAACTGACTAAAAGTAGTAATAAGTGCTTTAGAAGAAAATAAAAGAAACGGAAAACTAATAGGGCAGGTCAGTTGGGCAAAGTACAGTTTTATTAAATTGATCTGGGATGCCCCCTTCACTGAAAAGATGACATTCCTATAAGGTCCTCAAGGAAGCAGGGGGCGTTAAGCTGTGGAGTATTTGGGGTAAGTATAGCTAAGTGAAAGAGGAGAGTGAAAAAGCTGGCTTAAAACTCAGTGTTCAAAAAATCTAAGATTGTGGCATCAGGTCCCATCACTTTATGGCAAATAGAAGGGGAAAAAATGGAAATAGTGGCAGACTTTATTATCTTGGGCTCCAGAATCACTGTGGATGGTGACTGCAGCCATGAAATCAAAAGATGCTTGCTCCTTGGAAGAAAAGCTGTGATCAGCATAGACAGCATATTAAAAATCAGAGACATGAATTTGCCGACAAAGGCCCATATAGTCAAAGGTATAGTTTTTCCAGTAGTCGTGTGCAGATGTGAGCACTGAAGAATTAATGCTTTCAAACTGTGTTGCTGGAGAAAACTCTTGAGAGACCCTTGGCAAGGAGATCAAACCATTTAATCCTAAAGGAAATCAATGCTGAATATTAATTGAAGGACAGGTGCTGAAGCTGAAACTTCAATACTTAGGCCATGATGTGACAAGCCGACTCATTGGAAAAGACACTGATGCTGGGAAAGATTGAGGGTAGGAAAAGGGTCAACAGAAGGTGAGATGGTTGGATGGCATCACTGACTTGGATTGAGCAAACTCCGTGAGATAGTGAAAGACAAGGAATCCTGGCATGCTGCAGTCCGTGGGGTTGCAAAGAGTCAGACACAGCTTCATGACTGAACAACAACAGCAATAGCTAAGTGCTTCCCATGTGGTTCAAGTGGTGAAAAAATCTGCCTGCCAATTCAGGAGACACAGCAGACACAGGTTAGATCCCTGGGTCGGGAAGATCCCCTGGAGTAAGAAATGACAACCCACTCCATTTGTGTGTGTACTGAGCATACACACACACACAGTGCCATGTACAAAGACTTGAGGTGAATTTTCTTGTGAATTTGAGGAGGATAAAGTGAGGTTTTGGTATCAGGGTGATGCTGGCCTTCCAGAATGAAGGCTTCCTGCCCTCATCACTATTTTGGTTTCTATTGCTATAATTTTTTTACCAATTACAAAATTTCAGAGAGGTTGAATCGTAACAAATTCTTCTATGTCTGGCTTCTTTTACTTGTGCAGTGTTTGATATTCATACATGCTGTTATGATGTCAATAGTTGATTCCGTTTTAGTTGTCAATAATTGTAGAGAAGCATTCCATTGAGAGAGTGTACCACAATTTATTTACTATTTTTTTAGTCCTTTATTTTTATGTATACTTTAATGGAAAGTTTGGAGAGGGCATGACCTTGGACATCTGTCTGTATTTTCACCACCAGAAATCTGGTCACTGAACAAGTCAATATTGCTATTAGAGCAGAATTATATTATAATATATATTACATACTGTATTAGACCTTCCACGGCGGCTCAGACAGTAAAAGTCTGCCTGCAGTGCAGGAGACCTGGGTTCGATCCCTGTGTTGGGAGGATCTCCTGGAGGAGGGCATGGCAACCCACTGCAGTATTCTGCCTGGAGAATCCCCATGGACAGAGGAGCCTGGTGGGCTAAAGTCCACAGGATCCCTGAGAGTCAGACATGACTGAACAACCATCACTTTCTTTTACGTTTACTTTCTTTCATTGTATTAGACCATTTAATTGTATTGAAAACTTCTAAAACTTTTGAGATGTTACACATATTGCACATTCCTTGGTATAAAGTTTGTTTGCTTCCACAGAGGCCAAATCATGCTGCTTGATAGCTCATTTTCAAATTATTAGGCATAATAATTTGGTAAAAATAAACACAACACATTTATTTCTTTTCATGGACGGAACTGAAGTGCTTTTTTTTTTTTTAAGTACACACTATTTGAAAGCAGTTTCTTTCAAATTTTGTTTTAGTTAGAGTTTATGTTTGAAGTAATTATAGATTCAGGTGCATTCATTAAGAAAAAAATAGAGGATTCTGTATACATTTTACCCAATTTCCCCAGTGGTAAAATCCTGCAAAACTGCAGTACTATATCATAACCAGAATGTTATATTGATACATTCAAGATACCAAACATTTCCATCAAGAATCCCTCATGATGCTCTTTTATAACTATATTTATTTCCCTCTTTTCCCACCATCTTAACTGTTCTCTACATCTATATTTTTGTCATTTCAAGAATTCTGTATAAATGTAATCATACAGTTTTATATATACCACTTTTTTCACTCAGTGGTATATATTGTATATTTATATCTCAATTTGGACTACCCAGTTTTGATGCTTATTACTGCTGGTGGCTAGCAAGGACTATATGAGACATCACAGTCCAGAGCATATGTGCCTGCTTTCCTTTATTCAGGTAAGTACCTGTAGAATGGGGTGTGTATACTTAGTCTCTCAGTCGTGTTCAAGTCTTGCAACCCTGTAGACTGTAGCCCGCCAGACTCTTCTGTCCATGAGATTCTCCAGGCAAGAATACTGGAGTGGGTTGCCACTTTCTTCTCCAGGGGATCTTCCTGACCCAGAAATTGAACCCAGGTCTCCTGTGTTGCAGGAGGATTCTTTACCGACTGAGCTATGAATAGTGGCAGTCACTGTTCTAAATGCTGGGAATTTACAGATGAAGAGAGCTGGGATCTCTGATTTCAAAAAGTTTATGTTTTCCAGGAAAGGACAGATAATTAAATGAATAAAACAACTTCAAATAGGGATAAATAGGAAGGATTTTATTTATATTGATTGATGTAAGTAATATACATAACATAGAGTGTACAAATCTTAAGTATGTATCAGTAGACGAATGTTTTTGTTACATGACTACCCCTAGATCGCAAGGCCCCCTGCCCTTTGGTAAGAAGTCTGAAGGAGTTTTACATAGAAGGTGTGAGAGGAGTGTGTATTATCTTTTCTACTTTTGAGAGACATGGAAGGGAAGATATATTTTTCTGGACTATTGCATTATTTAATTTTGGGAAGAAGGAATTGAACCTGGAGCCAAATCGGTCCTTTGGCTTTGAGCCTCCATTTTTCAATGGGTATATATATATTTTTAAATTTGCTGCCCACTAGTATCTTAAGATGAGCTAGGAAACAGTTACAGAACTTTACTAAGAGATCTATTGTTTTATTTAGGGTTTTAGTAGTAACAGAGATAAGCATAATATTTCATACTCTATGGGTATTATAAATTCTGCCTTGATTCTATAATATTTATAAGCTAAATATACATAATATTATATAATATTGGATTATTCACATAAATAATTTTTTTCCATGAGAGTAAAGCAAATTGTAATTTTTACTCTGATTTTTAGGAAGTTCAGATTATTTCTTAAAATGGTAGTGTGGATTGCTTATTTGCATTCTCCAACTTAAAAGAAATTAGTAATCTTGGATATAATGTTTTTTACTTTGAAATCTTTTGTAATTTGATTTCTTCCTGGGGGAGTTAATGACATTTTAAAAATCAGATATTTGTTAATGCTTGTGTTTATGTAGAACATAAGTTGGTAGATTTAATAGGTAATTCTATATAAATCCTTTAAAGTTGGATTTTATTAGTGTTTTAAAATGATACTAAGAGAACATAAGTTGTAGGCCACATGCTTTTGTATGAATGATGATTATCATTTCATCTTTACAGATTTTGAAAGACATAGCCAATCGATACCATATGATGAGAGGTTCCAAAATACATTTTGTGCCAGGCTGGGATTGTCATGGGTTACCCATTGAAATGAAAGTATTATCAGAACTTGGTGGAAAAGCTAAGAATCTTTCAGCTATGGAAATTAGAGAGAAAGGTAAGTAATTTCTATTTCTGTTTTAAAATGTTATTTGTAAACTGGAGTTCCTTGGAAAAGTCAGGACTTTATCAAAGACACCTGTTGCTTTTTGTTTTTTGCTATTGTTTTTTCACTTATAATGAGATCAGTTGGAAACCACTGTGTCGCAGAAAATTCAGATTTTGTGTAATTTACTTTTGTGAGAACTTATGTTCACAAATGAAGGAAAGTTTTGTGAGCAACGTCCAAGTACGTGTTTCAATTCTTTGGTCCTCACGTTTTGTTGAAATTATTATTTTGGTTATTGTTTTTATTTACTTTCTTGGTTAGAACCTGTTGACCTATTTTAGGTCCTAAACCAAAAGTAAATTTTAAATTAAAATTTTTTAGAAGTTTCTTTTTGTTCCTTTCCTTCAGTAGAATGAGTCAAGGAGGACTCGTCTGTTCTTATCTGTTAAACTATTGTATAATTGGAGATGATTTTGAAGATCTCATTCTTCCTTGTGGAACAGTATGATTAGTTACACTAATTAATTTTGTGTGTGTGTGTGTATAATGAAATAATTATTCTCTGACCTTTTCTTAAATTATGAAGTAAGAGTAGCTTTTCCAGTTTGTTTTTTTTTAAACATAAGATCATTTTATGATCTCTGAATAATGGAAGAGAAGGTAACAAAATTTTAACTTTTGAAATTTTAGTTAATTTTAGAATTTGTTGTAGGTATCTGCTGAATACTTTTACCTTTAGGATAACTTTACTTTTAAGCAGTTTTATAGTTTAAATTTTGTGTAATACCTGCATTTAGAGAGGTACATGCTAAACCGTATTCAAGAATTTTAACTTATTTTCAAAAGGCTTTTTGTTCATTGATTTTAGCTAGATCATTCGCCAAAGCAGCAATTGAGAAACAGAAATTGTCATTTATTCGCTGGGGAATAATGGCAGATTGGAATAATTGCTACTATACTTTTGATGGAAGATACGAGGCTAGGCAGTTGAGAATTTTCTACCAAATGTATGATAAGGTAATAAAGTTTTTTTTTTCCTTTGACTATGTTGAATTACATGTTACAGAATTCCAGTTTTCATATAAGTTTGTCTTTTATAGGGCTTGATTTATCGATCTTACAAACCTGTGTATTGGTCTCCTTCATCAAGGTATTTATGTGTTTTGGGTAGCTAAAGTGGAGAATTTTGTGGGACTTCCAAATATTTATGTTTAATGTTTTTAAACCTTAGGACTGCATTGGCTGAAGCAGAACTTGAATATAATCCAGAGCATGTCAGTCGCTCAGTATATGTAAAATTCCCTCTCCTGAAACCTTCTCCTAAGTTGGCATCTCTTCTAGGTAAGATTTATCCATTGTTTAAGTTTATTAAACTTAAGGAATTAACACATTTGATTTGCTAGCATATTTGAAATTTTATTTTCACAGATGGTTCATCTCCTGTTAGTTTTTTAGTGTGGACCACACAGCCTTGGACAATTCCAGCCAATCAAGCTGTTTGTTACATGCCAGAATCAAAGTAGGTATATTACAGCAATTTTTGTTTTATCCACAAATAGGATCAGTTTCATTTTTTAGCATTATTTTGATCTTATTGCATCCTCATTATCCTCTTAAAATTGGTGAATTATCACTTAGTTTTATGTTCATATAGAAGACTTTATTTTCTGGCTTCTTTGGAAAAGAAAACAGAAATGTAAGGAATGAAGTCCTTTGAAAATAGTACTTTTTTTATCTTAAAATTAGTTTTTCTAAAGTGATATAGAACATTTAAAATGTTATCTGTGGTTTTTCCTTTTTCATTGTTAGTAGCGTACTCTTCAATTTTATTTTAGGTATGCTGTTGTGAAGTGTTCCTCATCTGGAGACTTGTACATCCTCGGTGCAGATAAAGTAACATCTGTTGCTTCTACTTTGGGAACAACATTTGAAGTTATTTCAACATTTTCAGGTGAGGATTTACAGATATTCTGACAGTCAAAGTCATCAAAATACTGGGTTGATCTGAGTTCAGTACCTTGCTGAACTTTGCTCATTGTGAATAAAACAAATATGGCTTCTTCCTTTCTGGAATATATTTTATATTGATCAAACTGAAGGAGAATATACATTAAACATGATAGGAGCATAGAAAATATGAACACTGACAAAGTCACAATAGTTGAAAAAAATATTTTTGACTAATATCCAGTGGAAAATTAGAAAAATGTCCTCTATACAATATAAAATGTACAAATTTTCCTTTAAATTTTTATTTAAAAGCAAATTACTGAAAATAATTTTTATCTGATTTGATCAAAAGAGCAAGGAAGGAAATAAATCCATTTATTTTGGGGTATATGATTTTAATAAGGAAATTGAATAATTCTGAAAGTTATTTCCGAGATAGCATTTCTATCAAAAGAATCCTTAGTAAGCTATAATTTGGGACTCCTAAAGTAGTGAGAGTGATTTGAAATAAAACTATGGAAACCTAGGGAAGTTTAAATTACCTTTGATCTTTAGGGATGGTGTATATCTTTGAATTTCTTATGAAAGAAGAAAGATCACAAGTTAGAGATACTCAAAAATGGAAAGATTGTCCAGCTAAACAGAGAAGACCTCAAAATGTATTGGTTCAGATATAAGCCAGTTAGAGGTTTAAACAATCTTAACAAAATCAATAAGTTTTTAATGTCAGAGGCATAAAAGAAGCTGCAGAATGTTTAGTATTTAGTACCATTTGTATCTTATTGCATTCAGTAAGTTAGAGGTAAGTTAGAGGATCTGGTATATTCTTTAGTCCATACCCTTCACTCACCTCTTTTTTAAAAAAAATTGATATATAGCATTGTATTAGTTTTAGGCATTTAGTATAATGATTTAATATTTGTATGCATTGTGAGATGATCATCATAATAAATCTAGTTAATATCATCATCACACATAGTTACAAGGTTTTTTTCCTAGTGATGAGAACTTTTAAGGTTTGTTCTCTTCAGTTCAGTCACTCATGTGTGTCTGACTCTTTGCGACCCCATGGACTGCAGCATTCCAGGCTTCCCTGTCTATCACTAACTCCCAGAGCTTACTCAAACTCATGTCCATTGAGTCAGTGATGCCATCCAACTTCTCATCCTCTGTCGTCCCCTTCTCCTGCCTCTAATCTTTACCAGCATCACTTTCTTTTCAAATGAGTCAGTTCTTCACATCAGGTGGCCTAAGTATTGGAGTTTCAGCTTCAGCATCAGCCCTTCCAATGAATATTCAGGACTGATCTCCTTTAGGATGGACTGGCTGGATCTCAGTGCAGTCCAAGGGACTCTCCAGAGTCTTCTCCAACACCACAGTTCAAAAGCATCAGTTCTTTGGTGCTCAGTTTTCTTTATAGTCCTTCTCTCACATCCGTACATGGCTACTGGAAAAACCATAGCTTTGACTAGACAGGCCTTGTTGACAAAGTAATTTCTTGCTTTTTAATATGTTTTCTAGGTTGGTCATAACTTTTCTTCCAAGGAGCAAGCACCTTTTAATTTCATGGCTGCAGTCACCACCTGCAGTGATTTTGGAGCCCCCAAAATAAAGTCTGTCACTGTTTCCATTTTTCTCCATCTATTTGCCATGAAGTGATGGGACCAGGTGCCATGATCTTAGTTTTCTGAATGTTGAGTTTCAAGCCACCTTTTTCACTCTCCTCTTTCACTTTCATCAAGAGGCTTTTAAGAGGCTCTGTTCTCTAAGCAGCTTTAAAATATATAATATAGTATTATTAATCACAGCCCACCTCTTTTTAAGTGCAGAAGATAGTAATAGACTTCATTGACATTTTAGATGTTTTTACAGAAGTTGAATGGCATGCTCAAAAGGTTTGTGAAAGTATAAGGTTAAATTTAAAGATCCTTTTTCTAGAATGCTTAACTGTTTCAAATTATCACTTAGTGAAGAGTTGTTGGATTGCCATTTTGAGCCACCATGTTTCAGAGCAATTTGTATACTTTTCATTTCTGGCTGAATAATCTAGGACTAGCTGGCTTTCTATTTACTAAAGTAGTAGGAATGTTGAACAGTTAAAATGGAACATTTTCTTTGGGATAGATTTTCTTTACAGAAAGAAATGTAAATTGTTTACTAATCATCTGGGGATCTTTGTTGGGAGGTGAGGAAGAGTATTAAGTATTATAAGCACTAAGTACTGGGGCTAAAGGAAAATTCATAGATGAAATTTACTTTGCTCCAAAGCTGTGGTTTCCATACTAAAAATGTGTAAAGAGTACAGCGCAAGGTTGTAGAGGCTGGGGTTACTTGTCAATCTGATTTTGAGAAAAGGAATCAAAACACAAACTAAAGAGATGATTTCTCTAAAAAATCAGTGCTGACCGTTGTCTCTTTTCACAGCATTAAAATTTGCATGGAAAAGAATGTATCCTAAGGTAATTTTCCTAGTAATTCATCTATTTCCTGGCTATAAAATGCCAAGTCAGCCAAGTGAGACAGCAAGAAAGGCTTGTGATTTTCTTCAGAAAAGGGAATTTGTCAGGATTTTATAAGGAAATGTCAGTTTTTCTCACACCTTTTACCCATAGTGCTGTTTTAAGCAAAATGAAATCAACAAAAGAGCTGTCTTTTCGATGAAATGTCCAAAGTTAAAAGATTTGTGTTCTTCAGGTGGTATGACTAGGCGATGTAGCTTTTATTGCTCTATGGCTAGAAAAAAGGATCATAGAAGTGGAGAAATTTATAAAGGCAGTTTTTTTCAGATTAAATATCATTTAGCTTGGAAAGATGAAGAATAATTTGTGGGGAATATCTGAGGCATAAGGGGGCCATTGACCATTCTTCAGTTATTCATGCTAAAGACTAGATAGAATAAGCAGACCTATTTAGTATGTTGGGTAAGTGGATGGGTATAACCAGCGTAATCATTTTAAAGCTTGAAGCTGTTTTTAGAGTTTATGAAAGAAAGATTAGTTTGTGGAGCTCAACTCAAGAGGCGGTAAAGGTGGGAAACAGTAATGGTGTAGAGGGCTTCCCTGGTGCCTCTGCTGCTGCTGCTGCTGCTACTAAGTCACTTCAGTCGTGTCCGACTCTGTGCGACCCCATAGACGGCAGCCCACCAGGCTCCCCCATCCCTGGGATTCTCCAGGCAAGAACACTGGAGTGGGTTGGCATTTCCTTCTCCAATGCATGAAAGTGAAAAGTGAAAGTAAAGTCGCTCAGTTGTGTCCGACTCTTAGCGACCCCATGGACTGCAGCCCACCAGGTTTATCCATCCATGGGATTTTCCAGGCAAGAGTACTGGAGTGGGGTGCCATTGCCTTCTCCGTCCCTGGTGCCTCAGTAATAAAAGAATCCACCTGCAGTGCAAGAGATGCAGGTTTAATCCCTGGATCAGGAAGATCCCCTGGAGAAGAAAATGGCAACCAACTCCAGTATTCTTGCCTGGGAAATCCCATGGACAGAGGAGCCTGGAAGGCTATAGCCCATGGTTTGAAAAGAATCAGACATGACTTAGCGATTACATGATAACCATGACAGAAAACTTCATAGACGATGGGTATGGTATATTATTAAAGGGAGCTAGAGTTATGTAGAATATTAGAGTCAGACTTGCCTTTGAACTTGAATTCACTCATTTGTTAGCCATGTTACTTCAGACAAATTGCCTGTGTTTTCTTGTTTTCTGATTTGTAAATTGGAGATAATGTTAGCTGTTTTGTACTATTATGAAGGTGAGGTAAGAGTTTATGTTGAGTCCAGTATACAGTGGGTACCCAGTAACTGTCAGGTATTATTTATCAGATCTTACCTTTTCAGGGTAACATGAAAAGCAACAGCAGTTAGTCAGAGATAGTATTAGAACCTGCTGGTCATTGACCCATTGATCTAAAATTTTCTTGTCCTCTATTCTAAAAGGCACATGACTGTACATAAATTAGAGAAATGTTCTTGGGTTCATTTGATTATTTAATTTTAATAATTACCAATACTTTAAAGCATTTACAGTGCAGCAAGTATTGTGATACGTTATCCAAAATGTTTAACATGCATCAACCAGTTTATCCTCACAGCAGACCTGTGAGATACAAACTGTAATTACTTAGATTTTATAGATTCTTGAGAGTCACAGAAGAAGTAAAAGGGAAAGCCAGAATTTGAGCCCAGCCTTGTCTCAGATGTTGCTGTTCTCAGCCTGGTGTCTGTAGCTTTCCTTTAAGAGGTAGAAGAGTCGCCATGTGAAATAGCTCTCGGTTGTGGTTTTCCTTCCCCACAGGTGTGGACTTGGACAGTGGTACTTGTGCTCATCCTTTAATTTCCGAGAGGGAGTCTCCTCTTTTGCCTGCCAATCACGTGACCATGACAAAAGGAACAGGGCTGGTTCACACAGCCCCGGCTCACGGCATGGAAGATTACAGTGTAGCTTCTCAACACAACTTGTCCACGGTACTGCTCCTCTTTTTCCTTTTAATAATTGCTTTTGTAGAATTGAAGTGATAAACCCTAACATTTTTACTTTTTGATAATAATGATAATTTTTGTCTTCATAGTTAAGTTGTGAAATGCTTTTGTGCAATAAACCTCATTAGCTCATACTAATTAAGAATCATTTCCTAGAATCAGCACAGAATTGTCACAGGGTTGAAATTGAAGAATACATAGTAAATGGGGGCAATTTTTTTTTCCAACTATTAAGTCATGTAGACAAATTACTTTCAAGCCCTGAAAAATGGTAAGTGGGTTTTGCTTATGTGCATGCGTGCTTAAGTCGCTCAGTCATGTTCAACTCTTTGCAACCCTGGGGACTGTAGCCCACCAGGCTCCTCTGTCCATGGGATTCTCCAGGCAAGAATGCTGGAGTGGGTTGCCATTTTCCTGCTCCAGGGGATCTTCCTGACCCAGGGATCAAACCTGCATCTCCTATGTCTCTTGCAGTTGCAGGTGGATGCTTTACTACTGAGCCACCTGGGATACTAGATAGTTCAAAAGAGCCATTTTTTTCAGACTAAACCATCCTCAAAATTTATTTTACACATGAGTTACTTAGCAAGTTTTTCCATTTAGTTAAAGACAAGTCTCAAAGTCATCACAGTGTATATACTCTGCCAAAGATCTGTAAGTTAACAGAAGTTTTTAGTATATCTTGTTACTTTTTATTATTAAATTTTAGGTATGTGCTTTAGTAATAGAATTTGCCTTTTGGTGATTTAAGTGTTTAAATTCACAAATTCTGATTGACTAAGAAGTGGTACCTAAATTTTCAGTACTGTGAAAGACTAGACTATAATGAGATATTTTATACATTATATATTGTTTTGCCAGATATTGTCATAAGATAGAAAGTCTTGATGCTTTATTTTAATTGGTCAGAATGACTCTTTGTAGGATTGTTTAGTGAATGAAGATGGAGTTTTCACAGATGCTGCGGGTCCTGAACTTCAAAACAAAGCTGTTCTTAAAGAGGGAACAGATGCAGGTAAGTCCTGTATATGTTGATATTGTATTTTTTTCTTTCTTTTTTATGTTGATATTGTAAATACGCATTTTCTGAGAAGCAGCCAGCATTAATCTTTGCTCACAGTTCTCTCATCTTGCACTTTCAACAGAAGCAAAAAGCTGAAATTATATTTTATTTTGCCACGTGGTTTAAAATGGACTTTGGCACTTTTTCATCTTTCACTTTGAATTGTCCTACTTGTTTAATCAAATCAGGGCAGTCAGCAGGGAGTGGTGTTGTTTTAGAACAATAGAGATAGTCATCAGCAGTATTAGTTTTGTGGAAGGATGAAGTCAACCTTGGGGCTAGATGTTGACTGAATCAAACACTCACTCCTCTTGTAACTCTTATATCACTGACCTACACTATGAGCACCTTTCTTTGCCCACACCACGACGAAGGCCAGTTAGATCTGGTATATTAATTATCTTGGCTCTTGTCCCAAACTACTATAAATTTGGTGGCTAGAACAACAGAAACTAATTCTCGCAGTTCTAGAGGCTAGAAGTCTGAAGTCAAGGTGTCAGCCAGGCTCTGCTCCCTTTTCACAGAGCTTTCAAAGTCCTTCTTCGCCTCTGCCTAGCTTCTGTTGGCTCTGGTAATCCTGGGCTTTCCTTGGTTTATAGCTGTATCACTCCAGTCTGCCTCCATTGTCCCCTGTCATTTGCTCTGTGTGTCTCTTCTTTGTGTATTCTTTCTTTTTACAAGGACACCAGGCATTGCAATTAGGGCCCACTCTAATCCAGTGTGGGTGGTTTAGTCATTTAGCCGTGTCAGACTCTTTGGACCCCATGGACAGTAGCTCGCCAGGCTCTTCTGTCCATGGGGTTTTCCAGGCAAGAATACTGGAGTGGGTTGCCATTTCCTTCTCCAGGGTATATTCCTGACTCGGGATTGAACTCACATCTCCTGTGTCTCCTGCGTCACAGGCAGATTCTTTACCCACTGAGCTATCAGGGAGGTCCAGTGTGACCCCATCTTAGTTGCAGACTGCATCTACAAAGGCCCTATTTCCAAATAAGGTCACAGTCACAGGTCGTAGGGGCAAGGACTTTGGGGACAAAATTCAAGCCAGGATATCTGGTTTCTTTGGATTACCTGGAGACCATTTTAAGATTCATAGTATGAGAGATTGTGACTCTGGATTTGAGATGGAGAGTTCTAGATGTGTTCTCTCGTCTTTGAGAAGAGCCCATGGGAATGGCATACTTTGGTGTCTGATTAAGGATTTACAGTTTCTGCTTTGTCTGGAGATTCCCAGTTATGCCTTTGTTCCCTGGGAGATGGCGACTTACTGTCACCTGTTGGCTCAGATTTCGTACTCCCTGGAGGTTTAGAGAGTTATTAGGGTTTTCATAGTACTTTTTCATTGTGTCTAATGTAAGTTGTTTTTTGTTTTTAAGTTATAATGATGCTTCAGGCTGCAAAGAATTTGTTGAAAGAAGAAAAATTGGTACACAGCTATCCCTATGACTGGAGAACTAAGAAACCAGTAGTTATTCGTGCCAGCAAGCAGTGGTTTGTAAATATCACGGATATTAAGACTACAGCCAAGGTATAAAGAGCATCGTACTCTAAGGGTTGGGTTTATCATTCCCTCAGGATGAAAGGTTTATCTGTGAGGTTAGGGTAGGGTTTTGAGGGTAGATGGAATTAAGGCTATTATTAATTGGTTTCATAAAATTATAGAATTTTAGATCTGGAAGGACCTTAAACTTCTCCATTCCTTCATGACACATATATGGAAATGCATGCTTAGAGAGGTTAATTAGTTTGCTCTAATTTCTTGCCCGTGTAGTGAAAGTAGCATAGAATTAGGACTTGAGTTCAGCAAATTGTTTAAACTCTCAGAACCTCAGTTTTCTCATCTGTATAAAGGTGATAATAACTCCTACCTCATGAGATAAGTGAATAAGAGTTCCCAGAATAGTATCTGGAACATAATAGGCATTCACCAAAATTCTTTTAAAACCCTTTGCTTCCTTAAAATTGAAATAACAATTCATTTGAAAAGCTTATTTCTTTGAGCTAATAAATACTTTATAGCTGGCATTTTAAATATTAATGTATATTTGAGGTCTTTCTTCAATAAATAGATGTAACTGTGTGTGTTTGTATCTCATGAATAACTTGATTGTATTAAATGAAAGAGCTCAAATAACATATTTTGCTTTTGTTTTTCAAATACATATTTGTTGACCATGCTGAGTATACAGATATTTTGCTTTACAACTTGCAGATAGCATTACTATTATTAGTTGGTTCATTTGTTGGCCTAGCAGTTTGGGGCCCTTGCCAAAGCTTTGGAGGCAGTTTATACTTTCTACATTCATGTAGACTGGGGAGCTGTGCTATGGATTATTTTTTTTGTTTTGTTCTGTTTTTTCACATTTCTCTATAAAGCCTGTTTTTCTTACTGTAAGTGTAGCTTGTGACTTTGAGCTCTGCACAGATTTTTCTTGCAGAACATCTGAGTCTGATGCTGATGCAGTATGCTAAAGACAAGTTTGTTTTCCTAACTTCTTTATGGAAAATTTTTAGTTACTGTTTGCAGAAATAGAGAAAATAATGTACTGCCATGTTTCCATCACCCAACTTCAACAGTAATCAACTTTTTCCCAATTTTATTTTTATCTACATCCCTATTCATTATCTACACTTCCTACCCATTGGATTATTTTAAAGCAACTTTTAGGTATTATGTTTTCCATAAATATTTCATCATATATATCTGACATTTAAAATTAAAACATAATTTTCATGTCATTATTACCACCTTAAAGAAATAATAGTTATTCCTTAACTAAATCAAATATCCAGTCAGTATCCAGATTTCTTCAAATTTTAATCAAAATAAATTGCAAATATTGCCATTCTACCTGTAA
Source organism: Nanger dama (assembly GCA_917880005.1). Classification (NCBI taxonomy): domain Eukaryota; kingdom Metazoa; phylum Chordata; class Mammalia; order Artiodactyla; family Bovidae; genus Nanger; species Nanger dama. The sequence continues at coordinate 548,971 of CAKJTW010000047.1, read as the reverse complement.
GTGGTGCTACAAAGGCTTTAGGGAGGGGATTTCTGATCCGATAAGCAAGGAAGCTGTTTTGTTTAATCGGGCTCTGAAAATATAAAAATTCTTTTTTTTTAAATGAATAGAAAGACTTCTTTGTTGAGACTTTTGAAATGAAATTTATCATGTTTTCACTTAACGGAAATTTTTAAACATTTTACTATACAGTTTTCTTGGAAACTGATAAATGTAATCACATGCCAGTAGTTTGCAGCTTTTTGAGGGGGAGGTGGAGGGAAGGAGAGTTCTTGAGATAGTAAGTAAATAAGCAACTTATTTTGAGAAAGTGTTTTCTATGTTGTAAACCATACTACATAAAATTAGGTTGTATTTCAGTATCCTTGTTTGTCAGCCTAAGATAGGAGCTTATTTCTTAAACATTTAAAAAGAAACCTGAAATCAAGTTTGAATTGAGTTTAACTGAAGTTTAATAATGTGTAGTACTTCTGTAAAACCTGTTATTACCAATTTTGATCTAGGAGTGTTTGGAAATTAGTATAAAATCACTTGTCACTTCCTTCAAAGGTGAAGTCTGCTCTAAATGTTATTTATTAGATCCTTTGTGGCCCTGTTTTAATATCGCCTTGTTTGCTCTAAAATCTATGGTTCCTTTTAGATTAGTTTCTCTTTGGCAGGGAGAGGGGGCATGTAAATGCCTATAAACTTCCAAAATAAGAAACTGTATCAGGATAAAGAATGGGAGTTCTAGAAAATTTGTTCTGCTTTCTCTCACTGAAATTGATTTGCGAATCAATTACAGGAATTGTTGAAAAAAGTGAAATTTATTCCTGGATCAGCATTGAATGCCATGGTTGAAATGATGGATAGGCGGCCATACTGGTGCATATCAAGGCAAAGAGTTTGGGGTGTTCCAATTCCTGTGTTTCATCATAAGACAAAAGATGAAGTCTTGATCAACAGGTAGAACTCTTTCAAAATTTTTCATCATTTTAAAGTGAGTTGTATTTTCTTCAAAAATGGAAAAACAGTGAACTATAGAAAACTCTTGATATATGTTAAATAAGATAGTTTAAAATAACTGTCTTTTTAGGGAAGAAAAATATAAATTTAAAAAAGATCCTTTCAGATAGGTGAAGTTTTAACAAATACTGGATTATTTTCAGTATTGATAACTCAGAAGTAAAGTCATTGACTTTTTTTTTTTGAGAATTCATTGTTCCTGACGGTGTGCCTAGCAGTGTGTTGGAGTAAGGTGTCAGGAAGCCAAAGTGAGCAGATTGAGTGGCCTGGTGTGTAACTTTGATTTTGGGGTCAGTGTCAGCCTTTCATCCTGAGTCTGCTTTCTCTCTCAGTAGAAATGGTGTTAGGTAATTGTACAGATAACTTAAAATCTAAGAAACTATAATATAGTTGAATGCACTAGTTACTTTTTTTTTTTTTTTGGCTTAATTTTTTTTTTTTTAATTTGGAAAGATAATACATGAACCTAGCAAACAATTCAGAGCAGACCCTTTTTGAGGCAATAAATAAGACTGAAATAGTCTCTGCTCTTATTGTGGTAATAATCTAGCTAGTTTATCTTCTGGTAAATTAGTGTGGCTTTCAGGATTGTTACTGTTGTTAAGAGATGTGGAAAGGGGAATATTAATCATTTCTTTGGGGAATATATCCTGAATTTTCATTTTTTGGAAGTAATTTTGTTTCAGTTTTTTTTTTTTACTAAGTTATTCTGTAATGTGAACAAAGAGTTTGACTACATTTTGGGAAGTATTTTCACATTTCATCAGTTGAGGATCCAGTGAGGATTTTGAGGGCATGGAAGCAGCAAGTAATGGAGAATTCAGGAGACAGCAGAGGGGAGTGTGCCCTGCCTTGGGCTTCAACATCATTTTTGTAAAAAGGTTGTGCTCTTCATTGTCTACGTTATTAGTATGCTGTACGTGGTATTTTTATGAATATATATATTTTAGTTTTCTTTTAATTGTAAATCCCAGTGTTTTCTTTTAAATTACCTTTCACTGCCTGTTAGGAAGTTCTGAGTATCCTTGGTGTGAAGGTTCCTTTTCACTTTGAAATATTCTTGTATCACTACTTCATGGGTAATCTGACACCTTCTGGCAACATGGCTCAGAGAGAACTAAAGGATTTGCTTTGAACCCAAAATAGTTTGCTTCCTTTGCAGAGGATATGGCATTTGAGAAAGGCCTTGCGAATTGGGCAGGAAATGGGGGAAAGTACTTAGCAAGTAGTGGTAGTAGAAGCTGAGGACCCAGAGTGACGAAAACATAGCATATAGGAACTGTAATGGGCTGCCGGCTGTGAGTGAGGGAAACAGAAAGATAAACACCTAAGAAAGCTTGACTGGGGCAAATTGAAGTGAGTCTTGAATACCAGGCTAAGGAGTTTAAACTTTTAAGTAGGAGTGAGGAGTAAGAGTGTGTTTTAGAAAAAGAAGCTAGGAGTTAGAGAGCAGGAAGTGATTGTAAGGTTATTGCAATATTATTACAGTTTGGAGCTAAGACTCTTTGACCTAAATATTGTTGCTTATATTTTTAAAATTTAGAGCTTGATTACATAAAAACTAGTATCTTATTTCCCCTACTGAGAATTAAAGTTGAGATAAATTTACACAAGTATTGCTTAAATTCCTTGCCAGGGAGTTTTCCTTCAAGGAAATGTTTATAAAAACACTGTGATTGTTCCTCATTCTTTTCCGCATTTAGAGAGCAAGATTTTTAAGGAGTTTCCTTGAAGTGATTGAAGTGTACCAGTTGTACATATTAGTAAGCAGAGCAAGCTGGTATATTTGACCATTATTTAATCACTACAACAAAATGGTACATAGGCCAATTGATCAGTGACGTAAGTGAAATAAATGTGAGCTTTGTCAGAAAAAAATAAGCAGATTTTCTTTAGGCATAATTTGTGTTTTATTTACAGTCTGGATGTTCACACGGTGAGTAACAGACTCTTTTCTCTGCATTGACCTATGTGCTGCTTGCATGGTATAGTTGATTTCTGATTTTGAAGTCACAGAGATATACAGAATATTGGCCTACAGAAATGACAGACAGACTTAGTCACATTGTCTGTCAATTCATAGGTCATTTTCCTGTACACCATTTCCGAATAATAACTCTAATCCTCTTCCATTTTTGGTCCTTTAAGTGATATAACAGTTGATTTTTTTAAATGGATGTTAATTATTTGTCAGTTTTTAAAGACTGCATGAAAGGATGTCAGTGTGTTTTTCCTGAATCAAGTGAGACTCAGGTGACCGTGATTTTTTTCGTCTTCCTTGAATATGCCTTTACATTGCAGTGAGTTGGCAGCCATCAAAAGTAACAGCATCTCCACTGGAAATTGACGCACAGTCCACATGGAGTTGCTGTTACAATCGATGATGCCATTAAGAACATCAGAAGGTTCCCTCCGAGTTGCAAGATAAAAGTATAAATTATCTCTTATGTAGTTTCACAGAAGAAAATCTTGATTTATTCTTTTCTACAGAAGTTGAGAGACTGGTAGATATGAAACTTTGATGTTTAATTCTTATTTTGAATTAATGTTCTCATTTGTACTTTATATACATATTTGTATTTTCTCAAGAAATGATTCCACTTTTGACTTTAGTATCATTGATCACTTATCTTAATCTGTGATATAACATCTTTATAATTTAGATGGAAATCCATTACTAATTAGTAAAGACAGTTACTCTTTAGCATAATAAAGATAAAATATAGAAACTAGGAAGGAAAAGAAGTTCTTTCATTTCAGAACATTAAAGTGTTAATGCAATAGTTAACATGCATTTAGGAAACAGCCTCTGATTTACAGTAATATGAGAAATTTCATTAGAAACATGCAAGGAATTTCAAATTTGAGTGTTAGATTTAGCTACCTCAGATTTTGTTCGTGTTATAATGACTTATTTGTGAAAAAGTTCAATAGTATTCATCAAATAAAAATTTATCCAAAATTATTTCCTGTCATCTTCAAAATATAGGATTTAATTAAAAGCAGATACCACCCCCAATTTCTAGAATTAAATGTAGTAAATAAATATGAAACATTTAGCCTCTTACCTCATTCTTAATTCCAGTGACTTCTAGAAGAAAAACTATTATAGTCCTTAGCATTTTTGCTTTATAAAGACAAAACGCAGGGAACTGAAATGACAGCAACAGTTTCTTCATTACCTTATAATCTTAATGCTGTTTGATTTCTAGTAACACGCTAAATAAGCTTCAGCCCAGTTGATATCGAAATTCAGAATGATTGGTTGATGTTACAGTGGCTGGTTCTACCTAGTACATTTTCACAGATTGAAACCCAGGAAGGACACATAATATGTGTATTTAGATAAGGCCATTGCGTAAAGTACAAAGTTTTATGATGGACTTATTGCTTTATGAAATGCAGCATAAAGATGGAAGCATAGAGATTATGTAGTGATAAGTGGTTTCACCCACTTTTATTAACAGTAATTTATACTGATCTTTAGGTTATAAGTTAACTGTGTGTTTGTGTTAACTATAACATTTTATTAACAAAGGGGGGATTTCTTATATTTCAAAAGACAAATTTTGACTACTTCTTATGTTCTATTTTCCAGAAGAACAATATCACTAGAAATTGTTTTAAAACTTTAAAGCACAATCTCAATTTTGTAATAAAAAGTTACACTTCTAAGTATTTATCCTAAGGAAGCAAAAGGACTAACATCTCTTGTGTGTATATATATATATAGATATATAGATATATAGGTAGATAAATCTAGGGGTGTCTAATAAAATTGTTTATGAAGAAACATGATATGAAAAAGAAGAAATAAAGTCAATTTTTGGAGAATTAATAGGTAGCCATTAAAAATAGTAGCTCTTTTTTTTTTTTTAACAGTTTCGATGGGTTGTTTAATAAAATAGCTACAGGGAAAAAGTCTAGAACATCATATTATATTCTCATATTTGTAGAGTTACCCCAAATTCCTCATGAAATTATCCTCATTTAATTTCAGTTTTCAAATTAGAATTTTATCTTCCTTACATTCCTTAGGGAGCCCGTAAATAATTACTAAAATCTGAGCTTATCAGCAGGGGGAGTTAAAAATGAGAATCATCTGTCACAGACTGTAATCCAAGCACCCTAAGTAGCTTAGCTCTTAATGGTTTCCTGACTCCCTCTGTATGAAAATCAAATAAATGTAGCCCATCCCAACATTTGGCTGTTTCTAAGTTTTTATTACAGTCCTATAGTGAGTAATTTCTGAGCACTTATACAGGATTTACTTGTATTTCTTACCCAAATTATCTTTTCAGATTTTGTTTGAATATTAAATTTATCCTTATTTTGCAATCCACTGTAGTCATCTCAAGTGTGAAAGTTGTATGTGCTTGTTTATTTTTATTGCAAATTTTATTTTTAAAACTGCCACAACTTTTTGGGACATTCAGACCACCAGAGTATATAGGTCAGGAGAAAGTTCTCACTTTGTTATACCAGTTCCATGCACTTAAATTTTGATTTGTTTGTGTTATGAGCATGTTTTTATCTGTGAAATCTGCTTTCTTATTTGTTATACATTTTGTTCAGTTTTTATACTCTTAATTCAGAGTTGTCATTATTTTCCCTTAAAAACATATGTAATATAGTTGTCTAAGATCTCAAAATAGAGCTAAATTGCAGAAGAAAATGCCTGTTAAGGTACATTTAGTACATCATATTTTTATATTTCATTATAAAAAGGAAGGAAGCAAGTCTTGCTCTAAATATTAGTAAGACTTGGTCTATTAATACTGCAGAGCTTCTCTCCCCTCTTTAAAATGCTTTGCATTTGTTTCAATACACTGGAAAAAACATTTTTTTTGTTCATCTGTGTATGTTGGGAAGAACACAAAATAGTTATTTTCTTAGTAGTATGTATTTGATTTATGACAGCCTTTTTGAAATTGGGTTTTTTAATGCTACTACAGGATTATTTTCATTGGTGTAGATAACATGCAGTTAGGCCGATTTTGGTATTTTTAGGTAAACTAAAAGAAAAACAAAACAAAACTTTCCTTGTCACTGAAATAAAGGACTTTTATGAGTTAAAAAGTGTATTTGCAAATAAGGTTTACATAATACAGTACTAAACTTCTTATATTTGACCATTATTTTGTATATGTAAGTAAACTACCTATATCTTTATAAGAAAATGTGGCAATTAAAATTTCAACTTTGGTTAGGCTAGAGGTGGTTGACTAACCTTGATGGGATTCTATAATAATAGTTACCTTAATAACATGTCAGTTGCAAAATTGAAATCTTTCTTTGCTGTTGGGTATTTTTTGTTGCAGTCTCTCTAAGATACTTGAATATAGTTAAGTAATAATTAAAATATAATTCTGAAACTTCATTGAATTTATCTGTGATTTAGCAGTATAAAAAACAATTTCATTATAGTTGGATTAGGCATTCTGAAATGGATATGTAAGTACCGTCTACAGTTGTAAGGAGACTAAACTATTAGGACTTTTTTTCTTTTTAAGAATAAAAATTTTCTAGCCAAGATGTGGAAGCAGCCTGTGTCTGTTGATTGAGGAATGGATAAAGGAGATGTGGTACATACATGCAGTGGAATATTATTCAGCCATTAGAAAGAATGAAATAGCGCCTTTTATTACAACATGGATGGACCTAGAAACTATCCTGAGTGAAGTAAGTCAGGCAGAGAAGGAGAAATGTCACATGGCATCCCTTATATGCGGAAACTGAAAAGAAATGATCCAGATGAACTTACAGAACAGAAAGAGACTCAGAAAATGAGCTTATGGTCGCCAGCAGGAAGAGGTAGTTAGGGAGTCTGAGATGGACATGTACACACTGCTGTATTTAAAATGGGTAACTGGGAAGTTGGAGAGCGCGGAGCCAAGGTTCCCTAATAGCGCCTAAGCTTCTTTCTAGAGTAAGTTTGCAGAGCTCGCCACCCCTCCAATCCCAACCTCTGCCCCCTCTCACTCGTCCTCTTGGTGTGGGAATTGCCAACGAGCTGAAAACCTTGGCTCCCGGTGCTCGGCCCCGAATAAACGCTGCCGCTGCCGTTGCCGTTACAGCCCAGTTAAAAATAAATAAAATAAAATAAAATAAAATGGGTAACTAACACGGACCTGCCGTGTAGCACATGGAACTCTGCTCAAGGTAATGTGGCAGCCTGGCTGGGAGGGGAGTTTGGGGGAGAATGGATACACGTATATATGTGGCTGAGTCCCTTCGCTGTTCACCTGAAACTCACAGCATTGCTAATCGGCTGTACCCCAATACAAAATAAAAAGTTAAAAAGAAAACAAAAATAGATAGTTTTCTTTCTCCCAGCATTTCCCAATATCCATAGAAACTGAAGCTCAGAAGAATAACATGATGTATTCCTGTCCATATCTAGTAAGTTGCAGGTAGACTCTGGTCTTTGGACTTGGTGCTTGCTCTGTTGGCGCACTTGTCTCTGGAGACTTCCTGCTCCTGACTTATGTCTGGTTCATGCCTCCATCCTGCATGGGTACTGAGGGTCTTTTGGTCTTTGCTCAGCAAACCCCAGAGAAGGGGAGTATGAGTTCACAGATGGAGTGTTTGTCTTCATAAAAGAGTTAGAAAGGCTGAAAGTGAAAGTCACTCAGTTGTGTCCGACTCTTTGTGACCCCATGGACTGTAGCCCACCAGGCTCCTCTGTCCATGGAATTCTCCAGGCCAGAATACTGGAGTGGGTAAGCTGTTCCCTTCTCTAGGGGATCTTCCCAACCCAAGGATTGAATCTAGGTTTCCCTCATTGCAGGTGGATTCTTTACCCTTTGAGCCACTAGGGAAGCCCAAAAGGCTGAAAGGAGAAGTAAAGCAGAATTGAGCCATGATTTGGGAGACACAGTTTCAAGGCCTTACTTTTAATTGTTACTTGCTTATAAGGCCCAGGATTTAAGGAACCCCAAGGCACAAAACAAGTTTATCTGTCACTTTAGCCATTTTTTAATGAATCCAATTAGAGAGGTCTTATAAAGTCCTTTTATTAATAAAGGTATACACACACACGCACACATATAAAACTTGTATACACACAAAAACTATTTTGAGTAATAAAATCCTAACATCATGGGAACCCACTCCAGTATTCTTGCCTGTAAAATCCTTTGATAGTATCTCTTTTTTGTTGTAAGAGTAATAGCATTAGGTTTATTCAGATTTTCTATTATAGTATATTCAATTTTCTTAACTGATACAGTGTTCTGTGCAAACTATATAAAATAGTAATATGTAACTAAATATTGTTATATAACTAGGTAGTTATTGCACAAAGTTTTTATGGTCTCATGGCACAAAAAGTTTATCTTTACTGTTAAAGTCCATATGAAATGTGTGACTGTATTAGAAATATGGACTTGTGCCCATTTACACATTCTTATGATTTATAATTTCTTCAAAATAAATGTAGCATCATACTTTTTCAGTCTGTTTTTTGAAGTATAGCCAACAACTATGTTGGTTTTCAATTTGTAGAGCATATTTAACTTACCAATTTGGTTTTTGCCTCCCATAGCAATTTTTTCATAAATACTTCATTTTATCTGAATTATCAGACCTAGAGAGATTTAGTAATTCATAATACATGGTCATGATTAATAACAAGTAGATCCAGGTCAAGAGCATAGAGGTTTGTTGTTTTCTTACTTTATTTTACTTTACAATACTGTATTGGTTTTGCCATACATTGACATGAATCCGCCATGAGTGTATACAAGCTCCCAATCCTGAATCCCCCTCCCACCTCCCACCCCATATCATCTCTCTGGATCATCCCCATGCACCAGCCCCAAGCATCCTGTATCTTGCATCGAACATAGACTGGCGCTTCGTTTCTTAGATGATAGTATACATGTTTCAATGCCATTCTCCCAAATCATCCCACCCTCTCCCTCTCCCTCAGAGTCCAAAATCCGTTCTATACCTCTGTGTTTCTTTTGTTGTCTCGCATACAGGGTCATCATTACCATCTTTCTAAATTCCATATATATGTGTCAGTATACTGTATTTGTGTTTTTCTTTCTGGCTTACTTCACTCTGTATAATAGGCTCCAGTTTCATCCATCTCATTAGAACTGATTCAAATGTATTCTTTTTAATGGCTGAGTAATACTCCATTGTGTATATGTACCACAGCTTTCTTATCCTTTCGTCTGCTGATGGACATCTAGGTTGCTTCCATGTCCTGGCTATTATAAACAGTGCTGCGATGAACACTGGGGTACATGTGTCTCTTTCAATTCTGGTTTCCTCGGGTGTATGTTGCCCAGCAGTGGGATTGCTGGGTCATAAGGCAGTTCTGTTTGCAATTTTTAAAGGAATCTCCACACTATTCTCCATAGCAGCTGTACTAGTTTGCATTCCCACCACCAGCATTTATTGCTTGTAGACTTTTGGATCGCAGCCATTCTGACTGGTGTGAAATGGTACCTCATTGTGGTCTTGATTTGCATTTCTCTGATATTGAGTAATGTTGAGCATCTTTTCATGTGTTTGTTGGCCATCCGTATGTCTTCTTTGGAGAAATGTCTGTTTAGTTCTTTGGCTCATTTTTTTGATTGGGTTGTTTATTTTTCTGGAGTTGAGCTGCATAAGTTGCTTGTATATTTTTGAGATTAGTTGTTTGTCAGTTGCTTCATTTGCTGTTGTTTTCTCCCATTCAGAAGGCTGTCTTTTCACCTTAATTATAGTTTCCTTTGTTGTGCAGAAGCTTTTAATTTTAATTAGATCCCATTTGCTTATTTTTGCTTTTATTTCAAGTATCCACTCCTTCCATTTCTACCAACTCTTGTGGACCTGCATTCTTTGTTACTTGTGTTAATGGAGTGTGGTAGAAGGGAGAATAATTCAAAAGTTGGCTTTAGTATACATACTTTAATCTTTAAATATTAATATGTATGTGTGTGATATGTGTTTTGGTAATTAGTTAACAAAATTAACTGTCTAAAGCTTCCTGACTTCAAAGAATCAGTTTAAATGATAGGTAGTGCTTACATAATGCCCATTAATATGTGCTAGACACTGTTCTAGGCATTTTGCATATAAGCTCAATTAATATCCATAGTAGCTCTCTTAATGATACTTTATTATTTGCATTTTTGCAAACTAAGGTACAGAATATTGAGTGCTTTGCCTAGGGTCACATAGCTAGTAAGTGATAGGGTCAGGAATTAAAGTTCTCTGGCTCTGAGGTCCATGTTCTTTTTAAAATTTATTTTATTGAAGTATAGTTGATTTACAGTGTTGTGTTAATTTCTACTACATAACAAAGTGACTTAGTTGTGTGTGTGTATATATATGTATACACACACATTCTATTTCATATTCTTTTCCATTATAGTTTTTCACAGGACACTGAATATGGTTCCCTGTGCTATACAGTAGGCCCTTGTTATTTACCATTTCTATACATAATAGTTCACGTCTACTAACCCCAAGCTCCCAGTCTAACCACACTCCCCTCTTTGGCAACCGCAGGTCTGTGAGTCTCTTTCTGTTTCACGGATAACTTCATTTGTGTCATATTATAGATTCCTTGTATTTGTAGTACCATATAGTATTTGTCTTTCTCTGTCTGACTTATTTCACTTACTATGATAACTTCTAAGTTCATCCATGTTGCAGAAAATGGCATTATTTTGTTGTTTTTAATGGCTGAGTAATATTCCGTGTGTGTGTGTGTGTGTGTGTGTGTGTGTGTGTGTGTACACCACATTTTCTCTCTCTGTTCTTCTGTTGATGGATATTTAGGTTGCTTTCATGTCTTGGCTGTTGTAAATATTGCTCTGTGAACATAAGGATACCTGCATCTTTTCTCTGGCTGTGTACCCAGGAGTGGGATTGTAGGATTATATGGCAGCTCTGTTTTTAGTTTTTTGAGGACTCTTCACACTTTTCCTACCAAAAGTGTAGGAGGGTTCCATTTTCCCTACACATGCTCCGTTTTCTTGACGACTATATTCTGACTTGGTGGAAAGCAGTTGGGGAAGTTGTAATGTCCATAAAGCTGTGATAATAAATTAAAAGTATATTATTCCTGTGAGAAAATTTAGTGTAAAATTTTCCCTGAGTTTAATTTTCAAATGATTTATAACTGTGTATTTTTATCTTCCCAAAGATATGATCAGTTTCAGTATGCATTTGATATGCATTTATTGGCTTTCTTTTGTGTGTTAGGCATGCACTAAGTTTTACTGGATCATCTCATTTAGTTTGCAGTCATCCTGACAAAAGTATCCAGGATCACTAAAATGCAAGTTCCACTAGGTGGGAATCTTATCTGGCTTGTTAATAACTGCTGTATCTCTAGCGCTTCGAACAGTGACCAAGATGTTGGAGTACTCAGTAAATATTTTTGAATAAAAATTGTACTATTAGTCTTAACAGAAGGGACAGTCAAAACTTAGAGAAGTTTTATTACTTTTGTGTGTCATGTATATAAAAAGTAGCAGTTGGGAGATAAGCCTGGATATCTGTTACCAAAACCCATGCTCTGGTATAGCATGGCCTCTTATGCAGATGAATTTGGATTCAGTCCTATAAGCAGTGAGGAGGCACTGGAAGTTTCTGAGACAGGGTTGGTGTGATAAAAGCCATTTTAGGAATGCAGAGATATATCCTGTAAATTAAATTAGATGTGTCATGTAAAGGAGTTAGAATAGGGGAAAAGTCAGACCATTGCACCAGTCTGGTAGGAGGCAGAGAGGTTGGACTAATATAGTATCTGAACAAAGAACAAATTTGAGTACCATTTTAAGATGGAACTGACAGAATGTATTGGCTTAATTTGAGCAGAAATTGGAGGAGGTAGGTAATTAGGAGGTTTTGAATATAGGTACTTGGATAGAAAATAGAAACAGGGCAATTAGTAACCAAAAAAGAGGTATCAGGAGATATCCCTATTTAAAAAAAAACAAAACTTTTTTTTTCCTTTTTCTTTTAAGGGCTACTTATGATGAATATGATTTCATTTATATTGAATTTAAGATGATAGTAGGAATGAAGTAATCAAATAATTGAAGATAATATCACTAAAGTTTGGGGGAAAGATAGGAAAAAATGTCCTGGATATTGGGAAAAATACCCTGCAGATAGGGAAAAAAAAATCACTCCTTTTTAATTTTTTAAGTGTTTGGTATTAACCACAGTAATTAATTGAACGGTTTTGCTTTGTCCCCCTGAAAATAGCCAAACCGTCGAGCATATTATTAAACTAGTGGAAGAACATGGCAGTGATATCTGGTGGACTCTTCCCCGGAGCAGCTTCTTCCAAAAGAAGTCTTATCTCAGGTACCTTTCCATTTGTACTTATACAGCCTTTTTCTGTATTGCATGATTTAATGACAACATGGGAGGTTCCTGGAAGTTAAAAAGTAGTGATACTATCCGTCAAGTTCATGAGTTTGGTCATCATAAACTAGGAGCCAGAGCAGTTTGAGAGTAGACACTTTGAATTCACGAGAGAAGCTAGGTGTTTTGGAGCAGCAGGGGCTGGGGGGTTTGCTGTCTCCCTGAGGGCCAGGATTGACTGTGGCTGCTCTGTTGGCTGAGTAGAGACCCGTGTGACTGTGGGAGAACAATGCCTAACACGGGTGCCTCAGGGGCTTCATGGACATGAGTTCAAGTGGCCTGATGGCATCGCACACGGAGAAATCCAAACTGGAAGGTAACTGCAAGAAAATAAACACAGTTTACATTTGCAGTAATACGTGTGTAGGTGGCCACAGTCACCTGCACACGTAGATGAAGTAGTGAAGTAGTTGCCCCTAATGGCAAAACACTTAAGAAATGTCAGTGTAAAGTGTGAATTTAATGGTTGTATTTCATTTTCTTAAGACTTTTTTTTAGGATATTAATTGTAAGTATCATGATCTTTGTGTAATTAAAATGTTTTTACGTTATCTTATTAGGTTGGTGGTCCTGATGCTTTGGAGTACGTGCCAGGTCAGGATATTTTGGACATCTGGTTTGATAGTGGAACTTCATGGTCTAATGTTCTTCCAGGTAATCTAAAACAAGAGGTCTATTGAATGTCACGCAGTTTTGAAAATTAATGCTATCAGAAGAAATCTCTAATCAAGAACTTTTTTTTTTTTTTTTTTGTTTTTTGGAGGTATATCTCCTACTATAGTATAATTTTAAACCTGAAACAGCCACTGGAAATCATTGAATCCAGTGTCTTCTATGAAATTTTATATAGAACCACAATACATAAGATAAATAAAGGGGGGATTTTCTTCTTCCTCCCAGTCAGCTCATTCTCTTTGACCTCCTTGGCAGCCCCAAGGTACTGAGTTTGTAGAACCAAGTGTGGAAATCACTGAAATAGCCTGACCCCGTCTCATTTTTCAGAAGAGGACATGAGATTGAATTAGAATCACATTAGTTGGTGGTCACACAGGTTAGTGTCAGAGTAGAACTTGGGCACCCTGCTCTTCCGTTCTTATTCTTCAGTACTCCGTTACCTTCTCACAGCTTTCTCCCCTCTCTCCACAGACAATTGACTAGTTTCTACTTGCTCATGGTTGGGGTGAGCTTTTGACTCCGTGGTTATTAAAGAGGAAGGAGAAATTAGGCAGGGATCAGAAGGAGTAGTAGCAGGCACACAAAGGGTGCGTTTAGATGTGAGCGGATGCCTTCAGGGATACTAAGTGGAAGGTGAGAGATAAAGTGTCCTCACTGAAAGCTTACAGACAGGTCCCGGGAGGGTTACAGGGATGAGGTGGTTTCCTTTCTGGAGCAAAGGAACGCGGAAAACGCCTTGCATGAGCCGCTCACCATTGTTGAAGGGATTGAGCAGGATCGTGGTCACGTTTTACTTGGGGTACCCTTCTGGTAGTAGGCCTCATTATTGAAAGGATATTAGTGTGATTTCTAGCAGGTAAATGTGTTCTGCTATTTGGGCCTTTCTTTCTGCCTAGGAAATTAGAGAAGTAAAATATGCATAAATTCATGTTCACTCTGTTTTATAGGTAAATGTACATGAAAATTCATAATCAAATATAAGTTAATGTATAATATGATTTTTATTTAGTAATGTTCAGTTGTAGTAATGTTGTAGTAATTTTAATAGCAACAATATTAAGTAATTTCTAATACTGTACTCGAGAAAATATTGCCAGTTTAGGCACTTTGTTTTCCTAAATTATATTGAAAATGTAAGCAGATAACACTCCATAAGGTTGGTAGGTAGGTTAAGTAGTGTTATAAACAGGAAGAAGAGTTACCTCCTACTGTGTTTGGGGGTAACATCCTGCGTTTCAGAATAACATATGCCATATATGAAATAGTGCTTTAGAAGTATTTTTCAAAGTTCATTAGCTGCTTCAGCCTTGATGCGATAATGTTGATTATAAAAACTCCCTTCTAGAGTTACTCTGAGAATTAAATGACAACAATAAAGTTATTAGATACTCAGCAAATAACTGTTGAATTAATAAAAATAGTTTATTTTCACTAAAAATTTAACTGGTAATACTGATAATTGATAGTCATTATGAATTAGTTCCTAATTTAGATAATATTTTAGCTGTCTGTTGTTTGGAAGATGATACTGTAAAGTTTATTTTCTTTACCTTGGTTAGTATAGCGACAGTGAAGGCAGCAGCTGAGGTGAGTGTGCTGTGGCCACTGGGTGGAGGGTGACACAAGCAATAGGTGACATGATTACTTTTAATATTTTCATAAGGATTCATTTCCATTTTTACACTTTAATTGACATAGATTTCTGTTTTTTGTTTTCACATTTATTTTGGAGGTACTGACCAAAGAGCAGATTTGTACTTGGAAGGAAAAGACCAGCTTGGGGGTTGGTTTCAGTCTTCTTTATTAACAAGTGTGGCAGCAAGAAATAAGTCACCTTTTAAGTAAGTATTACACCTGAGCTAAACAGGTGAGCATACCTTGAGTATTTCTGTTGAGTACTTGCCAGTGTGAAAAAATATGTGCTGAGTAATATGTATGTGATAAAACACTGCCCTTAATTAGTTTACAGGCTTCAATCTCATGAGAGAAATAAGTTTGGAATAATAATAATAAAAAGACACAAAGGAGACAGTAATACAGAAAAGTTCTTTCACTCTGATCTAGATCATAAGTCCCAGAAGTAAAACCGGCATTGACTGGCGTAGTAGAGAAACCCATGGAGAGCTTGACCTTTAAATATGGTAGACACGGATAGATGTAGAGAGGATATTCTAGTTTGACTAAGGACAGCCTTGATCAGATACCCTTATATTTGTAATTTCCACAAGTGGCTAGTGAACTGAAACATGTGTTCAGTGAATTTTATTAAATTTGGGGTTCTTACTTAGTTACAGATGATAGCTTTTCCTTATTCAAATATGTGGATTCTACCCAGAAGGATTCTTAAATGGCTTAAGATTTTTGCCATCTCACAATGAAAACTCTTCTCACAGTAGTTGGCATGTTTATGTTTCTAGTATAACATGCTTTTAAAAGTCAATGGAACAGTAGGTATATTTCTCAAATTGCCTTTTTGAACAAAGATAATTTTGTGGTGATAATTTTTTTTAAGACATACTTTTTCTTGGTTAGTTTTAATGATCAAAATCAGTACATTATAGATGATCAGGAGACAGTTGTTTAGTGAATGTAAACATAAAAATACTTTCTCTGTATAGAGAGCTTAGTATTTAATAATCAGGATAAATAAGCAGCTTAGAATTATACCTTGAAGAAAAATTTTCATATATAATCTGTCAAGAAAAATTTTTTATTTTTGTGTCAAACTAAGATACTCTTTTAAGCTCTAAGTCATCTTCAAAATGTCCATCATAACTGTGTTTATGAGTATAGTAGCTCATTTGTCTTCTTAGGACAGTGGTTGTTCATGGATTTACCCTTGGAGAAAAGGGAGAAAAGATGTCCAAGTCTCTTGGGAATGTTATTGATCCTGATGTTGTCATCAATGGAGGACAAGTAAGTGGTTCCCTAAAACTGATTTTATTTTTAAGGCTCTTAATTTGGCAGCAAGAACCTTAATATAGTTACTTCAATGTAAAAAAAAAACACCTCACAAAACTGATTTTTACACTGGAAGCAAATGCCTTACCATGTTTTAGATCTAGACTCTTTAAGTTTTGTGTGACTTTTTGAAAATGTGAAGGATTGGGATTGTTGTGGCTTTTTGACTTATTTCAGGTCTGAATCTCCAGTTAGGTTCACACTATCCCTTTTTAATTTTCTGAACTTTAAAACTTTATAAACTATGATTTTACAGTTAAATAGAAAAGTGAAGAAGAACTAAAAGCCTCTTGATGAAAGTGAAAGAGGAGAGTGAAAAGTTGGCTTAAAGCTCAACATTCAGAAAACGAAGATCATGGCATCTGGTCCCATCACTTCATGGCAAATAGATGGGGAAACAGTGTCAGACTTTGTTTTTCGGGGCTCCAAAATTACTGCAGATGGTGACTGCAGCTGTGAAATTACAAGACGCTTACTCCTTGGAAGGAAAGTTATGACCATCCTAGATAGCATATTCAAAAGCAGAGACATTACTTTGCCAACAAAGGTTCATCTAGTCAAGGCTGTGGTTTTTCCAGTGGTCATGTATGGATGTGAGAGTTGGACTGTGAAGAAAGCTGAGTGCCAAAGAATTGATGCTTTTGAGCTGTGGTGTTGGAGAAGACTCTTGAGAGCCCCTTGGACTGCAAGGAGATCCAAGCAGTCCATCCTAAAGAGACCAGTCCTGGGTGTTCTTTGGAAGGAATGATGCTGAAGCTGAAACTCCAATACTTTGGCCACCTCATGGGAAGAGTTGACTCACTGGAAAAGACTCTGATGCTGGGAGGGATTGGGGACAGGAGGAGAAGGGAATGACCGAGGATGACATGGCTGGATGGCATCACTGACTCGATGGACGTGAGTCTGAGTGAACTCCGGGGAGTTGGTGATAGACAGGGAGGCCTGGCGTGCTGCGATTCGTGAGGTTGCAGTGTCGGACACGACTGAGCAACTGAACTGAGAAACAGTATAAGAAAAAAATGAGACAGCAACTTTCATTCTTGGAAATTATACACTTTAAAGCAAGTCATTAAAGAATATCAAATCTGGGGCTGCTGGTAATTTGGTTTATTTTGGAGTTGCTTTCAGAAAAGATACTGCTTATCTGTTCTTTAACCCCGTTGGCCTTTAACTGCCCTCCTAGAGTCCAGTAATCACATCTCTTGGTCAGGGTAGCTTGGGCACACTGAGAGGGAAAGCACCCCTCACCCTCCCCCCCGGCCACTCCCCATCACGGGCATCCAGGGCAGTACTCTTGACTGCCCACCTGCCAAGGTAACTGTTTGCAGATATCTCAGGGAAGACATTGAACCAGGCTGCAGGCCATACTCCCCCTTTTTCCACTTTCGTTGTGTTTTTGGATGCAGCCTGATCTCTGAAATTGTTAGCTTATTTCATTACAGTACAGGTACATTTATGATCATGTTGTATTTAAGCATTTCAGAATAGGAGTCTTGCCTAAAACATCTGTACACCAACTTGTCATCAAAAGCTATTTATTTATTGGTATGTTTTTCCCCTCAATGAAAAGGATCACAGCAAAGAGCCCCCTACGGTGCTGATGTGCTTCGCTGGTGGGTTGCTGAGTCCAACGTCTTCACTGAAGTCACAGTTAGCCCATCTTTACTGAATGCTGCCAGAGATGACATTAGCAAGGTCAGGATCACTCCTCTTTCTGTTCCTCACTATTCCTGAATGAAAAGTTTACTGAGTCCTTGTTAAAATACTGAGCGCATTTTGTTGGCACTTGCACAACTGAATGAAAATGAGTTCTCCACATGTTGTGAGGTTTAAAAAATAACGTATGTTAATTTATTTGTTTAGAAATATAAATGGAATGTTAACATTTTTATATACTGTCTTTTTAATATTATGATATGTAATTACACTAATTTTAATATACTTTCTGTGTGCTCAATGACCATTCACATTTATTCCATTTATTTATACCTACACAACGTTCTCATCTACACTGATGAACAGACTGGGCCACTGACAGGTGATTTGCCCTAAAATTTTAAAGAAATATAAAGAAAACTCAGTTTTTATTTATATATTACAATGGTTGTTTCTATAATTGGGCTTTTGAAATGAGATGGTGATTTTTTGCACTTAAATAGTCTTATTTAAAAGGAATGATATAAAAATAAACTATGCCATTAGGAAGGTAACATGAGTTGGATAAAAATTACAGAAAAATAAAACAATTTCAGTAACAATTGAAGGACTCATTTTTTGACTGCATATTTCTGTTTTCTCAATGTTTATAGCTTAGGAATACACTCCGCTTTCTTTTGGGAAATGTAGCTGGTTTCAACCCAGAAACAGATTCCATCCCTGTCAACAGCATGCATGTCATAGACCAGTACATGCTGCACTTACTGCAGGATTTGGCAAGCAAGGTGAGTGAGCACTGAGACGCTCTTGGAGGTAGCACAGCTGTGTGTTGAAATCTGGGTTGCATGTTGAGTGGAACCAACTTTCTTAGAAACAGTAACTAAAGCACTGAGGAAAGTTATACTTGATCAGTTCCACATGTTCCTAGGTTGACTAGATATGAAGTCTTAGAATTCTTCATGTTTCTCAAAAAAGACGAGAGTAGTGCCTGGTGGCAAAAGTAGGCCAGGCGTCTCCTCAGACCACATTTTCCTCTGAAAATCAGCTCCATGTATAACAAGGAATAAAGTTGAGATGTACTTTTATTTGTCTGCAGATGTATAGAAATAACGATCTCAAAAGTACAGCAGTAACTGAAATGACAGTTCTTATGTGTCTTGTAAAATTCTCTCATATATAAACAAAAGTAATTTGTATTTTCTCAAAAACTGGAATTGCTTCCACTTAAGTCAGAGTCGTACATATAGACTTTTGCCCAGTTTTATTTTTTTACATAAATGAGGGAACATTGGTAATTTTTACCCTTTGCTGTTTTAGAATAGTGCTGTTTCATCACTTAAAACTTGATCTTTTCATCTGATGCCTGTTCTTTTGTAGAGTCCAGAGGAAATTATTCTTTTTTTCTGAGGATAGTAGCCTTTCATATCCAGAAATGATGTTTCAAAGATCCTTAAATGCTCCTGCATTTTTCCTGTTTTGTGTTTGTCTGCCTTTGAAAAGTATTTTTGAAAAGGAACATACTCTGCTCATGATGACTTGCATTTTTATTTGCTTATTCCAGCTTCCAAATTTATTGTGGTTTTGTTCCCTAGATTAATGATTCATATAAGCAGTATAACTTTGGAAAAGTTGTTCGGCTGTTAAAAGCATTTTATACCAGGGAACTCTCCAGTTTTTATTTCAGCATAATCAAAGATAGGTATGTATGACTGAACATTCACATGCTTAACAAACACTGCTTGACTGTCTACTCTGCTTGGCAAATGTTGGAAAGCAGAGGCCAGCAGTGGGGGCCTGGGCTGTTACTAAGAAGTTGGATTCTTGAGTCAAATCTTATTGGGCAGATTCACCCTGCTACTTGCTAGTTTGATGAGCTGAGGCAACTTATCCTAAAATCTCAGTTTCTTTATTCATAAAATGGTGATGATAATAGTTATCTCAGAAAGTGGAAATGAAAAGATACAATATAAGTAGCACGCTCAGTGCTGTGTTTGACAAAGCAAGTCCTCAGTAAGTAGTAGCTGTGACTGTGAGGGCATGAACACAGTGCTTGTTCTCAGGAGCTTGCTGGCCTTCAGGTGGGAGAAATATTCTGGTAATTATCATAACATCATATAACATCAGTGATGCCCTTTTAGAGGCAGGCTGCATGCTGTCTTCATGTTTTGCTCCTGTAGTAACTCAGCCAGTGTGAAGTGCCAGCCCTACTCATCAGCACCTCAGGGACCTTCTACTGGGATTACAAATCCCAGTCCTTCCCTTGACGTACTGATAGGGTCATAAGGTTGGGGTGCCTGCATGCTTGCTCAGTTGCTCAGTCATGTTCTACCCTTTGTGACCCCAGGGACTGTAGCCCACCAGGTTCCTCTGTCCATGGGGCCTTTCCAGGCAAGAATATTGGAGTGGGTTGCCATGCCCTCCTCCAGAGGATCGTCTCCAACCCAGGGATCAAACCTGGGTCTCCTGCATTGCAGGCAGATTCTTTTATTACCTGAGCCACCAGGGAAGCCTGTAGGACTGGGGACTCGAATCTTAAATGCCGTCAACTGACTTCCTCATTTTCCTTTCACTAAGTTGTCTAGATTCTAGCTATTATCGATCCGTAAAACAGAATTGGACATAGCATAGCTTTGAGCTTTTGAGGAGGTGAGCACACCTGGAAGGAGTCAAGTGGAACAGAGGGTGTAGTCAGAAGAGCTCTATGATGGAATGTTTTATCCTTTAATTAGAAGACAGAGCCATAGGCTTAGGCTCAGCCTGAGGCCAGTCCCACCTTGGCAGTGCTTGTGTACAGCATGTTGTCAACTGCTCAACAAGTTGTTCTTGTCCAGGCTTTATTGTGAAAATGCAGATGATCCCAAACGGCGCTCTTGTCAGACTGCATTAGCTGAAATTTTGGATGTAATGGTTCGCTCTTTTGCTCCCATTCTTCCTCACTTGGCTGAAGAGGTATTCCAGCACATACCCTATATTAAAGGTAAGAAATACTGATTTGTTCTCTGAGTGAGAAAGACCCTGGCTGAGGGTGCAGCTTTTCCTTTTATCTGCTTCAAATAAGAGGCACATACTCATCTATTAATACAGTGACTGCTTTGCGGCATGATGCGTCTCAGTTTAGTAACTGTAGTTTCTGCATCTCGTCTGTGTGTAGAGGAGAGTAGGATGAATTTCAGCATGTCTTTCAAGCCACTTTAAAATGCTTTCTGAAATATATTACCAGCTTGACTATACTGAGAAATCACTTTTCTTATATACCTTTATAAATGTCAGAAATATATTTTAGGTTTTACTAAAAGTATAGTCCCTGCTAGGGAATATTTCTCTAATTGTTTTTCTGTCTGATTACATTAAACTTACACAAAATTAGAAATTTTACAGTGAGGATGTCACTCATGATGTTACATATAACCCAGAGACGTCTACTGTAATATTGGGATATTTCTATTTTAGTTTATTCTAGGCATCTTTTGAGATCTTACTGTATATCTTGCCATTTGTTTACATTTCCAAATGTTTATGTAAATATTTGGCAAGCATTTAGGATGCGAACAAAGGTCCATATAGTCAAAGCTATGGTCTTTCCAGTAGTCATGTATGGATGTGAGACCTGGACCAAAAAAAAGGCTGAGCGCTGAAGAACTGATGCTTTTGAACTGTGGTGTTGGAGAAGACTCTTGAGAGTCCCTTGGGCTACAAGGAGATCCAACCAGTCAATCCTAAAGGCAGTCAGCCCTGACTTTTCATTGGAAGGACTGATGCTGAAGCTGAAACTCCAATATCTTTGCCCCCTTATGTGAAGAACTGACTCACTGGAAAAGACCCTGATGCTGGGAAAGGCTGAAGGCAGTAGGGGAAGGGGATGACAGAGGATGAGATGGTTGGATGGCATCACCGACTCAATGGACATGAGTCTGAGCAAGCTCTAGGAGTTGGTGAAGGACAGGGAAGCCTGCCACGCTGCTGTCTATGGGATCGCAAAAAGTCAGACAGGGCGTAGCAACTGAACAACAATCATACTAATTATTAACCACAAATAACAATCCTTATTTCCCATGAATAGTAAATGTGTGGTGGTTTGAGTTTTATATACAGTTTAAATATATATATAAATTGGTTTAACTTTTTTTTCTTTAAGAACCCAAGAGTGTTTTTCGTACTGGGTGGATTAAAACCAGTTCTATCTGGAAGAAACCTGGACTGGAAGAAGCCATAGAAAGCGCGTGTGCAATGAGAGATTCATTTCTTGGAAGCATTCCTGGCAAAAATGCAGCTAAGTATGAGGTGATCATTGTGATTGAGCCTGGGCTGCTTTTTGAGATCATGGAGGTGAGTCGCAGTTTGTTCCTTTTGAAATGGTGTTCATATCAAAGTGCTCCACGTAAAATCTGGTTTCAGAAGATGTCGATGTGAATCAGTTCAGTTCAGTCAGTCAGTCATGTCCGATACTTAGTGACCCCATGAATTGAAGCACGCCAGGCCTCCCTGTCCATCACCAACTCCTGGAGTTTACACAAACTCATGTCCAGAGAGTCGGTGATGCCATCCAGCCATCTCATCCTCTGTCGTCCCCTTCTCCTCCTGCCCCCAATCCCTCCCAGCATCAGGGTCTTTTCCAGTGAGTCAACTCTTCCCGTGAGGTGGCCAAAGTATTGGAGTTTCAGCTTCAGCATCATTCCTTCCAAAGACTGATCTCCTTTAGAATGGACTGGTTGGATCTCCTTGCAGTCCAAGGGACTCTCAAGAGTCTTCTCCAACACCACAGCTCAAAAGCATTAATTCTTTGGTGCTTAGCTTACTTCACAGTCCAACTTTCAGATCCATACGTGACCACTGGAAAAACCATAGCCTTGACTAGATGGACCTTTGTTAGCAAAGTAATGTCTCAAATGTGCTTTTGAATATGCTATTTAGGATGGTCATAACTTTCCTTCCCAGAAGTAAGTGTCTTTTAATTTCATGGCTGCAGTCACCATCTGCAGTGATTTTGGAGCCCCCAAAAATAAAGTCTGACACTGTTTCCACTGTTTCCCCATCTATTTCCCATGAAGTGATGGAACCAGATGCCATGATCTTCGTTTTCTGAATGTTGAGCTTTAAGCTAACTTTTTTACTCTCCACTTTCACTTTCATCAAGAGGCTTTTTAGCTCCTCTTTACTTTCTGCCATAAGGGTGGTGTCCTCTGCATATTTGAGGTTATTGATGTTTCTCCCAGCACTCTTGATTTCAGCTTGTGCTTCTTCCAGCCCAGCGTTTCTCATGATGTACTCTGCGTATAAGTTAAATAAGCAGGGTGACAATATACAGCCTTGACATACTCCTTTTCCTATTTGGAACCAGTCTGTTGTTCCATGTTCAGTTCTAACTGTTGCTTCCTGACCTGCATATAGGTTTCTCAAGAGGCAGGTCAGGTGGTCTAGTATTCCTATCTCTTTCAGAATTTACCACAATTTATTGTGATCCACACAGTCAAAGGCTTTGGCGTAGTCAATAAAGCAGAAATAGATGTTTTTCTGGAACTCTCTTGCTTTTTCCATGACCCAGCGGATGTTGGCAATTTGATGTCTGGTTCTTCTGCCTTTTCTAAAACCAGCTTGAACATCAGGAAGTTCACAGTTCACGTATTGCTGAAACCTGGCTTGGAGAATTTTGAGTTTTACTTTACTAGCGTGTGAGATGAGTGCAATTGTGTGATAGTTTGAGCATTCTTTGGCATTGCCTTTCTTTGGGATTGGAATGAAAACTGACCTTTTCCAGTCCTGTGGCCACTGCTGAGTTTTCCAAATTTGCTGGCATATTGACTGCAGCACTTTCACAGCATCATCTTTCAGGATTTGAAATAGCTCCACTGGAATTCCATCACCTCCACTAGCTTTGTTGATAGTGATGCTTTCTAAGGCCCACTTGACTTCACATTCTAAGATGTCTGGCTCTAGGTGAGTGATCACACCATTGTGATTATCTAGGTCCTGAAGATCTCTTTTGTACAGTTCTTCTGTGTATTCTTGCCACTTCTTCTTAATATCTTCTGCTTCTGTTAGGTCCAGACCATTTCTGTCCTTTATTGAGCCCATCTTTGCATGAAATATTCCCTTGCTATATCTCTAATTTTCTTGAAGAGATCTCTAGTCTTTTCCATTCTGTTGTTTTCCTCTATTTCCTTGCATTGATTGCTGAGGAAGGCTTTATCTCTTCTTGCTATTCTTTGGAACTCTGCATTCAAATGGCTATATCTTTCCTTTTCTCCTTTGCTTTTTGCTTCTCTTCTTTTCAAAGCTATTTGTAAGGCCTCCTCAGACAGCCATTTTGCTTTTTTGCATTTCTTTTCCGTGGGGATGTTCTTGATAGTGCATATAAAAATTATAAATTAGGATTTCTGTCTTCTGATCCTAATATTAATCACTGATTCTTTGTTTCCAACCTCTGTATGTTTCCTTTTTCTTCTCATAAAACATGTACTCTGTTGCTACTTATTTTTTATAGGTTGGGGCAGGAAGGTGTAATAAAGTTCTATTTGAAACAGGAGCCCTCAGGGCTAGTTAGACAACAGGCAGCACCTGGCAGTAATATCTGAATACACAAAAATTGGGAGTTTTGTGTTAAGGGTCTGGTTTTCTGAGAATTTTATCCATCTGGACAAGATTCAAAACAAAAAAAATGTTTTTTCATCTTTTACTCATGAGTTCTGAAGAAAATTCATTTGCACCAGCAAATTTACCATGTGATCCTCAAAGCATTCATCTTATTTTTTATTTTCAAAAGGGCCATCAAAGGTTCCCCTTGAGATCTTAGGGCTTGATTACCAGACTGACTTAGAGCCTAACATACTGACTCAAGATTTTTAATGTTTGAGAAGAAAACTTAGTTTTGTGATTTATGTTTTGACATTTGACTGGTATCATAGTCTACTGAAAAATGACCATCTCAACTGGTTGGAAGGTCAATCTAAATTTTTAATAATGTAATTAGGATGATTAAGATTCAAGGCTTGAAATAGCTAGTAGGTATAAGATGGTTGCTTAGGTAACAGAAGTTTGATAAGATGACGTTTTAAAATTTACAAGTTGGGAAGCTCATGGTTGCCATATTTTGAGCCAGGAAGCTGAGGCCTGTTGAAGCTGTGACTTGGCTGAGGCTGCCCAGCCTGGTACTGAGCTTTCCTACTGCATATCATGTTTCCTTGGACTTCATTAGTTCTGAGTAGTAAGCTGAAAACAGTACACCTTGCTTGGATCATTGATACTTGAGAAAAAAAAATTGAGGATTTAAAAAAATGTGAATGTATTTTCCTTAGGAATTATACTAACTAGCTGTCTTATGGAGTCCTGGATCTATCAGTTAATGGTGTAAATGCAGTCTCTTTAAATCTATCTTCTCATGAGTTGGGTCCCCCCAAGGGATTTTGTATTACTTAGCTCACACACTTACTTTGAAGATCAGAATTAAAGTGAAAAATCTACAAAAGTGCATATCAGATATCCTAATTCAGTGTGCTTCAGAAGAGTTCTGAGCATTATTCAGGCTGCCACCATTGGTCTACACCACTAGAAGCAGATCCTTGTTGAGATAGTATCTTAACCCCTCTCCTTCTGTAGGAAGCATTGGATACAGGGGTAAAGTGCTGGCTTTGAGGCTGACAGACCTGGGCTGGAATTGCAGCGCACCACTTACTGCTGGTTGGGAACCACCCTGACCAAGTTTCCTCATTTGTAAAGTGGGGATTAAAAAATGCTGTTGCTGTTTTGTGACAGTTACAGATAATGGGTGGACATTTAGCATGTAGCGAAGTGAAGTGCCTGGCATAGAGTTGTATTCTCAATGGATCCTATTGATTAGGAGTTTTTAGTTAAAAGCTTTCATACTAGTAAGATTTGATTTATATAATAGTATTAGCTCAGGAGGTGATGGTCCCAAAGAGTTCCTCATCAAACATAAGAACTTGCAGTGTCTTTTAATAACCTTTGTGGTAGCAATTAATTTAGATAGTAACTTTCAAATACTTATGCCCAGATGCTACAAGCCGAGGAGACTTCCAGTACCTCTCAGTTGAATGAATTAATGATGGCGTCCCAGACAACTCTGCTTTCTCAGGAACCACGAGGAATAAGTGAGGATGTAACTGAGCTTAAAGGGACATTTCTAATCAATTTAGAAGGTAAGGAAATGAGAATGATACTACCAGATAACAATGGTATGTGGACAACTGAACCATAATTACAGGTCATCTTCAGCTTTCCAGTGGGTGACTTGTATTCTAAAGGCAGATATATACTTGGTGAGTGCGTCTTTCTGTAGAAAGTGTAAACAGTGGCCAGGTTTCTGAACCAGCTCTCCAAGTGCCCTACCCTGGTGATCTTGGGAACACAGGGTAGGGGAGAAGAGGGAAAACGTCATTGTCACCGTATGTGAAGTCTGCCTTATCTCAGTTGGCCTTTGTGTCCTTGTCCTTTAATAAACTCTACCATCCCTCTCGTGTTCAGTCTACAATTTATTATGCTAACCCCACATTACAGTATCGTAGACACTCTTAATGAGTCAAGGAAGTTTTATTGAGAACTCATTCCCACAGTGGTTATAAGCAAACCTTTTGTAGGCATTTGTTTGATCTGGGGATTTTGTCACCTTACTTCATTCTCATTGATGGAAATGAAAGCTGAGTAACAGTAACAGAACAACATGAGTATATCTTAGGAATAGTGATGCTCTCTATGTATTTCATAGTAGCTTTTAGGCACCAGCAAGAGGTGGGAGACTAATTTATAGCCATCAGTTTAAATTTGAGGCCTGGCAGCACTGATCATGTAGTCGACTCGTATTAATCTGCTTTCCGGAATGTTGATTTTTTTAACATTTTAACATTGCACACATATTCTCTGTGCAATGACTAGAAAATGATGTATTTTTTGTCTGAGGTCTGTCATTATGGACAAATTTTTGTTTCTTTTGTCCAAACCCAAGAAGTTTAAAGAGGGGGCACTGCTCATTGTCTCTCGAATTTGCCTCTTTTAAAATTCTTATTTAAGAATGTAGCTGGAGAGGAGAGGCAGTGTAATTAGCAGAACTGGACACAGATAAAGAGCAAACAGGCATGCTCTGCCTGAGTAGATACAGAACTCCCATGACCTGTGAAAAAATCAGCCTCTCAGATTCCTCCTCTCTCCCGTCATCAGATTGTGTGAACCTACCATCTTGGCTGTTTATGTACAAATGTGTAAGGGAAGCAGTATTTCCCAAGGCAGGGAGGAAGCTCTGAAAAGGGGGGTACCTGGAGAAATAACAGAAATGCACAAGTTCAGTGGCCTGTGAGGAATACTCTCCACATGTTTTTCTTCCACAGGTGGCGATATTCGTGAAGAGTCTTCATACAAAGTAATTGTCATGCCAACTACCAAGGAAAAATGCCCTCGCTGTTGGAAGTACACAGCTGAGTCATCAGACACACTGTGTCCCCGTTGCGCAGAAGTTGTGAAAGGGAAGTAGGACCTCAGTGTGTGCTGACGGCTTTCTGAGCAGGAACCTCCTGACAGGACTGAATAGGGGTCTAGATGGATTGCTTATAGTACTGGAGAGAAATCCAAGATTTAGGTAATGAGTGGAAGAGTAAATGGTTGAGGATGAGAGTCAAAGTCAGAGCTACAAGTGTGTCTCTGTAACTAGATAAACAATAATGTGTATATATACATATGGAAACATATACATATGCAGGTGGGTCCATAATGGACTTAACATAACACTGAAAATGCTTGCTTACAAATGTGCTGAACGGAAAATGTTTTATATTTTATAAATCTTCACTCAGTATGTAAGTTCTGTAACGTCTAAAAATAAAGGCACCTGGAAAATTACTGACTGGTGGTGGTACAAAAGTTGTGAATATCAAAGTAAAAAAAAAATGTGTTTTGAACAGGAACAGTGCAGGGGTCTGTCACTTAAGAGGTGAAGAGAGTAATTTCATTCTGCCTTAACAGCAAACATCAACCTTTTCAGAACAGCTAGTTCTTTGGGCTGCACATCAGAAAAAGTCACCAAATATGTCTCATGTAAGAGGGGAAAAACACATTAATACTACATAAATGTTAGGACTGCAAGGAGATCCAACCAGTCCATTCTGAAGGAGATCAACCCTGGGATTTCTTTGGAAGGAATGATGCTAAAGCTGAAACTCCAGTACTTTGGCCACCTCACGCGAAGAGTTGACTCATTGGAAAAGACTCTGATACTGGGAGGGATTGGGGGCAGGAGGAGAAGGGGACGACCGAGGATGAGATGGCTGGATGGCATCATGGACTCAATGGACGTGAGTCTGAGTGAACTCTGAGAGATAGTCATGAACAGGGAGGCCTCATGTGCGGCGATTCATGGGGTCGCAAAGAGTTGCTGAGCAACTGAACTGAACTGAAATGTTAAGGAAACAACATGAAAGCTGAAAATTTATTTCACTAATATACATAAGTTCACAACAATGAACAGACACAGAAAATAGCAGTATATACAGAATTTGACTACTTACAATACATTACAATAGATAACAGGGCATTTTATAAACAATTGCATATAGGATTAAAATCTTTCCAGGGATGGTTAATTCTATTTAGCAGAAATATAACAAATCCATTCCTATCAGGGTGAGGGAGGGCTTTCACTGTTGCTATAGAGTACTTTTAAAAATATCTGCCTAAGTGAAATGAACCACAGTAACTCCTAAAAGAACTGATTCCATGTATGCTTAGTATTATTAAATGAGTTTTCTGTGATTTTAACTTGTAATCATTTTTTAAAGAAAGCTATTTAAATTTAACTGTTTACTTTGACCCTAGTTGAATTTTTATAACAAAGGTGAAACTCTTTTCCATACCTCATTTTTCTTTTTACAAAAGTAGGATGTATTTAGAAGCCTGGTACTATTATTTCTTCCCATCTGCATTTATCCTGTATATTCTAGTTCTACATCTAAACACAACTTGTTATGCAGAAGTTATGATTATTTGAACCCTTTTGATTTCCTTTGCACTTACAACAGAATTGAACAAGGTACAGAATGCTTACTTAATGATAACAAGGGGATGGGAGTATATCTTAAAAGCTACTCACTGGTAAATCGGCTTTGCACCAATAACTGCAGTAAGTGCAATGTACCGGTTTCAGAAACTGCCTGTTCCGTATGAAACCTAATTCCGTTCTTTGTGGCTCTTTGTGGTTACAGACTGTATACACAGGTATTTGTTTTCCTTTCCTCTGCCAGATTTTAAAAGCCCTTAACGAAACAGTAAAATGTTTAACTGCTTTTCTTAACCATGCAACTGAGAATTCAATTTTAAAATTCTCTCAATGGCAAATTTTAGGATGATAAATCTAACTAGAGACTCAGTGATTTGTTGTGGTCCTAGGAGCCATATTTAAGCTTATTAATATATTCTCAACAATCCCAAGATTTGATTATGTGTCCTATCAGAGTAAGTTCAACCAGTTTTATTATCTAAAATGCCTGTTAGATACCCCCCAAAGTGATAATGGAATCAAGAGTGAGTAAGTTACTCTTTAAAAATGCCTGTAATTCCAAGTTTCTTTGACCAGCCTCCAAGGTTCATAACTACTTTCAGAGTATCTAGACAAGTCACGGAAAGAACTCACCTTTTAGAGTGCATGTAACAAGTGACTACAGAACGCCTGCTACTCAGAAATCACACAAATATGTCTGGATGGGGTACCAGCGATCCCAGCAGAGGCTGAGGGGCTGGACCAGCCGGAGGCCTTTTTCACTGTTAACTGCTGCAGAGCGTATGCCTCGGTCAGACACATGGGCCTTCACCCCAAACACTCAAGGCACCTGAAAAATTAATCTCTCACGATTTAAAATGAAACAGTAATTACCAGGTTTAAGACAGTTCTTATTTGAATGTGATCTCTCTGTTAAAAAAGAATTTACAATGGGATAGTCGCAGATATCAGACTTTTCCTTTATATTCCTGAAAACGCCTCAAATTTGCACATTTGCCAAGAGCTGGCTTCCTGAGGAAGTGAAGAAACAAACTTTTGCATCACAATGAGTTGCTACGTGTAATAACTGTGACCCCAGGACATGTCAACAATTCCGCTGTATGGCTACATTCCAAAGATTTACCTTGATAAATACTTGGTATTTGTACAGCTCTAAGTACTATTTTTTTTTTATAGAGTTTTGGTTAATTTGGTTTTAATCAACAAGTGATTGTTCAGCACTTGGACTGCTCTAGGCACTGTAGGGTACAAAATTAGTTGTATTCATCCTCTCAAGCCAGCAGTGAGGTAGGTTTGCTAAGCTGTAGTATCATCACTAAGCATTTTCTATACTGTCCCTAAGAACAGGTAACATGACCAGATCCCAGAAACAGACATTTCTAAACACTTGTAAGAAAAATAAAGTTGGATTTAAATTTTTAGCATCTTTGCCCTTTTTTTAAACATAAGTTTTACAAGATAATACATTTTTACAGTTACCTGATATGGATACAATTTTGAATCTTGGCAAAAGCAAATCTTAACTTGCATTATAATTAATTTTGCTGGGTTAGATTGCATCTCAGGTTCTGTTTTGGCAAGTACAACAGGTTAAGGGTTCTACTCAGTGTCCATTCTAATGAATAGGTCTTGAACCCATTATTCCTCCTTTGATGGTACCAGCATAACCTCCTCTGGGAAAGAAGCCTGTCAGTATCCAGAACTCCAAGGGGCAGTCCTCCAGGATGGGATTAAGCATGATGATAAAAGCATTTTCCCAACATTTATTAAAACAGAGTGAGACAGTTCTCTCATTTTACTGATGGGGACTACACATGAACACATTTAAATTTAATTACAATAACATTTTGAGTACGAAATATAGAATCTTATATGAACATAATCTGTAAATTATAACCAGTTTTAAATAGCAAATCTGGACAATAAAGCTACTTAAGTGCTTAAATCAAAAATAAACAGGAAAACGGCTTCAAGAGAAATTGATAGTGTAACTGATACCTGTTTCTATTTTATTGTCAGTATTAACCAAAGGTGGAATTTAGCCAAGAATGCACTTTTTAAAGGTAATGTGTATTTTTATTTACTTTACAAAAGAAAAAAACATACTCCCTCCATAAAATTCCAGATCTTATTGTGTAAAATAACCATGCACTAGTTCATATTAGAGTCACACAATTTGAGACTGTCTGCAGGAGACAAGTGTCATAAAGGAGGAAGAGATATGGCTTCCACAGCTTCAGTAAGGTGTAAGGCTAAACTATATTGCCCATGGTTTTCTGGTAAAAGCTCAATGACTTTATTTACTAGTTTAGCTGTTGTTGCAATGGGCACTTCTGTATTCTGAAGATCCTGGGGGTTCTGCAAATGGGACACAAAAATAATCCATCAGTTACATACAACTAAGTAACTGTTACTTAAGAGCAGGAGAGTAATTTCCCAATAAAAATGCCTTTGTTCAGAATTAAGAAAATTCCATTTTCCTCCACTATTAAAAATGCATAAGAGCTCCAGTGGCCGTCTGCCTCCCTCACGCCCAGCACTCACCATGGCCTTCAGCCAGGTGCACAGCGTGGGGGCAGCCTGGCGAGCAGCTCCAGCCCCTCCCTCGTCTGCGTGCGGAGCACAGGCGTGCGCCAGCCGCTGCCCGATCACCACCAGCAGCTGCGAGGCTAGGACCTCTCTGTCCTGAACCTGGAGGATGGCCTGCAGGGAGAAGTGTGGACAAACGTAGGGACTTCATGTTATTTCTGCCTCTGGCAAGGTTCCCAGTTTTCTGAGTGGCTGGCTCCTTCCTGTTCTTGGGGCTCAGCTCAGAAGTCACCCCTGATCATCCTATTCTACTTCTGCTTATTCACATGATCTTAGTGATTTTCTTCACAGCATTTACAACTCAATCCAGAATTGAGCGTGCTTCTCAGCTCCCATAAGTAGACTGAATTTGGAGGAAGGTACCCTGTTTACTGCTCTGTCCCTCTGCATAAAATAGGTCTGACAGATTGCATGCTGCTGCTCTGCATAAAACAGGTCTGACACACTGCATGAGTCATACAAAACACTGGCCACAAACAGGAATTTGATTAGTTTTTATTATAAAATTTTTTTTTTTTTTGGCCAAGCCCTGTGGGGCATCCGGGATCTTAGTTCCCTCACCAGGGATGGAATCCAGGCCCTCAGCAAGTGCAGAGTGGTTCACTGGACCGCCAGGGAATTCCCTAGTTACTTACTTTAATCCTGTTCTACTATTGTGCCTAGGAGTTGTAACAAAGGAAGGGAAAACAAGCTTTACTGGCAACTTTACTGATTCTTTACCCCAACTATCAGATTTACAACTTGAGCCCAGACGACACTCATAGGCTGTTACCTCCTCTCCTAGGTGGTCAGCTCCGTAGTTGTAGAGTTCCCCCACGTAATGCCTCCTGACAACATCATCACTGACTTGAAGGTGATGGGCCAAGTCCACGGCCAGCACTGGCCAGTCCTGGTCTTTACCAAAAGGGCGGTTGCTGCCTCTTCTGTAGAGTCTCTGTCTTTTGCGACTGTGTGTCGGGCC
Organism: Nanger dama; assembly: GCA_917880005.1. Lineage (NCBI taxonomy): Eukaryota > Metazoa > Chordata > Mammalia > Artiodactyla > Bovidae > Nanger > Nanger dama. Next base: position 516,749 of record CAKJTW010000047.1, on the reverse strand, counting down.
TGGACAGCTGCACTGACGACTTTCAGTAAGAACTTGAAGGTGGAGAAACAGATACAGCAACATCTTGTTAGTATTTTCATTTAAAAAATATGCAATTCAAGTAACTTGGCTTTTCTGTCATTTAGAGTAGTTTTTCCATTACAATTAGTAAATGACACATAATTTAAAGAGAAACTGTTCTCAAAATACCTTAGAGGTGGTCATCCCAATAGCTGTAATTTACCTGTTGTCGTACAGAAATAAAATTTGGATCCATTTCCCCACTAGGTAATAACTGAATTGAAGTTAAGTCTTTGAAAAATGCATTTTCCCCTAAAGAAAAAGAAGAGACCAAGAAAATTGATGAGTATGGACTGTTACGGGGTGGGGGGGTGGTATAAAGAATAATTCATATACCCAAGGCCAATTCAAGTTGATGTATAGCAAAAACCATCACAGTACTGTAAAGTAATTATCCTCCAATTAAAAAAAAAAAACAACTCATGATTTGATTTTGTCTTTGAACACTAACACTTCAGAATTCTGTTCTTTTGATTTTCATAAGAATTATGGTGAAAGCAGCCTTAAGGGTGAACCCCAGGGGTGCCCTCCTCCTGGTCCCCATGCCCTGTGTAATTCCACTCCCCTGAGTTGGGGCTGGTGAGCAGGGTTGGCAGAGAGGACAGACTGACACTTTCAAGATCCAGGTGACACAGGGCTGTGGCTTCTGCCCTAGATGCTCCTGTTCACTCTCACTTGCTCTGAGGGCAGCCACCTGGGAGCTGCCCTGCGCAGTCACCCATGTGAGGAGAACTGAGTCCTGCCGATCCTCATGAAAGCCTGTGAGTGGATTTTGATCCCCGCTCTGGTGGAATCCTGGCAGACACAAGAGAGACCTTGAGCCAAAGCTGCCTGCACTAGGGGAACACAGATCGGGCCTCACAAAAATGACACAACATTTGCTGTTTTCAGCCACTGAGTTTGGGGATCATTTGTATGTAATGGGGCTTCCCTGCTGGCTCAGATGGTGAAGAATCTGCCTGTTAAGTAATAATTGATAACATGGTAGGTACTTTGAATCCTCTTAAAAACACTTGTTGAACTGTTTAAAAGCACCTGTTTAAGAGAATACAGCCGAAAAGGAATACCAGAAAATACAGTTTCAGAAGTTCTCAGGAAGGAAATGCAATACAGAGCAAAGAGGCCTGTGAGTTGCAAGATCTGGGCTCCAAGCCCACTCTTTGCACCCAGGTCATCTTGAACAAAGGATCCCACCATTCTAGGCTGCTGTTTTTTCAGGTCATGCCAGATATCGCCTAAGGTACTTTCTAGACCTAACCTGTGATTGCAGGTTATCTGGGGGACTGCCAGAGAGCCATTCATCCTTTGGTGATGAAACATGCCAGACTTCTGAGGGTAACCTGCTCCCTCTGAACATCACCTTTTGAGAGTTTTCCCATGCACTCATGCACAGTCATTACTCTGTAGTTTCTACCTGGAGGTCTTAGATATTGGGGTCTGTTCTACAGAAGGGCCTCCCGGGATGGGGAGTACGTATGCCTCTATTATTTACTATCTTCCAGACACTGCTGAGCACTTGGTGTTGAGTATGTCATTTAACCCTCAGGACAACCAGGTCTCATGACTCTCAGGCTAGGAGAACTGAAACAACTCTACCAGTAAATGCAAAGGTGGGAGGGATTCTGTGTCACCTGCCACAGCACACTGCTTTGGTATTTGCACGTGAGTCACACAGCTGGCCCAGGCCACTCAAGCACAATCTGGGCTGAGACTAGCATCACCACCGTGCCTGTCCAATGCTGGATGTGGTCTCGTTTTGAAAAGTCCCATTTTGAGGGGAGTACTGAGCTAGACACTTGCTTTTTGTTTTAAATCAATTTTTAAAGTACTTGTTAGAAGTGAATTTCTTAAAATTATACACTATTTCTGCTTTTATTTACTCAAACTCAACAAGTCCAGAACCCTTCTAAATGGGCTTCCTTTAAATGGCATGTCTAGTCCCCCAAACTTGAAATTGGGTTGAGTTTTCATCCCTTCTCCTTCACCCTGCACTAGTCTGTCATGAGGTGGCTGAATCCTCAAAATCCCTCCATGATCTTTATTATTTCTTCCCAGGACACATGGTCACCAACTCCTGATTCCCACTGGCTTCTCCAAGAGGCTTGATTTCCTTGATTTCCACTGGCTTCTCTACTCACCACCTCCCCCCGTCCCTTCTGCAGACCTCTACCACGTAACTTCTCCTTATCATCTCCTTAATTATGAATGTACCAAACATTTACCGAGTTTCTATTATGTACCGGGCATGGCACACAGACACGGGGACATGGCCAAGAGGTGGTCAGTTCAGGAAATGTAGACAAAGACTCTGAAGGGGAGGTGACACTTAAGTGATAAGTGAGCAACAAACAGGAACTGACCATATGGAACAGCTGGCTGTGAAAATGGAACAATACAAGACGACAAGAGGTGAGAAAAATGCCTGCCTTCTCCTAGGGGTGGAAGTGGTGAGCAGTGGCTAGAGCATGGTGTGTGAGGAATGGCCAAAGGGGAAGAGAGGTAAGTCAAGGGGCAGGAAGCCGCCTTCTTGGGCTCCATGTTTCCACATGGCAGGAAATAGTAATAACATGGTTAGTAACAGTAGTTGCAACAGTAACAGCAGGTCTCTGCTCTCCCCCTGCACTCACTGCTCCCCACATGAATGGTGCCTTTAGGAGGAGGAACTGAGCTCGGGCAGCACCCTGCTTTCCCCGTTCCTGCGGGGGCAGTCCTCCTGCAGGGGCTCCTGTCCTCTGCTCCCAGCACCAGGAGCCCGAGGGTCTCCAGCAGTGGTCTGGCTGCACAGAGTGAGACCACCACTATGGAAACAAGCCCGGGTGGAGAAGCCAGGCAAGGCTGTGTCCTATGTCCCGACATGAACCTAGTATGACTGAATCTGAGTTTGGGAAGGAAGGTGTGGCAGCAGGGACTGCATAGAGGGAAGCTGGAGGCTGCTGGACCAGCCCAGGGGAGACAATGAGGCCTGAGGTTGGGCCACAGTGACGGAGAAGGATGGGCGAGAGGGGATGTGAGGAAGAACCGACAGGGGCGAGCTCATGGTGGCTCTGGGACTTGAGGAAGGGGACTGAGCTAGATGTTTCCCAGGCTACTAGTTTCTGCCACATCACAGATGGTGGCATCACTCACCCAGCTGACCAAGCCAGTGAACCTGGGGGAACAGCAAGTGTAGGGCAAGGGTGGGTAGGGGCAGGGATAGACATTTCAGGAAGGAGGTTATGTGCAGCCCACCACACAGGCCGAGAGAGGCATTCAGGAGAAACACATGTCCTAAACCCTGAGGACAGGTCAGGCCTGAAGACACACAAGAGGGAGAAAAGGAACTTATTGAAGACGAATGATGGGTGGAGACAGCTGAGAGGGCCAAACCCAGGGACACCAATATTTCAGGTAAATCAGAACAGGGAGCCTGACAAGGAATAGAGGACCAGTTCAGTTCAGTTGCTCAGTCGTGTCTGACTCTTTGCGACCCCATGAATCGCAGCACGCCAGGCCTCCTTGTCCATCACCAACTCCCGGAGTTCACTCAGACTCACGTCCATCGAGTCAGTGATGCCATCCAGCCATCTCATCCTCTGTCTTCCCCTTCTCCTCCTGCCTCCAATCCCTCCCAGCATCAATGAGTCAATTCTTCGCATGAGGTGGCCAAAGTACTGGAGTTTCAGCTTTAGCATCATTCCTTCCAAAGAAATCGCAGGGCTGATCTCCTTCAGAAAGGACTGGTTGGATCTCCTTGCAGTCCAAGGGACTCTCAAGAGTCTTCTCCAACACCACACTTCAAAAGCATCAATTCTTCAGCACTCAGCCTTCTTCACAGTCCAACTCTCACATCCATATATGACCACAGGAAAAAACATAGCCTTGACTAGATGGACCTTAGTCGGCAAAGTAATGACTCTGCTTTTGCTATCTAGGTTGGTCATAACTTTTCTTCCAAGGAGTAAGCATCTTTTAATTTCATGGCTGCAATCACCACCTGCAGTGATTCTGGAGCCCAAAAAATTAAAGTCTGACACTGTTTCCCCATCTATTTCCATGAAGTGATGGGACCAGATGCCATGATCTTCATTTTCTGAATGTTGAGCTTTAAGCCAACTTTTTCATTCTCCACTTTCACTTTCATCAAGAGGCTTTTTAGTTCCTCTTCACTTTCTGCTATAAGGGTGATCTCTGTTTATCTCCAAGACAAACCATTCAATATCACAGTTATCCAAGTCTATGCCCCAACCAGTAACACTGAAGAAGCTGAAGCTGAATGGTTTTATGAAGACCTACAAAACCTTTTAGAACTAACACCCAAAAAGATGTCCTTTTCATTATAGGGGACTGGAATGCTAAAGTAGGAAGTCAAGAAACACCTGGAGTAACAGGCAAATTTGGCCTTGGAATGTGGAATGAAGCAGGGCAAAGACTAATAGAGTTTTGCCAAGAAAAACGCACTAGTCATAGCAAACACCTTCTTCCAACAACACAAGAGAAGACTCTACACATGGACATCACCAGATGGTCAACACCGAAGTCAGACTGATTATATTCTATACAGCCAAAGATGGAGAAGCTCTATACAGTCAACAACAACAAGACCAGGAGCTGACTGTGGCTCAGATCATGAACTCCTTATTGCCAAATTCAGACTGAAATTGAAAAAAGTAGGGAAAACCACTAGACCATTCAGGTATGATCTAAATCAAATCCCTTATGATTATACAGTGGAAGTACATAAGGAAATAGATTTAAGGGCCTGAATCTGATAGATAGAGTGACTGATGAACTATGAAATGAGGTTCATGAGACATTGTACAGGAGACAGGGATCAAGACCATCCCCATGGAAAAGAAATGCAAACAAGCAAAATGGCTGTCTGGGGAGGCCTTACAAATAGCTGTGAAAAGAGGACCAAGACCCCACAATAAATAATCCTATACAAGACACAAAAGACTGAGTGACTTCTCTCTGATAAGACAGTCCTGCTAGACCCTCAGCTCCAAGTGCTCTGAGAATTACCTTACTGTCAAAAGAGAGAGCGGCTTCACGGTCTTGAGAGAGAACCTCATGATGGCGTAGAGGATGGCGCACAGGATGGAATGGTGTTCCACCAGCGGGTAGTGGATGTGCTTCTGATCCAGAGCCAGCTCCACGATGGAGACTGGGCCTTCCACGGTCAGCCAGGCGTCCTCCGTGTCCAAGACAGGCACCTGCATTTCATCCCGGCTGACGTCTGCCTGGGTGTTTTGAGAAGGGAGAGCTATGTTCAGAATCGGAGAAATAACAGTTTGCCAATATCTTAATGAGCTTCTTACCAACAGCAAAGTAGAAACTCGTATTTTCCCCCATCCCTCAAGTTATAATTAAAAAAAAATAAAAAACCTAGTACTAATAAGAAATGTCACCATTTTTAAGGCTAAGTCAAAACTTTGAAGAGAATAAATGAAAAAAAGCTCTTTTATATAGTTCTTTCTGAAGTTCAGTGACTTTCAAAATATTTGCTATCCTAGAGATAGTTCAGCATAAAAATACCACCCTTCTACCTCCATTAAAGTCTGAAGAAGATCCCAGCAGCAGCCAAGGAAGGAAGTCATTGCTGTGTCGCTCATCCCCACATCCTGTTTTTAAGAAAGGACATCGTTAACTCTAGCAGGAAAACTGGTAGGTTTTAATCAGAAAAATACACAGAACATATGCATCTAGTTAACTGCCTTTCCCCCGAACAGACAGATAAGAACTCAAAGTCAAGGCACTTGTGCATTTTAATCTCTGTCCATAGATTCAGCAGATCTTAAAATCGGGTTTTAAAAACCATGGTTCTACTCTCAATTTTTAAAACCTGAGTGTCTTTCTGTATTGGAAAGAGGCTGTGTCGTCAGTCAGCCACAGATGGCTTGTGTCTGGCTTGCTTAAGCATCTGCTAGCCAAACAATCATGGTGTGTGTGCAGTAAGAGTCACACAAAACAGGCCAACCTGGAAAGTTCCAAGACAATAGCCTGGTCTGGTTTCAGAGCATCTTTCAGGAACTGAACTGAACCCTCTGAACTAAAGCAAGATCCCCTAGCTGGTGAACTAAACACCAGACTGATGCTGTGGGCAATGGATCTTTCCTGAAGGGGCCTGTCCAAGGGGCCACTGTGCTCACATGAGGTCTTCTTAAAACCAACGGCCACAAATCCCTGACATCCCTAAGTAATTTGTCCTTAATTTACACACATATTAACAGTAGTCACAAAGCCACACTCGAGAGCATACAGACAAATTCTTCAACAATGGAGATTTTTCAGGACTAAGGGCCAATAAAGGCTGGATTCCTCTGTCCTAGTATTTCTTAAGATATCTGTAATAATATTTCAAAGTTTTGAGCAACGCTAGCATTACTAATCACTGACCTCAAATATATACTCCTGTATCCATGGATTGAAACATCATTTAAGACTGTTTGTACAACAGCTATTACATAAAGGTATATCAAGTTCACTACTCATGAATCCACTTCAATTATACATTTCTAATTTGAAAGAGCAATTTTTTTTTTGTGGACCTCCTGTCCACAGTCCAAAGTTGAAGACATCTTGGCAAACTTAGTTTAAACATACTATTTGATGATGTGGAAAGGTAAATTAAAATTGACCACAGGTCATAATCAGTTTCCTTATTAATATAGTGTTCTCTTTCCATTTTTCTTATCTCTCACTACATCAGCAAAATGGTAAAAGGCAAAGTTCACCCCCACAGTTAATAAGGTACTATATAAAGTGCAGAATTAACAACTATTCACCTAGTTAAGGGAGATTCACTTACCCTTCGGCATAATCTATCTTTTGGTGCTTTTCCAACCTAAGACAAGAGAACACAAAATGCTGCATTTAATTAGTAATTTAAATCAAAAGGCATTAAACTATGGTACAGAAAGTAAAAAGTAACCAAATTTTAAAAATATACATCCAATACATCCAGCTATAAATAAATGCAGTACTAGTGTCACCAATTAAATGTTGGTTGTACTAATTTGTAGCATAAAACAATTAATTTTGTGGTGGAACTTAAAAAATATATATTATGAAAATACATTATACTGGGCTCACAAATCATTCTTTTCAAAAATACTTATTTGTGAACTATTAAATAAGAAAAACCCCAAAGATCAGGTTCCCAATTTCCATAATCAAACTGTGTTGCCTTAAAACCCATTTAGAACCAAACTAAAGGCTACAAATAAGGAGCAGCTAAAAATTCTGCTTGTTCATAACAATACACAGTACTTTTAAAAGGTCAGAAAGAAGGAATAACCATCTAGAGCAGACAGAAGCTATATTCCTGGCTCAGAAAAATTAGCTGATGTTCTTATTCCATAAGTAATTCCTAAGATCCTACTGTATACTTTATATGGGGTAATAAGTGGAAGATAAAGTTCTGCCCTTCAAGAATATTATGTGATAAGAAAACTGGAAACAGTTTTTCACAGGAAACAGTGAAAATGAAAGGACAAAGGCCTCTTCACCTCATTACCTCTGTGATTATTTCAACGGCCTTCAAAACAACCACGTTCACCCCACCCCAACTGCAACATACTTCACCCCTGCTGCCAGAATCATCTTTTAATATGCAAATCTGATCATATCATTCTTCTGCTTAAAACTGCTCCAAGTCTCCAAGATAAAAGTAACATCTACCTTTCACTGTGCCCTCACCGACTGTGCCAGGCCCTCTGCTAAATAGCTGATATACACTAGAAAAGCCCATATCCATAGCCCACAGAGGAGGTTCTCCATGGTCCACTTCCTGCTCCTGTATCTAGCTTGACCTTCAACCAATCAAAGCTACTTGCAACTCTCCGAATCCTAGATGCTCCAGGGCTTTTTGTGGAAATATTTTATTCCCACCCTCTTTTTACTGATTCATACATATACTCACCCTCCAAAATCAGTCCAGAAGCCTTTCCTTGTCATTCACATTCCTCTTCTGAGTTCTAAAAGCACCCTATTGTCTGTTTACCATCTTTCCGATGGTGGGTTGAGAGTGGGGCTGTGACTTTATTCTCTGCAACCACAGAACCTGGCACTGTCCTTGGCACATAAAGAGATACTCATAATAAATATCTATTGAATGAATGATATAAACTCTCTGCTTCCTGGTTTAGGACTGCTAAACCCAACTCAAGCTGTGAGGGTCAGAAGGGTCAGAAGTTGTGGTAGAATGCTGAACATCTGCACAGCTTAACACATGGAAAAGGCTTTGCATTATCAGTCTCTCAAGACGGTGGTCAGAGGTGAAACAGAGCAACAGTACACAGGCCAACAGGAGTGAGTTTCAAGAAATAAGCAGGTAAATGGCCAAGGAAGATGCGCGCACAGGGAAGAACAGTTAGATTTAACTAAAAAAAAAAAATATTTTTCCAGTGATGTCAAAGCATTTTCTACAGAAGTTGTGGCCTATAGTGGGTCTGAGCTGTAGTGCTCTTTATGGTTTAGGAATGTCTGTCACTGTACATTTAAAAGCACATGCTGTCATTATGTCAACATCCACTTAGCTGCTCCCTGAGTAACCTACATTCTCCACTGGCCTGTGAGGCAGGCTGCCACTCAGCTTGAGGCCCAGAGGCTCCACTCTAGTACACCAGCAGCTTCTGCTCCCACTGGCTGAGTTACAGGCTTACCTTCTATATCTGTTCCCAAATCTACCTATGCTGGTTGTACATATTCTAAGTCTATAATTTAATTAAATAACTAATAAAATATGAATGAGGAAAACAAGGGAGTTCTTTACATGACTACTGTATAGACTGTTTTAAAAAGATTTATGGAGGACAGTAGCTCACTCCAAGGTCTATTGGATTAGATACAGAGAAACAACTATAAAGAATAGGGGATAATTACAAAAATCCTAAGATTTTATACTCATGGCATCAATGTTTTAAAGAGACAAGATTTAGAAATCACAGGCAATATATCATGGGTGAGGTTAATGTAGAAAAACCTCAGTAATCGATTCTATTTAGAGAAAATATCTTGGCCCTACATCCCATGATCAATGAGAAATTGTACATTTATATGTTTTAATTTAAAATAAAATGCAAAGCCTTGCTTGAATTCACCACTGGTCCTAATCACCTGGGTTAAGAAGCTTTTACAGGATATTGCTCTCTTTCAAGGATTTGGGCTCTTCAAGTCACCAAAATGCCAGGACAACTGAGCATAAATAAAATGCAATTATCAAAATTTAAAAATAGTCTAATAAGGCCCAATGTAAATAATCTTTCTTATATCAGTCAATTATTAATGGAGCCAAATAAACAATAAGTCAGTATAGGAAATTTCAAATTTAAAATGATCTTACCTTATCCATTAAGTACGTAGCAGCAGAAAACCTTTTGACTAAGAATGTGTTCCACATCATCAGCGCAATGCCTGGATAGCAAATGAAGTAAGGCAGTAAGCAGAATGCTTATATATCTTCTCTTTCACCATATATAGCAAACTGTTTTCCTCATTAAGTTTATAAAACTACCCGTGTTATTTAGATAAGTAATTCTTATATCTTATGTAATATTTATAAAGTTAATAAAAACCTTTATCATCTATAAAAATCAGAACTGGGCTTTGTGAGAGGATATCCAAATGGCCAATAAGCCTAAGAAAAGACGGTGTCACTAGTTATAAAAGAAAAAGAGATCAGAACTACACAAAGATATCATTACACGACAAGGAGAAGGGCTAACATTCCTTAATATGACAACACCAAGTGTGGATGAGGATGTGGAAACAATGGGGCTGCTCACACACTGCTGGTGGGATCATCACCTGGGAAAACCCCCTTGGAAAACTGCTTGGCCCATATCTACCTAAGCTACGTATGCCTACCGTGTGACCCAGCGAGTCCTCTGCAGAAACAATCACAAAAATATGTACAAGAGTTGACAGCCAAACACTGGAAACAACCCTAAAGGATTTTTCTTATATGTGACCACTAAATAAAGCAATATACAAAAAAAGTATTAAAAAGCAAAACAAAATACAAAAAAATATTTAAAAAGAACTCAACCAAACAAAAAAATCTGGGCTTTACATGTCTATAAACTGTGGCACTGATACTAGAATTTCTGCAATAGCTGTCAGTCAGGCAGCATAAACATGACATTTCACATACTGCCTTATTACCCACAAAGCTGCTTCTGTAACTAGGAGTGAGGTTATGCAGAAGCCAGGAAACTTACTCAATGCACAAATTGGGTAAAGTGTGTTTTTCTTTTTAATTGAAGTTAATTTATAATGCTGTGTTAGTTTCAAGTGTACAACAGTGATTCAGGTAAACACACACACACACATCTATGTGTATATATACATACACACACCCCACTCATATTTACATATATATATTCTTTTCCAGATTCTTTTCCTTTACAGGATGTTACAAAATATTGAGTATAGTTCCTTGTGCTATACAGTAGGTCCTATTTTATATGTAGTAGTGTGGTAGTATGTTAATCCGAAATTCCTAATTTATTCTGGCCATGACAATCTGGCTAAAATTCTAACTTGAATACTAGCCTGTGATCAACGGTAACTTAATTTTATCAGTAAGGATAAATCCTCTGTATTTTCCAAATGAGCCATGTTAAATCCTTTTTCCCCCTTGGAAGAAAGTTAAGAGTAAGGAGGTGAATATACAAAATAAATTATAAGTTCTTATCAAGCAAAACAAGAATTTTAGAATTTCTGCAATTTGACCCCATATCACCTGCAAGGTGTTACAGAAGAAGAAATAAGCAGCTTCTCTACAATGTATCACAGAAACACAAAGGTGATTATCTCCTCTTATCTGAACCGAAACTCAGTCTCACCACTTAGTGTCTTACTAACTTCCTAACTAACGTCCCACCATGCTGTTCTTGAAGTGCCACCTTTGGCCAATTCTACCTGAATCGTGATGGAATGGAAGAATCAAGTCACCCTCACTATCCTGGTCATTAATTGTTGAATATTTTTATTCAATGCGCTCTTATAGCATCTTGCTTGAGACGTGTCACAATTAAAAACAGGAGCCGCTTAAACAGATGACTGTGTAGTTGATACAATAGTGGAGCCTTAATGGTAGGGCTATGGTTTTTCCTGTGGTCATGTATGGATGTGAGAATTGGACTGTGAAGAAAGCTGAACACCGAAGAGTTGATGCTTTTGAGCTGTGGTGTTGGAGAAGACTCTTGAGAGTCCCTTGGACTGCAAAGAGATCCAACCAGTCCATCCTGAAGGAGATCAGCCCTGGGATTTCTTTGGAAGGAATGATGCTAAGGCCGAAACTCCAGTACTTTGGCCACCTCATGCGAAGAGTTGACTCACTGGAAAAGACTCTGATGCTGGGAGGGACTGGGGGGCAGGAGAAGGGGATGAGAGGGGATGAGATGGCTGGATGGCATCACTGACTCGATGGATGTGAGTTTGAGTGAACTCTGGGAGATCATGATGGACAGGGAGGCCTGGTGTGCTGCGATTCATGGGGTCGCAAAGAGTCGGACACGACTGAGCAACTGAACTGAACTGAACTTCCTAACTTACTATCTTAGTATCTCACTAGTCCATTACTGAGTTCTTTGATTAATTCTTACAGGGAAACTCTTCTGTTAAATGGAGCCAGCAATCTGGTGACCATTTTTCTACAATAATGTGTAACTTTTTTTTCAAGAAGACAACAGCAATCCCCATGGTAAAGAAGCCAATGGAGAATACTCATGTTCATTAAAAGAAGCACAAGATGGGAAGGATAAATTTGGAGTTTGGGATTTGGCAGACACAAACTACTACACATAAAATAGGTAAACAAGGTCCTACTGTATAGCATAGGGAACTATATTTAATATCCTATAACAAACCATAATGGAAAAGAATATGAAAAAGAACATATATATACATGTGTGTGTGTATAACTCAATCACTTTGTTGCAGGCCAGAAACTAACAGTATGGTAAATCAACTCTACCTCAATAAAACGTTTTCTGAAAAAACAATACCGATGCATTTATTTTGTAAACAAATGAAATAAACTTAGATTATCAATAAATAAAAAGAAAAAGAAGCAGCACAAAGTAATTTCTAGGATATAGTATTGTTAGGCTTTGGCTACCCTAACTTTGAGTCCTAACTTTGGACTTATGAGCAGCCCATTCCTCTTTCCTTATCTACCTATGAACTAGAGGGGGAATTAATAATTCATGCATAACATTCTCCTCACTCAACCTAGGAACAGTCGTCAGCACGGGAAACTGAAGGGCGGGGAGAGATGGTGATAATTACTGCCAGCACCCATCTCCTTTCTGGACAGCATTTTTCAAGTAATTAAAACAGCTGGTACTGTGTACCCAGCAACACACAGTAACGTGTTAGGTAGTAGGACCTATTTTATTTTTATCAAAAAAAAAATTTACCAGGATGTGAATTTAAAGAGACTTGGTATGATACTGGATGCTTGGGGCTGGTGCACTGGGACGACCCAGAGGGATGGTATGGGGAGGGAGGAGGGAGGGGGTTCAGGATGGGGAACACGTGTATACCTGTGGTGGATTCATGTTGATGTATGGCAAAACCAATACAATATTGTAAAGAAATTAACCTCCAATTAAAATAAATAAATTTATATTAAAATAAAGAGACTTGGCTCTGTGGGGTAGGGGATGGGATAGTTAGGGAGTTTGGGATGGACATGTACACACTGCTATATTTAAAATGGATAACCAACAAGGACCTACTGTACAGCACAGGGAATTCTGCTCAATGTTATGTGGCAGTCTGGATGGGAGGGGAATTTGGGGGAGAAGGGATACATGTATATGTATGGCTGAGTCCCTTCCTGGTTCACCTAAAACTATCACAACACTGTTAACTGGCTATACCCTAATACAAAATAAAAAATATTATTAAAAAAAAAAGATTAGGCTCTTTTGAAAAAACAGTTACATTTTAACACCTGTTTACTTACCATTCTGAACATGGGCATTAAGAATATGCTTCAAGTGTTCTATTGACCTAACAAAAAACGTGCTTCCTTGCATAGAGGAAAAGAAGAGAGAAAGAAGAGGTATTATTCAATAGGTGCTTCAAATATAAATGGAGACTTCTTACATACATTTCTACATAAAGTAACCCAAGAATGTTACAAGAACATGGAATTCTTATATAAGAAGAAATTCTGCCTAAGATAATGTTAATGGTCTCTCCTAAATTTACATCTATATAATGACTGATTCATGGACATCTGGATTCAAAATTTACTGTGGTTTCTACATCACAGCAATGTTCTCTCAATAAATAGTTGAATTTCACATAAATGCAAAAACAACACGTTTATTTTCTTTGTAAATCTCATTAATTAATTCTTCAACAACTATTTATTGAGCAACCACTATGCACCAGGCTGCTAAAGGCACCAGACATACTGTAATGAACAAAACAGACCCAAATCCTTGCCCTCACTGAGGTTATGTTCCAGTGAGAGAACCAGACGATAAATACGGTAAGTAAATTATACAGGATATTTATAAAGGATGTCAGTGATAAGTGCCAAGGAGAAAACATTAAAGCAGTGAAGGGAAATAGGAAATGTAAGAGGGAATGCTGAACATTCAACTCTTATGCAAACTGCCTTTGGTTTAGAAATGACTGCTGTAGGACAAAGACTTTTAACTTAAAAACCTGAATCTGGAACTAATTCACTCAGATTTTAGAAATTATTGTGCCTTTGTTCTAGTCTTAAGATTCTTACATGACAAAAGTGTCCCATTTAAGGAGGAGACTAAACTTGCTCTCCCTTTAGGCTGTGGGAGGTCAACTGAAGAGTGATGGGAGGGGCATTTTTTGGTCAAAGTTTAATTGATCAAAGAACATGAGTTTGTTTAAAGCACTTATTTTTAAAATGTCTTCCTTTAACATGAAAATGATTACATGTTCAAGACAACACTGTTTTATCTAGAGCAAGGAAAAACATCACTATCATTAGGATGCATGCTTATGTGTTGCGCTGCTTCAGTCATGTCTCTGTGACTTCACAGACTGTAGCCCACCAGGCTCCTCTGCCCACGGGATTATCCAGGCAAGAATACTGGAGTAGGGCGCCATGATCTCCTCGAGGAGATCTTCCCCACCAAGAGATCGAATGTCTCCTGCCTTTGCAGGCGCATTCTTTACCACTACTGCCACCTGGGAAGCTCCTATCATTAGTATTTTAGTGTGAATTAGTTCATTAGTAAGATTTTTCTTCAGTAGTGAAACCTGATACAAGGATGATAAAGGAAAGAGTTTTGATTGAGCTTAGTTTACCAAAGAACTAAGGAGGCCTATGCTCTGAGAACTGTACAGCCAAGAGAAACATACAGCAGGCATTTTCACATCTTATTTTATCCAGGTGCCAATCCCTGAAGAGTGGTACCATCATTAAAAAAGGGTGGGAGGAGAAAAACCAGATTCAAGAGATTCAGTGACTGGCCCAAACCCAGACACCTGTGTGGAGCCCTCAAGTCCAGGCCTCCTGTCTCCAGGCGTGGAGGGCCTCTCTTCATGCTGCTTCTGGACTGAGAATGTCTGGGAGGGAAGAAAGCTGCTGGAAGGGGCAGAGTGATGCCCAAGCAGACAGTCAGGCTGGCATCAGGATCTTTACTCTGGAACTGATCATGATGACTACAGTGTGTAGAACTGGGTATAGGTTGATGCTATCTCACGTAAAAATTCCAAAGGAGATAAAAGATGCTTATCCCAACTTATTAAGAACAGGACAGAACTCACTGATGTTGGACAGAGAAATCTACTGGGCTTGAATCCTGGTCTGGCCATTGATTAGCAGTGTACTTACAAGCTGGGCAAGGAATCTGACTTCTCTGAGGCTGTCTTCTCTTCTCTAGAGTGGGAATAATGATGAGACCCACACTTCATAGGTTTACTGTGAGGATTATATATGAAAAGGCCTTGTATAGCTCCTAGCATGGAGACATTCCAAAGGGGAAAAAGTCAAGTGCTATAAGCAAAGGGAACAGTCCCACGGAAGAGGTGACGAGTCGTACCTCTGGGTCTTTATTCCACTGCACGACATACTCCCAGCAGCAGTGTGCGTGCAGCACGTCCAGCTCGAGGCTGCAAGGGAACTGCTTGTAGGCCAAGTGCAGCAGGTCTGAAAGTTAGGAGACAGCAATGTATTACTCCTGCCTGAGGGAGAGCTCTGGCTGCCTTCTTCACGCTGGATTTCCTGTTTACCCGTGGTTATGCCTTACCTGGAATGGCTCCCAAGTCCATCTCCACCTCTGACACCTCAAATAAACCTCGGTTAATACCTTCTCTGGGTTCATCTGGGTTTTCTGCATCTCTTCCTTTATTAGCCAGTTTTAACACTTCGGGGCTGAAGTCCTGTTTAAATATCCACTTGGCTACACTGTCTGCAATGCCACCTACAGTTTGGAGACAAGAAAGAAAATGAACACTGGCAGCATTTGCCAAAAGGAGCCCACAGAGTGCAGGATCTCAGTGTCCCCATGAAGACCTAAGAGCCACACTAGGCTGAGCCTGAAGTGACCCCAAGCCAGGAGATTTACAGCAGTGTCACCACGCACCACTCACCACGTGAAGGCAAGTGGGATACTCGATCTCTAAGGGCATCTTTACACTCTCGTAAAATATTAGCTAAATTTTAATGTCTACACACAATACCTTCAATGTCCACAAATTCAAACTGCATTTTACCAGGCACAGATGAAGGCATGGATACATCTTTAAAATGCTTTCATTTAAACACAAGTGAAAACAAACTCATTAGCATGATACTTGTGTCAAGGCTTCTTAGGGCAAAATACTATTTTTAACAGTCAAGAACTAGCCTCTGGACTATTTGAGGGCAAAATTTAGCCACAGTTAATTAATGGCATGATGTTGTACCATGTTTCAGTCACCAACATAGTCCAGAAAGTTATAAATCATAAAAAGCGTTCATGATGAAGAGTCCTGCCTACTACCTAAAATAAACGCAAGCTTCTGTATTAAAACTTTTCCTCTCAGTCTTTCTTCCTATTTTGCTTCAAATGTAAACCTTTTTGACAACAAGAACACAAAATCATGATTATCAGTGGAAATAAATGACAGCAGTGTGCCAGGTGATCTAATTTCTTATGCGTGGCTTCTAAATCATTTGATAATTCCCATTCCAGGATCAAGTCCTGATCCTATTGCTCAAGTTAACATTAAAATGGTGTTCCTACATTTTCACCAGGTGGCAGAACAGAGGATAGTTTGAGTTTACAATTTGGAAATCTTCACAAATCTTATACATAATGAGAAGACAAGTTAACTAAATTAAAACCATAAATGCCAGTATTTAAACCCAGAAATAGTCATTCCAGTATCAAACGTCTGACAGAGATGCTGGTAATAAGGAGAGGAAGTACGTCATGATAAATCTAATATTTTAAGATACTTGTGGTCCTACAAGATGTTTAAGCACAGGAATCCAATGACTTTGGAATACTAGAAAGTGATGCATTGAAAATGAGGTATAAAGTTCCATGGATATTAGGAGGTAGAAGAGAAAATTCGCACTTAGTGGATCATGAGAGGCTTCCTGGAGGAGGCAGCATTTGAGATGGGCTT
This sequence comes from Nanger dama, assembly GCA_917880005.1. NCBI lineage: Eukaryota > Metazoa > Chordata > Mammalia > Artiodactyla > Bovidae > Nanger > Nanger dama. The sequence continues at coordinate 500,087 of CAKJTW010000047.1, read as the reverse complement.
TGGAAGTTGAAAAGAGGTAGATGGTAGGTTATTTACTTTTAAAATCTGAGTCTATTTTCTTTCCTTATTCTTTCAGTCGTTTCTATTAAAAAAAAAAAAAAAGCCCCAGAAAGCTCATACCATAAAAATATAGATCTATGGTTACAAATGCTCAAATAACTTCAGGTTACCTTTTCCTCCTTCTAACAGCTTTTTCACAGAAAGCTTCGGGAGTGGCTCAGCCTGCAGCGAAGACACTTTGGAGGTCCGGGTGTTCATTTTGCTGTGAAGCAGAGTCTGAAGCAGGAGACAGTCCTCCAGCTGTTTCAGGAGGAGTTTCCAGTACTCCGTGTCAAGAGAAAGGGCCTCCCAGGAATCAGTGAGGGCTTCCGAGTCAGTTCCTGAAACTGTTTGGGAAAACTAACGGAAAACGCCCAGTTGATACTCTGGCTAAGAGTCTGGATCAACATTAACTTGAATGAACTTTTAACATGAAAGCCGATTGATCATCAGGATACATCACAAAGCGATATACAGATGTTGGTGCACAAACATTACTACTTGGCTGGATGGAACATGAAGGTGAGAAGTAAACTGGAGACTTAGGGGCAATGCTAATGGAGTTCAGACATTTATGAAGAGACCTGCAGTGAGGCCCATGATTCAACCGACACGCACTGCAAAGGTTTCAGGCCCATCCCTGCAAGAGTTCCCCGGATACTGACAGTTCTTCAGAATGTACTAGCCAACGTAAAAAATGTATCTTAAATTTCTCTCTCTCCATTATTAGAAACATCATAAACCAGTCATAATGAATTTATCCCCAAACTACTGAGACTGACAATGTTGAGTGAATCTCTACAGACCTGTTTAAGTATCCTATCCAATTTAATGCAATATCTCCCTAGAAAAAATTAGTTGATTCACCATGAGATACAAGGGGCATTAGTCTTGTCTTAAATAAATTTTAGTCTTCAAGAGATGAGGAAAAGCCATAAAGTAAAAGGTCTACTGGAAGCTTTTATCTGAGTCATTCAACACTATGTGCCAAAACCACCCTTGCTTCTAAAAGAGGGATATAAATACAACTGTAGAAACTAAGAGGTGAAAGAAATCTGAGAAATAATGCTGTCTAACCCTGAGCCTTTTGAATAAGGACCTGCCTTCTAAAGGCACTCACCACAGACCACCAGCTGTGAACACTAGGTCTCTGACCTGACTCCAGTGCTTCTCCCCTTATGCTGTGTGGAGACTAGGTTCAAGTCATCTGAATAAACAACTAAAGAACCCCTCGTCTTCAAGAGACAGACAAGATGCTGCTGGACACATATCTCAAATCCGAGCTGTTCTACACACTGAAGACAATGCAGCCCAGAAAGGGAAAGCGGCAGGGGAGCCCGCTGGAGGGGAGCTCCCCTAGAGCCGCTCCCCTGCCCACTCACTTTCTTCTCGGTCAAGCTGTTGGATATCTGGGCAGCGACAGCATGCCCGACGTGCGCAGACAGCAGCGCAGCCCCGTTGTTCTCGGACTGAATACAGACCGTGCGCATCTGCTGCCACCAAGGGGACACTGACTGGGAATCCCAGGTCTCTTCGATGGCCACTGCAGGCAAATGGCAAAAAAGAAACTCTTAGCTCGGCACATTTTTTTTCTAAAATCTTTGATGTTAAATATAATGTTAAAACCAAGTTTCCCATTGATGCATGTGTGATTTTTGAATGAACTGGAAAAGAAGTCTTTATTTTATTCAGAACACTTATATTCCATTTATTTACGCTCTGAATCAATTGTAAATCTCTGTTTGGAATACTTTCATCACTGATGAAAACTACTACTGAATGTTTTACTATAACAGATTATTGTTCTCATCATGCCAAAAATAGTAAGAAAAATATTACCTCCACCACAGACCATTCAATTCACCTCACTGAACTCAGAAAACACTGTTCGCTATCATTTTTGATGTTGATGCAAAACGTAAATTAAATTTCATAAAGCACACTTTGAATGTATTGAGTTTTCTATGACTACATAAAGGATTCTCTCTAGTGAAATGTTTTGTACCTTCTAGTCTCCTTTTGTTACGAGGAAGTATTCTCCCTCCCCATTTTTGTGGAATTTCAACACTGAATGTTGTTTTTGGGAGTGGAGACCACATTCCCGAGGAGCCAAACCTCAGCATCCACAGTGCTCACCTTTCATCTTGCTCAGGAGGTACAACATCGTATGGAGACAGCAGACCGACTGCGGTTTGTCCAAAATATCTTTTTCCTTAGAAAGCCAAACACTCAGGAGCAGAGACTGAAATCAGATTTAAATCTTTATTGTAAAAAAAATATTTACCATAAACAAAATCTTGTACAATTTTAGACCATATGTGTATTCATGAGTGGCTCAGCCTTTCTGGTTGGGAGGTAAGTGCTTGCTTGTTACATGATGTAGTGTGAGAAGGAGAACAAGGAACAAGGTAGCTTGTCTACCTTAAGAGATTCCTTATTTGTTGGGGGATCAAAATCTCCCCATTTCCACCACTTCTTCAGGTTCAGTACTACCCTTCAGTGCAAGCTTCTGTTAAAGAGCAAATCCGCAGAGAGGGTACTGCCAGTGAGCATGGATTACACAAGGCTGGCCGCAGGTTATGACAGGAGGTCCTGGAGCTATGGCTCTAGCCCTGGCCTTGGTCGTGCAAAGGAACCGGGGACTTGGCAGTGGTTTTGAGTACGTAATACTATCAAACTCCTATCTTCAAGTCACTGAGTCATGAGAAACAGATTTTAAAAGCACTTATAGCAACAGAATGATTTTTTAAAATAAGCATATCTACTTAAAATTTTTAAAATCTGGGCTTATAAAATTTGTACACAGATAATTCTGGGGTAATGAAAACCTAAAAGGCATAGTGTCACGTCTGTTAAGTGCTGGTGTGTGTCAAAGGTTTTGATTGCCTATAATTCTGCAATGTCTTTATGTTAAAAAAAAAAAGCTCTAATAAAATGAAAGCTTGGCTATCAGTTTAAACACATTAGTACATACAGTTTTCAAAATTAAGAAGAGCAGGAAGCTGAAGGAGAAGTATGTGAAGGAAATTAACTCAGGAGAATGACCCAAGGCAGATAAGTACCCAACAAATGTATCTTCCCGTTCGATAACAACAACCTCTTGGGGCAGGGCTGACTACTGGGGTTTTACAAATGATAAGAAGGAAAAATAACTTACTAACTTAGAACTAAAGTTTGAATCTAGATCTGCCTGATTGTATACAACACACTTTCTATTTCTCCCTTTTTGGTTTAAATTCTCTTTTTTTACCCTTCCACATCTCTCCCTTCATTAGCCTCCTTTATACCTCAACCTATCCATACTTTTCATTTTTTTAAAAACTGGGTATGTCCTTTCATATTTGCCCTCATATCATAAGACAATGACAGTATTAACAACAATCAATGCTAATGGTTATTTAGAGCTTATTATGAGCCAAGCCACTAACTGCCTTCATAAGTTAAGATACACAGAAAGCAATATGGAGGGAGGACAGGATGGGGGTTCACTCTCACAAAAACGAGGTCGTATTATACCATGTTCATTCCACTTGCTACGTAATATCCTCCGTCATCCACAAAATTTGGACTGACGCTAGCCATTTATCAATATTATTCCCTCTGTTTTAAATTTCTTCTTAACCTCATACAGCTCCACTATTTATAACCACAAGGCAGGTTAAAAAAATGAATTGCCTGCATGGACAACAAAGACATTTCAGAATCATGTGAAAATTACTTTGTCTCAGTGTCTTGCGCACACACGTTGTGAAGCACATCAAAAGGAAATGAGGAAAAGTGGCAGAATTCATCTACTAGTTTCATGGGCAGGTTGCCATTTGACTCACCCTGATTAATTTTGGAGGCAAAATGTATGTCCAGGGTTTACATTAAGAGTACACCAGGTTTCTAATGCACTATGTTTCTCAAAGTCTGATTTCATGTCCCCAACAGTAAGGGTTTCAAAGTGTTCACAAAGATTGCCAATCCAAATGGTTGTTTTAAACTATACTATGTTTAGACAAATTAAATGTCATGCCTTCACTCTCTCTTTCCACTGCACTCTTCTAATTTTTTCAATTAACTGCTTCCTCATCCGTCACTACATTTATCAAGTCCTGAAACAAACAAAAACCTTGTTCTTCTGCTTAACTCTCCTTTTCGTGTCTCTCTGAGATCTGCTCTTTCTATCTCTTGCCCAACTAGGTAATCTCTGCTTATAAGCTAAAGAGTGTTGTTGTTTTAAACTTAAAAACTCCAAACCAGTTACACTTTTGTTTATGTGTAGAAAGTCAGTGTAAACAGAGGATGCTGTGGCGTCTTTAGAACAGGATGAGACAATTTTAGAATCACTTATGTAACTGACAGAAAGGTTTTTTTAAACTTCAGGAAAAATTAAGGGGAAAGGAGAAAAATAAGCAAAGTATAGAGAATAGAGAGAGGAATGTAGATACCTCGTAGAATACAGACACAGACATTCACAACAGGAAAAGACGGTACCTGGAAGGTAACTATCTCCACAAATAGTGAATACAAAAGAAAGATATATTTTCAAAACATCGCAGCAAAGAATGTTAGATTATGTATTATTCATAATGTAAACATTTGTTTACATAATGTAATGTTTACATAATGTAAACATTAGAGATTCACACACTGTAGGTGTGAATCATGTTGTTTCATAATTGTTAATTCACATATAAATGTCACAAACTGACATCTTACCAGATGATATTTGAACAAAAGACTGAATAATAGAATGCTTCAACAGAAATTTACTAAATTCTTCTTATCAAGGAGTATCTAAGACTTGTTAGAACTTCCACCTAAGAAAGAAATAGAAACTTCCAGGGATCTTTGGTGGGTGCTTCTAAAGCCCAATGAGCTTTACCTTTGCAAAATATCCTCCTATATCATTTACATCCTTAACGTTTTAGTCCTTCACTCAACGGAAATGCTGGCATACATAATGTAGGGAAGCCATCTATCAGTCTTGCCTGCCTATTCTTCAAAGAAATCTATCTTGTCAGTCTTTTGATGAGCCTTATTTCCTAGTCTTTCCTGAAAACTAGGGTTTGTTTTAGGTTACAGAAACTGAAACTTTATACAATTCCATTGAGGATAGCTTTAAACGTTGTGAAAAACTATCAGCTGTTGCCTGTGAATGACATCATCTGTGATTATACTAGAATTGGGAAACCTTTTCAAATTAAAAAAATGTATACAACCTAGATTATAAGTACCAAGTTTTTTCATGTACATAATTCCAATAAAACTATTTTTTCAAATATTTCAGAAGAAAAAAAGAATTCAGAAAATAATTGATCAGCAAAGAATAAAAACAGCTAGCATTTCAAGTAATGTGCCTTTAAAACACTAGTAATAAATTTTGCTGAAAGACCTATCACTTTTATTCATGACTGTTATATGTCTATATTCCTGAGTCTGTTACTCTTTAATATTAAACAATAGACATTAATCTATATTCTCTTAAAAAATGACTTGAATTTTAATAACTCCAGAAAAATGTCACTTGTCTATATTGTGGCACTGGTATTAACTGCTTTGGGAAAGAGCAAGATATAAGCAGAACACATACCTATTGCCTGGTATACAAACCCCTGCACTTTATCTTCCCATAGCCAGATGGCTGAGTGACAGTCTGAGTGCGTGGGCTGCTATTTTGTCTAATCAATGTCACCACAATGACCAAGCAGGCTCTTTTAAAAGCTAGTCTTCTGTACACTCAGTTTCTTACTTTAATTCTTGGGCTTTTATTTTTTTTTTTTCCCCAAGAGAAGCTCCCTCTTCCCTTCCCATTCATCATAGCCTTTAAGGAAAATGTCTTATCTTTTTCTCCTTTTACTCTGCACTCACAGGATTTTAAAAAATTACTTAATTATAAATTAAGTAAGGGCTTCCCTGGAGGCTCAGACAGTAAAGGATCTGTCTGCAATGCAGGAGACCAGGGTTCGATCCCTGTTTCAGGAAGAGCCACTGGAGGAGGAAGTGCAACCCACTCCAATATTCCTGCCTGAAGAATGCCATGGACAGAAGACCCTGGCAGGCTACAGTCCATGGGGTCAAAAAGAGTTGGACATGACTGAGTGACTAACATACAAATTAAGTAAACTAAATTGAGTAAACTGATTGTTTTTAAAATACTTTAAAAATACAGTATCTTCTATTACATTTTAAACAAAAATACTTTAAAAATAAAACCCAGCCATAAAACATTTGTCTTAGAAAAGAATTCAGCCATTTGGAATGTGTGAAATAGTCTCATAAGAGATGACTTCTTTAAAAGTGTTTAAATTTTGGCCTATTTTAGAAATTTAGTAGCACTATAATACAGGTCACAGCCTGATGGGTTTAGAGCACAGAAATTTCCCATATAATGCACATCACTCTATCACATTATAAAACATACACACACATATACTTATATATATATCTACAGTAAAGTTTACTAATTTTAAGTTGGGTAAATAATACAATAAATGTGATAAAGTACATCTCCATCCAAAGTTCCCTTGTGCCTCTTTGAGTTAATCTCCAAATCCCACTCTCAACCTCTAGCAAACATTCATCTCCTTTGTTACTCTATTTTTGCTTATTCTAGTATTTCATATAAAATCAACTGAAATCATTGGTAGGTACTCTTTTGTTTCTGGATTTTTCACTTGGCCTAATGCTTTGGAGATTCATTTATGTCATTCTGTGTATCAGTAGTGCATTTCATTGTATGGTTACACCATACTTCATCCATTTATCAATTATTGGATATTTGGGTTGTTTCCAGTCTGGGTTATTAGGAATAAAACTGTTGTAAATAGTTTACTCCAAGTCTACGCAAACATACATTTTCATTGTTCTTGACTAAGTACCTAGTAGTAAGACTGCTGGATTTTATGGTAAATCTATGTTCAACTTGGTAAGAAACTTTCAAACTGTTTTCTACAGTGGTTGTATTAAGTTGCATTTCCATCATCTGTGCTGAGCATTCTGATTGCTTACATCCTCATCAACATCGGATATGTCAGTCTTTTTAGTTTTAGTTATTCTCTGGAACAGAGGCCATCATGGTTGTATTTTTGCATTTCCTTGGAATGAATGATGCTAAAGCTGAAACTCCAGTACTTTGGCCACCTCATGGGAAGAGCTGACTCACTGGAAAAGACCCTGATGCTGGGAGGGATTAGGGGCAAGAGGAGAAGGGGACAACAGACGATGAGATGGCTGGATGGCATCACTGACTCAATGGACATGAGTTTGAGTGAACTCCGGGAGTTGGTGATAGTACAGGGAGGCCTGGCGTGCTTCAATTCATGGGGTCGCAAAGAGTCGGACACGACTGAGTGACTGAACTGAACTGAACTGAACGGCTAATTTCTGAACATCATTGAGGTAATTATTTGCAATCTGTATGTATGTTTTGGTGATGCATCTGTTCAAATCCTTTGCTCATTTTTTAAACTGTATTGTCTCATTATTGAGTTGTACAAAGTCTTTGTACAACCTGGACACAATGCATTTATCAGATCTATGTTGTGTAAAAGAGACTTGCCCTTTCAATTTCTTAAGTCTTTTAAAAAACAAAAGTTTTGAAATTTCATGAAGCATAACTTATCAGTATTTTTCTTTTGCAGTTCATGCTTTTTCTACCTTAAAGAAACCTTTGTCTAAACCAAGCTTTCTCTGATGTTTTTTTCTATAGATTTTGTAGTTTTACCTCATATTGATATTTATGTTCCACTGGACTTAATTTTTTTAATATATGACTTGAAGTATAGGTGTAAGGTTTGTTTCTTCCAGCCTTTGATCAAATTGCCAGAGATCAAATTGCCAACATCCACTGGATCACAGAAAAGCAAGAGAGTTCCAGAAAAACATCTACTTCTGCTTTATTGACTTCGCCAAAGCCTTTGACTGTGTGGATCATAACAAACTGTGGAAAATTCTGAAAAAGAGGGGAATACCAGACCATCTTATCTGCCTCCTGAGAAACTTGTATGCCAGATAAGAAGCAAGGGTTAGAACTAGACGTAAACAACGGATTGGTTCAATGTTGGGAAAGGAATACATTAAGGGTATATTTTGCCATCCTGCTTACTTAACTTATATATGAAGTACATGATATGAAATGTTGGCTGGATAACTCAAAGCTGGAATCAAGATTGCTGGGAGAAATACCAACAACCTCGAATATGCAGATGGTACCACTTTAATGGCAGAAAGTAAAGAAGAACTAAAGAGCTTCTTGATGAAGGTAAAAGAGGAGAGTGAAAAAAGCTGGCTTAAAATTCAACATTCAAAACCAAAGATAATGGCATCCGGTCCCAACACTTCATCACAAATAGAAGGGGAAAAGGCGGAAACAGTGTCAGATTTCACTTTCTTGAGCTCCAAAATCACTGCAGACAGTCACTGCAGGTATGAAAGAAAAGCTATAACAAACCTAGACAATGCATTAAAAAGCAGACACATCACTTTGACGACAAAGGTCCATATAGTCAAACTATGGTTTTTCCAATAGTACAGGTATGGATGTGAAAGTTGGACCACAAAGAAGGCTGAACACTGAAGAATTGATGCTTTTGAACTGTGGTGCTAGAGAAGACTCTTGAGAGTCCCTTCAAACCAGTCAATCCTAAAGGAAATCAACCCTGAATATCCACTGGAAGGACTGGTGCTGAAGCTGAAGCTCTAATACTTTAGCCACCTGATATGAACAGCTGGATCACTGGAAAAGACCCTGATGCTGGGAAAGATTGAGGGCAAGAGGGGAAAGGGGCGACAGGATGAGATGGTTGGATGGCATCACTGATTCAGTGAACATGAGTTTGAGCAAGCTCCAGGAGATAGTGAAGGACAGGAATCTGGTGTGCTGCAGTTCATGGGTCACAAAGAGTTGGACATAACTTAGCAGCTGAATAACAATGACCTCAGTTTTAATATAAACAAAATTTAAATGAAACTCATGAAGCACAATAGAAAACAAGTAGTATACCATGTTTATCTATTTCAGCATCTCAATTTTGAATGATAGGTAATAGTCATCTCCTTTTTAAAAACTTTTTAATCTGCAGTAATTATAGATTCACTGGTGGCACAAAGGAGCACAGGGAGGTCCATGGGCCCTTCCTGCAGTCTTCCCTCATGTTAACATCTTACACAAAACCAAGAAACTGCCATTGGTAAAATCCATAAAGCTTGTGCAAATTTCACCAGTGATACAGGCACTCATTTTGCAGCATGCAATTTTATCATGTCTAGCACTGCATAACCGCCACCATCCAGACACTCTACCAATGCACAAAATCTCCCTCCTGTTAACGCTTTATAGCCACACCCTTCTCCCCTGACATTCACCACTAACCCTTGGCAACCACTAATCTGTTCTCCATCTTTATGACTGTGTTATTTTATGAATGTTATGAAAACAGAATCACGCAGTATGTATCTTTTGAAAAATTTTTTCTATTTGCATATTTCCTTATTCATCCAAGCTACTGCCTCTACTAATAGTTTATTCCTTTTTATTGCTGAGGGTATTCCACAGTCTGTTTATCCATTTATCCCCTAAAGGGCACAGATCAGGTTTCAGTGTCTGGCTATTATGAATGAAGCCACTTATGAATAACCATGTGCAAGCAATATGAACCTTTAACTGTACTTCCTGACATCTATACTGCAAAGGGAGGTACAGCAAAATCCATTTGTAAAGGACTTACATGTTCAATTAAAACAATATCGTGGTCCAGTTACATGGGACACGGGTTAGCCCCCTGGTCCGGGAGGATCCCACATACCTCGGGGCAACTAAGCCTGCGCCCTAGAGCCCGTGCTCCGCAACAAGCCATCAGAATGAGAAGCCTGTGCACCGCTACCAGAGAACAGGCCCTGCTCACCAGAACTAGAGAGAGCCCGTGAGCAGCAGCGAAGACCCAGCACAGTTAAAAACACAAACAAATAAAAACTAATGTTAGCATCATCAACAAGTTCACAGAGGTGGAAGGCCCAAATCCTGGCCAAAACTTGAGATGTGAGTGGGCATGTGGTAAAGGGTGTGCAGATGTGTGTCTCTGTACATGTGGGGGCAGTCAAGAGCAGAACAAGTGATGTGGGGCAACTCCTTGCCCTTTTCAGAAAGGGTGAAAATTTAGTGCTGTAGTTTTCCCATGGGATGATTCCTTTTTCATATTTGTTATGGCACAGAGATTAAATCCTAGCATGTATTCAAAGTCTGGGAATGTCTGATAATTCAATAATGCTTTAAGGAAACAGTTTTGTTCTCTAGATAAGATCTTTTTAGGCTAATATGAACACTTTTTTTCTGATGATCCCAGTCCACTGTAAATGCATGCATACACAACAGACTCTAAATTTATTTTAGGCCAACCTTGGAATATGCTGGTTATAATTTACAGAGAATGAGAAAAATCAGATATTATTCAATTAAATACATGACTATACATTTCCTTGATTGTTTTTAGAAAGTTTTCTGTATGCTCTATAATATACTTTAGACAAGAGTTTAAAAAAAAAAGAGACAGCCACTTCCAGATGACATTAATGAGGAAGAACAGCATCCAGCAACAAGAAACCTTACCAACAACAGCTGGGGGCTAAGTCCAGCCGACTCCAAAGTGTGACACATTTCCTCAGTGGAGCTTTCTCCACATAAACACTTCCAAAAAAAGAAACTGCCTGGTAAAACAAAAACAAAACACGTCAACCAATGAATGCCTGCTTACCAAACTCAAAATCCTCCTAAATTGCAATCTAGATCCCTAGAGGAGCAAAACAACAGCAGAGAAGGGAAATCAATGGCTCAGTTTGCTTAAGTGATTAAAGCAGAAGGCAAATCATTACATGTCTCACACTGTCTCCTAAGTATACTTTTTAATTCAGTACAACTTTTATAAGACAGTGCCTACCTATCCAGAGAGTCTTCCGCTGACTGTAAAACATAAGTTTAATTCTTTGGTTAATTAATTTAAAAAGAGGGAGGATTCAGAAAGTAGTTTATCATTCTACCTACCTAAAGCCACATATTCCTCTTCACTTTTCTTCTTTATGTTGACCACATCTTTCTCATATTCTAAATATTCCAGGAATGTTTTCACAGGCAACACACCATCCTTCTCATCAGAAAATCGGACAGCAGTCCTGCTGTTCTCTTGCTTATACTTCTCTAACAAGGCCTGGAGCTTAAGGAGTTCTTTTTCATCCAGCCTTAGTAACACGGCCAAGTCCTTAAATTTAGGGAGGAAGGAAGTTATGAACAGACCATTTCTCTTTCTATGACTGCCATTATGTGTCAATTATCTGTCATTATCTGCCGTATCTATCATTATCACCTGAAACAAAATCCAAGACTATAAGCAAAAATGACTTCTTAATTAATGTGATAGCTATGGTGTGCTCTGCTGAAAATTTTACTCTCAATTGATAAGTAGGATGTTATTCAAATAAAATAATCTTAAAACACTACATATTACTGAAAGTATCATTCTTAGAAAGTTTCTTGAGATCATTCAATACCCTTCTAAAATGTCTGAATTTTAATAAACATATATTATTGCTATCAGAAAAAAATGTAAGTGGTTGTTAATTGCCAACTCTTGTGATTCTGAGGAAACTAAAGAACTATTTGATATTTAATATTTGTTTTAGTAAGCAGCACAAACACTATAAAAGCAATGGGCAACAGTCCTCACTGTATCTACATATAAATCCTTTATATGGCTCTCAGGGTTGTAGAGATTAAAAAGTAACAGATACAACCTGCCAGCCTTTCAAACTGTTTTCAGATCAGATGTGTAGAAACGTCTCCTGATACTACTAGTGGTGGTGGTGGCAGTTTAGCTGCTCAGTCGTGTCCGCCTCTTTGAGACCTCATGGACTGCTGCCCACCAGGTTCCTCTGGAGTGGGCAGCCGTTCCCTTCCAGGGGATCTTCCCATCCCAGGCACCCTATAGGTATAACTTAATCAACCTAAACTTCTCTGTTGCTTGAAAGTATTTTTCACTATTGGAGAAGTAATGGCAGAACAAAATCTGCTGCAAAATGGCCTTGTCATTTATCATGGCATTCACAGAATAGTATTATGAAGAGATTGTTAAAATACTTTATAAAATTCATCTATAATACCAAAGATTAAAAAAAATTAGAATGTGTAGGTTATTTTCAATACTGAGAGGAAATATTTTCAGTGTTTGCCACCTCTCATTTTTGTTTAAAATTTATTTCTATACCTGTGTTTACAATAATAGACAACTGTTTTAAAACTCAATGAGCTTTCAGATGTACCAAATATGTTTTTTAAAAGCATTACCAGTGCCTTGACAAATCATTAAAGTCACTTTAATGATTTTCCTTTAGATAAGTAAAAGACATGAGACCCTGAAGCCACCAATCTGCCTACGGTCATACAGTACTTGAGTGAAGAGAGGACAATATTTCTCTCTGTTCTCTATCAAGAGAAATCCTATTTCTCTGCAGAGAAAGTAGGAATTTTGTATACTCTCCTAGAAATGAGCAATATTGCACTTGCACTATAATAAGGATTACAAGGCCCTACCACTTTTTACATTTTGAAGAATAAAACAATAGAACATTTTCTACAATTACTTTAAACACTCTTGATGTAAGATGGACTATCTTAAAAACGTATTCTATTATGTAGTAAACAACACAGAAGAGCTGGTCTCTTCTGCTTGTTAGAATCATTTTCTTTAAAAGAAATAGAAAATTTGCTACTTCCGTTCATTGCACATTTCTGATTAGCAAACCCTGTTGAAAAGAAGTTGTAATAAGCAATTTTATAAAAGAACTTCAGGGAAAGCAAATGATTTTAGGTACTGACATGGATTAATAGCAATCTCAATATTCAAGCCTAAATAACATAAATTTAGGAGCAAGGCACAGAAAGCCAGCAGGGATCTTATAAAGAACATAAACCTTTACACATTAAAAAAAAAAACCAAACCCTTAATATTTGTACTTCTTTACTATCAATTAAAAAATAACAAATAACCAAAGAGATGATTTTGTATAATGAATAATGGGATTACTCACATTATCAGAGAATGGTGTATCTGAATGAAAATCAGTGGAATTTAATTGACTAACAGACTCATAAAGATGGAGTAATTTCAGTTTATTGGCACAAAATTGTAGCAGTCCTTCATCAACAGACTCAAGCTCTACAAGGTAGAAAGAAGAAATATATCAAAGAGATATATTTAACAGACTGATAAAAATACCTTAATTTTACATAATTCCTTGATGTTCCATTTTATGATATTGCTATATTTTCAATATAACAAATTAAGAAGGCAAAAGTAATTTTTATATCATGCAAAGTGTCTAAATTTTTAAATGAAGGTGCTCTAATAGTGGGAGAGGAGGAGAAGAAGAAAGAAAGAAAGAAAACAGAAGAGATATTTTAGTCTAGCACTCAAATTTAAACAAATATTTTGGAAACAGGTTTGAAAATATTCTCTCCTCACTCCCTAACTCAAATGTTGTCTATTATTCTCATACCCTGAGAAAAGACAATTGGAAAGCTGCCTGGCTCTTCTTATCACGGTGGTCAAAGATACTATAATTCAACCAGAAACTGGGTTGTAACACATGCATCCTCAAGAGAGGCTGAGAAAGAGACCAAAAGTAGAATTCCACCCACATCAGTGAGGTTTCTTGTCTAGGTTAACAGTGGAAAAGTACCCACTCTCTGCACAATACATTCCTGTATAATAAAGGCAGACACTGACAACTGCAAGACTCTGTTATGAGCTACAATAACATGGAAGATTGTCTATGTTCTTACAGCCATAATAAAATTTAGCATACTCAATATTTGTCATTTTTAGGACTCTCATTTGTGGGTAGAACTTGAAGCTAGTGATGTTACAGAACTCCAACAATGGTGTTTGGTTTACGCCCAGCCCAGTGCAAGATAAATTTTAATAAATTTTTGACATTTAAAAAAATCCTTAGAGGGATAGGGAGATTTTAGAAGTGTACTATACTTTTAAAAAGAGGTATTTCTAACATGTTGTATGTGCTAAGGGAGTTTTCTATTTGCCAAAAGTCAACTTTACATGTGTTAAGAAAAATTTCAAAATTAGGATGCTTACTGTCCTGCAACAGCATTTTATTTATTTATTTATTTGTCATACCATGCAGCATGTGGCATCTCAGTTAATCCTCCAGGGAACTGAACCAGTGCCCCCTGCAGTGGAAGTAGAGTCTGAACCACTGGACCATCAGGGAAGTCCCCTGGAACAGCGTATTACGCTTTATCTATTAAGCCACTCTGCTGCTGCTGCTAAGTCACTTCAGTCGTGTCCGACTCTGCGACCCCATAGGCGGCAGCCCGCCAGGCTCCTCTGTCCCTGGGATTCTCCAGGCAACAGTACTGGAGTGGGTTGCCATTGCCTTCTCCAAAGCCACTCTAGGCTAGCTTAAATATGAAGCCTCCTGGCAGTTCAGGGGCTGGGACTCTGCCTTCCAACGCAGGCGTTGAGGGTGTGATTTTTGGTCAAGGAGCTAAGATCCCACGTACCTTGTGGCCAAAAATACCCAAAACATAACACAGAAACAGTATTGTAACAAATTCAAAAAGACTTTCAAAACAGTCCACAAAAAATAAAAGTAGGCTTCATATAATTCACACAATAAGCAAGCAAAAGTCACAACTAGATGAAGTCCGTATACCACATACTGCATTTTTAACTGATGTTAGGAATTCAGAATAAATTTTTCTAGCTCGGCTGGATAGAATACGGAGTTACAACCCCACAGTTACAGATTTAATTCTTTTCCAGACAAATATATTCTGAACAGTAAAAAACAATCAGAACTGGTCATGTAATTCACAGTCTGTGATTCTGGAAGCCCTAGTTCCGTTCATGAGGGAAGTGGATGAAAAATATGGATTCCACACACTGACAAAACATTAATCAAAGCATAGAATTTACAAAAATAATCATTATCATGTTCAAAACAACAAAACTGAGAGTTAACATACAATGGCAGCAAGACAGTCTGGTTGTTTTTTTTGCCTACCACCAGCTATCTTGTCCCCACATGCCAATGGCTTTCAAAACGCTTTACAACTATTCTCACAATAGTCACTTCCCATCATTCTATCTTTCCTCATAATAGATGGATTCAAATGAAAAATATTTACAGTAAGAAACAAAGTCAACATACTCAGAGAAAGATCGGTAGCATACACTGAACAGGGAATTTTAAAAGTCCCCAATGATAAAGGTATAAAAGAAGTTTTCTTCTTTCTTATACATACTACCATATCAAGGTAACAGGATGGCATCGTAAACAGTTAATAGTTCCTATGGTCAGAGTTACAAAATTTGAGGTGAGACCATAAACAAACCTATTACCTTGATTTTTTAAAGTGTCCATTAATGTCTGAGTGATGTTTTTAAGGCAGGAAAATGGTAAACGTTCGCTTGCCAAGATGCTTTCCAGTGCCTAGAAGAAAAAGAAAAAAAAAGAAAGTGAAGTCGCTCAGTTGTGTCCGACTCTTTGAGACCCCATGGACTGTAGCCCACCAGGCTACTTCGTCCATGGCATTTCCCAGGCAAGAGTACTGGAGCAGGTTGCCATTTCCTTCTCCAGAGGATCTTCCCAACCCAGGGATTGAACCCAGGTCTCCCACATTACAGGCAGACGCTTTTACCATCTAAGCCACCAGGGAAGCCGCCTAGAAAAAGATAAGGAACAATTTTCATAATTACAAGGCAAAGATCTTGGTTTTTAAATTTTACATTTATGCCCATAGTTTCACTGCCCCAAGTTTCAAAGGGAAACTCCATTTTAAGATGTTGTATTAATCATCTAAAGCTAAAGTTGCATTACAAGTAATATGTAATCAATTTCATGTCATGCTAAATATGGTACCATGACAAAAAGTCCAGACTGAGAATGAAACAACTTGGAAAGCAACTGATGTTCAACAGGATGGCAGAGACAAAGTTATTCACCAGAAAGAGTTTGAGCGAGTTTGTGGTACATATGCATAAATGAAAAGCAGACATTGCCATTGTCATGCCAGTAATAAAAGCTGACAACAACTTAATTACTGCTGTGTTACTGTGCTTGAGCATGGCTGGCTGTATCCACAGGCCAGTCTCTCCACACCTACTCTCTTCCTGTCCACTAGTAGATAGGTAAGAATCTTCATCATTACTTCACGCCTAAAAAGCAACCATCAGAATCACTAGTGGGTTACACACAGCACTTAAAGTTCACACTTGTCCTTTCATATCAACATGTTAAACTGAATTTTGAATTATGAGATTAAACAGTATAAAAGGTAGGCTATGAATGTGGCATGAGACAAATAACAAATAACAGACTTCATCCAACAACAACTCTGTGTGTCTGTAGGGGAGAAATAGGTGCAGAGGGCAGCTCTGGAGGTTAGTCTGGCCTAGCATGAGGCAAATGCATGGAGGATAAAAGAAAGTAAACCAGGGACTTCCCTGGTGATCCACTGGTTAGGAATCCGCCTTTCAGTGCAGGGAACACAGGTTTTATCCCTAGTCAAAGAACGGCTGCCTGCAATGTGGGAGACCCAGGTTCAATCCTGGGTTGGGAAGATCCCCTGGAGAAGGGAATGGCAACCCACTCCAGTATTCTTGCCTGGAGAACCCCATGGACAGAGAAGTCTGGTGGGCTACAGTCCATGGGGTCGCAAGAGTCAGACATGACTGAGCGACTTCACTTACTTACTTACTTACAAAGAAAGGCTGCAAGGCAACTAAGTCTGAGCACAAGAGCCTGTGTGCCACAACTAGAGAGCCCGAGCACCACAACAAAAGATCCCAAATGCTGAAACGAACATCCTACGTGCTGCAACTAAGACCCAAAGTAGCCAAATAAATGAATAAAATATTAAATAAAAAGATAGAAAATGATCGAAAAGGCAAATACCTAGGAAAATGTCATCTGCCTCTGTTGTGTCTACTATCACACAAGTTACCAGCTCACTGCCTTACTAATATTATTCAGTCTTCAAAGTCTAAATTGGTTTCTTTCCTCCCTTAACTGTTGTAAAACAATACACAAATTTCACTATTAGGTTGTTTAGTATTTTTTATAAAATTCATAGCTTCATATGAAATTCAGTAGTATTAAAAAAATTAAGGAAACAGTTTGTACTGTTCTAAAGTTTCCTGATTTTATTGTTCTATGATGTAAAAAAGATGGTATTAAAATGAGAAGAATTATGTGGGTTCTGACCCTCCTTTCCAGGACTGAAGCCCTAAACTTCTCTCCACATGCCCACTGTCAAAAGAATCACCTTTAATAATGGAGACTTTGCCCCAAGGAAAATGAGAACCAATTAGTACTGTCAGTGGAGTGGAAAACACAATAAAAGTCAGAGGCCTGTCAGTTTCACAATAAAACAATAGGGTTTCTAGAAAATGAGTGTCAGAATAAGAGGGATAGAAATAAACCAATATTCCCTAAATCATCATACTACTTCAGATGCTGTGTTATGAAAATGACGTATTTGGTAAGGTCCTATTTGAAGGAGCTTAAAAGAGGTAAAGAGGAAAAAGCTGGGGAGCTAGGACTAATACACATGAAATAATCAGAAAACAAGTGTGATCAGCCTTCTGTGTCCATGGGTTCCTCATTTACGGATTCAACCAACCATGGACTGAAAATACTCGAAAGAAAATAATTTCACTAAGTTCCTAAAAGCAACTGTGAATTTGCCCCATACTTGCAACTATTTACACAGCACTTATGCTGTGTTTACAACTGTTTAAACAGCACTTACACTGTGTTAGGCATTACAAGTAATCTAGAGAGGATTTAAAGTATTCAAGAAGATGTGTGTAGGTTATATGCAAATACTACACAATTTTATGGGGCTTCCTTGATAGCTCAGTTGGTAAAGAATCCACCTGCAATGCAAGAGACCCCAGTTCAATTCCTGGGTTGGGAAGATCCCCTGGAGAAGGGAAAGGCTACCCACTCCAGTATTCTAGCCTGGAGAATTCCACAGACTGTATAGTCCATGGGGTCACAAAGAGTCGGACATGACTGAGCAACTGTCACCTCACACAATTTTATGAAGGGACTTGAGCACCTTCAGATTCAGGTACTCAGGGGGTCCTGGAAACAACGCCCCTGAGGAAACTGAGTGAGACTGCAGTCATTAGCTGTCTGTTCTGGATTAAAAGTGGAGTTCAGAGGCATCCCTGAGGACCAACATGCCATGTCAGAACCCAAACAGCAACAGCAGGGATTTGGGTAAGAGGAGCGGCAGTAATATAATGAGTTACCAAATTACAACCAGGAGCCTGGAAAAGCTAACAAGTCTTGATTATTCCATGAGAGGCTAAGAAGCAATAGGGCCTCTCCTATAGTATCAATGAGAATGTAAATTAGTAAAAGTATTTTGAGAAGTAATTTATCATCAACCAGCCAGAAGCTCATACCCTAGAGATTCCATTCTAAGGTAAAAACTCAAGAGAAACTCTTACATTTGTGCGCCAGGAAACATTGTACAAGGAAATCACACTCTCATTGTTGGTAACAGCAAAAACTGAGAACAGCGTAAAAGTCCACAGACGAGTGAATAAATAAATGACAGTCACAGAGCGGAATTCACATAACACGAGTTAGCTGCAGGCAGCAACGCAGGGAACTTCCAGAAATACAATGGTAAGAGAATGGAGTAGGTCACAAAGAAGACTCGATTCACTTCAAGTTCAAAAAAGTGGAAAATGCATCACTATGTTTTAAAGGAGTCATACAGAAATGCCGTAACTACAAAGAAAAGCAAGAGGAACACAAAATTCTTAACACTGGTTACCTTAGGAATGCGAGAAGGGATGGGAGGAGGAGGGACATGCAGGGAGGGCTCTTCAGAGTTCCTGGTAACATCCTGTTTCCTAAGGTGGGTGGTCATACACAGCTCTATCTTATTATTATTACTTAATTTGAATATATGTTATGTATGGGTTTTCGTGTGTATATAAAACACACGTACTTCCATGTATGGTAGTATTACTTAATCAAAAAAGAAGAAAGACAAAACATAACAGAAACTTTTGCATGGGAATGTAAAAAAGGATGAACATGCATGAAAACACACAAAGAGGATTTTGGTCTGTCATGTTTTTGGAAGGAAATAGGAAAACAGATTTTATTAAGAAGGGAATGTAACAGTTACTTGGCAGGAAAGATCTTTTATTATATACACTTACTTGTTTTTTGGTTGCAGGGTATTTAATATCAAGAATTAATTCCTTTATTTCTGTTTCAATCAAATCTAGAAAGAAAATTAACCAAAATAAAATTTTGGTTCACTTTTACGACAGGTAAACTTTATTCTGAAAGAAAAACACATGTATTTGTACTATCAGTCAGTCTGAAAGATTTCTTAGTCCTCTTGGAAATTACTGTTTTCTTGTTACAAATTTTAATACTCCCTCGATGGCATGCTTCATCCTTCAGAATAATTCCAATAAAAGCTATACATGATTACTTGTACCTCATCTCATTCCACAAAGGAGTTGCAACAGCTCATAAATGCACTAAAGTGTTTTGCTTGCTACATTTAGAATATTCTATTAACTTTAAAAATCCCATGGCAGTATCCTTCATTTTTATTAAAGGACACCTACCAAGATTGGGACACTTTGCTTTCAGTAAGGTTCCCAGTTTCTTCACTAAGTGCATGTCCTTGGCTCGTTCACTCTTCTTATCGCTAAAACAAAAAAATACAACAAATTCTTAAAGAAAGTGAAGCTGTTTTCCTTCTAATTCAGATACATCCAAATTTCTTTTTCTTTTCTATGCCTCCTATTTAACTTTAAAGGGATCAGTCTAGAGAGAAATAAAACAATAGCTATAAAACAAAGCTATACTTAAAATGAATAACCAACAAGAACCTACTGTATAGCACAGGGAACTCTGTTCAGTGTTGTGTGGCAGTCTGGATGGGAGGGGAATTTGGGAAAGAATGGATATATGTATATGTATGGCTGAGTCCCTTTGCTGTCTACCTGAAACTATCACAACAGTGTTAATTGGCCATACTACAGTATAAAATTAAAAGTTTAATATATATATTAAAAAAAAAGGACTGAGAAAAGTCAGTAGAGGGACATTAATAAACTGGCATGCGATACAACTTACCTCAATGCTAAGTGGAAAGGAACATTGACTGTTTTCACACTTCCAGACACTGGATCAACCAGGCAGATCTGGTAAGTCTGGGGCTGCCAACTCTGACTAGTAATGTTATTTAAGCCCATTATTTTATAGCCAGGATACAGAAGCCTGAGGAAATCACAAAGCAATATGGTAAGCCATGGAGTTTATAAGATCCATGTGATGCAATGAAGATCCAGGGTGCCGCAACGAAGACCCAAGGCAGCCAAATAAATATTTTAAAAAAGTAAAATAGAACCTAACTGCCAGGGCTCTGCCTTGTTAAAATGTGCTAAAAACCACATAAACACAACCAGGCTGATGTCACAGTGGCAAACAAAGCACTCACATGACTTGGTATCATCACCAGAGGAATCGGAAGGAATTTCTCCTTTCCAGCCTCCACAGTGTAAGGAGGGATGGGGACAAGTGGGGCAGTAAAGCTGACTTTAATTCAGTAGTGTATCACGGCCTCCTCAGTCAGATTCCTGTGTTATTAAACACTTAATCCATAATTACATAGCAGGCACTCATGGGGAAAAACCACAATAAAGGACATTTTAATTCTCAACCAACCTGCAGTCTAATTAAGTAGCTTTAAACAGAAGCTTTACTTGAACAAAAGCATTTCTTTTTGCAGCCAGGAAAAGGCTAGGGTTTGCAGCTTACCTGCAGTGCTTTCCCACGTTGAAAGCGCCAACTCGAGGGCCCTGCTGTGTACTCCACACTTCTAAAATGCCCCTCCGTGGTGCATAGATCACAAGGAACTGAGCCACTCGACTTGGACCCTGAGGACTTCCAAAAGGGGAAGAGTCTCCCTTTTCTGGCACTCTTTCGTGGAGGTCCTCGACAATCTGGATCCAACCAGTCTGTGCATCTCGATACCCTTAGAGACAGAGGAAAAGGAAAGCCACTTAAATATGGAATCTAGGCTTAGCAGAGCCTTCTGAAGCACTCCGGAATGTTTTAGTCGGGGGGGAGGAGGGGGGGGTCAAGAAAAGCAATAAACGAATATTCTCTTTTATTATGAAATATATTAAACAAAAAAATTGTAATTATGACAAATCCTAAATCGCCAAGTCTCATTAAAATGTCAGTTTGCTACAGTTGGTTCTGGTCACACTTTCTTTTTAAGAAGAAATCAGTTATCATGGAAGGTTCCCTGATTTCCATCCCTTCCTCCCTCTCTTTAAAAAATTCTGGAGAGATTTTAAGGTTCAGATTTAAAATAAAAATCCAATTAAAATAGAAGATCAAACTGGTTTCCTGCAATTCAGGTCCCTTGGTGGCACACAGACAGAGGGAGGACATGGGCTGCAGAGCAATGGGAAGCAGCGCCGGCCTGTGAGAAGAAACATACAGCTGACAGGCCTTCCTAATCGCTCTCTTCCCAGTTACGGGAGGAAAAGGACAGAGTGCACCAGCTGCAGAAGGACAGGACACAGTGGCAGCCATAGCATCACCATAGTGGATCTGGACCAACTGGTATATATTCTGCAAGTCTTGCTGAGAACATACCCTTGAAGTTATTTCAAAGACAAGCACCATGTCAGGGAGAAATGATGTATCTGCTACCTTGAAACCTATTTCTATAGACACTTAAACATGTGGCAAGTAAACACTGCAGGAATTCTTTGGCAAGAAGGTAACAGTGGCCTCAGTCAGGTCCAGAGTTTAAATTTAATGCCCTCAAATCCATTATTCCTCACAGTGCTAAAAACAGACCAGATTGCATCAAAATTGTGGTTTCTAACTAATAGTCTCTGCTGACATGTTAATATTAAAGATGATTACAAACAATGAATTCTCCTCTCCTCCTTAGTCAAGGGGATGTATTTTATTCAGGTTGAACATGTGCCATATATTTTTAAATCTCCCTTCTAGTTAGGTTTGCCATGCAACTAAGTCCTAAATAAGGTATTGCAGAAAAAGCTTGGCAAGACTTCTGAAAATATCTTCAAAGTAGACTAAGGTAGTAGTCTTTCTGTCCCCTTCTTCCTTCCTGGGATGCATGTAAGATGGCTGGAGCTTCAGCAGCCATTTGGACCATGATATAACCTTCATGGGGAAGCTACATGGAATAAGACTGAGTTCCTGAGGATGTCATATGATATCATACTGATCCTGTACATAGCTCTGTGCTTGCTTGTCACTAAATATAACTTCTAACAGACAATGTTATCAAGACACTTAAATGAACCGACCCAGGCATATGGATATGGAACTCAAATTTTTTAAAAATCAATCTTGCTAGGTTTTGCCATCTTGAATCTGAAAAACCTGGCATTCCAGTTTTGGAAAGATTTGATTCAAGCATGGCCCTGCAAACTGGAATGAACCTTGCAGGGGCAAGAAACTGAATTCAGGAACTGACAATGTCAGTGAGAAATGAAAAGAAGTACATAAGGAGGAGTTTTTAAGTACCTATGAGTTGGTCAAACTTAAAGGATGTGTCAGCTGGACTGCGGGTCAAATGTTGTTGATATGATCTGAGTTCATGATTAAAAAAAGAAAGAAAGAAAGCATAAAGAATTAAACACTGTTATCAACGAGAAGCTGAAGAAGGATAGCACTGTTCAGTTACTGAGTAAAAGGCTAACTAACTTTTGTCCTGGATTTTTGTAAGAAAGTACCTTTCCACATGCGTATTGCAATTCCTCTAGCTACATCCAACAAAATAACTCTGCCAAAATCATCTGTTACTGCTGCCAGTGTGTTACATGGAGACAGACATATACTTTCACCGTGGCGTCTAGAATCTGGAAGCCCAAATCTGATGTTTAAAAGAAAAAAGAAAGCAGAAATCAAAGTCCAATCTAGAAATAAATAAAATAATAATGAAATACAGCAACAAAACAGACTGAATCTGATTTTACATTAATATAAAGAAATATGAACTTTGTATGGATTAATAGTTAAATCTATTAACTAATCACAACAGACATTTTGTAATACAAAATACATAAGGAACTGTCTTCTATTATATAATAATACCTAAGTCTTATCTCAGAGATTTTTGATACAGAATACCCACAACCTTATTTTTTCAGAGAGTATCAAGTACAACTATATCTTTCCTTGATTAAGCAATATGTCATATGAAACTATCCTGACAACCAACTAAATTTTAGAATACTTTGCTGCTACACTCGCATCTATTTTTTCTTATTTCTAGTCTTTTCTCTTTCTTCTCTTGATAGCATATCCTGCTGATATCAGTGTAACTGCCTGAAGCAAGAACTTTCCTTCTTCTAAATAGTTATCTGTACACTGTTCTTGGTCTATAACCAATCCTATTAGAACTGTGGGTAAAATAAAAGTAAGGAAGTAATGAGAAAGAACCAGAATAGCTCATTTTGAAAAAACTCCCTGAGACAAAGTACTCAGAAACTTTGTTACATCCATGCAATGCATAGGGCCATTTGGCTTATTTCTTCATTCTTGGGTGACTGGGGATGTGGTATGTTAGATGGAAAAAACTCTAGAAGACAATCTTCAATACATTTTGAAGTGAAGTTGCTCAGTCGTGTCTGACTCTTTGTGACCCAGTGGACTGTAGCCCACCAGGCTCCTCCGTCCATGGGATTCTCCAGGCAAGAATACTGGAGTGGGTTGCCATTTCCTTCTCCAGAGGATCTTCCCAACCCAGGGATCGAACCCAGGTCTCCCGCATTGTGGGCAGACGCTTTAACCTCTGAGCCACCAGGGAAGCCCTAATAGATAATTAGTTGTATCTCTTCAGTTGAAGAACATCTAAATAAGGGGAGATGTTTTTATTTCCCTTCATGGTGGTACTTTATATTGAGTAATAAAAAGGATTTAAAAAAGAATCAAGCAAAACTCATGCCCTCTACCCCCAAACCTGACAAATCCACTAAATATCCCCCAGTACTGCTGGAACAAGCAAGGAAGCATAAGCCAGCATTATTCAAGCATAATGCTTGAACATATGTGATCTCATTTTTACTTTTTTTTTTTTTTAAGAAATCACTATGTCCTTTTTAAGGTTCTACAGCTTACCAATAAGCTAAATTTTTACAGAAAGAAGTTCAATAGCTACCAAAACCCAGTACTTCTACTGTACATCTTAGTGTACAGTGTTTGTAACACACACACACACACTGAGCCTCTACTACATGATGGGGAGACAAGTGTCACTAAAACAGATAGGAACCACTCTCCTCATGAAGTTCACATTCTGGTAGAAAACCTTAGTCCCCTATTAATGACTTATAGGAGCTCCAAAGACTCAAGAAATCAATAAATCAGCTAAGCACATGGAAAGAACATGCATTTAACAGTCCATTTCTAAAAATACCAAAATGCAAGAGAAGCGCGACAGACTTGCCTTACAGCTAATGGGGTAGCTGGTTCCACCTTGGGTTTTTGCCTCTGGACAGCTTCTTCTTCATGCTTGCTCTTCCAACCAAGCCAACCACTGAAAGAAAGAGCATTTAGACTAAAACCACGGATTCTAGTGTTTTAATGTGCAGACCATCCAAATACAAGTTAAAACTAAGTGAGATGAAAATTAGATTTAAACTGATGTCATTACCTGGCAGCATTAAATAAAGCGGAAGTGAGTTTACTTGCCACTGCAAGTGCAACGTGAGATAATAGTGGTTGCGTGCTTCCCTGAAAAACAGAACATTTGAAAGATGACAAATAAAACATACTTTTTAAATGAGATGCACTTTAAAAAGATAGGGGGCAGAAATATAATCAGAAGTTTTAACTCTACAGTTTAAAAGTAAAATCACTAATAGTTGATAATCATCATGATTTCCCTCTTTAAATTGCAGTCAATTAAAAAACCTAAACTAGGACATTAAAATGGGCTTTTTCTAGCAGGCTATTGATTTCTCATCCATACAGAACTAGCTCTTTTCCCTTTTTAAAAAATATTTTTTTCAGTCAGTTTTTTTATTTAGAAATAACTTCATATTGTACAAAATTTATTTTAAGTTTAAATATAGCTAGTTTACAATGCTGTGTTAGTTTCAGGTACACAGCAAAGTGATTTGGTTTTATATACACACACACATTTCAGATTCTTTTCCATTACTGATTATTAGAAGATACTGAATATAGCTCCCTGCGCTATACAGTAATCCTTGTTGCTTACCTATTTTGTATACTGGAGTGTATATCTATTCATCCCAAGCTCCTAATTTATTCTCCCCCACCTCTTTTTTAAAAATATATTTTTGTTAAAGTAAAAAGACAGTTTGGACAATTCTGAGAAGGGCGGTTTGTGAGAAATCAGAGCTGCCAAGTCTAATACCTAAATCTCCCCAATTTTAGGGAGCAGTTTTCACCACTTCATCAGCTATAGCTGGCAGCTCATTCTATCTTTACAATTCCTCATTTACTCAATTCCCTCATGGGCCGACATCACTAACAACTCTAAGCTTCTGACTACTGCACCAATATTTTAAGACAACTCAACTAAGAATTCGGGACATCAGAAACAAAGAAGGCTGTTTATTTTACATTGACTTTAGTACATTTTCATTTAATCTAAAGAATTTAGAAGAAAGTGAGTTGAGACTAATTTCAGCTTATACTGAAACTTACAAACGTAAACCGCTTAATCTTTTTAAGGCTATTACCATATCCAATTTGTATATATGTTGAAAATCAAGATCAATGGTGAAACACTTACCTCTAAAGCATAGAAGAAGCCTGTAAATGGACTAGACCCTACAGTGATATACTGAGACATGGCTGGTGGGCTGTTTTTAATTGCTGCATTATATCCACCTATATTTGAGGCAGTCTTCATTTGATCAAAAGGGGACAGAGTCATAATACCTAATGACAAAACAACAACAATATGTGACTTTAATGCACTGAAATGACACTGTCATTTTAGATTACTAGATTTTTATTTCAACTCCATTCTAAAATGCTAACCGCTGAGTTTCATTTAATAGATAAAAGTCATTTTTAAAAGCTACAAGATCAATGCCATAAAACATCCATAAGATATTAAAACTGCCATCTACAATTCCTCTAAACTATGAAATATATAAAACAATTTAAATATTAAATTTTTAAACAGATAAAAACTTCATTTTTTTCCCAGTCTCAACATGATTTTTTTTTAATACTTTATTCTACTTTACAATACTGTATTGGTTTTGCCATACATTGACATGAATCAGCCACATGTGTACACGATCTCGCAATGCCGAAGCCCCCTCCCACCTCCCACCCCACACAGTCTCCCTGGATCATCCCGTACACCAGCCCCAAGCATCCTGTATCCTGTACTGAACATAGACTGGCGCTTCGTTTCTTATATGATAGTATACATGTTTCAGTGTCATTCTCCCAAATCATCCCACCCTCTCCCTCTCCCTCAGAGGCCAAAAGTCCGCTCTATACCTCTGTGTCTCTTTTGTTGTCTCACATACAGGGTCATCGTTACTATCTTTCTAAATTCCATATATATGTGTCAGTATACTGTATTGGTGTTTTTCTTTCTGGCTTACTTCACTCTTAAAACAGATAAAAACTTCAAATGGTACAAGAAGCATAGAGTCTACCAATATCTCCAGGTATAAGTTTACTTTTTTGAGGTAACAATTGAAATATTTTATGTTGCTTTATAGAAATGTTGCAGGTACATAAATGACAGCACACCAAGTCAACTGGTGTGTGCCTTGTTTTTTAAATCTAATAAAATATCAAGGAGACATGCCTCATTCCTGGCAGTCACTCAGAGTATTCCACTGTGTGGTCATGCCATAATTGATCTGACCTTCTGATGGACATCTGAGTTGGTTCTCACCTTTTACCACTACAAATAATGCTGCAGTATACGACCTTGACAGGTCTTTGCATACCTATATATAAGCTCATCAACCTATATATGGCAAATCCTCATCAACAGAAGTGCAGGCTCAAAGAGGGTCTACATTTGTAAACAATTTTATTAAGTACTCTGACGCGGCATTCCACACAGGCAGTGCTGCCTCACATTTGCACCAGAAAGGCAGTAGAGCACCTCTGCTCCCATATCCTCTCCTGCACAGTGAGAACCCTTTCCAAACATCTGCTTTGTAGTCCAGAAATCCCCAGCCTTCCATAATGAAGAGTTACTGCTGCTTTCCCCACGGCGCTAAGAGTAAAAGCAGACAATGCTGAGGAGCAGCAGAGGAAAAGCCAACATCATTTAAATTCACCTGGGCGGCAGAGAGAGAGGAGGGGGCAAGTGAGCTTAGAGATCGAGAAAGTAAACATCTGCTGCTAGATTTCGTCTTGGGCAATGTCTTCCAACTCAGGTACTCCTGGTACATAAAGACAGTCAGTTCTGAACACACACATACTGCAGAATGGAACAGGAGTTATTCTCATTTTCATATGTATATACTGCCTCTATTTTGAATGCACTGCTTCTGAAAGAGAGTCCTGGGAAAGGAAATGCTTTTCAGGGTTTCATAAGCAAAGCTCTTACTGGATTTAGGGTTTAAAGTCATAAAATTTTAATCCTTACAAAAGTTGACCTATTCTGAAAGATCAGAATGTCTGTCCTGTGTTTATGAATAAATTCATGATTCAGTATACAAAGTGTTTTTATGACATGATTAAATATGCTGACTATACCAGCACAAAATCAAAGGCTGAATGGTATCACATATAAATTGAAATTTTAAGTTTTAAAATGCTTTCTCTTCATACTCTACACACTATAGGTGTGTGACTTTGTTTTCTGAGTCACCAATTTTAGCATTATTTTTCACTGATTTAAGATAAATGAAAATATAACTTACAGTCCTTCTTTTTCTCTCCATATTCTTCCAATATAACCATATCTCAATTTTTAAATTAAATTCACATTCACCCTTCTCACTATAAAGAACTCTAAGTATTACTGCTGAGACAAGCTGCCTACTGTAATTACATTGCCTTAAATGTAAATTTTTTTCTTCTTCTGAATTTGTTACTAACCTTGTCTTTTAGGGTTTTCCCTGAACATCTGAGGCCTTTCCACACTATGAAACACCTTATAGCTCTTAACATAAACTTCCGTAAGGTTAAAGTCACTGGATAATTTTCGAGGCCTGTATACTGGCTAAAGAAGGTCACTTTGATAAAATGGCATTTGAACAGATACCTGTTTGAAGTGAGGGAGAGAGCCATGTGACTAGCTGGGTAAAACTCCAGGCAGAAGGGACAACTACAAAGGCTCCACAGCGGGAGGACGCTTGGTGTAGTGGAGGAGCGCGAGCAGATCAGTGCTGGGGAACACAGGCGTGAGGGAGGGGCAGCGCTGCAGGAGATACAAGGCCTTTGGGTTTTATGAGGAATAAGACAGGAAGCCACTGGAAGGCTGTGAGCAGAGAACTGGCAAAAAAATGACTTGCATACTACCAGGATCATGTTAGCTGCTACGGGCTAAAGATATTTTTGGAAAAGAAGTAAGGCAGCAGGAAGACCAGTTAGGATTTTCACTTCCTCAGTAGTTCAGGCAAGAGACAACGGTGGTGTGGACTACCATGCTGACAATGATGGAGAGGAGACGTGGTCAGATTACAGATTTACTGTGAGGGTAGCTTAGTCAAAGGGGGACTGGTGAGAAAAACAAGAGAATCAAGGATGACTCGAAGCTTCTGGTGCAAGCAAGAGGAGACAATGAGAGAGAAGGACAGAGGAGGACCAAGCTTGATAGGAGAAGTCAAGAATTTGGTTTGGGATATGTTAAATTTGGATACCCAGGGGGAAGTGTTCACCAGGAGCTGGAAAATGAGTAAGAAGTTTAGTAAAGTCAGGACTGGAGTCAAAATGGAGATGCTGTGAGCTGACTTCTTGTTCTTGTGTTTCTGAGTTTTGAAAGTAGCGGGTGGAATTATTTATTCTTAAATGTACTCCGATGCAGCTTTCATTCTCACCATTCCACTTAAACTTCGAAGAATCAATGAACGTCATGAACGTTGTTAAATCTCCTTTCTTGAATTCTGTGATGCATTCCACAGTTAACCATTCCCTCCCAAATTTATCCTGATAATCTGGACCTCTTGCCTGACCTTTAAACTCATGTATCTGTCTACCTGGCATCTCCATTTGGAAGTCTGCGTCAGAAGTTAACCTGTAAAAACCACAACTCTCCACTCGTTCACTCCTACCGCTTCCTTCTCCTATCCTCTTTTCGGCCACAGCCCGAACATTCACCCAGTTGCTCACACTTAAAAACTAAGAAATCTCTGACTCTTTCCTTTCTCTCTTTTCTAATATCCATCCCTTGGCAAGTGCCAACTACACCTCCAATCTGTTTACTCTCTGGCACCACTGCCTCCTCCTGAGTCAAAATCCTCATTCTCTCTTGTTCCAACAAACTCTTTGCTGGTCTTCTAGCTTTCATTTTTTATTCCACAAGCCTCTCCCTGAAGAGCAGTCAGAGGGGTATTTTTAAATATCCCATACTTAGAATCCATCAATGGCATCCACTGTGCTCAGAATAAAACCCAAACTCCTCACACCTATGTGATCTGACCTCAGTCCTTGTCTCCAAACTAATCTGGTCCCCTTTCCTCACTTTACAATCAAGGCACATCTACCTCCTTTCCATTTCTTTAACCCTTCAGATTTTGACTGCACGCCATCCCCTCTCCCCTCTAGACCAGGCCTCTATCTCTGCTGCTTTTTCTTCCAGAATGCTTATCCTATGTTCACACACTGGCTGCTTCCCATCCTTCGTGCCTCAGGAGAGGCCTTTGCTCACTTGTGTTAGACCTAGTCCCCTCATTTCTTTACTTCTATCATAACCCTCTGCTTATTTTCATGATGCTCATTAACATTTTGTTATTACCCTATTTATTCATTTGGTTTGTTTCTTTTTTGTCTCCCATCACCAGAACCTAAGCTTCATTAGGGCAGGGGTCCTGTCTGCCTTGTATTTCTAGCACCAAAACCAGTGCCTTGGACACAACAGGTATTCATTTATTTCTTTGTTGAATGAGTTAATCAGACCTTTACATAAAGATGTACATGGAATAAAGCTCATGACATGCCCTCTCTTTTTATTTTTCCATTTTGTAGGCTGGGAGATAAATGAATAGAATAAAATTTTCTATCCAATCATTTCTCCTAGCCTGTTTCAATGTTCCAAAGTTTAATTAACAGAACAAGGAAGTCACCCTGAACTGAACTCAACACTTTGGAGTTCTGCAACATTTCTGTGCTCACAAAAAGTAAAGATAAACACCTTATCTACCAACAAGGTATTTATTACAGATTATAGGCAGACCTTGGAAATATCGCAGGTTCAATTCCAGACCATCACAAGAAAGTATCACAGCAAAGTGAGTCAATGAGTATTTTGGTTTCCCAGTACAAATAAAAATATGTTCACACTATACTGTAGCCTGTTAAGAGTACAACAGTATGATGTCTTAAAAAACAATGAACATACCTTAACTTAAAAATGCTTCATTGCTAAAAATTGCTAACCATCATCTCAGCCTTCAGCGACTCCTAATGTCGCTGATAGAGGAGTTGAAATATATCAAGAATTACCAGAATATGACACAGAGACATGAAGAGAGCAAATGCTTTTGGAAAAATAGCACCCAGAGATTTGCTTGACAAAGAGTTGCCACAAATCTACAATCTGTGAAAAATGTAGTATCTTTGAAGTACAATAAAGCTAAGTGCAATAAAATAAGGTCTGTTTGTATTCCATACAAGAAATGCAACAATAAACAAAGATGCTCTGTGTCAGGTATCTTCAGTTTGCCCCTCTGGATTCACACTCCTTTCTTCTCTCCCTCCCAGTGGATTCAGACAATGGGAAGCCCCCACCAGGAGGTCAAAGACAGAGAAGAAAATGAAGTCAGGATATGTATTTCCTTGGGACCATTGGCCAAAAACCACCCTGCTATTAAGGTGCTGATTCTACTCATTATCTCAAACAAGTAGAATTTAGGCCTAGAAGCAGCTAACAGTCACACTGCTAATGAGCCCTGAGACACTGGACTATCCCGTGTGGTTCTCCTATACTATGACTGCAGAAGTAGTTTCTCAGCAAAAACCTCATCCAGTTATTTTTCTTTCTTTATATTTTATGTGTTATTTGAAGAATCTAACAAGCATATATTATTAAACAGAAAAAAATGGGAATATATTTTAAAATAACATCTCCTTCTTCTCTACCGCCATTTCTACTCTTAGTTCAGAAGCCCATCACTTCTTACTGAGATCATCATAGCTTCCTTACTGCACTTAGTTTCTCGAATTGACCCATTCAAGTGATTTTCCCAACAGGCTAAGTGATAGTACCATTTTCTTGTTCAGAAACTTTTACGGACTCTCAACATGGTGATGAGAAAAATAACAGTTCCCGTGCACAGTATCCTAGGCCTTCACAATCTGGCTGCTCCTCACAGGCTGGCCTTACTCAGGCAAGTTCTCATTGTTTTTCCTGCACACAATGCATTTCCACCCCCATGTGATACCTGTTTGCTAAAGTGCCTCCCTGACACTTGTCCTCTTGGTCGAGTCCCACTCATTCTTTCAGTCTCAGATTGAGGTCAACCTCCAGGTCCCTGATTCCCTCGGGCTTCTCCTCTACCCACCCTAGAGGAGTAGGTCCACTTGCCGATTCTGACAACCGTCACATGCTGTGATACCGTAATTCTTCTCACGTTTCTCCCAACCAGCCACATGAATCCTGACAGCAGAAACCAAGTCTTTCCATCTCTGCATTCCTCACACCTGACACAGTAAGTCTTCAAATATAGGTCACAAGAAGACATACACTTTACTCTATACTTTGTTGATCTAAACATTACATTTTTAGAAGACTGATCTGGCAATTATCTGAATCAAACTCATCTGTATAAAACTTATGGTGATCCAAATAGTGGGTGATCCAAAACTATACACTAGGGACTTCCCTGATGGTCCAGTGATTAAAACTTTGCCTTCCAGTGCAGGGGGTACAGTTGGAGCCCTGGTCAAGGGAGCTAAGATCCAACATGCCTCATGGCCAATAAACCAAAACATAAAACAGAAGCAATACTGTAACAAATTCAAAAAAGGTTTTAAAAATGGCTCATATTAAAAAACAATCTTATAAAAACAAAACACAAAAACTGTACAGTACCGCTTATGCTCAGGGCATAATTACTAAAACCACTATCATTCCTTAAAGACATTAACTTATGATCATCTCTAAGTCTAAACTACCCTCCAAATGTCTCACTAAAGATTTTCTTTTCTCATGAGAATAAATGTTATTGTTGTTGTTCAGTTGCTAAGTTGTAACAAACTCTTTGCAACCCCACAGACTGCAGCCTGCCAGACTCCTCTGTCCATAGGATGTCCCAGGCAAGAATACTAGAGTGGGTTGCCTTTTCCTTTTCCAGGGGATCTTCCAGTATCCAGGGATCAAACCCATGTCTCTTGCATTGGCAGAGAGATTTTTAACCACTGAGCCCTGAGAATAAATCTATACTTCCAATAAATGAGATACTTCTATCAAAAAGTATAAGAAGTAGGTTCCAAAATAACTGGAACTAGTAATGGCTTACCAATACTAGCATGATCAATAATTGTGTCAATATCTTGTAGACCCCATTTCTTATACGCTAATGGCGGTGGCTGGATGTTCTCATTGCCTGATGCTGCAGCTGTCAAAGATAAAAATTAGACAAACCAAACTTAAATAAAATGGAGAAAATGAAGTTTTACCAAAAATCATTAAAATATAATAACTTGATTTATTATTCTAAACTAATTAAAAATAAAGTAATATAAACCATGCATACAGTGAGATTTACGCACACCAAGACAATATACATAAAATGCATATATTAAAAGACTAACTTGGCTGACATAAGAGATTCTGAAACACTTAAGGAATTAGAAAACACTACTAAAAACTCTAGACTACCATCAAAAATCAGGGTGAATTCAAACTGCAATGGAAGCCAAGTATGCAATTTCTCCTCTTGAGAAAGACAGTGAATAAACTCCTTGAAGCAGCAACCAGTGTCTTAGTGAAACCTGATGGTACACCCAGCAGCACACAGAACAAAACAGAAAGATCTCAAATGCAAATGACTGAGACCAGGCTGGACAGAAGATATGCTGACAGTGACGCACTGTCAGGAAAATGAAGGAAATGCTCGTCACTGACCAAGGCATTTCCACCTAGGGAGTGAGGAATGAAAAGAAAAGCAGCAGTTACACCTTGGGCCACAGGTTCATGCACAAGACTCCACTTGTCAGTACATTCTCAGGCTATGCATTACAACACAGCTGGATTCTCGTCATTTATTCAGAAAGGTGAAGAAAAGTACTCTGACAAAGGAAAACAGCAATTCTCTCAGCACTTCAGATTTGAGAGTAAGGCCAAGCAGAGAGAGTTTTCCTATAATAAAAGTCACAACAACCTGTAGCTAAGTAATCAGATATTTAGAGCAATTTACACTAAGAGGGCAGTAAGTGGCTTACTTACTTGCTAGGAGATAAAATGGCTTTATGATCTCATATACATAATAAAATAAATGGCAATTCAAAAATAGTAAAAATGAAATGGCTAATGATACCAATTAAAGCATAACTGTCTATTTCTAGTTTATTTTACTGCAGAATTCTTGTGCATAGAAATTACAAAATTCTTAAACCTATAGAAAATTCTTATAGAAATTTCTATAGAAAATGACATATATATTAATGGTGACTATTTGAAATTTCTCCAAAATAAGACATTGAAACTTTACGTGGACTAAATTTAAATAATTTAAAAGATTATGAAAATAGGTATAAAAATTCAAACAAATTCTAACTTTACAGAAAAGCATGTACTACTAAAGAACCACATAACCAAGAAGATATTGATCATACATATCAACCTGTTAAAAAAACAGTGAAAACTTCTATTGCAAGGTGAGATGCTGCATTCTCTCCCTGGAAGAAATTGCTTCTTCTGTGTCTTACAATTTAGCTCTGGATTTATGAACAATCTTTATGAATTGGATAGCACATCTTGATTAAACTCTACTTTCAGGGAGTTAAATCATTTACATGCTAAACTTTGCTCTTTTTAGGGCCATAAAGGCTCCTTTATTCCAAACCAGAAGAAAATGGGGTAAGTCAGCACCAACATTGGTATCTGCACTGACTTGGGATTTTTTGTACTTTTATTTTAATATCTCTAAAACTGGAGTCTTAAAACTGAAGGCGTTACTCTTACTGGCAGCATTTTTGCTTCTTAGTGGAACAAAAAATAATAGTGTATCTTGATTTTTGATGAAACACAATATTCTCTTCTAAAGACAAAATAGCCTCAGAGTTTAAACTATGGGTAGGGAAGGTTAAAGTGCACGTTTCATGCCAAAGTCTGGAACTGGCATACCTACCTAGATAGATTATATTTAGGGCTCTTAAGTTTTCTCTGTTCAGAAGTGTTTCAAGTTAGCTAAAAGCAGTTGATGCTGCCTGCCTGTTGAGTCCAGCCTAGTGTGAGGAAAACGACCCCTGCACACACTCTGCTTTCTTCACCCCCAAGAGTAGAAGCAAGGAAGAATCACAAGATTTTAGTATGCTGGCCCAAGTAGCACTCATCTAGTGACAAATCTGGTTCCTCAGTGAGACGCAACTGAATTCTCTATCCCAGTGCTGAACCTCTCTCTTAACTGGCCAAGACATATTGCTGAATTAGTGAAAAAAGCCAACGGTTCAACTGGCAACATGAGAGCTGAAGGTCTAGTCCTCACCTTTATCTTCCTAATTAAGCAATCTACTGTGCTTAGTTACTCAGTCGTGTTCAACTCTCTGCAACCTCATGGACTGTAGCCCGGCAGGCTCCTCTGTCCATGGGGATTCTCCAGGCAAGAATACTGGAGTGGGTTGCCTTGCTCTCCTCCAGGGGATCTTCCCAACCCAGGTCTCCCGCACTGCAGGTGGATTCTTTACTATCTGAGCCACTAGAGAGGCAATCTACTACACTCCCATTTCTATAGTAGTGGGTTTTTTTTTCTCTTTAGAACTAGTTCAGAAGGGCTTTTTAATTTAGAAGATGTGTTTTTCTAAGTAAATTAAATAAGACAAATATCACAAGTTAGCTATTTCTTGCCCCAAATTACCTTTTGCTACCTGATTTCGACAAGCACGAAGAGACTGAAAAAGGCTAAATCCATCAATAGTCACAATGGCAGCTGGATACAATATACTCA
The DNA here is from genome assembly GCA_917880005.1 of Nanger dama. Taxonomy (NCBI): domain Eukaryota; kingdom Metazoa; phylum Chordata; class Mammalia; order Artiodactyla; family Bovidae; genus Nanger; species Nanger dama. Next base: position 464,673 of record CAKJTW010000047.1, on the reverse strand, counting down.
ACTCTTCATTCTGTTAAAGGAATAAGAAAGAAGAAAATATTTCCATTATTGCCAAATAAGTATCTATGTTTCTGTTATAGCTGAATATCATGATTAATGTAAAATAAAGGAATACTATAACTAAACAACTGTCAAACACCCAACATATAAGACAACAGCAGGCAGAAGAACAGTAAAAACAAATACACTTTTTTTTTTAATGCCTTTTGGTCAAGGACTTAAAATTCTTCTCAAATATGAGCCTCTGTACATGGTGAATATTTTCAGGATAGAGAAAGGAGTAACTCCCAAAGTACAAGTTTCATAAAAGTGAAATTTAGTCACTAGATGGATGCAAACAACACATAAAAGCAAAAAGAAGAGAAAAGAAACTCACCTGAAATCCCAGACGTATTTCAGTATACAGGGTCACACATAGTCACACACTTTTGTACAAGACTATACCATATACAGTATTCTGTAACAAGTTTTTCTTTATTCAGTAATATATCTATGATATTCTTCCATTTCAGTAAGTGAGCAAATTAATTTTTGTTGTGGCGATGCTGTATTGCATCGTATGTACCAAAATTTCAGTTACTACTGGTGGACATTTAGTTTGGCCTGCTGGTTCCAATCTCCCTCTCTACCATCCACACTCCACAGCCAGAGTGATCTTCTTGAGACACGGCAGAACAAACTACTGCCTTGATTAAATCTCTCCACTGGCTCCTTTTTGCACTTAGAATAAAACCTGAGCTTTACCCAAGCTTCAGGATGGGGCCTCTCCCTCCAACATCATCTCACCCCTCACCCCTTGCACCCTAAACACAAAGGTCATTGCACCTTCCCCTCCCAAGTAGCTGCCTGACTTTCTTTAGATCACTCAGGTCTTGGCTCAAATGTAGTTGCTCTGAAAGGCTACTCCTGAGTCTGTGTCAAACATCAATTCCATTTCCTTGTCTTATTTCAATCTCATCAACCTGATTACTTCCCTCACAGCACCTATCAGAGGCTGGAAACATTCTGGAAAATCTCAAGCTGTTCATCATTGGTTATCCTCTGTCACCTTCAAACTATAGGCTCCACAAAAGCAGAAATTTTGCATGTCTGGTTCAAAAATGGATTCTCAGTGATTACAACTGGGCTGGGCACATAACGGGCAGTAAATAAATATTTATGAATGAATGAAATATTTTCATTATTATAAACTTCACTGCAGTAAACATTCTTTTGTATCTATCTTTTCACATCACTTTGATCTAAATTCCTTCAAGGAGGTCTGTTGGGTCACACAGCATTCACAATTTTCATTTTCATTCATATTATTAAACTATCTCAAGAAAGTACCTATCAGTTTATAATTCCACCAACAATACATGACAGTGCCTGATTCTTCCTCTGTCACCAAGTTTTGTTAATCTTCATCTTTGCCAATCTGAAAGGTGAAAAATTATCCAAATGTAGTTGCTTATAGTTCTGAGATTATCAGTAACATTCAAAAGTTTATCATATGCTGTCGACCAGTTATATTTCTTCTTTTGAGAACTGCCTTGTCCTTTTTTCTACTGGACTGTTGGGGTGTTTCCATTTTTAAACGACACTTCTGTGGGCCACAAAGGGTGGGAGCTGACGTCAGGGTTCACATGACAATTTGACAGCGCTAAGCTTATGCAGCCCACTGAGCACGGCATGGGGAGAGAGGTCCCTGACAGGCAGGAGCTAACCACCAGCTAGCCAACTATCTCCAAAACAAGACTGTTTTCCTGAAAAAGATACTCTTACAAATACCGATGTCCAAAAGCTGCAGAAATTGAGCTAAATGACAGGGATCTTGGTGCAGAACCCACAGAAGAGGTTTCTTTGGCATTCCAGAAAAACATCTCCCTTTGGAATCTTCTCCTGCAATGATCAGCTGTCCCACCTACTACACTCAGTGACCCCAGAACTGAATTACAAGGAAATCTGCTCTTGTGATCTTTAATAGATGTGGGAGTGCATTAAAGATGCAGCAAATAGATATTTCTGATATACAAACTGATGTACATTGGACCGAAAGATGCTTATGTAAAATACAGAGTAACAACAAAGACTTCCCTCCATGTGTTTAATAAATATTTTTAGTGAAAAGATTTTGACTCACAAAAGCAAATAGCAAGCAAGTATTTAAATGTGAGTTATATTTTTTCACCAGCTCTAAAAACAGATTATTACAAACACAATCAAGTTTAAAGTATTTAAAGAACCTTTATCTTTCAGGGAATTTTTTTTTTTTTTTTAAGGGAAATGGCTCTTGAGAGGCAGCTTCAATAAACAGATCACTGTCTTGGATTTCCAACAGTTCCTTATTTGTTTCCTGCAATAGTTCCATTTTCTCCCAGCTCCTTATGACCAGCATTGTAACTTACGTCTTCAGCCTTCAGTTTCATTTTCCTATAATGGGTCCTGGGAAGAGTTCGTTCAATATCTGTGACTTCAATCATCATCTTCAACCTAGTCTCTGTGCCTCTGCGGTAGTTCTGAATCACTACAGGCATGATGGTATTTTCATTTTATTTCCTACTATCACCTCAAACATGTACGAAGTCAAATTTAATAATCTTTGTATACTACCAAGGCAGTCCCTTCTTCCAACTTCGTCAACGGCATGCCTCAATGCAGGAGATTTTAACGCCAACTCATTTTTCTCTTTAAATTCGACACCTCGGGACTTTCTTGGTGGTCCAGTGGTTAAGAATCTGCCTTGCAATGTAGGGGATTCAGGTTCAACCCCTGGTAGGGGAACTAAGATCCCACATGCAGTGGAACAACTAAGCCCAGACGCTACAACCCCTGAGCCTGAGGACCACAACTAGAGAGTCTGTGTGCCACAGCAAAAGATCACACACGCCACTACCAATACCAGATACAGCCAAAAAAGAAAAATTCAGCGTCTCGATAGAGTAACCCAGTCCTGTCAAATGTTCCTCCCTTTTCCCACAGCCATTCCAGTCCTGGCTCGCAGCACTGCACTCTATTACTGAGAACTGAAAAAACTGGATAACTAGCCTCCCTGATTCCAGATTCTCACAAGTCCAATTCATCCAGAACAAGATCCTTCAAGATTCCTTTGCTGATACTACTTCCTTCTCATATCTCTAGTAGCTTCTAACGCTTCTGAAGCAATTCTGATTTTCACTTGGCTTTCAAATTTATGAACAATCCGGTCACTCAGACTAGTTGACAGTTTCTCAGTTTCTAACACAGTTTCTTTGCTGTCTCACAGTTCCATGTTTGAATCTTCCCTGATTTTTTTTCCTAACTACCTAAAATATTTTCCCTTCTTTTCTAAGTTCTATACCCATTTTCAAGGCTAAATTCAAACTCTACCTCCTCAATGAAATTTTCCTTTATTATCCTAGTCCTAATTGAGCTCCCTCTTCTCTAAAATAGCACAGAAGTTATTCTGTTCATGTAAATTAGCAACTCATAAGGTAATGCTTAATACTACTGCTTAACTCATTCACCAGTATTAACAGATATTAGTCTAGTCTTTCTTACTGGTTAAATTTCACTCCAGTCCCTCTATTACACAATTTACGTCCACAAAGGAACACAATATATATACATCTGCTTATTTCAAACCTCTTGGAAGCCAGATAGCACAAAGAGAGAAGGCATATTAAATAGTTTTGATGATGTACCACACAAGATGTGCTGAACAAGAGCATATTAGTTCATGTGGCTCTACAATTACTGTAGACACAATCAAAATTTTTGACTGTGAGACAACCCAAATCTCACACAGCACCTAGGAAGAAGTGCAAACTGTGGAGTGCCTTAGACACTCAATAGTATTTTCTCTATCAAAATTTTCAATGAATATAAAATATCTTCCACAGTAAATAAAAACTGAATAACCTCTTTTCTGAGAAATAGGTTAGTGCAATATAGTAGCACTATTAAGAAGACAGCTAAATCTTTTTCTTTTACTCTACATACTTTTAACACCTATGTCCAAATAAAAAGATATAAGGTTATATAAAACCATTTTTTACCTTAAGTCACTGTTAAGTTCTAAAAATGAGAAAACCTTTTGGTTTCTAACTCAAGTGTTTTATTTCACTGTAGAACAAAGCATACAAAATTTCAGTAAGTAAGTAAAAGCAAGATATTGGTGTTCCTTACTCAGCTATGAATAGCTTCTATCTCTAAAGTCTGACAGCAGAGCTTACTGTGCAATGGTAAGATACCTTAAAGTTTCCACCCAACAAGAAGGAAGAAACTACTTCAGAGTAAAGCCACTGTCCCTCTGGACACAATCTCTTACGCTACCTGCTCAGTCACGCCAGGATGTCGTGGGATTTCGTAGGTCCTGCATTTGAGCTGAAGCACTGAGTCCTCGTTCAGGAGCTGTGCGAGCAGGAGGACGCCCGCTCTAGGGGGAAGCACAGAGACGAGCCTGCTTGTTTTCTTACCAATACACCTGAACAGGTGTGGCTGGGCAGAGAGCGGCATTTCCCTCACAAGTCTTCCATGGATGCCAGGTGGTCTGTCTGCACAAGAACATGGCTTCTCTTCTCTATAGTTTACAGCAGACCTTTCCACCACCATGGCTCCCCCATTCCAGCCTTCACCCCCATAAGCAATAACTACACATTCAAGTGGCAGGGAGTGAGTCACAAAGGAGTGTAATGGGAATGCGGAACTAGGTTTTCCAGTCAAATGGTGCCTTTTAACTGCGTAATGCTCAACTCACCTCTGTGTAGAAGCGTACGTAACCCGAAGTAAAGCCCACCACAATGCAGGTCCAGTCTGGACGTCCAGTGGAACTCCTGTTACAAACAAAATCAATGATCCTAAGAGTTCATACATCAAACCAAAAAAAAAGCCTCACTTACTCTCTTATCCTTACCTCTTCTGGCTTGCTAGTGGGATGCAGAGAGCACTGGTTACACATTCCCTAAAAACAAAGACAAAATCATATGTTTACCCAATCAATTTATCAATGACTTTTCTATCTCTATGTTTGGATGTTAAAGGACAATTAAGGGGAAGATGAGCTCTGCAGACCAGTTGTATCCAATACATAAATTTAAAAAATGAGCAAAACTCCACCATAAGGTGGGTAATAAAACCCATTCACATAAAAGCTAATGTCACATTGACTTGAGGTTAATAAAAAACAGTATTTTTCATTCTTTATTGTTATGAAAAGCATAAAAGTAAAAAAGCAAAACTTTACCGTATACAACTGATTATACACAAAAGTAAGAAAACATCAAGGGATCACCAAGCAGTCATTTCCCACTGTTCCCCTCTCCTCCACATCAGTGAAGAACTTGGGCAGAAGGTGGGAGGAACTGGCAATCACATAACAGGCAAACTGCATTTCTGTTGAGAACATGATTCTAGAGACTTACCATATTTCAACTCGGTGGTTTCTTTTTTATATTTCACAGAAATTGCTGCTGGTAATCTATTTCTAAGCACCTGCTGTGCTGGATGGTCCCTAAAAGACTTTTTTTTTTCTGACATGCAGATTTGAGAAAAATTTGTCCCACGCCCAGAGACAAGCCTCAAAATTAAAATAATTCCTACTGACTTCTTCCTTAAACTGTCAAAACTCAGGACCATCACCAGTTTATTCAACAAAGTATAAATCCTCTTCCTCATGTATCAAACTAGACACCAAATGAAATGAATCCTTTTGGTTGGTTGTTGCCGCTAAGGTAACTGAAAACATATTAACGTAGCACACTAGCAGAAGTGGGTGAGGCTCTAGACAGCCTCGGGCCCTCCTGTCACGCTTGCACGCTTAGTTGTGTCTGACTCTTTTTGACCCTTTGGACTGTAGCCTGCCAGGCTCCTCTGTTCATGGGGCTTTCCAGGCAAGAATACTGGAGTGGGTTACCACTTTCTTCTCCAGGGGGTCTTCCCAATCCAGGGATTGAACCCAAATCTGTGTCTCCTGCATTGCAGGTGGATTCTTCACCCGCTGAGCCATCTGGGAGGCCCTAAAGTAACTGAACCTTGCATGTGTATTTCCAACAGAAATTAAAGGTCTGCAAAATGCTTAGACTAAATGACTCAAGGAGAAATCTCATTCACCGAGTCTTTACAGAGTGTCAGGCATGTACTATGGATTTCTACTTGATTGTCTTTTATCTGAATTTAAAGTCTGAAGAACCTTATTCATTCCAAATAGGTAACTTTCAGTCATAAAAATTAACTGAAAACAATTTTTGGCCGCAGGTTCCAAGCTAGCAGCTCCATCACCAAACCATGCTAGAGATCTGGTTTTAAAACTCTAACCGGGTTGGTAGGAAACTTGAATTTACTAACTTGCATTTCTTAAGTATTTATGAGTTTTAAGAATTAATGTAGCACTGTCCCCTTTAAGTACAAGTCCAGTGCTAACAAAGCAGAGAGGACCGTGGCAGCCCTTGACTTTTTGGCTGAATAAAAATTAACAATGAGGGATTTCCATGGTGGTCCAGAAGTTAAAAGTGCACACTTCCACCGCAGGAGACATGGGTTTGATCCTTGGTTGGGCCACTAAGATCTAATATGCCCTGTGGAATGCTAAAAAAAAAAAAAAAAAAAAGATAATAAAGAGCTACAGAAAAGACTGTTCATGGGGTTCTCAAGGCAAGAATACTGGAGTCATTTGCCATTCCCTTCTCCAGGGGACCACATGTTGTCATGGAGTCACAAAGAATCGGACATGACTGAGTGACTGAACTAAAGGAAAAGACAAAATCTAGACAGTATATTACAGAATTCTCTCCGAACTCTCCTGTAAATCCTCTCCAAACACAAGGGTTGTTGTTTTTTTGTTTTTGGTTCTTTGATTAGTAATTACATGGTTAATAAAATTAAGTTTACTGTGCAAATCATGCTCTACAATCTCTAAAGCTGCAATGAATATACGTTTACTCAACATTCCAAAACATCTTAGACTGATATACAAGTCAAACAATTTTACATATACGTTTAACATATGGAGAAACAAAAAGAACTAACTGGTACTTACCCTTCTTCAACACTTAAAGAACCACTCCAACCAACAGCAAACTGCATTTCTTCCTTCCCTTTATCACTATGTTTCCATTTTGCTGAAAAAAAAAAAAAATCATCACACAAGATAACTTTAATTACAGCATACTAAAACAGAAATTTATTAATTTCATTCTTTTCCTTTAGAATAAGTGCAGAATTTAATAGTTCTACATTAATTTATGTGGGTCTCTCTATAAATGTTTAAAATTTTTATAAGATTGTTCTAACACCCTCTTTAGTCTTTCTTCTAATTCAATCCATATAATAAAGTTATTAATTCTTATGTATTACCCCATCATTTTTATATATAAAACTTTTATCTTCAATTGGCGAAGAAAAATTTTCTAATAGATTAATGTTATTGGAGAGTAAATCTGCTTAATAGTACCACTCCGTACCCATTTAATACAACATTTTGATTAGTGAGGTTTTCCACCTTCTATATACAGCCAATAAATTTAATCTTCAACAAAAACTGTAAGCTAAGCTTATACCCCAAATAGGTAACAACAGTACTGTGAGCTTTCAAATTAGAAGTGAAAGTCACCTAATTCACATATTGCTAAGAAGGGGTCAGTGGCCTTTTAGCTCTAACTGCCCCTTGTGAGAATTGGGCAATGCCCAAAACTGCTTCTGAAGTGCCAGAGAGAGATAGCTAGAGTATCTGCAGCCAAGAATAAAAAACAGAGGAAAGAAACAGAAAAGAAAGGAAAAGAAAGAGGAAGAGAAAGAGAAGAGAATCAGAAGTGCTGTGCAACATATCAAACTATCAAATGTTGCCATATAATGGAGAAGTAACACTTTTTCTTTCTACCTAATTCATTTTCTTTGCATTAAAATAAATGAAAATTACAGAATACTTACGCACTAGAAACACAGCTTTCTGTTCCCGAGCTATAACCATAAGGTCACTGGTTGGAGATAATGATAAAATACAGTCTTGAAGCCAGCAAGTTTTTTGTGGTTTGCAAGTATTTCCCTCTTCTTCCTGTGAGTTAAACTACAATTACTTCCATGGTCAAATATCAGGAACAGTTCAACTCACCGTGTCTACCTTGAGAAGCAAGGGAAAAGAAACCTTCCCAATTCTTTTATAGTCTCAATAATATTTGTTATCAAAACATGTCAAAGATGACCAATAAAAAAATACTCACCACAAGCAGATCTCAGTTTTGAAAATTCATGTAAAAATTTTAAATAAAACAGACAGCAAGACATTAAAAGAATCTCACGTAAGGATCATTCCAGGAATGATTTAGTTAGGAAATCTGGTAATCCTACTTGAGACAGATAGCTAGGGCATCTGCAGCTAGACAGCAAAGAAAATATTACCTGACACTTATGGCCTGTCAAGTATGATAATTATGACATTTCTTTTTATGTGGTCTGAAAAGTGTTTTCTTTTTTTCAACTAAATATGTACTTACTATATAGGTAAATTCCTATGGTTAAAAATTCACAGATCCAAAAAGGTCTTTGCAAAGCCTGACAATTCCTGTATTCCAGCCACCCTGCTGTTCACTCTGGAGACAGCAGTGCAACTGTATCTCATGTGTATTTCCAGAGACACCATGCACATAGGCAAACATGATTAACTACCCCTTTCCCCTTTCCTGACACAAATGGCAGCATGCTATATACATACTTCTACATTTTATGTTTTTTCTCTTAACATATACTTTTGATTTCACTCTAAAGTTCCTTAATTTCTTGATGGCTGCAGAGCATTCCATTGTAAAAACACCCCAGCCCCCACTGACTGACATTTGTGTTGTTCACACTCTTTTGCTGCCACAAACGATGCTACCATGAATAATTTTATACATTTATCAGTTTATGTGGGAGGATGCCAGTAGGATAAGTTCCTAGTCAAAGGGAATGTGTGTTAGTAAATTTGCTAGCTATGCCCAAATTGTGCTCTGCCAAAGTTGTGTTAACTTATAATCTGATCCAGCAAGTTTTGAAAGTGCTTGCTTCCTCAGGGACTCTTCAAAAGTGCTTTAACTCTCATCTTTGTCCAATTAGCACATAAAAAGTAGTATCTTAGTCTACAGCACTGCTCTTATGAGTGAGAATGGGTATTTTTTCAGATGCTTAAGAGACTTTTCTATGAACAGTATGTTCCATTCCTTTGCAGACCCTCTGTTGGGTTGCTGATCTTTCTCTAATTGATTTGTATATATTTTACATAAAGCATTTATTTTTCCTGATAACACTGTATTGCTTATTAGAGATTTATTTTGTTTTATTCAAAACACAGAAAATAGAAGGGGAAAATCCACCTACAATTGGGACACCAATGAATTTTCATACTATCATCTTAATGGCTATAGAAGGTTCTTTTCCTTAGAAACTGCTTAACCATTCTGCTATTTGGGGGCATGTTTTGACATTATTTAAAAATGCTACAACAAAACCTCTACATACCTTTCCCTTCTTTCATTTTCTTAGCATTTTTACATACAAAGAAAATTGGCCCTTTGAACAAAAGTTTTCCCCAGTTCATGTCATAGCTTAGTTTTCTTCATGCAGAATTTTCAGATTTTATGTATTAAAATTACTGATCTATATTTACTCTCTTATAGCTTCTAGGTTTTATGTCATTTGATCTTCTACTTTACTCAACCCTACCCGACAGCTTTTGGATTGAATTAACCAAGATGGGAGGGAAAAGAGGGAGAAGAGATGCAGGTGGCTGTCATTTTTTAAAAAAATTATGTTTTTTAAAGCTTTTAGGGCTTCTCTGGTAGCTCAGATGGTAAAGAATCCCCCTGCAATGTGGGAGACCTCAGTTTGATCCCTGGGATGGGAAGATCTCCTGGAGAAGGGAATGGCAACCCATTCCAGTATTCTTGCCTGGAGAATTCTGTGGACAGAGAAGCCTGGTGGGCTATAATCCATGGGGTCACAAAAAGTCAGACATGCCTGCATGACTAACACAAACAATAAGAATATATTACTAGTACAATGAAACTTAAAGGATTTGAAAAACAGAAAATCATTTTAATCAGAAATATCATGGCAGAATTTCTAGGAAAGATAAATATTTCCTGCTGTGATACTATCAAAGAAATGTTTAAAAGAAATAAAATACGGATTATAAGACATCATTAGGAAAATCTCCAAATAAGTCTGAAACCTTTGGAATAGTCACGTACCGGAGGCCAGCGTGAGGAATCCCGCCCATGACAAGGTCATGCGGAAGGAAGCCTGACAAAATGCAAGGACGTGATCAGGCTTCAGGGGTTCCCCCTGGAATTTCCTGAGCATCCACCGCCCACCCTCCCCCAAAAATAAGAATCTGCCAGCCTTTGTACTCTGCTTTTCCACTCTTCTAATACTCTCTGGGAAAAGTCAAATCAGGGCTTCAGTCTTCTGCATTTGAAAGAGATGTTTCAGTTAAAGCCCTCTGATAGCTCTCTAGCTTGCCTAACAGGTTCCTCGGACCTCTTACAGCTTGTGAATTGCTTACAGGCCCCCAACCACAAGAGGCACAAAGCTTAAAAGCATCTTAAAGATACAGAGCCTTTTCTAAAGAGTTAAAAATCATATTGGTGATGGGTTTTCACTGTTGACTCAATGATTGCTGCCAGGCCTCCATATTCTTTATCTTTTAGGCACCTGGGAGGATGTTAATCAATGTAAACGAGATATGGAAAAAGATATATAGTAGTTTTGATGTTAGCAACACTAGACTTCTGAGTTAATTACTTTTCTTTTGTTGTAAATTTATGAAACTTAAAGGTTTTAAAAATCCTTTGTTATAAATTGCTGTATCTTTGCTATGTAAGACTGTAACTTTATTTAGTGCTTTCTGAGAGTGGCACCAGACTTTGGGAAGATCAACACAAATAAGTCTTCTGGTTGACAAACTTTTATCAGAAAAAGGCTGTAAAATGTTAACTGGCCCTTTTGGCCAGAAGATGATGTAAATTACCTAAGACTTGTGTATACAATTATGCAGAGAGAAAAGCCTGGTTTTGATAAGAATCTGGGCTGCTAACACTGCATAACTTTGTGTTACCCATTGATCTCCATGTACTATCAAAAGTATAAAAAGCCTTCTGAACAATAGGGGCCGGAGCCAGTCGCTAGACTGGTTTTCCCTGTGTCTCCTCTGTACTTTCAGGCTGAATTCCCATCTGGGCTGCAGAGGCTCACCATGTCTACTTACTTGTCCTGGCTTCTAAGATCCATAAGAGAGAAAGCTCAAGGTGGGGCACTCTCCGATATTCAAACGGACGCCGGTGGCCCAACGTAGATGGTGCAAGTTCCTTGTCCGGAACTTTATTGGCTTTCCACGTAAAACCAAGTTATTCAGCATCTTTTCTCCATTTAATTTTCCTACTACACTAATTGTTCCTAATCTAACCTTATATTTCAATATTAATAAATAAATAAGTCTTTCCTCGCCAACGCCATCCCTGCTTCGAATTCCCTGGATCCACCGGGGCTGGACCCCAGCAGTTACATAATTAGTTTTCTTTCTCAGTGGAAGGAACCATATTACTCTTTCTTCTACATGGTACGCTGAAGAGGTTGTTGCTGCTGCTGCTGCTAAGTCACTTCAGTCATGTCTGACTCTGTGACCCCAAAGAGGTTGCACTCACTCCCAAAAGATAGGGAGAAGAGTCATACTGGCACGATCCCTTATTTTAGTAAGGCTACAATTTTTAGGACTTTTGTTATCCAGTCTGTTGTTTTTAATGTGTATTTTTCTACATATAAGCCAGGGAGAAGATTATTCCCTAAAAAGTGAAAGTTATAAGGTCACAGTGAGTTGTAATTCACTTCTCCCTTGGCCCACAGTCTCCACCTGAGTGCACAGTCTCTGTCTGGCCGGCACTCGCCCAGGACTCCTCACAGCACCTTGGCCGGTGAGGGCATCAGCACCCTATGGTTTCCTCCACTTCACTGAGATCCAATTACACTAACTCTGAGGTTCGGGGGCTTTCAAGGGAAAACATCCTTCAGGAAGAAGAATCAAAGCAGGGAGAGTCACAGGGTTATTATTTAAGTGTTCTGTTTGATAAGAAATTAAGAGTATCTAAACTCTTTAACTGTTCTATAAAATTTCCATTTCACTGCAATAGAAAAGAAATCCAAACAATGTTCCAGAAAAGGGATAATACAGCTCTACTTTTGGCAAGCTCTATTAAAAAAATTTTTTTAAATAGCTGAACATCTATACAAATGGGTTCCTTCCTTTTATCATACTTCCAAAATTTTGTCCAAACAGTAAACTCCAAGAAGTCTGTAAAAATTACTTTTGAACAAAGAGTATTATTCCTGTTTTTATCCTGTTTTCAAAATAATGTCACTAGTAAGGATGAGAGCCATGTTTACATGTGCCCAAAAGACACAGTTTAAGAAATTCAAAGATGGAAGGCATCTAAAGACTAACTGACCCATACCTCATTCTACAATAAAAATAGTAGAGTCTTGAGATGGTTAAAAATATGTACTCCCTGCCACACAATCAGTGTCTGAGGCCAGAAGAGGACCACTCTCATCTTGGTGGGTGACTGCAACAGATCTTTAAGAAGCCTTAGGATTTGACTCCCGGAGAAGGCGATGGCACCCCACTCCAGTACTCTTGCCTGGAAAATCCCATGGACAGAGGAGCCTGGTGGGCTGCAGTCCATGGGGTTGCAAAGAGTCGGACACGACTGAGCTGACTTCAGTTTCACTTTTCACTTTCATGCATTGGAGAAGGAAATGGCAACCCACTCCAGTGTTCTTGCCTGGAGAATCCCAGGGACAGTGGAGCCTGGTGGGCTGCTGTCTATGGGGTCGCACAGAGTCGGATACGACTGAAGCGACTTAGCAGCAGCAGCAGCAGGATCTGACTCCAGTCTCAGTCAACGAAAAGTGTTTTCTCTAAAAGAACTGCCCTACTTATCGCTATATAGCAGACTGGGCTTCCTTGGTGGCTAAGAGGTAAAGAATTCGCCTGCCAATGCAGGAGAGGCTGGTTTGACTCCTGGGTCAGGAAGGTCCCTCAGAGAAGAATGGCAACCTGCTCCAGAATTCTAGCTTGGGAAACCCAGGAACTGGGAACCCAGGGGAGACTGGCTGGCTATAGTCCACGGGGACAAAAACAGTCTGGACACAACTTAGCAACGATACAACAATATACCAGGCTACTCTTTCCATGGTTCTGCAAATTGATTTAGAGCTGTGAGGAACCATATTTGAACGTGGGAGTCAGCACATTCTTGAGGCACTGCTCTGAGTTCTTCCTTTAGAAAGACTCTTTCCTCTCTTTTCTGTCTACCTCACATGCCAGTTCCTATTGCAATCCCATTCTCCTCTGACATTACCATCGTCCGAATTTATTGCCATGAAAAGTCTTACTATTCTCTGATGTTTCTTCTGTGATTGCATTTCTCCAACCCTCGACTAAGATGCCTTCATTACTTTCTATGACTCCTCTACTCCGCTCACTGCATAACTGCAAACATGAGTGAATAACAGCTTTCCAATTCCTCCTTATTTATATTCACAAAGATACTTGAATAACCTAGTATTTATTCTTACACATGAAACTATATGACAATGAGCAATTGATTCAAGGCTAGTATGCTAAGTAATGTATCCATAAGGAACAATAGTATCTTTAGTAATATTTTTCCTTAAGTAATTTTATGATTTAACATTTTAAGATTATGGCTGACGTATCCATGTAGGTACAATATCCATGTAGGTACAAGTAAACACACAAAGTACTACTCTCTCTATTGGGTCTAGAACTCAGTGTGAAATCATAATCAAGCTTTGTCTGCCACCACGTCCAGCAAGTGGACTATAAGGCATTTCAGCACAAACATGAGTTTTGCCCTGTAAGAATTAACCAAGATGAAAGCACAAGAAGTAGATATCACTGAGAAGCAAATTCAGAGAAATTACTCTACAATGACTGGTTGGTTACATCCCTACCCTTGCTGAGCCATCTCATTCATGTACATCTTTAGTAATATGAAACCACATGGATCAGCATTCCAATTTCATCTATTGATGATGAGGGCTGGTAGGGGAGGGGTGAGAAGATGGCAAAAACCAACACTTTCCATCACTCTTCACTCTCCAACTCTCCATCTTTCCTGTGACTGTGGGACTAAAAGCAGATCCTCCTAGTCTATCATGGCAAAGCTGAATGAGTACAAGTGGGAGTTCCATATACCAAAATTAAGTTATAGAACACTCACATGACTATATTATACAGGCAGAGGTCAGAGATACTGTGGGTTCAGCTACAGACCTCCACAATAAAGCAAACAGCACAACAAAGTGAGTCACATGAATTTTTAATTTCCCAGTGCATATAAAAGTTATGTTTATACCCTCCTATGGTCTATCAAGTACATAACAGCATTATATCTAAAAAATGTACACTCTGTAATTTTAAAATATTTATTGATTAAAAAATGCTAACCATCATCTTAGCCTTCAGCAAATCATAATCATTTTACCAGTAGAGGATTTGAAATATTTCAAGAATTAGAAAAATGTGACAAAGAAACAGGAAGTGAACAAATGTTGTTGGAAAGTGGCATCAATCACTTGTTTGATGTAAGTTTACCACAAACCTTCTATTTGTAAAAAAACACTCTATCTGCAAAGCACAATGAAATAAGGTATGCTACTCCTTGTTGTTGTGGTTAAGTCACCTCCAACTGTTTTGCAACTTCACAGACTATAGCCTTCCAGGCTCCTCTGTCATGGGACTTCTCAGGCAAGAATGCTGGAACATATTGCCATTTCCTTCCCTAGGACTTATAGTATATTAGGTTACATTATATTAACATATCACATCATCATTAGGATTTGACATGTTATAAAATTCTAGATTTAAAGCTTTCGTCTTGCTGCTTGGGAATGATGCTAGCTTGTCATGAAATGCAATGATGTGTGCTCTTAACACAAGCTCGATAGCTCTTTTGATCCACAGCCACACTTGGGCGGGGTAGGAGCAACCACAAGTTCCTAGTCACATTTAATTGTGAAGGTACAATATTCAATGTATCAGATACAATAAAATAAAAAGCCTTTTAAGGACACAACTAAAAACAAGTTATTATCTTTAAAATTATAAACAGAGCTAAAATGTGTTATTTCTCCATGGGCTTAGTTATTTTGCCCCATGCAGTGTGAATTTTTATCAGAAAATGATAAAGCAAAAGGAAGAATTGAAAACAACTGGGAGTGGAGGTGGGCGAAGAACTCCTATAAATCAAATGTCTTTCAATAAGTCCTCAAAAAGAAAAAGAAATCTCTTGGTACATCTGAATCAACAATTAATATGCTGTACACAAAGGCAAGCAAAGAACAATAGTATGGGAAAGTAGATGTCCTACACTATTCACTGTCCTAGAACGCCTGCTACTTACACCCGAGCAACGTGGCAGGAATGAGGCCAGTCATGTGAAATCTCCTCTCATGATAAAGGAATCCTTTGGCGCCACCCTAAGCAGAGGACAGTGATTTCATCGAGAAGTGTTTGCCCCAGATGTGTCTGGGTTTGGCCACCTAACTCAACAGGAATGACACCGGGCTGACATCAGTGACCTGGATGATGCACACAGGAACATCTGCCAAACACTCACGAAGTGCCAGATGCTGTGTTAAATGCTTTACACATAAATCGTACTTAATTCTCACTGTTGCTCTCCAAGAAGGCTCCATTTATCCTCTCCTTCCCTAGATCACATAGAGGGAGCGGGGATTTGGACGCAGGCATTTGAACGCAGGCCATGGGGTGCAACTGCCTGGACAACCCCCCGTGCTGTTTCCATGCTGCACTGCCCTGAGAAGCTGCGCCCTGGAAGCACAACTGTCACAGCCCCTTCAACTCCGCTCTGCTCTGCGTTCAGAATGAAGAGGGTGACAAGGAGCTCTAGTCTGCTTCTAGACTGAAAGACGAGCGCCCTTCGATGATTAAAAAAGTAAAGGGAGGAAAGTGGGCTGTCAAGGTCTCATAAGAATGTGCCAACACACATTTGCTGGCTGGTAAGATGCAAGCTCATCACTGTTTTGTACCATAAGGGTATCTGCTACCAATTAAGATTTTTCTGAAAACCTCCCCACACGAATATGGGGCCCACGGCCATGAACAATGCTCCTTTGAAGGTAATGATTCTAAAATAATGTGATCATGTAATAAAGTACTTAATTTCCCTAGTGAGGCATGATATTAAAAAAAAACAACAACAGCACCATCAAGGACTACCTTGGCTTTCCACAAAATCAGCATGCACTCAGATACTAAAGTTAACATTAAATTCATCCATTAGCTATAAAACATAGCTCCTGCTTAGGGGTGAGAAAAGAGAATGTATAATTTTCTTTTAGCATATCCTAAACTTCAAAGTTTTTTGTCTTGAGATTAGTAAAATATTTTCTTAATCTGAACATATATGGAAGCCATCAACATGGATTATGAAAGGGAATCCATTCTAAACACGAACACTGTAACAAATACATATTTTAAAATTTTATTTCTTTTGATGTTAATCCCACAAATTCATCAAATGATTAGTCTTTCACAAGGCAGCAGATGGAAAATGCAGTAATTTAACCAACCTTTCATTATAGCTGGTAAATATCACTCTGTGAAGAGTGGCAAATGTTTTGTGGTGTATCAACCACTGTGATGACTAGAGAGCCCCTGCAGTAGCCCAGAGTAATTTTTCAAAGCTTTCAGCTTTAGTTAATAAGTCCATCACTTGCAGTTTTCACTGTCATTATCATTGTGCTGTCACAGACACGTACCCGTAACAGTGATGCCAACAGAATCCATTACAAATAAGGGACTGTCAGCATATTCAGCATAAAGTCTCAGTATTTCACTTCCTAATTCATGGGAATAAACTAGTCATCTACACTTTCTGATTGATGTTAAAGCTGAAACTCCAATATTTTGGCCACCTGATATGAAGAGCTGACTCATATGAAAAGACCCTGATGCTGGGAAAGATTGAAGGTAGGAGGAGAAGGGGACAACAGAGGGATGGCTGGATGGCATCATTGACTCGATGGACATGAATCTGTGTGAACTTCGGGAGTTGGTGATGGACCGGGAGGCCTGGCGTGCTGCAGTTCATGGGGTCGCAAAAAGTCGGACACAACTGAGCGACTGAACTGAACTGAACTACACTTTCTAAATGAAGAGATGTAAGTGCTTGGCAATTTTGAAATACAAAGAAGTAAATAACAATGGTATATAAGTTGCCTTTTTTTTCTTCTAGTTTCCTATTAGCATATGTACTACCCAATACTTCTCAAACTTTTTTTAGGTTGCAGGACTTTCTTATTCCCAAACAAAATTTTATACAGTATTTTAATATATGAAATAGATAAAAGCAGAAAGGAGGAAGCATCTCTGCAGAACCTTAGAGCTTTCTCTAGTACAGCATGAAAAGTATTGGTCTTGGCCATTTTCCAGATCACAGGCTAAAATTCTCAAATCAAACATCTTAAATTAAGGTCTTGTCAAAATTAAAATGAGGCAAGGCAAGAGCTATAAAGTTGGTTACAAATTTCATTACAGATAACCCAAAGGAAAAAAAATTTATAAACAAAATTAGTCACAAAAACTTCTGACTTCAATCTTTCAGTTTTTAAAATTATTTTTCTTTCTAACCTTAGAGCAACTTAATGATAATTCAGTAACCCTTCCAGTTTTATTTCAACTGTCAATTCCAATAGGATTAATTCTATTATTTTAAATTGTATATATATGATCCCATTTTTAGAGAATTATCTCTGTGCCCATTCATCCAACCACTCAGCCAAATATGCCCACAATTACTTCTTAAAGTTAGTAATGATAACTATTCTTAGATGTCAGAAAGTTGAGTGTTATATTCTTTATATTTTTTCCCTACCTGAATTTTCTGTAAACTTCATTTTTACAAAAGAAATTCATTACTCACAAAAAATTCACTTCACAAATAATTACAACAAAACACCAAACATAAAAATCAAACTTCTTTATTTTTGAGACAACACTTATATTAAAATCTATGTCCTTCCTGGGATATAAGAAAATACTAAACAATTATTACTCAAAATCTTTACTATCTAGTTGGACAAATAAGACTTAATAAACAAGAAATAATCAGCATCCAACAAAAGTAAGAACAGCTCTGACAGCTAAACTATGCCATGGACCTTAAACTATTAGTGTTCACACACACACACAACAGTATACATTCCTCCAAAAATATCTGAGCGAAAAGATGACCAATGTCACTCATAAATATAAAAATACAAATTAAAACAATGAAATGGCATTTCACATCATTCTGATTCCGCAAAGTATATAGTTTGATACTCTACTAGGGGCCAATGATTTCAAAAAGTACCGCTGTAAGAAAACACATCCATCTCTCATAATCTTGAGTTTCCCAGGATTGATAAAAATAGGCATACAGAGAAATATTTCATTTTTTACAAAATAAATAGCAGACACTGATGGAAAGCAATTAGCTCAGAGATGTTTTCATTTCTGTGACACAGACAGTGAAGGAAGACAGTCTCACTATGTTTGGAATATACAATGTGGCAAGCTTTTGGAAGCACCATTTGGCAATTTCTATTAAAATTTGAAATATACATGTATACCTTTTCGGCCTTCCCTGGTGGCTCAGTGGTAAAGAATCCGCCTGCCAATCTAGGAGACATGGGTTCCATCTCTGGGTCAGGAAGGTCAACTCACTCCAATATTCTTACCTGGGAAATCCCATGGATGGAAACTGGCGAGCTACAGACCATGGGATCGCAAAAGAGTCAGACATGACTTAGTAATAACCAGAACAACAACAACATATATACCTTTTAAGGAATTTACTCTAAAGGAAAAGTAAGAACGGCTAACATTTACTGAGGCACATACTATGAATGTTCCAGGTACTATTTTAAGCACATCTCATTTCATCTTCCCTCAGAGGGTAAAGCGTCTGCCTGCAATGCAGGAGACCCAGGTTCAATCCCTGGGTAGGGAAGATCCCCTGGAGAAGGAAATGACAACACACTCCAGTATTCTTGCCTGGAGAATCCCATGGACAGAGGAGCCTGGTGGGCTACAGTCCACGGGGTCGTAAAAAGTCAGACACAACTGAGTGACTTCACTGTCACTTTCAATAATACTGTAATTTTAATCCTATGATTACTAATCCTATTAGCCCCACTTTAGGAATGAGGTAATTGAACTGAGAGAAATTACAGAACTTGTCCAAGGTTCTACAGTCACTGAGTGGCACAGATAGGATAGAAATTCCGGCAGTCTGACTTTCATTCATCATACTGGGTCTTTGGCCACAGACCAACCAACAGTCCAAGCTCAGTCTTAATGGCAATATTAATGCCTAAATATTTAAGAGCAACCTATTTTTAGTCTCCATATTTAGTCTCCATATTTTAGTCACCACTTTTCCTTGCCCTCAACAGTTGTTCATTTTAGTCTTTGGTTACACATGTGTAACCAAAGATGCACAGCAGATATAAAGATGATTACAGCATTGCCTGTGACAGAAAAGAGAACAAAAACAAAATGCCCTCAATAGGGGTGTGCTTCAATCAATCACAATACATCTAGACAATGAAACAGTACTACTTTAAAAGAACTAGATGATTTATATATGGAGACACAGAAAAACCTCCATATTACACTAAATGGAAAAGGCAAGACTTAGAACAGTATGTAAAAATGAAGTCTATATGGACTTGACATAAAGAGAATTAAACCTATCAATTTTACTCTCACTTTCTCAGCACTCTCAACCCCACGAAAACGAGCAGGAAAATATGGGCAAAATGAACAAGAGGAGAAAAACCACTAAAATTTGACAACTAGAAAGCAGATGGACAGGAGGTAACTGATTTTACAGTCCTTAGAAAACTAACTCCCACTAAAGTGATGCCGGAGAAAGCTGAGAAACAACTCCAGTTGCACTGCAAAATTGCCAACAGGCTTAGGAATTGGTGCCAGTTCCCTGTGGAAGTGAGAGCAAAGAGTGGCTAAAGTCAGAAGGCTTGGTTGAAACAGTGCTTAGGCAGAGGCAGGTCCCTAGATCCCCTCCCTGACTCCTCATTCAGTGGCTGTCCCTCTCCCCTGCCAGAAGACCAGAGGGTCATCACTATGCAAAACCAGCTCCCTGAATCTACCCTGCAGGAATGCCTGAGGAGTCCAGACTTGAACTAAAATGAACAACTGTTGAGGGCAAGGAAAAGTGGTGACTAAAATATGGAGACTAAATATGGAGACTAAAAATAGGTTGCTCTTAAATATTTAGGCATTAATATTGCCATTAAGACTGAGCTTGGACTGTTGGTTGGTCTGTGGCCAAAGACCCAGGAACAGCTTACACTGTTTGCTGGTGAGCAGTTCTTCAGTTGCACTTTTCATCCTAGCAAACTACTCCACAGGAATCTACTAAAACCAAACTCATGGCCATAAAGATAAAAGGGCTTTTTCCCCCTCTCCTTTTTAAAAAAAATTAAATAACTTTTTTAAATTGAGGTATGGTTGATTTACAAGACCAAAAGCTTAGACGTCCACAAACGAGGCCAAGAAATTTTAGAGAACAAAAGGAGGTAAAGGTGGGAAGAAAGGATCAGAGAGTTACACAGAAAAACACGGGCTTTCCACGATTTCGATTTCTGAATTCTAGCATGACTAACATTCTGGGTGGCCAATACTGTTTTGGAGGATGCCCTGTGCACCGTAAGATACCTCGCAGCATCCCTCCAGTTAGCACCTCCCCCAAGCTATGACAAGCAAGTGTCTCAAGACACTGCCAAATGTCCCCTCCTGGCAAAATCACCCCCAGTTGAGAAACACTAGGCTAAACCCAGCTTCATGTTAATGTGGAGAGGAAGGTCATTGGGAAACAAGTGTTTCTAATAGTCCAAAGTCCTGATGAGGCCCACTTTAGTATAAGAGCGCCTCGGCGACCACACCCCCTCACAGGAGAGCCTGGGCGTGCCCGCAGCATCCTGTGGGTGCTCTCCTGCCTCTGGCCGAGCCCGTGCTTACGTCTCTTCTGTGGCAGATGGACTCTGGTGCACTGGCACTAAAATAAGGCAAGATATTTTCCAGCACTACTCCAGATTACTGCCTGAGATGGTAAAGAATCTGCCTCCAATGTGGGAGGTCTGCGTTGGGAAGATTTCCTGGAGAAGGGAATGGCGGGCCACTCCAGTATTCTTGTCTGGAGAATCCCATGGACAGAAGAGCCTAGCAGGCTACAATCCATGGAGTCACAAAGAGTTGGGCAGGACTGAGCAACTAACTCTTTCACTAATGCTCTAAGAATCTCTAGTCAGGTCGTGCTGTCTCCTATCTCTCAGCCTGTAAATGAACATTTTTCTGGGGCCTCTATCTGGCAATCATGCTTATATTCCCATTAATGTGTAAAATCAGTAGTGCCTCTGTAAACGGCATGCTATCACCTTCTGTAAAACAGATGGAACACAGTCCTAGAGTGTCTTTTTGAATGAAAATTTCCCATGCTGCCTACCTTAACTGAGGACCTTAACCCAAGACCTTTTGTGTTCCTGTTCCAGAAACTGCTGTCAAGCTAATCCTTGATTCTGTACTTTCAACGCTTTGGTTTTAATAAAAGAAAGCTCATTCAATCTGCCTTGCTAGTTAAAATTAAATTATCCTGGCAAGTTTCTTCCCACTGCCTCAACTCTCATTATAGCATGAGGCTGAGCAAAATTGCACCTTACTCCCAAAGCAAAAAATTATACCCCAACTAAAAGCCCTTGCATGCATGCTATGTAACTTCAGTCATATCTGACTCTGTGTGACCCCATGGACTGTAGCTCGCCAGGCCTCTCTGTCCATAGGATTTTCCAGGCAAGAATACTGAAGTGGGTTACCATTTCCTTCTCCAGGGGATCTTCTTGACCCACCTTAAACTCGTGTCTCTTGTGTTTCTTGCACTGGCAGGTGGGTTCTTTACCACTAGCACCACCTGGGAAGCTCAATTCCCATTATAGCATGAGGCTCAGCAAAGTATCACCTCCTTCCCAAAGTAAAAACTATACCCCAACTAAAAGCCCTGTGCTGTGCACAGTTGCTCAGTCGTGTCCAACTCTGCAACCCCATGGATTGTAGCCCACCAGGCTCTTCTGTCCATGGGGATTCTCCAGGCAATAATACTGGAGTGGGTTGCCATCCTCCAGGGGATCTTCCCAACCGAGGGATCGAACCCAAGTCTTCCACATTGCAGGTGGATTCTTTACCATCTGAGCTACCAGGGAAGCCCATTACAACACTGTAAAAACTACAATTTACTATCTGTCATACATCATTAAGTGATAGGTGTTATCATACAATATCTTCTTTCCCCATCTCCCCTAGTCAGGTACTATCTGTCACGATGCCAGCTTAGAATTCAATTCAGGGAAAGATCTTTGTTTTGCCTCTTCTTCCATCCTGAAAACCTATTCTGCTTGTCTTTCAATCCTTTAGTGTATTTACTCACGGGCGAGGAGGAATTTCTTAACCTTATTCACTGCACTTCTAGACATAAAAGTTACACCTGATATGGATCTGTTATTTGGGACACTGTTAGGACTGATTTGTATCCCAGCCCCAAATTCACGAGCTCTAACTCCCAATTTGAGTGCACCTGAAGATGGGCCTTTAATGAGGCAATTAGGGTGAAATAAAGTCTTAGGGCACAGCCCCAACCTGTTACATTGGTATCCTTATAAGAGGAAGAAACATCAGAACCCACCCTCTGACTTCACACAC
This sequence comes from Nanger dama, assembly GCA_917880005.1. NCBI lineage: Eukaryota > Metazoa > Chordata > Mammalia > Artiodactyla > Bovidae > Nanger > Nanger dama. The sequence goes on along the minus strand of CAKJTW010000047.1, from coordinate 441,884 downwards.
AGAGCAAAGGCCAGGTAAGGACGCACACCAGGAAGAAGAGTCTCATCAGAAACCAACCCAGATGGCACCCTGCCCTTGGGATTCCAGCCTCCGGGACTGTGAGAAAATGAATTTCTGTTGTTTAAGCCACCCAGTCTGTGGTATTCCGTTATGGCAGCCCAAGAGACTAACACATGCATGAAATATCTACAGGAGAAGGATATTCGTCCTTTTCTATAATGGAAGTCATGCTTAAAGTTCCAAAGCCTGCCATACAAATGAATGCCTTCTTAGACGCGACTGGCTATTGATGCTAAGAGATACTAGATTATGCTTTCTTCACTGAGTCCTCATTCTACTTGACACTCCAGAAGCAAAATTAAAGAGGCTTTCTCCTTCCTTATCAAAGCCTTATCCAAACCCCTGGTACTAAATCTCTCTGATTACAAAAGCTTTTTACTCCCTTCTGCCATAAAAATAAGAAACTATCAAAGAGTTGACAGTCTCCTGGAAATAAAAAGCACTCTGACTTTTTATAGCTCTTCTGCTGGACTCAGTAGCAGTGAGCTGGCCTTCAGGTCGGCAGTCAGTGGCAGAGGCTGCCACACTACTCTTAGGTACCCTTCTCTGTGGTTCACTGACACACCACTGCAGCCTCCTAAAGACCAGAACACTAGTCGTCTCTTAATGTCAGACTAAACAAGAATGAAAGCCTACTTTCCTCTGTTAGTCACAGTAACCGCCAATGGCAATTGGTGGAGAAGCCTCTCATTGTTTTGATAGTGATAGCATCCTGACTTAAAGCCGCTCTACTTCTTCCAATCCTGTTCTCTCTCATCTTTAAGGATTGGAAGAAGTGGTCTCTCTCATCTTTAAGGGCTTCCCTGATAGCTCAGTTGGTAAAGAATCTGGCTGCAATGCAGGAGACCCTGGTTTGATTCCTGGGTCGGGAACATCCCCTGAAGAAGGGATAGGCTACCCACTCCAGTATTCCTGGGCTTCCCTTGTGGCTCAGTTGGTAAAGAATCCGCCTGCAATGTGGGACACCTGGCTTCAATCCCTGGGTTGGGAAGATCCCCTGGAGAAGGAAAAGGCTACCCACTCCAGTATTCTGGCCCGGAGAACCCCATGGACTGTATAGTCCATGGGGTTGCAAAGAATCAGACCATGACTGAAACTGAGTGACTTCCACTTCAATCATCTTTAATGTGGACAGGAACTTTCAGGGGACTCATGGAAGGCAGGTTTTAGGTTTGCTGTCTGTACATGACAAGAGAGGGTAGGAAGCTCCCTCTCCATTCCCACTAGGTGGTTACACCTACTATACTGACTACAGCGTTCCACTTCTGCCTTTCATGCATTTGACAAAATGCACTCTTGATTCTTGCTAGGCCCCTGGAGCTGGCTGTGCCTTTGGAGTTGTTAATCACTGTAGATGGAAGCAGAAGTAACAGAAGTCTCTTGCTTCAGCTGAGTAAAATTATTAATAGTCCTGGTTATAAAATTTTTTCTCAGCAGAACTTCATAATGATGCTACACAGAGAAAGTTCTGGATGATGCTGCTGTGTCAGGTAGAGGTCACATTCTTTTCCCTGGCCACAGTGCCATGTTGTCTTGAAGACTGGATCCAAATTCAAAGAAGCTCTCAAACACTGCAGGATGACTTGACCATCTGAATAACTGCCTCAGTGTTTTAGCCCACTTTTGTTGTCATCCAAATACCTTCTCCCTCACTATATATAATGAGACTATGACAGGGCAAAGGGTTCAAACAGGAATGACTGATACCCTCAAACTGTTGTCAACAAGGCCTAACAATACTGCCTTACTTGCTGCTTCAAGTCCATCTAGACAAAGAGAAAAAGCCACCCTCGTTCCCAAGGGTCACTTATGAATACTCAACTTTTATCTGAATCAAGCCATGCTCCACATGTGAGTAATTTCATGTATTTTCAGAAGGAGTAGAAGCATAGTTTGGCTTTTAACTGAAACAGTTAAGATATGTCATCCCTAGATTTAGGATCGCCTTCCGAATAAAGAGAAGACAACATACTTACACGTCAGATTGAAAGGAGGTTGGTAACACTTACAAAGTCTAACTAGGCTGTCATTGTCCATGTCACCAGGATCAGCTGGGATGGTGCAACATCAAAATGAAGTACTGAACAATAAACCATCCATGATCTTTATGAGTATGGGAGGCAGCCTATCACACAGAACAGCAAAGGTGAGCTTCAAAAACCAGAAATCAGTGTGGTTTCTGATCACACATAGAATAAACTTCAAATTTACAAAGCCCTACACCAGGCCTGCCTGCTTCTCTGACCCCAGCCTGTAGTGATCCCATGGACTGTAGCCCACCAGGCTCCTCTGTCCATGGAATTCTCCAGGCAAGAATACTGGAGTGGGTTGCCATTTCCTTCTCCAGGGGATCTTCCTGGCCCAGGGATCGAACCCGGGTCTCCCACATTGCAGGTGGATTCTTTACTGTCTGAGTCACCAGGGAAGTCCCATTTTCTCCAATGTTGGCTAATACGCCATGAGAAACTGTGAGCTTAAGGAAGGCAAAACCAAAAAGCAGGTCTATGACACACAGTCAGTGAATCCACCCTGTAATACTATCAGGGAAGATGTAGCAAATCTTTGTAAGGAGAGCTAGCCTTGCACACAAATCCCCAACTGCATTATTCACAAGTAAAAATCCATTCCAAATGGACCAGTAGACTCTTTAAGATGAGGGCCTCTGGGCCTCTAAATAGGTACCAAAACTCAGTACCAGCTTATTTTTCTGTAGTTTTCCTCTTTTTTATTTTTGGCCACACCATGTGGCATACAGGATCTTAGTTCCCAGATCAGGGATAGAACCCATACCCTCTACAGCAGAAGCAAGAAGTCCTAACCACTAGACCACCAGGGAAGTCCCTGACCTCATATAAATCTACGCACCACACACACCCCCCCACCCCCCGCCACCCCAAATATCCTACACTGGATGCTGATGAACAGACTCAGTAAAATCCTCATATGAGCTCTAAGGGGGAAATGAAAAGGAGAAAGAATTGAAGACAATATAGAGTCTAAGTTAGTAGTAAGCAGAAACTAGTCAGTCTTATTAGCAAATGCAGAGACGGTATAACTGAGCCTCCCTGTTGACACAGGACTAGAGCAGAGAGGGACAAGGTGGTGTTTGCTGAGGTGATGGGATAACTAAGTTCCTTGAGCTGCACCACATCCTATGCAGCACATCCCAATCCTCCTTGAGGTCCTCTGAAATGGTCCCCTGCTCTGCATCTCCCCTTGGAGCTTTGCAACAACTCTATATGACATTAACATGCTCTGCTGCTCACAACACGATGCTCTCTCATTTCTCCTCCACATCTATTCTTTTGTCTTTCCCAACACAGTAAGTGATACACCATGCACTCAGTAGCTCAAGCCAAATATATGAAAGGATTTTCAAAGACCTTTTATTATGGATAGTTTCAAAGATTGACAAAAATAAAGAGAATGATACCTATTACTCAGCTTTAGGGAGCAGCAACATCTTGTTATACTTTATCTACTATACTCCATGCCCTAGATCAAAGAAATTAATTCTAGGTTCTTCCTTCGCCCCTCATACCTCACAGCCAATTCATAGGAATGTCTTAGCATTATCTCTCAAACTCATCCTGAATCTACCAATTTCTCATTTTCTCTATCTTAATGCAAGTCACCATCGTTTTTCAACTAAACTCCTTTGCTGCTGCTGCTAAGTCACTTAAGTCGTGTCTGACTCTGTGTGACCCCATAGACGGCAGCCCACCAGGCTCCCCCGTCCCTGGGATTCTCCAGGCAAGAACACTGGAGTGGGTTGCCATTTCCTTCTCCAATGCAGGAAAGTGAAAAGTGAAAGTGAAGTCGCTCAGTCATGTCTGACCCTCAGCGACCTCATGGACTGCAGCCCACCAGGCTCCTCCATCCATGGATTTGACAGGCAAGAGTACTGGAGTGGGTTGCCACTGCCTTCTCCGCTAAACTCTTCTAATAGCCTAATTGGTCTCCCTTGCTTCCACTTTTGCTCCCTACTTCGATCTATTCTAAACAGCAGCAAGATGAACAATAAGGAATCAGATCAGTGTGGTTTCCTATTGCATTTAGAATAAACTTCAAATTCATGAAGTCTTTAATCAGGCCAGTTTGCATCTCTAACCCCTTCTTGTAGCCACCTCAGTCCTGCCAAGCCCCACAGGCCTTCTCTACCTTCCTTCTAATACCAAGCCGATCCTGCCGCAGGGCATTTGCATGAGCTGTTTCCTGGCCTGCGATGCTCTTCGCCAGACCTATACTTCGCTGATTCCCTGTCATCTTTCAAACCTCAGCTTAAAGTAACATCCTCCTAAACATCCTCCCAGGCCACTCAATCTACAGTTGTTACATCACTATTTGCATTCTCTACTACCACCATTTGATATTTTTCATGTATCTTAAAAAAAATTTTTCCCCTCTCTCCCCAGCTGGGCACAGGGATGATAAAACCTATCCAGTATATAGGTTCATTTCTCTTTCTTAAAAAAAAAAAAACAAACAAACAAAAACCCCTGATTTTGTTCAGGTATCAACTCCTCCGCTGTGCAGCCATGGGCCTCAGGAAAAGCGGACCTTCTATCCTCCAACTTCAGGAAGTGATATGATTGACTGATGAAAATTTCAGATATCTTGCTAGTGGCTAGCTCAGAAATGAGCCAAGGAGATAAAAGGCAAGAAAGCTATAAAAAGCCCCAGCCGTTTTCTCTCTCTGGTCAGAAGTGAAAGAAACAAGTTGCCCCACCACGCCTGTGAGAGGAACAAGCTTTAGGATGAAGTCAACATGGTGTATGCAGAATAGAACGTGAGTCTTTGATGACATAGCTGAATTGCCTCGTCAACCCATCTGGGAATACAGAGTATCTCTGACTTCCTTTTATGTGAGCTAATGAGTGTCCCTTTTATTTAAGCCAGTGCAGGTTAGATTTTTTATTATCTGTAGGTGAAAATACACTACACACACAGGGACTCTGTTTACTTGCTCAACGCTACACTCCCAACACCTAGAATATGGTGGGTACTTAAGAAATCTATGTTGAATGAATAAATTCAAGAGTCTGAAAGAATAACCAATGAAGAAGAAAGAATCCTAAAACAATTATTCTCCACTGAGCCCACTGACTGAGCTATAAGTCATTAAATCCTTAAAAATAGGCATCTACTTAAGTACTACTGAGTAAGCAAAAATGTTCTTGATAACGATTTTAAAATGTTGACCTAACACTGAAATATGTCACCATCATTACAAAACGAAAATGCCACTATCAAAAAGCATGCATATTTTTGCAGACTTACAGGTTCTTGGGGTTCTGATTCTTCCCATGCTCCCCAACCATCATCTTCCCAGTTTGATTTACCTGTTTTGAAAAAGATGAAAAGCGCTTACTATGTAAAATATAGAGCTTATTTTAAAAACATTTCCTCTAAACATAATAGAACCAACCTCATATTAAGGAAGAAAACCATGGTAAGTGTGAAAAGAGCAGATAGTTGTCTAATTATACGTTTAGCCTCAGAATCAGATTACTTAGGTTCATCCTGGATCCAGCCCTTATCAGCTCTGTGACCCAGAAGAGTTACCCTGTATTCGTAAGCTTTAGCTCTCTTACCATAACATCATGGAAAATGACAGTACCTACAGTTAGTGGGATTGGCGTCAGCATGCTAAGTCCCCAGTGCCTGATACATAATGTTATTTTTTAATATAAATTTATTTTAATTGGAGGCTAATTACTTTACAATATTGTATTGGTTTTGCCATACATCAAAATCAATCTGCCGCGGGTGTCCACATGTTCCCCATCCTTAACCCCCTCCCACCTCCCTCCCCATCCCATCCCTCTGGGTCATCCCAGTGCACCAGCCCCGAGCACCCTGTATCAAGCATCGAACCTAGACTGGCGATTCATTTCACATATGATATTATACATGTTTCAATGTCATTCTCCCAACATAATAAGTTCTTAATGCCAGTGATCAGGATTTAGCTATAAAATACTACAAAATATAAATAAAATATTGTTATTTAAACCAATCAGCCTCAAAATTCTGGGGGAAGAAGTAACCTAAAAGATGGGACTGACCATGTTATCTGCTGACAGGAGGAAGGAAGCAAAAAGAATTTCCACTTATCTACAATGTTCCAAAAGCTGCTAAAATCAACTATATATTAGATCCTAAAAAAAAAAGTTATAGTCTGGTACTTGAAATCATTGCTCAATTAGCTCTGTGGCAATATCCCCGTCTTTGGTACTTAAACACCAAATAGCTACTTTATAATGTGCCAAGGACACTGCTAGGCATGTATATTAAGTCCTAACATAGTACTAATCATTTGATTAACACTGTACAACTAATAGAAGATTTCCATAGACACATCAATTCAACAATTTAACAAATGTTCTGTTAAATGCCCTGTGCCAAACCCTGTAGTAGAAACAGAGAAAAATACAAACATATGAACTCCTTTTCTTTTTAAAGAATCTGTGATCTAGTGTAGGAGAGAGACAAACAAGTAATTGTCATGGTGACGGCTGTAACTGACTACTATGGAAACTCAGACGAGGCCACAAAAGAGACGAAAACTACAGGGAGCAGTCATCTTAAATGAAATCTTATAAAAAGTGGCTAGAGGGACTTTGCTGGTGATCCAGTGGTTAGGACTTCACTTTCTAATGCAGGGCTTCGGGTTTGATTCCTGTTCAGGGAGCTAAGATGACAATGTGCCTTGGGGCCAAATATTTTAACCAATTCAATAAAAACTTTAAAAATGGTCCACAGATTTGTTTTTAAGTGGCTAGAAACTTTTCAAAGGCAAAGAGGCAAAAAAAAAAAAAAAAAGCCATTCAGACAGGTTAACATGTAACAACAACTAACATGTATTCAGCATTTCTATATGTATTCAGCATTTCTATATGCGTAAATGCTTTACTGATATTAATAACATTAATGCATGACTGACATTCACATAAGCATGACAAGAATCCCCTATCTCCCTCTTTTTAAAGAGAAAAGCAGATTGCCTAGTTTACATCACTTGCCTAAGATCCAGAGAATTAATGGAGGGGCAGGGTTTGAATTCAGATCTACCTGAGATCCAGAGCCCATGCTGCCTAGTAATCTCCCATACTTACTCCTACAGCTTATGAATAAGAGTAAGACTAGGAAACAGTGGGGCTTACAAGTAAGACCAAAAGCAAGATTTCATTACATTAACATGGAAATATTCCCCTGATATTGAGACTTGGAAATTTCTTTTTGTAACTTGGAAAACTACAGTTGCTCTTTGGCAATCTAAATTTGTTAGGCAATTCCTTTAGTCTGCTAATTTTTCTACTACGTAGAAAGCAACTGTCTTCTTATGGGTTGATGGTAACTAGGCCATCCAACTGATAATGTCTTTCGTACAAGAAAGCAAAATGTGTAGTAAAGCTTATTGCTCTAAGGTCCACAACTCAATGTTAAAAATGCTATAAAAATATTTATCAAATTACCACACTCTCTGGAAACACGTGCAGAATTTAAAGTACTTCATGAAGGTCAGCTAACCATGTATTCATTCATGCATTCAACAAACACAATACTGCACAGCATCTCTTCTGTGTTGGGCCCTGTGCTAAGTGACATACAAAAGCAATATAAGCCTTCAAAGAGCTTAGTCTGTGCACATAACCTCTGCTGAATGCTGTTCAAAAGATAACTAAAAATGTGATATTTCTCCTCCATACTGGTAAAAAAAAGTACCCAGCTCTATTCACAAATGACTCATTCAATCAGCAGAAGACAGCAGAAATTTTGATTATCAGCCCCTGCAGAGACCCAGTTCTCTCCATAAAGCACAATTCAAAATATTCCAGGAAGAAAAAAAAACTCTGAGAAATACCTTCTTTTAACAAAACAGTGGTGCTCATGATGGTTTACCCATCTCAATGTCTCTGACTGGGGAATTTCTATTAACTGGAGGGAAAGAAAAATTAATCAGGCACCTCCCACTATCACAGGAATACATTTCCCCAAGGGGTCATGGTACAAAAAGAGGTTAAAGGAAGGTGAATGTGAAAAACAGAACTGTTACTTGGAGAGGTTAAAGATACTTTTGAAGGTTGGTTTAGAATTCTCTGTATTATTTATAATACTGTAAGAAAATGCAGTCCAAATTTTAGTCAACTTAAAAATGAGAAACATAAAAGAAAAAAAACAATCAAAGATGGAAACATCAGTAAATAAGTTACTGCCTTCTGGCTATTGTTACCCAGTGTCAGTGATATAAAGTTTGTAGCCTCCTGATTTACTTTAAAATTCATCTGATACTGTTTTGCAGGCTGCTATTTGACAGCTACTGCTGAAGTATCAGAATCTTAGCACCTTACCAAGGTTATTTCTTATGTCCTCAAATATGAAAGCAGGTCAAGCACAATCTTCAAAAAGTTTATATTGAAAAAATAGCTGCTGAATGTCTAACAAAGATGCCATTCATATACAAAATTTTCTTCAGGTGGTCTTTCCTTCTGGTAACATTTCTTTGAGGAATGCTCTTCTTCAATCCATGTCATTATCAGTGTATTTTAACTGATTATTGATCAAAGTTGTGAATAACAAGAGCAATGTGTTTAACATTTGAGAACTGGGCCATTTAATGTCATAAGGAACATTTACTACAAAACTTTAAGAACTATAAATTTCTACATAACAGGAAGAAATGAGACATCAAACGATATGGTCTGTTAGAATAAATAGATCAAAACCTTCTATAAGCCAGGGTGATCTGAAAGTCCTAACTCTTGTATATGTTAAGATGTCAGTCAGTTGAAACTCATTTGAAAGGATGTAAGTCTGACGTAACGCATTTGAAAAGATCCTGATGCTGGGAAAGATTGAAGGTAGGAGAAGGGGACAACAGAGGATGAGATGGTTGGATGGCATCACTGACTCGATGGACATGAGTTTGAGTAAGCTCCGGGAGTTGATGGACAGGGAAGCCTGGTGTGCTGCAGTCCATGGCGATGCAAAGAGCCAGACACGACTGAGCAACTGAACTAAAGTCAGTATAACAAAATGGACTCTCAAGGATGGACACTCAAGACATAAACTTCTTTAGGGTGATCAGGATCCAGTGTAGAATTCCAAAACCACACAAATCACCAAATCACCCAGTTCACCTAATGAGCCAAGTGGCATGCTTTTCAGTCAAAGCCTAGGCTATAAATTACGGGGTAATTGTATGTATCCCCCCTACCATTTATTAAATAAGTAAGTAGTAACCACCTAATCTCCAGAAAGCAATCCTTTAAATGACACTGTCATCAACCGCCTGTATCCTTTATCTGGCTTAAGTTCAATTCAACAGCCCTGATCAGAATATTAAGAAAATGGCATCCACATCCATTGCCTTTACAAAACTGGAGTTACAGTCTCTTCTGCAGCATGGCCTCTCTCAGTTCAGTTCAGTTCAGTTGCTCAGTCATGTCCGACTCTTTGTGACCCCATGAATCGCAGCACGCCAGGCCTCCCTGTCCATCACCATCTCCCGGAGTTCACTCAGACTCACGTCCATGATAGGGAGCCTTAAAATATCTTCAAAGAGATTAAAACAATGAATTAGGGATGACTGAAGTTTCAGGGTTGATCCCATCCTGAAAATGTTAGGCAGGCTGTCCATGGATGATGCTTGGAGGAATACTAGCTTCAAGGATAAACTTCAATGCCAACCTGATCTGATCTAAAATCTCCTGTTTTCCTCTGCCCGCCCTCCTTGTTTCTATTCTTTCACTTCATTAGCCTCTTCACTTACTGGAGAGCAGTCTTTAGCAGCACTATCCAAAAAAATGTAACACAAGCCACACATGCCTTGTTAAACTGACTAGCAGCCATATCTAAAAAGTAGAAACAAGTGACGTTAACTTTAATATGTTTTATTTAATATGTATAGCCCCAAACATCATTTTAATATGTAATCACTATTAAGTTGTTCATGAGATATTTCACATTGGTTCTCTAAGTCTTCAAGATCCAACACGTATTTTACACTCAGAGCACATCTCAGCTGGGACCAGGCACATTCCGAATGCTCCACCACACATTACGAGACAGCACAGGTCTAGAACAACTGCTAGGTGTCTGGTGTCAGCCTGCCTGGGTTTGATACCCAGCTTTACCCCCTGAAAGGTCATATATCCTTAGGCAATTTAATCTCTTCCCTCTCAGCTTCCTCTTTAGCAAAATGGAGTTAATAACTGTATCCATTTTTGTTAAGAGTTAAAAGAACAGTGCTTGGCACATACACACCCTTGATGGCTATTAAAGTGATTACTCTCCAAACACAGCACCCTTCTTCATTCTTACTCTCTGCATTTGCCTATTCTGTATCTGTCAACTAATTTAAGTATTCTCATTTGTCTCCACCTCTCCAAATTCACCTTCTTCAGGACTTGGGTTAATTATTTATGAAGTTTTACTGCATCTATCAATGATCTTTTCCTCTTTTGAAACCACAGCATTTGATTATATTTTCCTTTCAGAATTATAAATTGCGTTGGGTCATTTGTTGCACTGTTAACTTGTCTGGTTGATCATAAATGTATACCATGTCAATACAGCTAATCATTTAAGCCTTGGAGGACAAGGAATATACATACTGTGTGTGCTCAAACTCTTACATACACATATATGCATCTTCAAGAACACTGTAGGTACTTAAATATTTATATCCATTTAGGATATCAAGTCTTTGAAAATAACCTTCTAAACCAAAGGTTTCCCCATATATCCCTATAAAAGGAGCAGGATTTAAATTAACATATTTAAATATAGTAAGCAAATCAGATGTTGATTCTAAATATTTTACATTTCCACAGAAATACAAAAACATTTTATCTTATATACAAAGACTTTATATTCCAAATCAAAACTATCTTTTGTAAATAAGTTTTCTATGTAAAACTATAAATATATATTGATAAATTTTGATAATTCTCTATTCCATTTTAGTCAGGAAAAATAATTAACAATCTTTAGCTTTAGTTTTGATTAAGAACACGAGAAACAGTATTTTTGTTCTAATTCAAATGGAAGAATTTGACTATGTAAAAAGACCCTCTAGAAATATTGTTGAATATAGTTGGCCTAATATGGATCAATGGATGTTTGTATTTGATAGATGCACACACACACACACACACAAACACACACAATGTATATTTCAACATTTCAAAACAACACTTGTATCATTACTTTAAAAAGATCTTGCATCAGTAAAGAAAACCCAATGCATTCATTCAATTGAGCATTTACTTTAAACCTGACTTTTTGGTAGGCTAGAAAAAATAATTAGAAAGAACACTGAGTTCCCAAATAAATACCATACCATTTTGAAGGCAAAAAGAACACTCACATCATTCTCAAAATGTGTCTGTATTCTATTATGCAAATATTCTTTTTGCCAACAGTGAATAAAACAGGTTATATTCAAAACAGCTAAGAAATGGCAAATATTGCCTATTGGAGACATCTAAAATTAGATCATGAGACTGCTTCCCTAGGTTTGTTACTTTAGTGCTATGACTCACCTGCCAGATGTTGCTCCTAAAGCAGTTATTTTACAACTATAGCACAGCAGGACAGCATCAGCTCTAAGCCAAATATTTCAAATGTCCATGTTTCAACTGGGCTTTCCCACCTCATTTCCAGTACTGCCTATTGAAAAAAAACGGCGCTTTCAAGTACATGAAATACGACTATTGAGCCAGTGTTTCAGAGCAGGGGAGCCCCAACTACTGAAGCCCTCGTGCTCTAGAGGCCAAGCTCCACAAGAGCTCCACTGCAATGAGAAGCCTGCGCACTGTACCTGGAGAGTAGCCTCTGCTCACCACAACTAGAGAAAAGCCTGCACAGCAAGAAGACCCACTGCAACCAAAGACAAATTGAAAAAATAAAAATAAACAGTAACAATAAAAAGAAGTTTGCCAGTTTAGATGTTAGTCATAATTACTATGTCATTACTACCTCATTTGCTAAAATTACCCTTCACTCATATTCTATGCCACACGTTGAATCATACTTGCTCTCTGTTTAAACAAAATTCCTAAGCTTATCTCCAATCAATTTATATGATGTAGAAAAAAATAAACATGAACAAAATGAAGTTATAAGTATTAGTAATAAAAAGCAACAACCTCCCCATTGACAAGTAATTTGACTTTTCTATCATTTTTTAATACATATCACCGAAGAGGACTATTTTGAACTGTCTAGAATAACTGGCAACATAAACTCTTGTTCTTATCCTTATCAGGTAAATGAATAAAACCAATGACTTTAAAACATAAAATGTAAATACAACTTCCTCTAGGGAGAATTTTTTCCAGAAGAGATTAGATTATACTAGTATTAAAAAAAAACCTGATATCATCAGTCATTTATAGTCATTGAAACCTTCAAACTATGGAGAAAACACTGTAATTCAAGCACCAAAAAATAATAGATGTCTTTTAAGGTATATTTCCAATGAATGAATTATTTTACCAACAAAAGCTTGAGTGAGAAATTCAACTTTTGCTTTTCACAGTTCTATTTAATTTAAAACATACATTATTCCAATTTGCTTCTGAACAGTCTGTCCTCATAAATTGAGTAACAGTTTCACATTTTAAAAGAACCTGAAGCTAAAAAGGAAAATGAATTCTAGAAGTGGGCAATTAATTTGACAGTATTTGCTTTCCTCAATATGAGTATGTCAAGATCGAAAACTAAATGGGAAACTAAAATCATTAAATGTTAAGAAAAAGAAAATTTAATCTCTATGGTCTAAGAAAAGATCTTACTAGCACTGAAGCAAATTCATTTCCATTCTTCTAAAACAGGAAAAAGAAAATTTACTTGTATCTATAAAGAGCACCAACCTCCAGAACCTATAACTTGTAAATCATTTGTAAGTTCAACAATTTTAGTTGGCTCTTCTTGACCAAGCCACAGAAAGCATCACATAGCAATACAAAGAAAGAAAAAAAAGACTAAAGAATAGAGAAGCTGCTTAATTTCCTATGCCTCAGAATTATTCATCTTTTTCTATTTCTAAAAAATTGGAAAATGGGAATATAAATTTTATATTAGCATATTCCTCTCAACACATAAAAATATGCAGCAGTCTAAAATGAGGAGGCCATCCCATTTTCCACAAACAGGAGTTTCTTTCAAAACACCATGATTGTATCAGACTAGGTCTGTAAGGCCCCTTCCAGTTCCAGATTTCTAAGGACTCCTGTTATCAAATAAGTGGCCTTCTTTATCACTCAAGGAGAATGTTTTGACAGTCAGTTCAAAAAGGACAGAACTGAAAATATCTTTAAGCAGAAACAGAGTGTATCCTCTTGCTCTAAAGGGCTTCCCTGGTGGCTCAGATGGTTAAAAAAAAAAAAAAATCTGCCTGCAATGCAGGAGACCCAGGTTTGAGCCTGGGGTTGAGAAGATCCCCTGGAGAACTGAATGGCTATGCACGCCAGTATTCTTGCCCAGAGAATTCCATGGAGAGAAGAGCAGTGCATAGACTTGTAAGGAGTTGAAGACAACTGAGCAACTAACACTTTCACTTTTCTTGCTCTAAATAAAGGTAAAAAAACACAAGTATGCTTCTTTTGCTCCAAACTTAAGAAATTTTTACACCCATCCTAATAAAAATGATAAAAAAAAACTGTAGACTTGAAGAAATTTAATATGCCCTATTCTTCTTTCTACTCATTTTATTTTTTAAAGGAAGTTACTAAGGGCAACAATATATTTTGTATATTAGATAGAACTTCTATATCTTTTATAGTTGTTTCCTACAACTTCATGTGTTATGAATTTATTATATCCAAAGCAGCAGAAAATAATAAAAGATCAGGGAATGTAGGAGAAGGGGACGACAGAGGATGAGATGGTTGGATGGCATCAATGACTCAATGGACATGGGTTTGGGTAGACTCCGGGAGTTGGTGATGGACAGGGAGGCCTGGCATGTGTGCATGGGATTGCAAAGAATTGGACACAACTCAGCGACTGAACTGAACAGGGAACATAAATGAGGGTGAAGGTATATAAATACTGCTCACCAAAGCTAATTTCTGCAAATTCTAAAGCCATTTCAGTATCTTCCTTACTTATTCAATTCTAATATGATTGGCCTTGTGAGAAAACTTTCCTTATAGTTAAGGTAAATTCTTCCAATACCAGCTTAATCTTGCTATTACTTGTTCCTTTAAAAAAAAAACACACACACACAAAAAGTCTGATAATAACATTAGTATTGCCTAAGAACCATTTTTCATTTATTGGAAGAACAAAAATCAAAGAAACTGATAACACAGGAAGATGACAAGTGTGGGTATAGATGAGCATTTCTGTTTACCACGGACAGGAATAAACCTGACCAATTTTTAGACTATGTGACTGTGCTCAACAACTAAAATGTGAATTTCTATTATCCAGCAATTCCAATCCCAGAAATTTACATATAGAAATATTATAATCTTAGGTAAAGCATGTATAAGGATGCTTACTGGAACATTTTCTTGTAGCAAAAATATTGGAAATAATCTAAATGTTCACTGCTAGGAGAATGTTTAAAACCTGGTAGTCTTCACGGAAATAACTGTACAGACATTAGAGAAAAAAAAATGCTACAGTTATATACACAGGTTGAAAAAGAAATTGACATTTTTTGACACTGGCACAACAGTTGACATTAAAAATTAACCAAAAAAGTTCCAGAATGTACATTTTACAAAAATGAGGCTGTAATATAAAATGTAAAATGGAGAAATAAAACATCCCAGCAGCATGTATGTTTACTGTCTAAGCAGAAAGTCTGGAAGATTCTTGCTAGGGCACCACTTTATAATGACAGAATTTTCTGTAGTGATGGTGGTGTTCAGTATCTGTGCTGTCCATTAGGTAGCCACTAGGTAGGTACATGTGGCCATTGAAATGTAATTAGTATGACTGAAAAACTGGACTGTTATTTTTACTTAATTTCTATTAATTTATACTTTAACAGCCACATGTAGTTAGTGGCTACTATACTAAAAAGCTTAAGACTAAAGTTTTACATCTGGAAGGGGGGATATGAGTAGCTAGAAGATAGATTTTATGTCTGATTTTATACACTTAAAAAAAGAGAGGCGATGTAATAAGTGATTATCTCTCTTGACCTGAGTCTCTCTTCTGAAGAATTTATATGTGAGGCTTAGGCTCACATGATACAAAGAACAATGATTCGTGTTCAAAGAACTGTTTTTGGTCACTTTTTCAAAGGAGCAATATGGTATGGCAGACTCCTAAGAATTTCAAGAATTCCTTCTCATGAGGAAAGTTCATTTAGGGTCTCGATAGTCCCAAATGATATTAACACAGTAGTCATACAAAAACACTTGCTGTCGTACAGATCCAGAACTGTCACTGTGTAGACCATTAAATATCATCTGAAGAATACAAATCTAAGGAAAAGATTACCTCCCTTTTTGACAGACACTGGAATGATGCTAAAGCTGAAACTCCAGTACTTTGGCCACCTCATGCAAAGACGTGACTCACTGGAAAAGACTCTGATGCTGGGAGGGATTGGGGGCAGGAGGAGAAGGGGACGACAGAGGATGTGATGGCTGGATAGCATCACTGACTTGAAGGACGTGAGTCTGAGGGAACTCCGGGAGTTGGTGATGGACAGGGAGGCCTAGCGTGCTGCGATTCATGGGGTTGCAAAGAGTCAGACACGACTGAGCGACTGAACTGAACTGAACAAAGGCCACCCAACTGGTCTTTCTATTTCCACTTTCACCCATCATTCCCATTCATTCTCTTCTTTGCTAACAAACAAATGTCTCTCAAATACTGACCCGGGTGTCCTATTTTTCAGTTCAACTTCCTTGCACAGGTTGCCACTGCCATGTTTCTCAAGTTTCAGATTCTATCATCACTGCTCCTGCCTTAGCCCTGTCTTTACTTCTGAAGACCCTGATCTAGAGTTGTATGAATATCTCCCAAATGTTCCAAATTCATGTCCCAAATTCCAAACATGTCCCTAATTCATACCTACCTCTAACTCTGAACTACAAAACCTACCCTTTTCAGAGTCACCAAATCCATCTCTCTGCAAATTAAATCTTGAAATGCTATACTTTTGCCTTACATCAGTGGTTACCCTCTGCCTACAGCAGAGATGCCCATGGAACTGCAAATGGATTACAGATGAGCCAAGACATTGATCCTCTCGGCTATCAGGATAGCTTGGTAGGGCCCGGGGCTACTGGAACTTCTAGCAGGTCACTTCTCACCATGAACAGCTTTGGTTTGCATTTTATGACCTATTTCTTTATTATCATACTAATTTATATATTTTACTGTTAACACACAATATAAATGCTATCATAACCATTTTTAAGTGCACAGCAGTGTTTACTGACATTATTGTTAAGCAGAGCTTCAGAACTTTTCCATCTTGCGAATTTGAGACTGTAATACTCATTAAACAAGACTCCTTTTCTCCCTCTCCCTAGCTCCTAGTAACTACCATTCTACCTCCTGTTTCCATGACTAACTGCTTTAGATAACTCATATAAATGGCATCAGGCATTTATTTTTTTCTGAGTGGCTACACACAGCATAATGTTCTCAAGGTCATTCAGGTTGTATGATTTCCTTCTTTTTAACGGCCAAATAATATTCCATTTTATACATACATACATACATATATATCCCACTCCACTCAACCATCGATGGGACATTTCAGTTGCTCCCACTCCTTGGCTTTTATGAACTATAACTCTATGATGATGGGTGTGCAAGTATCTCTTCTAGATACTATTTTCAGTTCTTTTGGATATACACCCCTAAGTGAGATTGCTCAATCGTACAGTAATTCTATTTTTTTATTTTTAAATACGGTTTTCCATAACAGTTGCACAATTTTACAATCCTAGCAACAGTGTACAGAGTTCCAGTTTCTCCATATCCTTGCCAACACTTGTTATTCTGAGTTTTTAAATAGAAGCCAAGATACTGAGTGTGAGGTAATGCCTTATTGCAGTTTTTATTTGCATTTCTCATGATTCGCGATACTGAGTATCTTTCATATGCTTACTGGTCATTTCTATAACATCTTTGGTAAAAAATCTATTCAAGTCTTTGCTCAGCTTTTAGTTGTTGTATTTTGCTGTTACTAGGCTGTAGAAATTAGGTATTGTGAATATAGATCCTTTATCATATATATGATTTGCAAATTTTTCTCCCATTCTGTAGGCTGCATTTTCACTTTGTTGACTGCATCTTTCAATTCACAAGTCTTAATGTCTGATACAGCCTTTTACCTATTTTTGCTTTTTTGCCTGTATTTTTGGTGTTATAACCAAAAATCCACTGCCAAATCCAATGTCATGAATTTTCCCCTGATGCTTTCCTCTATGAATTTTATAGTGTTAAGCCTTATATTTAGGTCTTTAATCTATTTTTTGTTAATTTTTGAATGTGGTATAAGATAAGGGTCCAACTTCATTCTTTTGTATTTGGATATGCAGTTTTCCCAACACCATTTGTTGAATAGACTGTCCTTTCCCCCCTGAGTGATCTTGACACCCTTGTCAAAAATTACTTGATCATATATGCAAGGGTTTATTTCTGAGCTCTCTTTAATCCATTATTCCATTACTCTGTCTTTATGCCAGTACCACATTTTTGATTGCTATAGCTTTGTATACATTTTGAAAATAAAAAGTAAAGTTCTCCAACTTCTTCCTCCTTCTTCAAAATTGTTTTCACTATTCAGGGCCTAGGTCTCATTTTTTATGCATGTTATAATGAAAAAGAAAAAACAACAGCTCCACAGAATGTCTTCACGCTTTCTGATTATATACACCCCAAAAGAATTTTTCAATAATATGTACCTCCTGGACTAAAATATAATTTCTGATATACTAAACATGGATATTTTAATACAGTATTTATATAATCCTTTTAAATTTATTCAGTGGATTCTAGATACTTTTGGGAAATATTACCCACAAATACCCATTTAAAAACTATGATTAGTGTCTCTAAGAATAATTTTATAAGTTCTTTTTCTCACTGAATTCTTATCTCCATTCTATTTCCTCCACAGGATGCTATTTTAATGTAATACAGATATATATCATCAGTCTGAAAGTTTCTCTGCAAAAAGAGTTAAGAATTGACAAAAAAACTCTCTTGGGATCTAAGGTTCTAAATATTAAGCTATCTTACTTGTTTTATTACAATTATTATTAGAAGCAGGTAACTGAAAAAAACATACATTATCACAAACTTTGAAGAATTATTATTAAACATAAATAGCAAATATTATTTGGAAATCTCTTATTGAGATGGATGGGGGTAGAGTTTACAGAGACTTAAACACAAATTTCTGCTTAAATGCTTTGGAAGCAACTTGCTATAATAATATTTAAATGTGTGAGAAGTAAGTCTTTGTGTAGTAAACCAGAAGGTAGCATGGAAAAGTAGGTATTTACACAGGTGCATCTGGAAACTAATCTATTTAAAACTACCTGTTCCCAAGTAACCCTGAGCAAATTTCCTTGTAATTCCTAAGTATTCTTATTTCCTTTCTACTGCATAAAATCTAAATTCCTCTGCCAATCTCTCTTTACCCTACCATATCCCACTTTTCCAACAGAATTTACTATCTGCATCTTTCTAAACCCCATACTGTTTCACATCCCTTGCCTGGCCATTTTCTCTCCACCTGAACCTCTGTGAAACTATTAAGACATAGTGAAAACAGTTCCTTCATCAGAGTCCACTATATAGCATGAGCCAACATTCCTTCATTCTCCAACTATCATATGCCAAATTATAGCACAGCACCTCTAACATTTCTTTTACATATTTATCTCCTTTATTGGCTCAAAGGTCCTTGAGAGGGACCTATTTTATTTACATTTAGGACTACTTTGTATGTAGTAGATGCTCAATAAGTGCCAGCTGAATAAAGGAATTAACTAGTCATGTGTCAGTTTTGTCATCGACAGAAATTTATCTCCTAAGACCCTCTTTCAACCTTAAACAGCTACTGAAGTGCAGTAACTAAAAATTTTCTGAAATTCTTATAAATAGTCTACTTTCAGATTACTTTTCTCTCCCTACTATGATCACAAACAAATGAAAGCATTTCACTCAGTATTAAAAAATGGGTACTTTATACCATTTATAATATTCCAAATTGACTCCATGACTTTAGGTTATTCTAAAAAGCATACTTTTCTTAGTGACTGGACAAAAACAAACTTTAATTGATGACTCCAAGGTAATTTCCTTACGCTTTATCTTCTTCTTTTTGATAAAAGAGCAAGAAGGAAAGCTGCTCTACCTCATTAGAATGTTAACAGAAAATTAACTTACTATTAGGTAAATTAATGTGCTATGCTGTGCTTAGTTGCTCAGTTGTGCCCAGCTCTTTGCGACCCCATGGACTGCAGCTTGCCAGGCCCCTCTGTCCATGAGGATGCTCCAGGCCAGAATACTGGAGTGGCTTGCCATGTTCTTCTCCAGAGGATCTTCCCAACCCAGGGATCAAACCCAGGTCTCCCACATTGCAGGCAGATTCTTCACCAACTGAGCCACCAGGGAAGCCCAGGTAAATTAACATATCCACAATATTATAATATGTAAATTACCTCCAAATAGTCTGATTCTCCCTATCTGTACATGTATTTCTTTCTTTCTCTCCCTTTTTTTTTTTGCCTAAAAAAATGAAAATGAAAGTCACTCAGTTGTGTCCGACTCTTTGTGACCCCATGGATTGTAGACCACCAGGTTCCTCTGTCCATGGAATTCACCTAGAATACTGGACTGGGTGGCTGTTCCCTTCTCCAGGGAATCCTCCCAACCCAGGAATCGAATTCAGCAATTATAAATATCAGAAAACTCTGGTATAGAAATCCAATCTCCCTAGAAATTGTGTCACTGTAGGCCAGGTGGGGACTAAACTATTACCCATCTCCAAAATTTCAAAATATGAGAGCAAATTTTATGTCTAAAACAGCATCTGATTGAGTAGAACCAGTTATTAATCCCTTGCAATGAGGGAGACCTGGGTTTGATCCTTGGATTGGGAAGATCCCCCGGAGGAGGGCATGGCAACCCACTGTAGTATTCTTGCCTGGAGAATTCCATGGACAGAGGAGCCTGGCAGGCTACAGTCCATGGGGTCGCAAAGAGTCGGACATGACTCAGCAACTAAGCAGAGCACAATTATTAACACTTATTAGTATTAATTAATGTAAAGACTGGAAAATAGGGTTCAAGATCTCTTTTAAAGCAATAGTTGATGATACAAAGTAACATAAAGTCATACTGTTACTTATTCTCTGACAATTCAAACACAGAGGTGTAGTTTTGAGTTCAAGTTCCCAGTACTAGGTCTCACTTTGTGAACAGCAGCCATCCATATTAAAAAAAGAAACAAAACCATTAAACCAACAGACAAGTCTTCAAAGTTATCAGCTGCCTAGGACAAATCATGACAAGTAATTGAGTTTTCTTTTTTTTTTTGGAGGGGGGCTGTTTACATATCCTCCAGAGATGAGAAATTAAGCTATATAAGCTTGAAGCTTCCCTGGTAGTCCAGTGGTTAAGAACCCACCTTGTAAAGCAAGAAACTTAAGTTCTATCTCTGATTGGGGAACTAAGATCCCACATGCAGCAGAGCAATCGAGCCCATGTGACCCAACCACTAAGCCTGAGTGTCACATCTAGAGAATCCGTGCTTTGCAACGAAAGATCCTTCATGATGCAAAGAGGATCCGTCATGCAGCAACTAACGAAATCAAAGAAATATTTTTTAAAAAGATACATTCTAAAAGCAAAACTATATAAGCTAAATAAAATGATCTCATGATTTCTATATCCCAATAAAGTAATCATTTACAACAATAACAAAGTGAAGAAAAGTAAAACCAAATACCACCATAACTTCGTTTTTACAATGCAAATTTTCACCCTCACAAAAATTAAGGTTCAGATTTTCTTAATGATGAACTCTTTTACAAAACAAAGCCTGATGTTTTGTAAAAGATGGGCAGAGTGATTACTGAGATCTGTAAACCAGTCATTCCAAGAATTCCAAGTAAACTATTTACAACAGGACAAACTATTTTTCAGACTTTCATTTCTAAATTAAAGCACCATTTTAACTGTAAAATACAGATCTGGCAAAGGGTTTCACTGATTAAGAGGTTCTTTCTCCACTTATTTTCCACTTGAATTGCTAGTAGCCACAATAATACCAACATACATATACCAAAGAATTTTATTCAAAAGGGTAATAAATCATATTTGAAAACTCACAGGGATATTATAAATTAATCTGATGTCTGGGGCATGATTATATTCCCAAACGCCTGGATCAAATTCATAGCCTATATCTCCTCTTCACTGTGTGACCCTGCACAAGTATTCAATCTGTAGCTGCCTAAATTTCAACAGTCATAACTGTGCCATACAACATGGTAGCCACCAGCCGTATCTGACTATTTAAATTTAATTTAAATTAATTAAAATTAAAAATTCTATTCCTCAGCAGCAACTGCCACATTTCAACGGCTAGTTCTGGCAAGAAACGATCATACTGGACAATACAGACTTGGTGATGAAAATAAACAAGATGAAATGACTGCAAGTAACAAATGAGAAAAAAGGGAATAGTGACAGCTGTTTTAGATTACGTACTCCAAAAAGGTCTCTCTGGGATGCACTGAGCATGCAAGTATCTGCAGAGAACATTCAAGGTGGGGACAAGAGCAAGGGCAATGGTCTTGGGTACAAACGAGCTTGGTGGGTTTCCCTGGAAACTTAGATGGTAAAGAATCCACCTGCAGTGAGGGAGACTTGGGTTCAATCCCTGGGTTGGGAAGATCCCTGGAGGAGGGCATGGCAACCCGCTGTAGTGGAGGTTCTCTTGCCTGGAGAATCCCATGGACAGAGGAGGCTGGCAGGCTACAGTCCATGGGGTCGCAAAGAGTCAGACACAACTACGTGATTAAGCATATCACAGCTTTAACAAAAAAAAAGTGTCTGAAGCATAAGAAATAGAGGGAGAAGAGTACGAGGTACAAAAAACAGCAGGAAGTGGGGCCTCAAGGTCCTTTAAGCCATGTGAGAACTTTGGATTTTATATTAAGTTTAACTGAAACCACAGACAGTTATAGAGAGAAGACTGTTAGGATTAAACTGTCTTTAAAAGTTCACTTTGACAGCTTTTGGAACTAACTACAAGAAACCATTAACAAGCCTACAAATTAACAAGTCTAGAGAGGGTATGGAGAAAAGGGAACCTTCTTACACTGTTACTGGGAATATAAGTTGGTTCAGTCACTACGGAAAACAGTATGGAGGTTCCTCAAAAAAAAAAAAAAAACTAAACTAAAAATAGACCCGACTTATGACCCACCAGCAATCCCACTCCTGAGCATACACCCAGACAAAACTGTAATTCAAAAAGCTACATGCACCCCTATGTTCACAGCAGCACTATTCGCAATAGCCAAGACATGAAAACAATCTAAATGTCTACAAGAGATGAATGGATAAGGAAAATGTGGTGTGTGTGTATATACACACACAATGGAATATTACTCAGCCATTACTAAGAATGAAATATGCCATTTGCAGCAACATGGATGGACCTAGAGATTATCATACTAAACAAATAAGTCAGAAAAAGACAAATACCATATATCACTTACACGTGAAATCTAAAATACAACACAAATGAACGTATCTACAAAAGAAAAACAGACTTAAGGACACAGAATAGACTTGTGGTTGCCACAAGGGAGGAGGTTAGGAGCGGGAAGGATTGGGAGATTGGGATTAGCAGACACAAACTATCATACACTAAGAAAAAAACCAAAACCAACCAGAGAAGCAGGAAAATCTGTTAAAAGACCAGTTCCATCGAGCACATGAGAGATCGGTGGCCTGGACAAGGGGAATGGCAATGGGATAGAGGAAATGTGTTCTTTCCTCTGCATCCTTTATCTGCAGTCCTATGTCCACCATCATTCACAACCTGACTCCTTGGAACAGGCAAATTTATTTTTTATCTCCTCTCCCGCCCTTCCCCTGAAACCGTCCTAAGGTCCTAGTCACCTCCATCCTCCCAAAGCCAATGAATGCTTTTCCATCCTCATCCTAGCTGATCTCTGCTGCATTCACAACTACTGACCACTCCTCCCTTTCATCAGATTCTCTCTCACTTCTGGGGCATTACTTTCATCTAGTTTTCCTCTCTTTCTGTTAAGTCTTCTTCCCATTCACTTCTATTTGACTTAAACTTCAGTGCTCCTCTATGGTTAAATCTTCAGTCCTGCATTCATTTCACTATATTCATATCCCTTGAGACGGACTGACACTTTTTACTGGTAACTCCCGAGTTAACATCTCAAGGCCAGGGATCCTTATTAAGTTTTAGACCTGTTAGACTGGACACTGCATACATTTAAAACTGGACAAACTAGAAGCATTAGATGTAAAAGATCCAAAACCAATCTCCTTCATTCCCTTTCATCAGAAACCCTCGCCCAAGTCAAAAGCCAAAGGCAACCTCACCTCCCTCTCACTCACCAGCTACAACCCCCAGCACCCGATCTTCACTAGGTCCTGCAGATTCTTTCTTAATATCTTCCTGATCTAGCCGCTGATCTCAAGTCCTGCTGAAGCTACTTTAGTCCACGCTTGCGTCATTTTTGCATGGGTTATTAAAATATCCTCATAACGAAGTTCCTTGCTTCCTATCTCTCCTCCATACTGCTGCCAACACACTTAACAAGTATGCAAGAACTTTGCTGATTCTATTAAGGACAAATTTTATCATATCATTCCTTTGCTTAATGTCTTCAGATGCATCTGACTCCTTTCACAAGGCTTCTCATGATCAAGCTCCTTATTACCTTTATGGCTCTTTTCCTCACACCGTCCTCTTCAGTCATTCAGCCTTTCTTAGCTAAATATCATGCCATTTCAGGCCTCCCTTCCTCTACAGGTGCTATTCCCTCTCCCCTATTCATCTAAGGACCACTTCAAAGGTAGACTTAAGTATCCCCACTTCAAAGACTGTATCTCCTAGTGCCATATGTATATATATGGTTCACACTGTATAGGAAGGGTTAACTTATTTGTCTCAGTAAACTATACTGCTCCTAGAGGACAGAGACCATCAGTCTCACTTGATTGGCAGCACTATCGACCGGCACAGAGCTAATATTCAGAAATAGCTGTGACTTGATACCTTTAAGTTTTAAAAACGGAAAGAAACTTATTTACTGGGCTTTTCATCACCATTCCAATATAGCACAAAGTAACAGCACTTTGGACATACGGCTTTGCAGTAAAATGGAAATACAAAAAACTGACACTCAATACATACCCCCTTTAAAAGGTAAAACGTAGGAAATTCTAAGGAATTCTGTGGCAGCTAATAAACAGACTTGGGGTTTTACACTACGTGGGCAAGTCACGCTGTTTGATGATAATAACAGGCAGAAGGCTTCTCATCTCATGAACTTTTCATGGCCAAGCTGCTGTGATTTTAACTCCTGATGTGGCTTCTCACTCCCTGACAGGTTATTTTCCTTTATTTGGGAGCCTCCAACTCACCACCTTAGGAGTCTCTCACTTGTCAATCACTTATTTTCTAAACCTGAATGGGAAGAAAGGGGATGGAAGAAGGCAGAGAGTGGGCGATGCCAGACACTTTCGGAAAGGGAAGCAGAAGGCCAGGAGGAGCGTGGGGGCTGAGGCGAAACCAGGCTAGCGCGCTGACAGCTGGCGAGGAGTGGGGAGGAGGATGCGATCACGGGGCAGGCGGTGTGGAACGGGGGGACCCCGGCCGGAGGCGGCGGGGGGAGAGACGGAGAAGAGACTCAGAAAAGTAGGAGTTGGGAGGCGGGGGAAGTGGGCTAGGCAGAGAGCAGAGCAAGCCAGACGCGGTGTTTGGCCAGAGGGCGGAGTGGCTTAGGCGAGAGGAAGACAACACCGACGCAGTCGGGGCAGGCGGACACGGCTTCAGGACGCACCGCAGCGGATCCGCGCGGAGAGGAAAGGGGAGGCGAGGAAGGAACTAGGAGCGCCGGGGCGGGCGGGAGACCCGAGCCCGCCGCGCAGGTCCCACGGGAGGAGGCGGGGAAGGGAGCGGCGAGGCGGGGGCACTTACTGGGGTCCCTCTTCACGGAGCCGCTGGGGGTCTCCTCCCGCAGATGAGGGAAGAGGAAGTCCCGCGCGGCGTGGAGGTCCTGGAAAGAGCAGAACTGGACAATGGAGCAGGCCATGGCTCCGGGAACCCCGCTCGGGCATTCACCTTACCTCACCACGCCCTGCCCCCGCCACCCCGCCGCTGCTCCAGCCGCCACCGCGGAACCGGGAGAGCTTCAGCCACGCAGGGGGCGGGGAAACCAAACCGGAAGCTGTCAGCGCCCTCGGATCCGCCGCCCGGAGTACTGCGCATGCGCGGGACAACCCAGGCGCCCTGGTGGGCGAAGGCCGAGTCACCTGACCGGCGCCGTCCGCGGGGTGTAACGTCGCGGTGGAGGCCGGGATGCGGCTTCAGTCCGGGTTCTGCATCCGCGCCGGGGATGAACCCTTTTATTCATTCTGGCTCTTAGCCAGAGGTGACCTCATTGAAAGTTATCCGCGCCGGCCTTTGAGCCATTTAACCAGTCTTCTTGATGGCCTGGTAGAGAAGAATACCTGTTAAGCTACTGCCAGGCCAGTGGGGAACGGTAGCATGCAAGTATCTGAGTTTGAAAAAATCAATTTCTCTTCTGGAAGTCAGCCCCGTCAAGCCTAGTTTTAAACGCCTCATATAAATTCTCGTCACACTATGCACGCCTAATACAGTACGTATTATACTGTATTGTACTCTATTATAGTTTTCCGAAATCCGTTTGCTTTTTCATTCGTTTCTCCGTCCATTCAACAAATACATTGCTCCTCTTCTGTGTCAGGCACGCAAGGCTTTCAGTATAAAGCAGAGACCAAAAGAGGTGAAATACTTGTTCCATGGAGCTTAAAATTCTCATGGATAGTAAGCTATTAATTACTCAACTATTTAACTGAAATTATCATGATGCTAGGGAGAAAAGAAGTAAGTTCATAGTGTAACAGGGAACCTCACCAAGTTGTTGTTTTGTTTTGTTGGGATGAAGGTGTTGCCAGTTTCAGGAACAGACTTCATTGTAAATTCCTGAAGGTTGGGATGTCATTTTGTGTCCTTTATATTCAGTGTCTCTTCCCAGGACTTGGCACATAGTGCTCAATAAATATTACCTGAAGAGATAAATGAAATGGAATGTGTACATAAGGTAAATAGAATAACGCACTTCTTTTACAAAGCACTTTATATTTTTTAAAGTATTTTTCCACACACTGTCAAGGTAGGTAGTCACAATGCCATCCTGAATGTGTCTTATCTCAATTTTTTAAATGAAGAAATATATGTGTGTGTATCTGAGAAGACCCTTTTGTTATTCAGTTGCTAAGTTGTATCAGACTCTGCAACCCCATGGACTACAGCTTGCCAAGCTTCCAGGTTTTTCACTGTCTCCTTGAGATTATTCAAGCTCAGGTCCATTGAGTTGTTAATGCTATCTAACCATCTCATCCTCTTGCCCCCTTCTCCTCCTGCCCTTTCCCAGCATCAAGATCTTTTCTAATGAGTCAGCTCTTTGCATCAGGTGGCCAAAGTATTGGAGCTTCAGCATCAGTCCTTCCAATGAATATTCAGGGATGATTTCTTTAGGATTGATTAGTTTTATCTCCTTGCCGTCCAAGACTCTCAGGAGTCTTCTCCAGCATCACAGTTGGAAAGCATCAATTTTTGGCACTCAGCCTTTATGGTCCAACTCTCATCTGTACGTGACTACTCAAAAAGAAGACCCTTTAAGCACATTTAAATGATTTTTCTAAAAAGTAAAAGCTGAAAAAGGTAACATTCCTTCTTGATCTCGTAAGGGGTCACATGGCACTTAGAACTGGATTATGTAAGCTATCAATAATATGTCATTTTGTCACAGGAAAATGGACCCCTTCCAGGGCCCAAGAATGGGCTGACACATGGAAGTGAGTTGTCTGAGGAAATACACATGTTGACAAAGTAAGAGACTTTATTGGGAAGGGGCACCCTGGTGGAGAGCTGCAGGGTCAGGAAACCCAGGAGAACTCTTCTGCCATGTGGTTCACAGTCTTGGGTTTTACGGTAATCTGGTTGGTTTCAGGTTGTCTCTGGCCAATCACTCTGACTCAGGGTCCTTCCCGGTGGTGGGCCTGTCACTCCACCAAGATGGATTCCAGCAAGCAGGTTTCTGGGAGGTTGGCAGGACATATGGACTGGAGTCTCTTCTCTCCTCTTGACGTTTCCTGAATTCTTCTGGTTAATGGTAGCTTGTTAGATCCTTATTCCTAGCCAGAACCTCCTTTTGTAAGGGTAACTCATGCAAGTGATTACTATGGTGCCAGGCCAGGGCAGGCAGTTTTAGTTGGTAGTTCCCGTAACAATTTGATGTAACCAGCTGTCTGTCTCAAAAAACATATAATGGTGCTTTAACTTTTAATTAGTGGAACAGTTCTCAGAGTTTTCTGAGATGCCCTTTTGAAAGTAAAATAATTTTCACAAAATAGAGTAGATAATTTTATCACATGAGGGGCCAGTTCTTAATGTCTAAAATGTATGGTTGGTTTAGATGTATTGAGGCTTCCCTCATAGCTCAGTTGGTAAAGAATCTGCCTGCAATGCAGGAGCCCCTGGTTCAATTCCTGGGTCAGGAAGAAATGGTGGAGAAGGGGTAGGCTACTCACTCCAGTATTCTTGGGCTTTCATTGTAGCTCGACTGCTAAAGAATCCGCCCACAATGCAGGAGACCTGGGTTTGATCCCTGGCTTGGGAAGATCCCCTGGAGAAGGGAAAGTCTACCAACTCCAGTATTCTGGCCTGGAGAATTCCATGGGTTGCAGAGTCAGACACGACTGAGTGACTTTCACTTTTACTTTAGATGTACTACAAAGTTCCTTCAACATCAAAGACCTACAATTCTAAAATCAAATCTTGCAGAAAAGGCAAACTTTCAGTGCTTCCTTCTTCCATCTGAAAAATAAAAAAAAAAATACAACACTTCTTCAGATCAGCCCTGATGATTAAATCCTAAAATATGACACCAAGACCAAACTAGAATAAAATTTAAATTTCTGTTCTTAGTTTCACAAGATGAGCAAAGAACACATGACACTTTTGGAAAGGATACAGTGTCATTCCTTGAAAACCCTTCAAGTTCCTATTCAGGTAAATGCATTTTGTAGAAATAACTGCCCTTGGCTGATTGAGCTGGTCTTTGTTCTGCCCTGAGGCGTTCACATATCTCTTGCCTGGCTGCTATTGAATGGCATTACTGCTTAGTGTCAATTGTGAAGTTCCTGACTTCCTTCCAAGTAGTACTGAAAAGACTCGTTCATGACTGCTTTTAAGGATGCTAGATCCCCTTCACAGAAATTACCTCATATTGGTGAATGGAGCTCTTCCACCCCAGGAAGTTGTAAAACTGCAGGGTGATTCCTCTGGAGTTCTGCTGCCATGGTTTCTGTGAAGTGTGGGAGGTTTGTGTTACGCTGTGAGGATCAGTGACCACACAGCCATGAGAAAGCACTTTGCAGAAAATGTGCAGGCTTTCTGGATCCCAGCCTAGACAGTGTCTTGTGTTCAGAAGCTAGGAAGAGACTGACCAAACAATCGCCAAGAGGGGAACAAATGCGAGCTCCCCTCAGGATCTGTTCCTGAGAGTTAGAGCACAGGTAACTGTTGCAAAGAGAGAGATGCTCATGGAGCTCCAGCACGGAGCACCAGACGCCACTCCTTCCCAATCTTTAACAGCAGCCAGAGACTGGAGGGGCTGAGAAACAGGGTGGGCAGCAAAGTGTGAAAGAGCGAGCAATGGACTTAGAGTCACGAGACTAGTTTCCATCTCAGCTAGGCCTGCTAGGTCACCTGGATTTTGGCAATTCATGTCACCTTGCTGGGCCTTAGTCTCTTGATTTACAGAATGAGAAGATTGGAGTCTGAAGTGCATCTGAGGGAAGTGTAAGTTTTGGTAAGAAACTGGGAAGGAAAAGATCTGGGCATTCAACTTGCTCAAAAGGAGGGGTCTTTGTGGGCACCCCAGTGAGGGGTCTAAGGAAGGCAGAAGTGAATGAGAGAGCACTGAGCATCTATAAGTAAAAGAAAGAGGCTATATATATTTATATTTAAATTTGTGGCTGCACCTCACACCCTTAGTTCCCCAACCAGGGATTAAAACCATGCCCCCTGCAGTGGAAGCATGGAGTCCTAACCACTGGACCACCAGGGAAATCCCTTTTAAAAATTAAAAAAATGTTGGTGACACAGCTTGTGGGATCATAGTTCCTTGACCAAGGACTGAACCCACATCTTCAGCAGTGAAAGTGCAGAGTCCTAACCACTGGACCAACAAGGAATTCCCAAGTTTATTTTATTTTGCTATGCCATGTGGCATGCAGGGTCCCCCAACCAGGGATCTTATCCATGCTCCCTGAAGTGGAAGCTCAGAGTCTTAACCACTGGACTGCCAGGGAAGTCCCTTAAAGGGGATATCTTGAAGCACTGAAGGCTTACCTCATAGCTGTGCTGAGGGTTATCCCTGAATTGAACTTCAAATTCTGTGAGCAGAAGCGGAGGCTATATACAACTCATATTTATTCAATAAACATCCATGAAAGAAAACATCTATCTTATTCCACTAAAGATGCTCCTGTGAGCACAGTGGGGTGATAAGAACAAGCTCTCCAGAGATTCACTGCCTAAGCAGGAAAACAGACAAGCACAGAGTGTAATGAGTACCATGGGTGACTTTGGGTAGTCCTAAAGGGCCTTGGGAGAAATAAGGGGGAGATTCATTTTGATTGCTAGGTTGTCTTATGGAAAAGGAGTAGTGGGGAAGAAATATGAAAGGCGATAATCAGATTGGATCTGGATTATAGAGAACTGCAAAGTCCAAATAGAATCTGAGCTTTATTCTGTATGCAAGGTATAGCCAATTGAAGATACTATTTTCAAGAGATATGTCATGATAGACAACAGTATATATGATGCATGACTAACAGCAGAGAAACACCTCAAGGTAACAGCACATGATTCTGTCTTTTAAAGGTTTCAACTTTATTTAAGTAGTTGACTGTGCCAGGTCTTAGTTGTGGCACGTGGAATCTTCGATTTCTGTCGTGGCATGTGGGATCTAGTTCCCTGACCAGGGATTGAACCTGGGCCCCCTGCATTGGGAGCACAGAGTCTTAGCCACTGGACCAACAGGGAAGTAAGTCCCAGCATAACATTATTCTATAATAAGTGAGAAGTAATGGCAATGGAAAGGTGGTGCAGCCTTGGAGCTGGATTTTTGGTATGTGATTAGATACCAGTGGATAGTGGTATCTATCCATTACAAATTATTATTAGATACAAATGGATAGTGAGGAGCGAAGATGAGACCCAAGAAGGCAATGGCAATGTCATGTTAGCAATCAAAAGAAGGCAAAAGAGGAATGCATTTGAGTGCTAACATGAATAGGATGAATTTAGTCTTGGATTCCATAAATTCAAAGTGTCTGTGGAAGATCTAGGTTAAAAAAAAAACATGTTTTTATAAACAGAAATGTGGGATTGGAGAGGTCATTCACACAACATCATATTGAAGGGTGGGAGTGAAAGTGTCTCTGGACTTCACATGGGATATGAGAAGGATTGGGTCCTGGAAAGAAAATGAGAGCATTACTTTTTAGGAGTGCCTGGAGGAAGAAGCTCTCAAAAAGGAGATTGAAAAGAAGCAGTTAAAGAAATTGACCAGGCATAATAGAACCATGTCAGAGAGGCCAAGGGAGGGAAAAGAAAATTTTATGAACAATTGAATCTACTGTGTGGAATTGAATGAAGAATTTAAGGGCGGTGAATGTTGAGACAAAGTGATGGCATTTAGTAGGTAGGAAGTCACAAGTAATCAGCTTATGGATCAACCATACTCTATCCTTGGAAGAAAATTTATAACCTCTCTTCAAAATTAGGTTATTTTTCCAGCAGCCACAGAGGCTGGCTATGGCAGTCTTAAATTCTGGTTAAAGGGAAAATTGGAAGAGGAAATGGAAACCCACTCCAGTATGCTTGCCTGGAGAATCCCATGGACAGGGGAGCCTGGCAGGCTACAGTCCATGGGGTTGCAAAGAGTCAAACACGACTTAGCAACAACATAAAGGGAAAATGTTTTATTGAGGGAAAGAGAAGTGTTTTTGTTTGTTTTGCTGACATTTATCAATTATGAAAAAAACACTTTTGTTTTTTTGAATATAAAATATGTGTTTTCAATATTTTCCAATTTTTATATGAGGACAAAATCTACTTAAATAGCATAAGAAAGAAAAATTTAAAATAGCTAAAAAATTTGAGTGCTATAGTGATTTTAAGTCTCCATAGTTTGAGTATGTATGTTATTGATAACATTTTTGAGATATAATTGATATATAATGTTGTATTAGTTTCAGGTGTGAAACATAATGATTCTATATATATTGTGAAATGATCATCTCAATAAGTAGTTAACCTGCATCACCATACACAATTACAAATTTTTTTCTTGCACTGGGAACGTCTAAGCTCTACTATCAGCAACTTAGAAATATTGTTACACTGTCATTAAATCACCATGCTGCACATTACATCCCCTTGATGTACATTGCATCAATACTGTACAATACATACCCTTGATTTATTTATTTTATGAATGGAGTTTTATCTTTTGACTCCCTTCATGCTTTTTGCCCATGCCCCACTCCTGCCTCTGGCAACCACCACTCTTTTCTCTAAAAGCTCATTTTTGGTTTTATTTATTGTTTAATTCTACATGTAAGCTTCCTTCTTCTTCACCTTACTGCATTTAAGACATGTTAGGTAAGGAGGTCACAATATTTAAAACAGTGAGATGACACATGGAAGAGATTACTAGCTGCCTATTTTCCATACCCCCTTTTTCTTAACAAGAGAACCCCTATATTACTGGGCAAGCTATGTGTTCAGATTTAAAAACAAATCACATTCCTCAGTCTTTCTGGGGCGCAGATGGTAAAGAATCTGCCTGTAATGCAGGAGACCTAGGTTCAATCCCTGAGTCGAGAAGATCCCCTGGAGAAGGGAATGGCAATCCACTCCACTATTCTTGCCTAGGAAATCCCATGGACAGAAGAGCCTGATGGGCTATGGTCTGTGGGATCCCACATGGTTGGACATGACTGAGAGACTAATGCTTTTACTTTCACGGACTGGGTGGATCCAAATGACTAAGTGCTGGCCAATGAGATGGAGCATAAATTGTTGGAATTGTTGGGAGGGATTTCCAGAAATTTCCTTAAAGAGGAACAGGCAGCTAAGGACAACTCTCTGGTCTTTCTTTCCCCTTTTCTGTTTCTTTCATGGAATTTGACGTTATGGCTGTAGTTGCAGCATCCATTTTAGACCATGAGGTGATTTAAACTATGGCGGAGCAGGGAGGCAAGGCTCCAGGCTACTTTGCTTCCCGGAGCTGCCATCTAAACTTGGACTACCACATGGGGACTTCTTTTACAGAAGAAAATAAATCTTTCCATGTTTTAGTTACTGTTATTTTAGGTTTTCTGTTACTGTAGCTGCACCTAATCCCAACACAGCATGACCTAAGTAACAAAAAGGAACTTTTTCAAGGAGGAAGCTTGGTCTCTTCCATCTGTGTTGTTGAAATAAAAGCATTTTTATTTCTCTGATTTTTTTCCTTAGCACTGTTTAGAACAGATTAAACTAGTTACCAGAATATGTTTAATTATTTAAATATGTTGGTTTCATTTGTACATAAAAATATGCTCCAAATGACTAAATATTTTGTGTTACTTTTGGCACAACTGATCCTTAAAAGGTTCTGTGAAATAAAGGAATATTCCTAGTGTTGTTGAGTACCTGAGTGGTAAGTTTCAACCATCAATTTTCATAACGGAAAATCAAGGGCAATTTAGGAGGAGGAGGAACTGGTGGAAGGAGTTGTATTTAAATCTGAGACCCTAAATCCCAAAAGCCATTACCTTGGGGTTTGTGAGCTAAGATAACTGAGGCACATTTTTTTTTTTCTGGCTGCACCATGCAGCTTTCAGGATCTTAGTTCCCCTAGAGGGATTGAACCCATGCCCCTTGCAGTGGAATTATGGAGTCCTAACCACTGAACTGCCAGGAAACTCCCTGACATCTTTCTT
Organism: Nanger dama; assembly: GCA_917880005.1. Taxonomy (NCBI): domain Eukaryota; kingdom Metazoa; phylum Chordata; class Mammalia; order Artiodactyla; family Bovidae; genus Nanger; species Nanger dama. The sequence goes on along the minus strand of CAKJTW010000047.1, from coordinate 408,518 downwards.
GACTTCACTGCAGCGTTCTTACTCCGGACCACACTTTCCTAAAGCTTTCCCAAACCCTAGCTTCAGTGAAGCTGCATCCTCCTGGCCCCTTTCTTCCCCTTTAATCATTTTATGTCTGGATATTTTATTAGCTTATTGCCATCTTTCTCCCCTCTTCTAGTCCTTTCTTCAAAGTCACCCTTATTCTAGACTCCTTTATTTTTGTTAATGGTATTATTCTTCTGTTGATGGGTTACTTAATAACAGAAAGGCTAAAAATATGATTTATCTCCCTTGTTAAGACTCCATTGGTTTAACTTCCAAAGGCCTCCCAGATTGATCCCCTCTCTACAGTCCTCATTACTATCTTCTTAATCTAGATCTACATAACCACTTTCCTGAGTTCTTTTTATAGCCCCCAGTTCTTCTTGCTTCTGATTCTGATGTCTTCACACTTTAATCATCCTGCACATTGCTGTCAGACTTGTCCTCCTGAGGCATAGGTCTAATCATGAAAAAGTAGAAGTTAAGTGAAAGTTTTAGTTGCTCAGTTGTGTCCAACTCTTTGCAATCCCATGGACTGTAGCCAGCCAGGCTCCTCTGTCCATGGAAATCTCCAGGCAAGTGTGATGGAGTAGGTAGCCATTCTCTTCTTCAGGGGATCTTTCCAGCCCAGGTATCAAACATGGTCTCCTGTATGGGAGGCAGATTTTTGCTGTCTGAGCCATCCGAGAAGCCCCATCTCTAATCATGTTAGAAATCTTCCAGTAACACTTTAATATATTCTTTTAATTTGTTCATTTATTTTCTGGGTGCCCGTTAGGTCCTAGGAATGGCTAGAGACCCTATGAACATAAATATAAGTAAGACCCTCTACTGGTAGAATTGATAGGTTACCAAGACAAAAACAGGCAAAAATATTACAAGGGCACAGAGCGGGGGCAAATACCACAGCCTTGGGATTCAGAAGAGGCTCTTTGGAGGTAATGTTTAAGCTTTGTCTTGAAAGTGGAATAGATTTTAGCTGGTTAATGATGGTAGAGGGGAGATCGGAGAAAGTAGCCCAGGCAAACGCAAAACACAAAAGGCTTTGGCGTAGTGATGATTTGTGTGTGCAGACAAACAAGCAGCTGTTTCTGGTATGTGAATTGTGACATCATGGTCAGGGGTGAGTCCAGAGCGGTAGCCTGAGTAATTTTAAACTTTCCAGAAATTAAGGACTAGTCAATATTTCTTCATTTGCCTAAAAGTGAGAAAAACCTCCTTTTGGTCTTTACTGATACTACTTTTCACATCTTGCTTTCACTCTAAGGGCTGTGGAGGGAAGGTTTTATAGGTTGGGAGTCATACATGTTCATCTGGCCCAGCTCCACATGGCATGCTTGGTGATCTCCACTAGAGTCTAGATTCATGTTGAATGTTGGCTTTCTATTCATCATTGGTAAAACTTTCACAGGTTTTAAGATTCCAGAACTGCGGAACTTTCCCTTATATGTTCAATGAAGAATTCCCTTCTCTCAAGCCTTTTGTGTCCCTTACATTGAATGGCACAGGCAGTCGACTATTTTCACTCTTCTTGACGCAGTTTCTTGCCAGTAGATGTAATCATTGTTAATAGTCTCGCCTCAGTTTCTTTCCAGTAGATGTAATCATTGTTATAGTCTCGCCAGAAGTCACTGATTTGATTTATATTTGATACTATTGAATATATATATTTTTTTTCCCTAGGCTTCCCCAGTGGCTCAGATGTTTAGGAATCTGCCTGCAATGCAGGAGACCTGGGTTCGATCCTTGGATTGGAAAGATCCCCTGGAAAAGGAAATGGCAACCCGCTTGAGTATTCTTGCCTGGAGAATTCCATGGACAGAGGAGGCTGGCGGGCTATAGTCCATGGGGTCACAAAGAGTCGAATATGACTGAGCGACTAAAACGCACGCGCGCGCACACACACACACACACACACACACACACACACACACACACACGAGTCTTTTTCTAAATACAGTCCTTCCCTCTGTCCTGATTAGTCAGGTCCTTCATTTATGGTCAAACTCTGGTCTGGAAGGTCTGAAACATTTAGGACCATATAGACCTGTACAGAGCTATGCTGGAACATTCAAAAGGAGTTAAATCACTGAGCATCTGCTACGAGCCTCTTCTCTCCTAGTACATCTTGGAAGCCTTCAAAACTCAGCTCAAATTTCACCTCCTTAGTGAAGAATTTGTCTTCACAGGCAAAATTAATCCCTTTGGAACCCCATGGCTTATTTGTCTATGTATTTACAGTAAATCCCCTACATAGGAACAAGCTCCAAGAGTGCATTCGTAAGTCCAGTTTGTTCATAAATCCTAGGTGTGCAACTAACACACAATTGACACTATAGTACTGTAATAGGTTTATAATAATTTTCACACAAGTAATACATAAAAACAACATTTTAAAACAGTACAGTACCTTGAAAAGTACAGCAGTACAGTAAAACAGCTGGCATACAGAGGCTGGCACTGAGTGAACAAGCAAGAAGAGTTCTGACTGGAGGAGGTAGAGGAGGTGGGAGATGGTAGAGCTGAAGGATCATCCGCAATAGGAGATGGAGAACAAGCTGCAAATTCACTCACACCTGATGCTAATGGAATGCATGTTCATTGAAAGTTTGAAACTTGAAGGTTTGTATGTAGGGAACTTGTGTGCGTATCTGACTGTGATCCCATTGACTGGGGCCAGCCAGGCTCCTCTGTTACGGGATTTTGCAGACAAGAATACTGGGGTGGGTTGCCATTTCCTCCTCCAGAGGATCTTTGATTGGACTGGAGTCTCAGGTGTCTCCTGCATTGACTGGTGGATTCTTTACCACTGAGCCATCTGGAAAGCCCCTGTGTCGTAAAATGTAGCACCTTGTAATATGGTTTATCTATTTGAATGTCTGTCTCCTCCACTGGTGGCTTCCCCAGTGGCTCAGATGGTAAAGAATCTGCCTGCAATGCAGGAGACCTGGGTTCAATCCCTGAGTCAGGAAGATCTCTGGAGAAGGAAATGACATCCACTGCAGTACTCTTGCCTGGAGAATTCCGTGGACAGAGGAGCCTGCCAGGCTATATAGTCCATAGTGTCGCAGAGTCTGAGCAATTGACACACACTCTTCCACTAGATGGTGATGTTCTCAAGGGCAGGAATTTCAACCCTCTTACTTTTGTACATTCATTCATTCAGTACCTTGTAAAAATACCTGCTAGGTACCCAAAATACCACGAACATGCACGTGACTCATACCTAATACACAATAGCAACACATATCTGTACTAATAGATAATGAATTTCAGTGACATGCACAGATAAACAGGCAACTGTAACTCCTTTTTGAAAGTGCAATGTTGAGAACAGTACAGGGGAGACCATAAAAAGGGTACTCCACTTTGGGAATCAGGGAGGGCTCCTGGACAAATACCATTTAGTCTGAGACCAGAAGGATTGAGTCAGTGTTGTTTCAGATACAAACTGGAGCAAGGACAGAATAAGAGTAGGGTGGCAAAGCATTTTTAGACACAGGAAACAACTCAGTACCCTGGAGATGGGAGGACATAGTGTATTTAGAGAATTGAATCTCTTAATCTGTCTAGAGCTGAAAGAAAAGTGTTGAGGTTAGGTTGGAGAGGTAAGGAGGGGCAAAATCTTAAAAAGGACTCATGGTTCATTCCAATTTGTTTCTCACTCAGACTCAGAGACAATAGTTTATTCAAATTTGTTTTTTTCTCCAGTGTCTAGCAGATAAGTACTTGACCAAACAGGCAGCTTGCTAATAGATATTTGTGGAAGGGAGGTAAAAAGAAAAGAAAGAATGGTCCAATAGCCAGGGAGTGGAGATAAATGACATGAAATGCAGATCCTGCCTGCCCACAGGGCCGTTGAACAGATAGACATTGCTGTCTAAACAGGTAAATCAAAAGAGGTCCCATATGATTATATAGTGAAAGAAAGTGGTTCAGGCAAGCATGGTTCTCTCTGGAGAGATCGCTGTGCCAGGATGCTGTTGGGGGACTTATATCAAGAAGTTGAGACCTGACCTGCATCTGTTGGATGAGTGTAGTTTTTAACTAGGAAGAAAAGAAAAAAAGGACATTTTGAGTTTTGCTGCATGGAATGAGGACATGGAGGACAAGATGAAGGAGGAAGTGTAATCCTTCTAAACCTGTTTTGGTTCCTTTTCCTATCAACTTCTGTTTAATTAGGAGCTGTTTTCAGAAGTACACCAAGGTGTTTGCTGAAAGGCCCCAGAGCATGGACCAGGGGTCTCTGTCGAGGAAAGCCCATTTATAGGGTCAGAGCTCAGGAGACTCAAGTTCCAATAGTTTCTTGAATATACTTTTTAGTGGGGATACATGCTCTGAGGTGGAGTTAAAAAAAAAGATCCAGAGATACAAAATGTGCTCCGTGTTAATTGTTTGTTAAAGTAAAAATTATTTTTCAAACAGGATCATTTTCTGCTTTACAAACGCAACCAGTACCCTACAAATTTCAAACAGTGTTTAACCAAGAAAATTCTAGAACAGCAAAAGTCTGTGGGTACTTCCATAGATGCTGTGTAATAGCATTTGAGTTCTACCATCCTGGCTAAGTCTTCTATCAGAGGCTCTGGCATTTTTGCCCATCATCTTGTCAACATATTTTCCTGTTGCTGCTTGCATATCACTGTTGGGTATCTTTGAATTTTTATTTTTCCAATTTCATTGTGTGAAATTATTTTCTCAAAATTTACTGATTCACATTTTATGAAGTTAAAATGTATTTTCTCCTCATGTTTTTTTTTTTAATTTTAAATTTAAGAAAAATTTGGCTTTCTTTTAGTCTTTGCTGTTGTTTGTGTAAATCTCAAATTTAGAATAATCTCTAACTTTCCTTTTGAAGCTTTATTTTCCTTCTCTCTTAGAAAAACCTTTGAAAGTTGACTGGCACATTTCACATTATTTATAGACTATGGCTTATAACAGCTGGGTTCTCTGTAGAAGTTCAGTATTTACTTTAAGACAATATCCTGACTTATTATTACAGATTTATTATTCCTCTGTACATCCTTCTTTTAACTAGACTGGCCATACTCTTATATTTGCTTTATGATAGTTTTTTTTTGGTTTATTTTTTTGAATATAAATTTATTTATTTTAATTGGAGGGTAATAACTTTACAATATTGTATTGGTTTTTTCATACATCATGAATCCTCCACGGGTGTACACATGTTCTCCATCCTGAACCCCCCTCCCACCTCCCTCCCCATACCATCCCTCTGGGTCATCCCAGTGCACCAGCCCCGAGCATCCTGTATCTTGCATCAAACCTGGACTGGCGATTTGTTTCACATATGATATTATACATGTTTCAATGCCCTTCTCCCAAATCATTCCACCCTCACCCTCTCCCACAGAGTCTAAAAGACTGTTCTGTATATCTGTGTCTCTTTTGCTGTCTCGCATACAGGATTATCGTTACCATCTTTCTAAATTCCATATATATGCGTTAGTATACTGTATTGGTGTTTTTCTTTCTGGCTTACTTCATTCTGTATAATTGGCTCCAGTTTCATCCACCTCATTAGAACTAATTCAAATGTATTCTTTTTAAAGGCTGAGTAATACTCCATTGTGTATATGTACCACCGCTTTCTTATCCATTCATCTGCTGATGGACATCTAGGTTGCTTCCATGTCCTGGCTATTAGAAACAGTGCTGCAATGAACATTGGGGTACACGTGTCTCTTTCAATTCTGGTCTCCTCGGTGTGTGTGCCCAGCAGTGGGATTCCTGGGTCGTGTGGCAGTTCTATTTCCAGTTTTTAAAGGAATCTCCACCTTGTTCTCCATAGTGGCTGTACTAGTTTGCATTCCCACCAACAGTGTAAGAGGGTTCCCTTTTCTCCACATCCTCTCCAGCATTTATTGCTTGTAGACTTTTGGATCGCAGCCATTCTGACTGGTGTGAAATGGTACCTCATTATGGTTTTGATTTGCATTTCTCTGATAATGAGTGATGTTGAGCATCTTTTCATGTGTTTGTTGGCCATCTGTATGTCTTCTTTGGAGAAATGTCTATTTAGTTCTTTGGCCCATTTTTTGATTGGGTCATTTGTTTTTCTGGAATTGAGCTGCAGGAGTTGCTTGTATATTTTTGAGATTAATTCTTTGTCAGTTGCTTCATTTGCTATTATTTTCTCCCATTCAGAAGGCTGTCTTTTCACCTTGCTTATAGTTTCCTTTGTTGTGCAGAAGCTTTTAATTTTAATTAGGTTCCATTTGCTTATTTTTGCTTTTATTTCCAGTATTCTAAGAGGTGGGTCATACAGGATCCTGCTGTGATGTATGTCGGAAAGTGTTTTGCCTATGTTCTCCTCTAGGAGTTCTATAGTTTCTGGTCTTACATTTAGTTCTTTAATCCATTTTGAGTTTATTTTTGTGTATGGTGTTAGAAAGTGTTCTAGTTTCATTCTTTTACAAGTGATTGACCAGTTTTCCCAGCACCACTTGTTAAAGAGATTGTCTTTAATCCATTGTATATTCTTGCCTCTTTTGTCAAAGATAAGGTGTCCATAGGTGTGTGGATTTATCTCTGGGCTGTTTTGTTCAGTTGATCTATATTTCTGTTTTTGTGCCAGTAGCATACTGTCTTGATGACTGTGGCTTTGCAGTAGAGCTTGAAGTCAGGCAGGTTGATTCTTCCAGATCCATTCTTCTTTCTCAAGATTGCTTTGGCTATTCGAAGTTTTTTGTATTTCCATACAAGTGAAATTATCCATTCTAGCTCTGTGAAAAATACTGTTGATAGCTTGATAGGGATTGCATTGAATCTATAGATTGCTTTGGGTAGTATCCTCATTTTCACTATATTGATCCTTCCAATCCATGAACATGGTATATTTCTCCATCTACTAATGTCCTCTTTGATTTCTTTCACCAGTGTTTTATAGTTTTCTATATATAGGTCTTTTGTTTCTTTAGATAGATATATTCCTAAGTATTTTGTTCTTTTTGTTGCAATGGTGAATGGAATTGTTTCCTTAATTTCTCTTTCTACTTTCTCAGTACAGAAATGCAAGGGATTTCTGTGTGTTGATTTTATATCCTGCCACTTTACTGTATTCATTGATTAGCTCTAGTAATTTTCTGGTGGCGTCTTTAGGGTTTTCTATGTAGAGGATCATGTCATCTGCAAACAGAGTTTTACTTCTTCTTTTCCGATTTGGATTCCTTTTATTTCTTTTTCTGCTTTGATTGCTGTGGCCAAAACTTCCAAAACTATGTTGAATAGTAGTGATGAAAGTGGGCACCCTTGTCTTGTTCCTGAATTTAGGGGAAATGCTTTCCATTTTTCACCATTAAGGATAATGTTTGCTGTGGGTTTGTCATATATAGCTTTTATTATGTTGAAGTATGTTCCTTCTATTCCTGCTTTCTGGAGAGTTTTTATCATAAATGGATGTTGAATTTTGTCAAAGGCTTTCTCTGCATCTATTGAGATAATCAGTGAAGGCAATGGCAACCCACTCCAGTACTCTTGCCTGCAATATCCCATGGACAGAGGAGCCTGGTAGGCTGCAGTCCATGGGGTCACGAAGAGTCAGACACGACTGAGTGACTTCACTTTCACTTTTCACTTTCACGCATCGGAGAGGGAAATGGTAACCCACTCCAGTGTTCTTGCCTGGAGAATCCCAGGGACGGGGGAGCCTGGTGGGCTGCCATCTATGGGGTCGCACAGAGTTGGACATGACTGAAGCAACTTAGCAGCAGCAGCAGCAGCAGCAGCAGCATTGAGATAATCATATGGCTTTTATTTTTCAATTTGTTAATATGGTGTATTACACTGATTGATTTGCAGATATTGAAGAATCCTTGCATCCCTGGGATAAAACCCACTTGGTCATGATGTATGATCTTTTTAATGTGTTGTTGGATTCTGATTGCTAGAATTTTGTTAAGGATATTTGCATCTATGTTCATCAGTGATATTGGCCTGTAGTTTTTGGTTTTTGTGGCATCTTTGTCAGGTTTTGGTATTAGGGGTGATGGTGGCCTCATAGAATGAGTTCGGAAGTTTACCTTCCTCTGCAATTTTCTGGAAGAGTTTGAGTAGGATAGGTGTTAGCTCTTCTCTAAATTTTTGGTAGAATTCAGCTGTGAAGCCGTCTGGACCTGGGCTTTTGTTTGCTGGAAGATTTCTGATTACAGTTTCAATTTCTGTTCTTGTGATGGGTCTGTTAAGATTTTCTATTTCTTCCTGGCTCAGTTTTGGAGAGTTGTACTTTTCTAAGAATTTTTCCAAGTTGTCCATTTTATTGGCATATAGTTGCTGATAGTAGTCTCTTATGTTCCTTTGTATTTCTGTGTTGTCTGTTGTAATCTCTCCATTTTCATTTCTAATTTATTGATTTTATTTTTCTTCCTTTGTTTATTGATGAGTCTGGCTAATGGTTTGTCAATTTTATATATCCTCTTAAAGAACCAGCTTTTGGCTTTGTGGATTTTTGCTATGGTCTCTTTCGTTTCTTTTGCATTTATTTCTGCCCTAATTTTTAAGATGTCTTTCCTTCTACAAACCCTGGGGTTCTTCATTTCTTCCTTTTCTGTTGCTTTAGGTGTAGAGTTAGGTTATTTATTTGACTTTTTTTTTCCTTGTTTCTTGAGGTATGCCTGTATTGCTATGAACCTTCTCATTAGCACTGCTTTTACAGTGTCCCACCTGTTTTGGGTTGTTGTGTTTTCATTTTCATTTGTTTCTATGCATACTTTGATTTCCTTCTTGATTTCTTCTGTGATTTGTTGGTTATTCTGCAGCCTGTTGTTTAGCCTCCATAGGTTGAAATTTTTAATAGCTTTTCTCCTGTAATTGAGATCTAATCTTACTGCGTGGTGGTCAGAAAAGATGCTTGGAATGATTTCAATTTTTTGAATTTACCAAGGCTAGATTTATGGCCCAGGATGTGATCTATCCTGGAGAAGGTTCTGCGAGCACTTGAGAAAAAGGTGAAATTCATTGTTTTGAGGTGAAATGTCCTATAGATATCAATTAGGTCTAACTGGTCTATTGTATCATTTAAAGTTTGTGTTTCTTTGTTAATTTTATGTTTAGTTGATCTGTCCATAGGTGTGAGTGGGGTATTAAAGTCTCCCACTATTGTTGTGTTATTGTTAATTTCCCCTTTCATACTTGTTAGCATTTGTCTTACATATTGCGGTGCTCCTATGTTGGATGCATATATATTTATAATTGTTATATCTTCTTCTTGGATTGATCTTTTGATCATTATGTAGTGTCCTTTGTCTCTTTTCACAGCCTTTGTTTTAAAGTCTATTTTATCTGATATGAGTATTGCTACTCCTGCTGTCTTTTGGTCTCTATTTGCGTGGAATATCTTTTTCCAGCCCTTCACTTTCAGTCTGTATGTGTCCCTTGTTTTGAGGTGGGTCTCTTGTAAGCAGCATATATAGGGATCTTGTTTTGTATCTATTCAGCCAGTCTTTGTCTTTTGGTTGGGGCATTCAACCCATTTACATTTAAGGTAATTATTGATAAGTATGATCCCGTTGCCATTTACCTTGTTTTGGGATCAAGTTTATACACACCTTTTGTATTTCCTGTCTAGAGAAGATCCTTTAGCATTTGTTGGAGAGCTGGTTTGATGGTGCTTAATTCTCTCAGCTTTTGCTTGTCTGTAAAGCTTTTGATTTCTCCTTCATATTTGAATGAGATCCTTCCTGGATACAGTAATCTGGGCTGTAGGTTCTTTCATCACTTTAAGCATGTCCTGCCATTCTCTCCTGGCCTGAAGGGTTTCTATTGAAAGATCAGCTGTTATCCTTATGGGACTCCCCTTGTATGTTATTTGTTGTTTTTCCCTTGCTGCTTTTAATATTTGTTCTTTGTGTTTGAGCTTTGTTAACGTGATTAATATGTGTCGTGGGGTGTTTCACCTTGGGTTTATCCTGTTTGGGACTCTGGGTTTCTTGGACTTGGGTGATTATTTCCTTCCCCATTTTAGGGAAATTTTCAACTATTATCTCCTCAAGTATTTTCTCATGGTCTTTCTTTTTGTCTTCTTCTGGGACTCCTATGATTCAAATGTTGGGACATTTAACATTGTCCCAGAGGTCTCTGAGATTGTCCTCATTTCTTTTAATTCATTTTTCTTTTTCCTCTCTGATTCATTTATTTCTACCATTCTATCTTCTATTTCACTAGTCCTATCTTCTGCCTCTGATATTCTACTATTTGTTGCCTCTGGAGTGTTTCTGATCTCATTTATTGCATTATTCATTATATATTGACTCTTTTTATTTCTTCTAGGTCCTTGTTAAACCTTTCTTGCATCTTCTCAGTCCTTGTCTCCAGGCTATTTATCTGTGATTCCATTTTGATTTCAAGATTTTGGATCATTTTCACTATCATTATTTGGAATTCTTTCTCAGGTAGATTCCTTATCTCTTCCTCTTTTGTTTGGTTTGGTGGGCATTTCTCCTGTTCCTGTACCTGCTGGGTATCCCTCTATCTCTTCATCTTGGTTATATTGCTGCGTTTTGGGGGTGGCCTTTCTGTATTCTGGCAGTTTGTGGAGTTCTGTTTATTGTAGAGTTTCCTTGCTGTGGGTGGGGTTGTATGGGTGGCTTGTCAAGGTTTCCTGGTTAGGGAAGCTTGTGTTGCTGTTCTGGTGGATGGAACTGGATTTCTTCTCTCTGGAGTGCAATGAAGTGTCCAGTAATGAGTTATGAGATGTCAGTGGCTTTGGAGTGACTTTGGGCAGCCTGTATATTGAAGCTCAGGGGTGTGTTCCTATGTTGCTGGAGAATTTGCGTGGTATGTCTTGCTCTGGAACTTGTTGGCCCTTGGGTGGTGCTTGGTTTCAGTGTAGGTATGGAGGTGTTTGATGAGCTCCTGTCGATTAATGTTCCCTGGAGTCAGGAGTTCTCTGGTGTTCTCAGGATTTGGACTTAAGCCTCCTGCTTCTGGTTTTCAGTCTTTCTTTTACAGTAGCCTCAAGACTTTTCCATCTATACAGCACCATTGATAAAACATCTAGGTTAAAGATGAAAAGTTTCTCCACAGTGAGGGACACCCAGAGAGGTTCAGAAATTTACATGGAGAAGAGACAAGGGAGGAAGGAAACAGAGGTGACCAGGATGAGATGAGGGAGAATCAAAAGAGGAGAGAGCAAGCTAGCTAGTAATCACTTCCTTATGTGAACTCCACAGTCTGGACCGCTCAGAGATGTTCACGTAGTTATATAGAGAGGGGAAGAGGGAGGAAGGAGATAGAGGTGGCCAGGAGGATAAAGGGGGAATCAAAAGGAGAGAGATAGATCCAGCCAATAATCAGTTCCCTAGGTGTTCTCCACCATCTGGACACACGAAGAGATTCACAGAGTTGGGTAGAGAAGAGAAGGGGGAGGGAGGAGATAGAGGCAACCTGGTGGAGAAAAAGGAGAGTCCAAAGGGGGAGAGAGCAGTCAAGCCAGTAATCTCACTCCCAAGTAAAAATGGGTACTGAAGATTGGGTTCTTAAAGGTACAAAATTGATATCAAATACCAAAAGCAAAGATTAAAAATCTACAGTAGAGGTTGGATTTTTAAAAATACAATATTAAAGAAAAAAACCAAAGTCACAAAAATTATAAAAATATATATGGAGTTTGCTTTAAAAATAGAGTGTCTCTTTTTTTTTTTTGCAAAGTAATAGTAAGTTATAAAAATAAAAAGAGTAATAGAGGACTTAAAAATAAAAAAAAATTTAAAGAATGATAGTAAAAATAGTAAAATATATCTAGGACTTTCTCTGGTGTTGTTCTAGGCAGTGTGGGGTCAGTTCATTTTTGGATAGTTCCTTGATCTGGCTTATATTTCTCAAGATCTATAGGCCCCTTCCTATGTAGTCAGTACTAACTACAGAGTTTTAACCTATTGCACCTGTCACGTCCAAGGAGGTACCCTCTGTTTTAGCTTCTTCTGTTTGCTGGTTTGCAAGTGTATAATTTCCGCCCTGACAGGCTCACTTGTTCAGTCGTGCTGTGGGGAGGGAGTGAATGAGTGACTAAAGTCGCTCAGTCGTGTCCAACTCTTTGCGACCCCATGGACTGTAACTTATCAGGCTCATCTGTCCATGGGGTTTTCCAGGCAATAGTACTGGAGTGGATTGCCGTTTCCTTCTCCAATGGGAGGGACACTGCAAACAAATAACACTGGCGTGTGCTCGCAATGTCTCGCCACACTGGGTTTGCCCCCGCTCACGGCGCGTGTGCCGTCCCTGCCTACACTTCTCAGGCTCTAGGTTGTTCCACCAGGAACCATCTGAGGCCGGCCCTGGGCTGCATGCACCTCCCAGGTCTAAGCCACTCAGGTTCAGGTACTCAGGTGAGGTGAAGTCACTCAGTCGTGTCCAACTCTTTGCGACCTCATGGACTGTAATCTACTAGGCTTCTTCGTCTATGGGATTCTCCAGGCAAGAATACTGGAGTGGGTTGCCATTTCCTTCTCCAGGGGATCTTCCCAACCCAGGGATCGAACCCTGGTCTCCTGCATTGGAGGCAGACTCTTTAACCTCTGAGCCACCAGGGAAGCTCAGGTAGTCCTCAGAGGCGCAGGCTCAGTTGGGCCTGCGTTTTGTGCCCTTCCCAGGTTCGAGCAGCTCAGGTGACTAGTCGTTAAGTCGCTGCAACTTATTGCCTCCCCCATCCTGCCACTTGGTTTTCTGGGTGTACAACTGGTGCACCTTCTCAGGCAGAGGCTGACTGTCCAGAATCTCAAGAAGTCTTTGTTAGCAACAAAGCCTGCTTACAGTTTGGTAGATGATGCCTCTCTGGGGCCACAACTGCCCCTTTCAGGCTCTGGCTGCCTGTCACCGGAGAGGGGGGATGGGCTGGTCTGTGAGTGGGCCTGGCAGTGTCTTAGGGCTTTTCACGTAGCTCTAGTCAGTCCTTTGTTCTGTGAGTGGGCCTGACGGTGTCTTAGGTTAGGGCTTTTTACATGGTAGCTATCCCACAGTCTAGTTTGCTAGCCCAGGTTAGTTCCCTCAGATTGCCCTTGGGGCATTCAGGCCCAGTCCTTAACTGTAAGTTATGTTGCCCTCTGTGGTTCCAAGGCTTGCCACAGACTCGGCAGTGAGAGTGTTTTCTGGTGTTTGGAAACCTCTCTTTTTAAGACTCCCTTGTAGGAAAGGAGCTCCATCCCTATCTCTTTGTCTCTCTTTTTATCTTTTATATTTTTTTCCCTACCTCCTTTTGAAAACAATGGGCTGCTTTTCTGGGTGCCTGATGTCCTCTGCCAGCATTCAGAAGTTGTTTTGTGGAATTTACTCAGCATTCACATGTTCTTTTGATGAATTTGTGGGGGAGAAAGTGGTCTCCCCATCCTATTCCTCCGCCATCTTAGCAGCAATGATTTATGATAGTTTTATCAGTTTTTAGTCTTCCTTTCCAAGATAATTTGAATGAATATTGCAAATGAGACTTTGTAAGATAATCATGAGATATAACAATTTCTTTACGATTGGTTAACATTTACTGGCAGTGGTATACTCAAGCTGTCTCCTACTACTTTGCCAGACCTGCTTAACTTTTTTTTTAGAAATTCATAAACCAATTGCTTCCACTTTGGTGTCTGGAAATCTGCCATTGTAGTGAGACTATTTATACCATAGAAATCAGCAAACACTACCATGATTTACTTTCCTACCACTCCCAAGTGAAAGTGATAGTCTCTCAGTCGTGTCCCACTCTGCGAGCCCATGGTCTGTAGCCTGCCAGGCTCCTCTGTCCATGGGATTTCCTAGGCAAGATTACTGGAATGTGTTGCCATTTCCTTCTCCAGGGGATCTTCCCCACCCAGGGATCGAACCCAGGTCTCTTGAATCACAGGAAGATTCTTCCCTAGTCTGAGCTAGCAGGGAAGCCCTCCCAAACCAGTTGTTAAATAGTTACCAAGACATCATTGACTGTGATCAAGCTAATTTGAAAAATATAGATTTTTACCTTACTGTATTTTCTTAATGCAGAGCTTTTATTTTATTTTATTTTTTAATCTCAAACAGGCTTTCACAATCACGTGACACTTATTTTATGAAAAACGGATACTTTTCTGCACATTTCTTAATTCTTGCTCCTCTTGCAAGCCTCATACAAATATATAAGATGGTGTAGTCTAGCTAAAGTGAGAGCTTTTTCTAACTCTTAAGGTTGAGTTCAGGTACTACTGTTTTTAATGGTATAAGCAGCCACAGTACTCTAATCTCTTTAGATTCAATTTCATCACCTGTAATATGGGTACATTAATGTGACCTAATTGATGCAATCCATTTAGTGCAGATTCTACCTGTCATTTACTATATTTCATTGAATCTAAGATATTGTTGTTTAAAAGATATATCATTACTTAAATGCATTGTTAGTTAAACTATAATATACCTTTTTTTTTTTTTTTGTAAAATGTGTCTCTATTTTGGCTTCCCTGGTGGGTCAGTGGTAAAGAATCCACCTGTAATGCAGGAGACACTGATTCACTCCCTCGGTGGGAAAAGATCCCCTGGAGAAGGCAGTGGCAATCCACTCCAGTATTTTTGCCAGGAAATCCCATGGACAGAGGAATCTGAGGCTACAGTCCATGGCGTTGCAAAAGAGTCAAACACAATTTAGTGACTAAACAGGAACAACAAGTTCTATTTTAGAGTTGTTATAGTACGGGAAAATATATCTTAGAATCAGTGATACATGATAGTGAATTCTCAAGTATTTTCTGCAATTAGAACATTTGACAGTGAGAAATTTTCTCAGTGTGCATGCATGCTAGGCCACTTCAGTTGTGTCCAACTCTTTGTGACCCTATGAACCCCACCAGGCTTTTCTGTCCATGGGTTCTCCAGGCAAGAATATTGGAGTGGGTTCCCATGCCCTCCTCCGGGGAATCTTCCCCAGCCAGGGATGGAACCCATGTCTCCTGCAGCTCCTGCAATGCAAGCAGATTCTTAACTGCTGTTGGTTGGTTAGTTAGTTCAGTCGCTCAGTCTTTTCCGACTCTGTGACCCCATGAATCGCAGCACGCCAGGCCTCCCTGTCCATCACTATCTCCCGGAGTTCACTCAGACTCACGTCCATTGAGTCCGTGATGCCATCCAGCCATCTCATCCTCTGCCGTCCCCTTCTCCTCCTACCCCCAATCCCTCCCAACATCAGAGTCTTTTCAAATGAGTCACCTCTTCTCATGAGGTGGCCAAAGTACTGGAGTTTCAGCTTTAGCATCATTCCTTCTAAAGCCCAACTTTTAGAACAATGAATACATTTTCTTTTTAAAAAAACACAGATAGCCCCACACTTTTCTGTGACATTGTCTAAAGTATTTTAGATGACTTAGTTTATTGATGGTAGCTTTATGCTGACCTATTAATAGTAGTTAACCTAATATAGCTAGTCAGTTTATTAAAAATAAAGCTAGTAAACCCAGTCAAGCTAGTCAGTTTATTAAAAAGCACAAGTGGTGCTTATTACTAATGATTTATTTCTATTTCTTAATAGTCAAGTTCTCCCTCTTCTGCCAAATCTTTTCTGAACTTAAAAGGTTAAGAAAAAATTTTCCAAGTTTTCTGTGATAACCCTGGAGAATTCTTTGTTCCTAACAGAAAATCAGGAACACAGAACTAAATATTTGATTGTCTTTCCAGTCAGTTAGGTGATTTATATTTTATTGGAAAGAGTCACTTTTGTGATGTATCTACCAGCTATTTAAAGGGTTGAATTTAACTATGATCCTTAGGGAGACAAGCATCAAGGATTATATATTATACTGCACATTCACTAAATTAGAAATACAAATGGTCAGAAGAAAATTTATGATGGCTGTTTTTAGTCGATACTAACAGAGATTCAAGCAATTGCACCATCATGCACATGGCAGAAAAGTGAGGAGGCAATAAACACTGCTTTTTAAAAGGCCAAAAGTCAAAGCAAACTGAAGCATTGAATCCATTTCAAAAACTATACTGAATAAACATCGAGTTTGAAAAGACAAGAGGTTGGATAATCATTTGTAATCAGGAAAATGAAATATCATTTATTGTTGCAGAATTCAAAAAAAAATCAGTGCTATGACTTTTAGATTGTCCAGTCATTTCCTTTGCAACTAGTACTTTTTAAAATGTTGCTACAAAATAGTTTTGCCATTATCACAAAATATTTACTGAATGATGATTTACATAGAAATGGAATAAAAACAAGAAAAACTTATTACTTAATTTATGCTCTGTGTAACCCTTGGAGTCTCACACAAATGCTCTTTTACTGGTGAGATAAGAAAATGGTTTACTGGACTCCATTTAATCAGAAAATAGACTCTGACTCTGATAAGTATAATAACTGTCAATTTTTAAAATTACTACCCATGATGATGATACAAATCAATATAGATTTTATTTGTGGCACTGAGCCATCTACATTTTATTTTTTTAAATTATTTCATAAAGTGTAATCTCATATTTTATAGACTATTTAGCTACATATTATTAATATTAATCCTTTGATATCCATTCCCATTCTATTTCCATCTGTCTATTTTGTCCCTCCTCTCCTTTTCCCCCCTCATCATTTCATCCTCAGACACTGACTGTATGCTGTCTATGAGCACAACACCGTACTATATGCAGCCCTTCTAGCTAAATCACATTTGCTGAAAACCTCATCCTTCGGAGAATATTATTTTTTGTAAGCTATGACATTTTAAGCTCTGTAAACATGGCAAGATCCATTCTGAGATTTTTTTTTCCTAAAGAAATGAAATTTCAAAATCAAAAGGGCTGAGATGTTAAGCAATGAATAAAACAAGGGAATAAATAATTTACTCATATTAATAAATATTTCAGTACTGAATGGAGTCCTGGTTAATGCACGTTAATATCTTGGTAAGTGAAATTCTTTGAATGTTTTATATGTTACAGCTTAACTATTTAGCATTATTGACCATGCATGGGTCTGTAGATAAAGTATTTAACAAAAGTTAGTAATGAATATGAAAAGAACACTTTAAGGATGTTTTAATAAATGAGCTCATTAATAGTGTAAGACATTTGAAAGAAAAGTTGTATTTTTATCATACCCTAAGTCTGATTTCATTGTACTTATTAGAACTCTTCCCTCTTAAAACAGATTGTCAAGGTGATTCTGAACACAAATATTAAGGGACTCATTGCTATTTCATTAAACTTACAGCTTCTCTTTATGTTGCATCTGTGTCCCTGAAATGTCTTCAGATGGACTTCTTAAAAGTCAAATATTATTTTTATTGCTTTGTTCTTTAGCAGTCCGTACTTCAAAGTTTGACATTATCATGTAGGATGAAGAATTTTTAGCACCATCAACTGCAAAGCTGTCCCCTTGGTCACCGTACTGCACAATGTTGATATTATGTAAACGTTCACATTCAACAAGTAAATCTAATAAGTTCACCAATGTTTGTGTGCACATCAGAATATAATTTCTGGAAGTGTTTTACAGCAGGGTGCTTTTGACATGTGGGGCCTGATCATTCTCTGCATAGAGACAGTCCTATCCTATACATTGTAGGATATTTAGCAGTATCCTGGCTTTCTACACCAGACACCAGCAGCTACCTTCACCCCACTGCCCCACTTGTGACAACCAAATATACCTCCAAACATCGCCAGACATCTGGGAGGGGATACAGTCACCCTCTGTTAAGAACCGCTGGTTCAGAATTGAAAGAGACGTGTGTACCCCAGTGTTCATCTCAGCACTGTTTCTAATAGCCAGGACATGGAAGCAACCTAGATGTCCATCAGCAGATGAATGGATAAGAAAGCTGTGGTACAGATACACAATGGAGTATTACTCAGCCATTCAAAAGAATACATTTGAATCAGTTCTAATGAGGTGGATGAAACTGAAGCCTATTATACAGAGTGAAATAAGCCAGAAAAAAAAAACACACCAATACAGTATACTAATGCATATATATGGAATCTAGAAAGATGGTAATGATAACCCTGTATATGAAACAGCCAAAGAGACACAGATGTATAGAACAGTCTTTGGGACTCTGTGGGAGAGGGCGTGGGTAGGATGATTTGAGAGAATGGCATTGAAACATGTATATTATCATGTGAAATAAATCACCAGTCCAGGTTTGATGCATAATACAGGGTGCTCGGGGCTTGTGTACTGGGATGACCCAGAGGGATGGGAGGAGAAGAGAGGTGGGATGGGGGTTCAGGATGGGGAACACATGTATACCCATGGTGGATTCACGTCAGTGTATGGCAAAAACCACTACAATATTGGAAAGTAATTAGCCTCCAATTAAATAAATTTATATTTTAAAAAAGAACCACCTGTTTTATTTATTATTATTTTATAGTAGATTCTTGCTGATTATCTATTTTAAATATAGCAATATGTACACATCAATCCCAAATTCCCAATCTATCCCTCCACACTGACCTTCCCCCTGGTAACCATAAATTCATTCTGTTTATGTCTGTTTCTGTTCTGTAAATATTTGCCTCATTTTTTAAAGATTCTGCATACAAGGGATATCATATGATACTGTCTTTCTCTTTGTCTGACTTCACTTAGTATGATAAGCTCCAGATCCATCTATGTTGCTGCAAATGAAATTATTTTATTCTTTTTGTTTTTTGGCTGCACTTCATGGAATGTGGGATCTTAGTTCCCTGACCAGGGAGCAAATCTGTGCCCTCCTGCAGTGGAAGTGTGGATTCCTAACCACCGGACCACCATGGAATTCCTCATTGTCTTTAATGACTGAGTAATATTCCATTATATACATGTATCATATCTTCTTTATCGATTCAAGAACCACTGGTTTTACAGTAACATGTTTTTACAAGAAACTGATACTTAGGAGTCATGACATAACAAAGTGTCAAAAATCTTTTAACAGAAAATTGTTGGTAATCGGTAACATTGTTCTTGTAAAATCATTTCTTATTCTTGTAAAGTCATCTTTATTGAAATATAACTTACATACATTTAAAATTGTGTAGAGTTTAAGTGTACAGTTTGATGAGTTTTAACATCTACGTCCATGTTGTCTTGATCCCAGTCAACATGTAGGACATTTCCATCACCTTAATCAGTTCCTTCCTGCTGTTTTGCTGTCCATCCTGATTACACTAACCCAACCCCTGCCCCATATCTCATAAAATGGTAATTTTCCCTGTTCGTATAAATTGAATGAGATAGATATACTCTTTTGTCTTCTTTCACTCACCCAAATCTCTGTGAGATTTGTCCCTATTGTGTGGATATCAGAAATTTGCTTATTTTCGTTTAGCAGTACTAGTTATTTGTTTAATTATACCAGAATTTGTTTATTCATTCACCTTGCATGAATTTTGGATTGTTTCTAGTTGTTTCTAGTTTGGTGCTATTATAAATAACTATGCCTCAGTCTTTTTATAGATATTTATTTTTAGATCTCTTAGGTAAGTACCTAGAACTAGAATTGCTGTATCAAAAGATAACTATTTTATTACCATTATGAATAAATGTGTCATCTACACTCTTACGAACAATGCATAAGAGCTCTGGTTTTTCTACATTCTCACTAACACTTGGTATTGTCAGTTATGTTGATTTTAGCTATTTTCATGGTTCTCTGGTGGTATCTCATTGTGTTTTGATTTATTTTTTTCCTGATAACTAGTGATTTGGGGCATATTTTCATGTGCTATCTAGCAAGTCATGCATTTTCTTCTGTGAAGTGTCTGCATAAGGCTCTAGTCTATTTTCAACTTGTTATTTTCTTGTTGAGTTTTAAGGGTTCCTTACATATTCTGGATACAAGCCCTTTGTCATATGTGTGTGTAAATATGTATCCACACACACAAGCATTATCTATAGTGAATATTTCATCCTGATCTTTTATGAATAGATAGGCTTTTTGTGACAGGACCACTACAAAGATTGTATTTAGAGGACTTCACTGTTTGAAGTAACTCCTATGAGATTATTTTTGTAAAGCAACTACCTAACCACAAGTTTATTCTATTTTCATATGAGTGGTTTGCCGAAAGGAAGGTTGCATAATCCTAAATTATAGTAGTTAATGCTAATAGTCCGCAGTATAACTGCTATATCTCTGTAATTGTAAATAATCAAAAATTTTAAGAGCAACAATTACTTCATCAAATATTCTGAGATGTTTCTTCTGGAAGAGGTGTGTAATGTATATGGCTCAGTGTAAAGTAACCCAATAATGGATATTAAACCAGTGAAGTCAAGTGATGTTGACAAATAGAGCGTAATCCTTTGTAATTTTCTCACACAAAATACAGAACTTGAATACAATTCCTTTTTCTAGAGAAAAACTCCTTTTTAAAAAAATTTTTATTTATTTATTTATATTTTAAATTACAATACTGTATTTGTTTTGCCATACATTGACATGAATCAGCCACACCTTTAGAATCATAGAAATTTAGAGCGCGAAGGAAATCTGGAGACTGTTTACTCCAGTATTCTCTCTCTTTCTCTCTCTCTCTCTCTCTCTCTCTCTCTCTCTCTCTCTCTTTGTATTTATTTATTTGGCTGCATCTGGTCTTAGCTGCAGCCTGCAGGATCTTTCACGGTGGTGAGCTGGCTTCTCTCTAGCTGTGGTGCACGGGGCTTCTCAGTGCAAGGGCTTCTCTTGTTGTGGAGCACGGGCCCCAGAGTGTGTGGGTTTCAGTAGCTGTGCCACACAGGTTACTTGCTCCATGGCATGAGAGATCTTAGCTCCCAGACCAGAGATCAAACCCTCGTCCACTGTATTGGAAAGTGGATTCTTAACCCCTGGACCACCGAGGAAGTCCCCAGTACTCTCCTTTTCCAGTTGAATAAATGGAGACAGAATAATGGACCCATTTTAGAACTAGAGCTTAGTGTAGAGATTGTTAAACAAGACATGAATAGCTAGTATACAGTACACATCTATACACTGTATGCTATACTTTGTACATATGTAGATTATACTACATTTAATGTAATGATACAATGGTGATGATGATGGAGATTATTATTCTTTAGTATCGCTTCCCTCAGGGGGGCCTGTATTCTCAGATAGTGTACCCTTTGTCAAACGAGGTGCTATAGTGTTCAATGGATAAGGTTTTCTGGGTTGGGTTCTAGATTAAGCCACCTCCAATTATAGCATTTCCAAATTAGTCTGTAAATTTTCAGGAACTTCTACTGTATTCATCCAAATAAAGAAGGGAGTATATGATAGTTAGCTTCCTTGGGGAGCCCTCAAAGAATGTGAAGCTTGGGGTAAATTCAGACAGTCCTCAACTTTGGTTATTTCTACATTTACTGTTTTGCATTTCTAGCATTCAGTCAGTTTTTCCCAGCCAGTACCACTTTGAGCATTGAAAGGAAGAATAAAGATACAAAAGAATTTATGCCATTTTTCCTTCCTCATTTAATGATGTCACTACCTTCCTTCTGAATGTTCTTTGGTACTCAATGAGTGAAGTTCAAACTTCTTAGACGAGAGAATACATGAAAAGCTCCTATGTGTGCCTGGCACACAGTAGGGTACAAAAAAATATCAGTTCCCAACTTTTTTTTTTGGTTGTACCAGGTCTTAGTTGTGGCGTGCAGGATGTGTAGTTGTGGCATGCGAACTCTTAGTTGTGGCATGTGGGATCTAGTTTCCTGACCAGGGATCAAACCCAGGCCACCTGCATTGGGAGGGCAGAGTCTTAGCCACTGGACCACCAGTGAAATCCCAGTTTCCCAAGCTCTCTCAGATCTCTCCCACCTCCCTTCCTTCCCCTCTCCATCTCAGTGCTTCCCCAAAGCACATCAATGCTGGGGTCTTCTAGGTCCTGTGCACTGTCAGACTGTTCTCTTCGTCCGTGTTGGTACTTTGGTCTCCAGTTCACCCACATTCTCCTGTCAGCCTCCTGGATTCCCACTGCTTCTTCAGAACCCAAATCAGTGTCAGTTCTAAAGCTTCCCCTGATTCTGCCCCTTTCCATGTCAGCTCTCATGCACAGTGAATTGTTGCCTAACATTGGTTTTGCACACAGTTCTATTATAGTGCTGCCCACACTGTGGTGGTTATTTGTTCGTAGACTTGCTTCCATTGATAAATAACGAGCTCTTGGAAAGTAGAGACTGTTTCTTGTATAACCTAGCTTATTGTTGTTGTTCAGTTGCTAACTTGTGTCCAACTTTGCGACCTCATGAACTGCAGCACACCAGGCTTCCCTGTCCTTCACTATTTCCCTGAGTTTGCTCTAATTCATATCCATTGAGTCAGTGAGGCCATCCAACCATCTCATCCTCTGTCGCCCTCTTTTCTTGCCCTCAGTCTTTCCCAACATCAGGATCTTTTCAAATGAGTTGACTTTTCACATCAGGTGGCCAAAGTATTAAAGTTTCAGCCTCAGCACCAGTCCTTCCAATGAATATTTAGTGTTGATTTCCTTTAGGATTGACTGGTTTTATCTCCTTGCTGTCCAAGGGACTCTCAACAGTCTTCAACACCACATTTCAAAAGCATCAGTTCTTCAGTGTTCAGCCTTCTTTATGGTCCAACTCTCACATTTGTACATGACTACTGGAAAAACCATAGCTTTGACTAGATGGACCTTTGTTGGCAAAATGATGTCTCTGCTTTTTTAATACACTGTCTAGGTTTATCATAGCTTTACTTCCAAGGAGCAAGCATCTTTTAATTTTGTGGCTGCAGTTATTGTTTGGTGATTTTGGAGCCCAAGAAAATGAAATCTGACGCTGTTTCCACTTTTCCCCCTTCTATTTGTCATGAAGTGATGGGACCAAAATCCATTATCTTTGTTTTTTGAATGTTGAGTTTTAAGCCAGCTTTTTCACTCTCCTCTTTCACCTTCATCAAGAGGCTCTTTAGTTCCTCTTTGCTCTCTAGCTTATAGCTCAGGGTGAGTTTAGTAAATGTTTGCTAGTTTGAACTAAATTGAATTAATATGTGGGCCACATTTATTTAAGACTACAGCCCCAGGATCACTGGTCAGTGGTTTCACATAAGACACAAAGAGAGATGGTGTTAAGTGAACTGAGAAAAGCAGGAAAAAGTAAGAAAAGTTTATTAAACGTTTTAAAAATTAAAAAATAAGGCAGCATACCCAAAGATAATTTTTCTTTAGATTTTCTATTTTTTTAAAGGATGTTTAAAAAGAGGACCTGTATAAACATACAGAGCAATACCTACACCTTGGGGACAAAAAGCATTGCCTCCAAGGAATCTGTTCTGAAGATAATGCTCATGTTTGTATAAAAGTTATTTTATTTTTCAGAAAAATAATATTTCACGATCTCATCCTTTTGAAATATTTTACTGTCCTTAATACTGGCTGATAAAAAGCACGCATGTTGGTGCTTATGAACGTATTCACAGGGCCGCAGTGGAGGCAGGCTTGTGGACACAGTGGGGGAAGGAGACCAAGGGATGAATTCAGAGGGTAACATTGAAACATACACATTACCATATGTAAAATAGAGAGCCAGTGGGAATTTGCTGCAGGGAGCTCAAACCTGGTGCTGTATGACAGCCTGTAAGAGTGGGATGGGGTGGGAGGGAGGCTCAAGAGGGAGGGGACATGCATACACTTAACTGCTGATTCATGTTGATGTGTGGCAGAAACTAACACGATATTGTAAAGCAATTACCTCCATTAAAAATAAATACATTTATTTTTAATAAAAGGCACACATGATTCTGATAAATGGGTATAATTCAGTATGAAAAGCAAAACATGGCACTTGTGACTGAGGTAGAAACATATGATTTGTGAATTTAGGATCTAATTCATTATTTTAAAATTAAAAATACCTTTTCTCTGTGGTTGCTTGTAAATTTCCTTTTGTTTTTTGGTGTTTTGAAAGTATTTTCATAATGTTTCATAATATTTCTATGTGTAGAATTATTTACATTCAATATTTATTTACATTTACAATGTTTACATTTATTTACAACAATTTATTTACATTCAACATTCACTGTACTTCTTGAACCTAGTGATTCACGACTTTTTATCAACTAAAAAAAGTTAGCTATTAATTCTTTGTATATTGCTTTTCTAAATCACCTTTATTTCCTCTTGAAACTTCATTCCTCCCCCACCCCTTCTTTTATCTTGAGCTGCATTTGCGACAATTTCCTAACACTTGTTTTTCAGCTCACTAATGCTCTCTTTAAATATGTCTCGCTTATTATTTAACCTATTTCTTGTAATTTTAAACCTTGATTACTATGTTTTTAAGTTTTAGAGATTCACTTCAATTCTTTTAAAAGTTTTCCTTTTTTCAACAACGTTCAGTTCAGTTCAGTTGCTCAGTTGTGTCCGACTCTTTGTGACCCCATGAACTGCAGCACGCCAGGCCTCCCTGTCCATTACCTACTCCTGGAATTCACTCAGGCTCACGTCCATCAAGTCAGTGATGCCATCCAGCCATCTCCTCCTCGGTCGTCCCCTTCTCCTCCTGCCCCCAATCCCTCCCAGCATCAGAGTCTTTTCCACTGAATCAACTCTTCGCATGAGTTGGCCAGAGTACTGGAGTTTCAGCTTTAGCATCAGTCCTTCCAAAGAATACCCAGGACAGATCTCCTTTAGAATGGACTGGTTGGATCTTCTTGCAGTCCAAGGGACACTCAGTCTTCTCCAACACCACAGTTCAAAAGCATCAATTCTTTGGCTCTCAGCTTTCTTCACATTCCAACTTTCACATCCATACATGACCACTGGAAAAACCATAGCCTTTAGTGTAGTTGCATTTTATTATGTTTTCATTTCTTATTTTATATCTTTAATAAATTCAAAAGTACTTTTAATGTTTTTTCTTAGATTATTCTAATATCACATGTTCTGGGAGTCTAGTTTTGACTCTCATGTAGAATAGATTCTTTGTGTGTCTCGTAATTTTAAGCTGATATCTTGTCTTTAGCAGAGCCTTATGTGAGCAACTTGGGTTGAAGGCGTGCTCATCTAGAGCAGAGTTCAATTTGCTCTGATCACATGTTGTGGGATATCAGGAAGTCGGAATCATTTTTTTGTGCTAATTCCTCTGCTTGAGGTGGTGTTTAATTCTCAGAAAGAATTTTTCACAGAGAGCCAAGACTACTCAAAACAAGTGCCTTTCCTATCTATGGTAGAAGGTGGAAGCTTTTCTAAATTGCTGCTTCATTGAGGGGGCAGCTCTTTTTGAATCTTAGTTTTATGAAGCACGATCTGAGTTCCAGATCTTTTGAACCAGCCTGAGGCATAATCATCATTTCCCAGATGTGCACGAAAGTTGCCCTGGTTACCAACACTGGTAATGCCCACTGCTCCAGCATAGTCTGTGTGTTAATTTACAAGCTTACGTCTGTGTTTTTCAGTTTTTGATTTGTTTGTTTGTTTTTTTAATTTCCAGGTCCTGAAGCTTTCCCTTTGTTTTTGTGCTCTCAGCTATGACTGAAAAGAGTATTTGTTATATTTTACCCAGCATTTTGAAATGCTTTAAAGAGTCTCAGATATGTTAGTCCTCCTTATATCTGGAAACAGAAACTCTCAAATTATTTCAAGAACTTTAAATTTGGCTTTTATTCAAAACAAAGCTTTAAGACCTTTTTTTTTCCATTGTGATGAAAGAAATATCATGAAAGAGCAAAGCTTGAAAACTGGAATGAAAATAAACCCAGTATATATATTTAAAGGGCATAGAATCTTTGGCCTGCTTTCTGTATTAACCAGTTTGTTTTCTAAGTGCTAAGGGAAGCATCATAATGTGTTTGAAGAAAATGGATTGTTGCCTTCTGGGTTTGAGTCGTTGCCCTTCATAGAACACTATTTAACCCTAGATATGTCCTCCAAAAGCCTTGGCTTTCACATTTAAAATAGGAGCAGTGATACTTGTTTAATTCTTTTGTGGGATTATTTTGAGGTTCAAATGAGATAATGTATATAGTAGGTGACAGGTTTCTGTAGACATGATTCAAATTACACTTACTGCTATATACTTTCAAGTAGTAATGGGACTACTGAATTATACTTGCTTTTATTCCCTATATTGAATTCTTCTGAGGATTGTGGGTCTTAACCCACTTATCTGCCTTTTTTGAATGCTAGAACTTTTTCTAAATAAAAGAGAATGGCTAGATTAAACTCTTCACAGAATACTAATTATAATTTAATTATGCTGAAAATTGTATTCCCTGTATCTCAGGTATAGGGGATAAATAAGATTAAATTCTTAAGGTTGTAAGAAATAAGAATAGATATACACAGGAATAGATAAATTCCTAAAGCTAAAGGAAAAAAGCTCCTTCCTTTTCTCATCCAAGAGCAAAGACTTCTATGATTTGGGTTGTGTGTCATAGTTTTTATTATGTGTCTCTTCTTACTAACTATTCTCACATTCTGGGCAAGATGAATGCCAGGCTGGTTGAGAACCTTGGCCACTGCTGTGTACATCAAGAAAACAGTAGTAGTATTTTTAAAAGATTTTTAAATGGTGATAGCATAGACATAAAATATACCACCTTAACCATTTTAAATTATACCGTTCCGTAGTGTTAAGTACCTTCACATCGTTGTGCAACCAATCTCTCCAGTGCTTCTTCTTGCAAAACTTGAAACTTTATGCCCACTAAACACAAACTCCCTTTTCCCTTAAGCCCACCCTCTGGCAACCACCGTCTACTTTCTGTCCCTATAAAATTTACTACTAGGTGTTAATACCTCACGTAAGTGGAAGCATACAGTATTTGTCTCCTGTGATTGATTTATTTCACGTAGCATAATGTCCTCAAGGTCTACCCATGTTGTAGCATGTCAGAATTTTCTTCCTTTAGAAAGTCGAATACTATTTAGTTGTATGGATATACCACACCATCTTGATTCATTCACCTGTCACTGGTTATTTCCACTTTAGGCTGTGTTGAATAATGTCATGAACCTGATTGTACAAATATTTCCTCAAGACACTGCTTTCAATTATTTGCATATGTACTCAGACATAGAATTGCTGGATCATATGGTAATTCTATTTTTAATTTTGTAAGGCGCCTCAATACTGTTTTCTTTAGCAGCTGCGTTATTTTACTTTTCTGCCAACAGTGCCTAGGGCTTCAATTTCTCTATATCCTCACCAACACTTGCAGTTTTCTTTCTTCTTCTTTTTAAAAACAGTAACTATCCTAATGTGTTTAAGTTTTGATTTGCATTTCCCTAATGATTAGTAACGTTGGAGATGTGTATATCTTTGGACACATGCCTTTCACATTCTTTTGCCACTTTTAAGTTGGATTATTTGGTTTCAGTTTGTTGAGTTGTAAGAGTTAGTTATATATTCTGGGTATTAACTCCTTATCAGATATATAATTGACAAAATATTTTCTTCCATTTTGTAGTTGCCTTTTCTCTCAGCTGACTATGCTCTCTGATGCACAGATGTTTTTAATTTTGATGTAGCCAATTTTTCCATTTTTCAAATTCTGTTGCCTATACTTTTGGTATTATGTTCAAGAAATCATTGCCAAAAGCAGTAATATTTTTATGTAGCTTCACAGTGAGACTCTGGATGAGAAGGAGCAAAATCAGTATTGTCTTGGATTATAGTTGTTTAAGAACTTAATCTAAGATTCAAACCAACATTTTCCTTTGGGAATTTTCACACTTTATGAATATTGTGGAATGTGGAATTTTTCCTAACTCTGGAGGCCAATTAGGTCAGATATGCAATTCCCCGACCTGCTTCTCATTGTGGAGAGTGGGCACATGACCCTGGCCCTGCCCGTCAGACACAGCTGTTCCTTGCAATGACAGTGGCTGCAGAAAACCTGAGTTCCTCGGAGTTAACAGACAGGGACAGTGGAGGAAATGATGGTGTCTCATGTCTAGTGTCTGCTATGTGTGCCAGATACCTCTAGGTTTCTGTTCTTCCTTTCATTCTTAGTAACAAAACCTCTTAATTTTTTTAATGTATGCATGTATATTTTTTCATTTTTTAATCTCTTGTTTTTTTACATTTATTTATTTATTTATTTGTCTGCATTGGGTCTTACTTGCAGCACGTGGGCTTGGTAGTTGCAGCCCATGGACTTAGTTGCCAAGAGGCATGTGAGATCTTCGTTTCTGGACTAGGAATTGAACCCACATCCCCTGCACTGGAAGATGAATTTTAACCACTGGACCACTGGGGAAGTCCCCTATTTTTTTCATTTTTATACAGTTTTTAAAGTTTGCTTTCCATTTATAGTTAATAACATATTGACTATATTCCCCATATTGTACAATACATCTTTGAGCCTATCTTATACCCAATATTTCTCCCCCAAACCTCTTATTTTTTAAAACTTATTTATTATTATAATTGAAGGCTAATTACTCTACAAAACTGTGGTGGTTTTTGCCATGCATCGACATGAATCAGCCATGGGTAGGCATGTGTAGCACCATCCTGAAACTCCCTCTCACGTCCCTCCCCACCGCATCCCTCTGAGTTGTCCCAGAGCACCAGCTCTGAGTACCTGGCTCATGCATCGAACTTGCACTGGTCATCTGTTTTACATATGATAATAAACATGTTTTAATGCTATTCTCTCATATTGTCCCACTGTCGTCTTCTCCCACAGAGTCCAAAAGTCTGTTCTTTACATCTGCGTTTCTTTTGCTGTCTTGCATATAGGGTCATAGTTACCCTGTTTCTAAATTCCATATGTATGTGCTAATGTACTGTACTCGTGTTTCTCTTACTTCACTCTGTATAATAGGCTCCACTTTCATCCACATCATCAGAACTGACTCAAATGCATTCTTTTAAATAGCTGAGTAATATCCCATTGTGTATATGGACCACAGCTTCCTTATCCATTCGTTTCAACAGACATCTAGGTTGCTTACATGTCCTAGCTATTGTAAACAGTGCTGCAGTGAACACTGGGGTACACGTGTCTCTTTCAATTCTGGTTTTGTCAGTGTGTGTGCCCAGCAGTGGGATTGCTGGGTCATGTGGCAGTTCTATTTCCAGTTTTTTAAGGAATCTCCACCTTGTTCTCCATAGTGGCTGTACTAGTTTGCATTCCCACCAACAGTGTAAGTGTCTCCTCCAAACCTCTTTTTTTTTTTTAAGTGAGCGCATGCCACTCAGGATAAAGACCATATCACCTTGCTCCACTGAGGCAGGAACTGACTAGTTCTGGCCAGTGCACAGTACAAGGGAGCTCTTTCCTGCTCTCTATATGGTTGTTTCCTTCTGATCTTTCATTGTTAGTGTATAGGAATGCAATAGATTTCAAATAAAAAATAAAGGACAGCTGGGACTTCATCCCTTCCCCCTTTATGTTCGCTAGAGTGGGGCTCAGGATGGCTGAACTGGAACAGCGATCACAGATCATGAGGTAACCATAGTAACAGAGACTGCACGGGGGAGCATGCATACAGAGGGGGCCCCAAGGAACGGAGTTTACCTGTCAGCCTTGAGGCTCCAGGCTTTAAAGCAAGAAAGAGGGGTCTTTCTTGTCTTTCTCTGATTTACAGTCTTGTAATTGGGGGTCTCTGGTAGTTAGTGTTGAAGGTAATCTCACCAAAGCACTCTCAGTGGTGCAAGTTGCAATGTGGAGCACGGTGTGTGTGTGTGTGTGTGTGTGTGTGTGTGTGTGTGTGTCGGGGGGCGGGGGGCAGGCTGTAGGAGCCCATTCTGTAACATGCTTTCAGGCTTCTTTCTGGATTCATTACCCCTAACTGGTTCTTCAGCCTTATTGTGATTCTGTGTGACATACCTCTCATTTTCACCAGTTCCCATTTTCCTTAGAGCAATTGGGATTGTTTTGAACTGTTCGCAAGAAAGAATCCTTATGGGTATAGGATGATGACTCTTAAAAGTTTTTATTTTCAGAAACTGAGGCTTGTTTTCCAACACAAATTTCTGCCTTAAAGGTCAACCACATTTTAAGAAGACCTGGTGGGGAAAGTCCACACGCAGAAACCATTAGGAAATCTTAATTTTGAAAAAGGAACCCTCATTAGTCTTCCTTCAAATAAGACCTTTAGTGTGCTGAAAATGATTTAATTCCCAATATATTCTCCTTGATAAATGTGCTGACTCTATGAAATAAAGTCTCAGTTGTGGGAGAGAGTGATTTCAGTTCCTGTCCTATCTTGGCACCTGGTTCAGTGGCCCTCAGACTACCTATCACTGAACTGGGGTTGGTTTTTCTTCATCTTTAGAATCACGGACAATCATACTTTATCCAAGAATCTCAGCAGTGGGACACAGGAATCCTGCGATGCTGAGGAGTGAGGATGGCCAACAGCAACAAAATGGAGGTGACTGTGCTTGCAATAAAACACTATCAGCATCTCAGGTTTCTGATGGACATGACACCCTTGTCATCACCTAGTTGTTGGACACACCAGCAGACTAAGCTCTTTGTTCACACATCCATTCAACCAAGCCTTCGTTAAACACTCATTAAGAACCTACTCTGGGGACTTCTTTGGTAGTCCAGTGGCTAAGACACTGCACTCCCTAAGCAGGGACCCTGGGTTCAATGTCTGCTTGGGAAATTATACCCCACGTGCCAACACTAAGGGCTTGCATGCCACAACGAAGACTGAAGATCCAGGGAGCTGCAACTAAGACCCAGTGCAGCCAAATAAATTAATTTTTTAAAAAGCAGGACTTTCTTAAAAAAAAAAAAAACACCTCTACTCTCTGCAGGGCATTGACTTAGCATCAACCTTCTTCCTGCCCCTTGTCTCCATATCGAAGTCTGAAACACTACATTCTGAATAAATTCAACAGATGAGGCTGCAGAGTCTGAGGGAAGCAGCTTGCACTTTCTGGCATTTACTATCCTTATTGCCAACATAGGCTAGATCACAGAAAAAGCAAGGGAATTTCAAAAAAACATCTCCTTCTGCTTTTTTGACTACAGTAAAGCCTTTGACTTTGTGGATCACAACAAACTGTGGAATATTCTTAAAGAGATGGGACTAGCAGACCACCTTACGTTCCTCCTGAGAGACCTGTATGCAGGACCAGAAGCAACACTTAGAACCGAACAGGGAACAATGGACAGATTCAAAATTGGGAAAGGAGTATGTCATGGCTGTATGTTGTCACCCTGCTTATTTAACTGATATGCAGAGTACATCATTTGAAATGCTGGGCTGGATGAAGCTCAATCTAGAATCAGGATTGCTGGGAGAAATATCAACAACCTCAGATATGCAGATGATACCTCTTTAATGGTAGAACATGAAGCGGAACTAAAGAGCCTCTTGATGAAGGTCAAAGAGGAGAGTGAAAGAGCTGGCTTAAAACTCAACATTTAAAAAGCTAAAATCATGGCATCCAGTCCCATCACTTCATGGCAAATAGAAGGGGAAAAAGTGGAAACAGTGTCAGATTTCATTTTGGGGGTCCAAAATCAATGCAAACAGTAACTGTAGCCATGAAGTTGAAAGACGCTTGCTCCTTGCAAGAAAAATGATAACAAACCTAGACATTGTGTTAAAATGCAGACATTACTTTGCCAACAAAGGTCCATGTAGTCAAAACTATGTTTTTTCCAGTCATGTATGGAGGTGAGAGTTGGACCATAAAGAAGGCTGAGTGCTGAAGAATGGATGCTTTTGAACTGTGGTGTTGGTGAAGATTCTTGAGAGTCCCTTGAACAGCAAGGATATGAAACCAGTAAATCCTAAAGGAAATCAACCTTGAATATTCATAGGAAGGACTGATGCTGAAGGACATTCAGCTGAAGCTGAAGCTCTAATACTGTGGCCACCTGATGCGAGGCGTCGACTCATTTGAAAAGACCCTGATGCTGGGAAAGATTGAGGGCAAGATGAGAAGGGGACAACTGAGGATGAGATGGTTGGGTGGCATCATCGACTAAATGGACATGAGCTTAAGCAAACTCGGGGAGATGGTGAAGGACAGGGAAGCCTGGCGTGCTGTAATTCATGAGGTCACAAAGAATCAGACACAACTTAGCGACTGAACAACAACTATATTTATGTATAAATGTATATGTATAATAAGATATATGTACACTCGTATATCAAAATAGCACACTGTTGAAAGTTAAAGTTGCTCAGTCATGTCCGACTCTTTGCAACCCCATGGACTGGGGCCCGCCAGGTTCCTCTGTCCATGGAATTCTCCAGGCCAGAATGGGTAGCCATTCCCTTCTCCCTTCTCCAGGGGATCTTCCCAACCCAGGGTTTGAACCCAGGTCTCCCGCATTGCAGGCAAATTCTTAACCAGCTGAGCCACCAGGGAAGCCCTGTTAGCACTCTTAAAACTGAGCTTAAAGATAACTTCCTCAGAGAGATCTTCTCTGATACCAAAGTCAAGGGCTGGGCCCCCTGTTGTGAGCTCAGAGAACACCTTAGATTTTCACTTTCCGGCATTTACTATCCTTATATTTATGGATACTGTTTTTGTATCCACCCATATGTACTGTGTGTGTCCTATATTAGAATATAAGCTTTGGGAGGACTGAAACTGAATTCCCTTATCCTCGGTGCTATCAATCAGTCGGTGCCTAGGACAATAGACGCTCAATAAGCACTTCGAAACAAATGAATCTCGATCAATAGCATTCGCGAGACTAACTTCTCTCTCCCTCTCGTCCTCTACTGTCTGCAGAGGTGTTTACATTCTCCTACAATTTTTTTTTCTCTGTGGTCAGTATCTTATTTTTACCACCTCGGTTGGACACACGTAGTGACGTGGAGAATCACAATGTCAGGGTTTCTGCTACATTTCTGGGCAGCAGCGAGGCTGTCCTTGGCACTTCTCCAGGGCTTCTATTGAGAAAGCTATGGTGTCTTTCTGCCCCCAGAACTAGGCCTTTAAAACTTCTTCCGAGGGAATGCGCTTGTCAGACTGGGTGGAGAAAGTTTTCTCTTCATTTGAAGCTGGAAGTAGGCTTTTCCAACTTTAGCCACTAGAGGGAGCAGTGACACATATGCTCTGTAGCAACACCTGCGTTGCACCTGAAGCATAGGGCTAGATGGAACTTGGTGATCTCTTGGGCCAGCTTCTCCCATTTTATAAACAGACGGAGGGGTGAAAGGACTTGCCTAAGGTCGCAGAGTTGGTTAGTGACAAAACCCAGACCACTTGCTTTCTCTCCTAGCACGCTTAATCACTGGACAGTAAGTCCCCTGCATATGAACTTCAAGTTGTGAACTTTCAAAGATGTGAACGCGCATTCCCCCATAAGGCGTAAGTGAAATTGCAGCTTGCCTTCCTTCTCCTATTGCTGACGATTTTTCAGCTCTACCTTCTCAACCTCTTTTCCCTCCTCCAATCAGTAACTCTTCCTGCCTGTTTACTCGATGGCAGCCCTTGTATGTCAGCTGTTGTACTGTATTACTAGACTTTTCAAAGTACTGTACTGTAAGATTAAAAATGTCTTCTTTATTTTTTGTGTCTATTTTATGTATTAGTGTGAAAAGTATTATAAACCTACTACAGTACAGTATCATATAGCCAATTGTGTTAGTTGGGTACCTAGGCTAACTTTGTTGGACTTATGAACAACTCAGACTTCTGAACTTGCTCTCAGAATGGAACTCATTCATATGTATACACTTACTATACACTGTCTCTTGCCCTCCTGTCCTTGGAAGGTTCTTGCAGGGTTCATTGATATAGATTGATTTTGACAAGCTATTTAACTTGCCAAGATATCCCTGGACCCCCAGTGTCATCATCCAAGTTTATTAATAGTTCATATCTGTGCATGTGGGCTGGGGGGGCATGAAGTAATGGCAGTTTTGCTGAGCAACAGCACTTACAGAGATCAAGATGCAATGGAAGGAGCTGCTGGAGCTGTGGTCTTTCTGCTATACAAGCAAGCTTTCCTATTACCCCTTATTTCCTTTTCTTCCCCCACTCTGAGACATGAACCTGTAGCATAGGTCTGGCTAATCATAATTTCCTGTTTCTCCCAACTCAGTGATGATTCAGGAGAAGATATGACATCTAGCTGGGCCTGTGCTGTGCTTAGTCGCTCAGTCATGTCTGATTCTTTGCAACCCCATGGTCTGTAGCCCACCAAGCTTCTCTATCCATGGGGATTCTCCAAGCAAGAATACTGGAGTGGGTTGCCATGCCCTCCTCCAGGGGATCTTCCCAACCCAGGGATCGAACCTAGGTCTCCTGTGTTGCCAATGGATTCTTTATCATCTGAACCACCAGGGAAGCCCAAGAATATGGGAGTGGGTAGCCTATCCCTTCTCCAGGGGAACTTCCCAACCAGCTGAGCTACCAGGGAAGCCCCCAGCTGAGACTATCAGAGTCCTTTCCTAGGATTCCCAAGTTTGAAATTGGAGAAACAACTGTCTTGTCTCAGGGGTTATGGTGCCGGAAAGATATAAAGTTAGATGACTGTGGCCCACTTTCTAACTAAACGGAGAAGACTTGCTATAGGAGGAGCTACAAAAGTTAACCACAGACCCAGAGATAAGTGCCAAATGGAGGATTGACTCCAAATTCCTAATTCTGATTCTTCAGGTTCTCTCATTCATTGAGTGACCCTAGTTATTATACTTAGCTCCATGAGCTACATGTGTGACTGAACTGAACTGCCAAGAGCTGAGATCAGTTCCTTTTGTTGTCATTTAAAAATAGCTTGAAAGACTTCTTGGGATGGTCCACTGATTAAGACTTTGCCTTCCAATGCAGGAGATGTGGGTTTGATCCCTGGTCCAGGAGGTAAGATCCCATATGCCTCAAAGCCAAAAAAAACCAAACACACATAAATAATAGAAACAATATTATAACAAATTCAACAAAGACTTTTAAAAATGGTCCAATCAAAGTAAACATTTTTAAAAATTAAAAAAAAGTTTGAGGTAGATTTTTGTCATAACAAAAATTTTGTTGAGTACAGAGACAGTTTCATAGCATGGTATCACCTTCCCTCTGATCATAAACAAAGGCATAAGCCCAGAGTCCATCTTTCAATGCAAGATTCGTGGGTGAGTGATGATTAGTTGTTGTTTTCGCTGGTTTTTGCCATTTCCTCACTGGTGTCTGTCCTGGTTAGCTCAATCAAGGAGAACATGTTGCTAGTGTGGCCAAGAGCACAGGTCGTGTGTTTCAGTTAGCTCTGCTCCGTCTACAACACGGGCCGTATCCCTGAAAAGAGCCAGCTGTTTTGCGACCCATGACCTTGACTGTGATGTGAACCGTCATGGCCCGATGCACCTCTGCACCGACTCTGGAAGGAGCAAAGTGAGTGGTAGTATTCTAATCCCGACTTCCCCCTTCCTTACTGGGAGAGCCCAGGTGAGTCATCTAACTTCCCAGGGCCTCAACTTACCAGGTTACAGAAAATCAGATACTTGAGCTGCATGATCCTAAAATATTATCAGACTCTGAAATGACTTTATTCCCAAAGAACAGTTGAAGCGCATCCTAACAGTCTAACTGTTTGTGTACCAAAAAGACAATACATTTAAACTATTTCTTCATCAGTCCTTAGGGCAAGGAGAGAAAGAATTACTAGGCATCTCTCAAACAGAACTCTCTGCTTCTGGCACCAAAATGCTGTCCTGCCCTCCTTGGCACATGATTTACTACCCTTGGGCTGAGTCCTTAATATGCCAAGGAAAGCAAATCCCTTCTTCTGTAATATTAATGATTATGAAGCAGCAATTCTTTACTCCAGACCTGGGAGAAAAGAGCCTTCCTCACGGTCTCATCTCTGCCCCACCAGGCTCCCTCTGACACCCCCCACTTCCCAAGCTGTGGGGAGCTGGGTGTTGCTAGGAGACCAGGGCTGCAGCAGCAGGCAGTGATAAAGGGGGCCTCAGCCCACTAGGGGAGCAAGGCAGGTGAACACAACTGTTAAGTAAGTAGGGAAGCACATACTTCCTGGACTCCAGATTTAGTTTTAAGAAACAGAGTTAATTGCAGGGAAGAGATAAAACTCACTATTTGAACTGACATGATATTCTCTGGTAGAGGGCTTCCCTGGTGGCTCAGATGGTAAAGAAGCTACCTGCAATGTAGGAGATGTGGGTTTTATCCCTGGGTTGGGAAGATCCCCTGGAGAAGGGAATGTCTACCCATTCCAGTATTCTTGCCTGGAGGATCCCATGAACAGAGGAGCCTGGTGGGCTACGGTCCATGGGGTCACAAAGAATTGGACATGGCTGGATCATGGAAAAAGCAAGAGAGTTCCAGAAAAACATCTATTTCTGCTTTATTGACTATGCCAAAGCCTTTGACTGTGTGGAGCACAATAAACTGTGGACAATTCTGAGAGAGATGGGATTATCAGACCACCTGACCTGCCTCTTGAGAAATCTGTACGCAGGTCAGGAAGCAGCAGTTAGAACTGGACATGGAACAACAGACTGGTTCCAAATAGGAAAAGGAGTACATCAAGGCTGTATATTGTCACCCTGCTTATTTAACTTATATGCAGAGTACATCATGAGAAACACTGGGCTGGAAGAAACAGAAGCTGGAATCAAGATTGCTGGGAGAAATATCAATAACCTCAGATATGCAAATGACATCACCCTTATGGCAGAAAGTGAAGAGGAACTAAAAAGGCTCTTGATGAAAGTGAAAGAGGAGAGTGAAAAAGTTGGCTTAAAGCTCAACATTCAGAAAACGAAGATCATGGCATTTGGTCCCATCACTTCATGGGAAATAGATGGAGAAACAGTGGAAATAGTGTCAGACTTTATTTTTGGGGGCTCCAAAATCACTGCAGATGGTGACTGCAGCCATGAAATTAAAAGATGCTTACTCTTTGGAAGGAAAGCTATGATCAACCTAGATAGTATATTCAAAAGCAGAGACATTACTTTGCTGACTAAGGTCCGTATAGTCAAGGCTATAGTTTTTCCAGTAGTCATGTATGGATGTGAGAGTTGGACTGTGAAGAAGGCTGAACGCCAAAGAATTGATGCTTTTGAACTGTGGTGTTGGAGAAGACTCTTTGAGAGTCCCTTGGACTGCAAAGAGATTCAACCAGTCCCTTCTGAAGGAGATCAGCCCTGGGATTTCTTTGAAAGGAATGATGCTAAAGCTGAAACTCCAGTACTTTGGCCACCTCAGGCAAAGAGTTGACTCACTGGAAAAGACTTTTATGCTGGGAGGGATTGGGGGCATGAGTAGAAGGGGACGACAGAGGAGGAGATGGCTGGATGGCATCACTGACTCTATGGACGTGAATTTGAGTGAACTCTGGGAGTTGGTGATGGACAGGGAGGGCTGGCGTGCTGCAATTCACAGGGTCGCAAAGAGTGGGGCACGACTGAGCAACTGAACTGAACTGAGCAACTAACACACTTCTCTCTGTCTATGGTAGAGGCCCCTAAAGTCTCCACACAAAAAATATTGTTATTATTTCTATTGTTCTATTTATAACTATCTTTCAAATGGATATTGGCTATTCATCTTTTCCCTCCACCCTCAAGTTCTGCATCTATAATTATTTTGAGGTAATTATGAATTACAAGTGCCTTTAAAGTATGCCTTGTCTTCTTTTAATGCTCATCTAAAGCCTTGTCCTGATACTGTTTACTCTTGAGTTTTATATTCAGAGTCAGTCTCTTTCACCAGTGGACAGTGACGATTCACCCCAACATCTGTCCACATAACCCCAGCTTGACCGACTAAAGTGTCTGACTCGACAAAATGTGAACCACAAGATACCACATCTTGGCAGGGAAAACCCACCTTGCTTTCATTTTCATATCTGCAATTGCAGAATGTTTCATGAATGTTTAATATGTTGTGTGACCTGCCACCAAGGCCCCCAGCGTTAGGGTGGGGGCAATGTGACCTTCAGATGAGTCTATTGTGTACTCAGCCTTGACTGCTGACCTGGGCAAAGTTAACTCTGCCTACGGTGATGGCTTGTTATTCATAGCAGTGGCAGCAGCAGCAAGCTCTGCATTAGGCGCACATCCTGAAATGACGTCATGCATCCCATTCCGTGGTGGTTGGGCCACATGAGGTCTGACATCACCTGGGGGTGGGAGCTTCCAGGAATGCCACCTCTAACAACTTTGACTGGCAGACACTGGATCTTAGCTCTTTTGGGAGACAGAAAAGAAAGCAAAGCAAAAGTGTGTGCCACCTTCAAAAATCTGAGTAGTCAGATCACAAGGGAAAAGAAACAGTATTGTAAAACTTACTCGGGAAACTCTAAACCCTTACTGGTTCACATTCAAGCACATTTACAATTGAAAGGTCCTTGGGAGGCTTACCTGGTTCAACCGTCTACTTTTAGGAAGTGAAAGTGAAAGTGGCTCAGTAGTGTCCGACTAGTCCATGGAATTCTCCAGGCCAGAATACTTGAGCGGGTAGCCTGTCCCTTCTCCAGGGGATCTTTCCTACCCAGGAATTGAACCAGGGTCTCCTGCACTGCAGGCGGATTCTTTACCAACTGAGCTATTAGAAAATTATATCTAAAACTTCAAAGTGTGTAAAACTCTTGAGGAGAATGATGGTATATAAGCTGCTTTAGTCTGTGCCTCCAGGGTCCCTAACCCTAGAACAGGAGCTCTTAGTTGGACTGGCTGGATGTCTGGGAGCAGTGGTGAGGGGAGGGTTTGGCCAGGTCCCAACACAAAGATTCTTATGTATTCTGAATGGATAGGGAGAGAGAATCTTAGGGATGGAAGTGCAGGGGGTTAGGAAATGAAGCTTCTACAAACTCCTGGGTGGACCAAGTATAATATTTTGAAAATACAAAGCTTTATTAATCATGGTGATATTTTTAATTGAAAAATTTCAAATATGCAGAAAAATGAAATTGCTAAAAGAAATACACATATATATCATTCACATAGGTTTGCTAGTTATTATTTTTCTATATGTTTTATTTTTCTCTCTTTTCACACATACACACACACACCCAAAGAGAGAAGTAAAACAAAATTTGTATCTTTCTATCTATCATGTACATCTAATTTTTTTTTTTTCTGGCCATGCCACAGGACCTGTGGGACCTTACTTCCACCATCAGGGATCAAACCTGTGCCCTCTGCATTGGAAGCATGGAGTCTTAACCACTGGAGAGCTAAGAAAGTCCCTGCATCTAATTTTCTGAACAACAATGGTAAATTATTTAAAATTTTCAAGTCAAATATTGCTGATCTTCCCCTTCTTGATCCTGTTGAGAATCGCTTCTGTAGAGTTAAGGAGTTTGTTCTTGTGTTTGGTTCCTTCACACTTAAAACTACATACTTCCACCCCCCTCAGTATAAGAAGAGGACAATATAATGGTCATAAACACCCTATCTCTTTCTTGTGTTTCACTAGAGAAGAAAGGAAAGTATTGAGCCATAAAATGACTTCTCAGCTCACTTCAGTTGCTCAGTCGTGTCCGACTCTGCAACCCCGTGAACCGCAGCACACCAGTTCTCCCTGTCCATCACCAACTCCTGGAGTCCACCCAAGACTGGACAATGGCCAGAATTCAAACATTTTCCGTTTCTACCTTTTTGTAACAACCAGGTGAGCTTAGGTTGCCCAGTGACACTGATTTCTGTTCTGTTCTCTATTCAACAAAGTTTCCATAAAGAATTTCATAGACAGAGTGCTTGCCTATCCACTCAGCTCTGAATTCTTGTTTCTGTTACCTAACTCCCTCTATGTGTGGGATTTTTAATAGAAAAGAGATGTGTTTTCAAAATATCTTGCTGCTGGACCCCATCTTAGGCTTCTAACCAGTCTTCCCACTTCTCCATCACCAACATACTTCAGATTTATGTGTGTGCATCACCACTAATGCTAACTCAAGTCAACAATAGCTTATGGAGCCTCTGGCTATGGATTGGGGTGAGGTCCTAGAGATTCCTGAGATAATCCCTGCCCTCATGGAGTTTATGATCTATCTGAGAAACAGATATTAAATAAATAATTGTATTTGTGGCACCTGTTATTGTATTTGTGACATATTGAGCAGCAGTCTCCAAAGTTTTTGGCACCAGGGATCAATTTTATAACTGCTTTCCAGGTGGTGCTAGTGCTAAAGAACTCGACTGCCAGTGCAGGAGATGCAAAAAATGCAGGTTCAATCCCTGGGCTGGGAAGATCCCCTGGAGGAGGAAATGGCAACCCACTCCAGTAATCTTGCCTGGAAAATTCCATGGACAGAGGAGCCTGGCAGACTACAGTCCATAGGGTCACAAAGAGTCAGACATGACATAGCACATGTCAATTTCATGGAAGACAGTTTTTCCACAGACCTGATGGGAAATAGATGGGGAAACAGTGGAAACTGTCAGACTTTAGTTTTTGGGGCTCCAAAATCATTGCAGATGGTTATTGCAGCCATGAAATTAAAAGACACTCTTTGGAAGGAAAGTTATGACCAACCTAGATAGTATATTCAAAAGCAGAGATATTACTTTGCTGACTAAGGTCCGTCTAGTCAAGGCTATGGTTTTTCCTGTGGTCATGTATGGATGTGAGAGTTGGACTGTGAAGAAGGCTGAGCGCAGAAGAATTGATGCTTTTGAACTGTGGTGTTGGAGAAGACTCTTGAGAGTCCCTTGGACTGCAAGGAGATTCAACCAGTCCATTCTGAAGGAGATCAGTCCTGGGTATTCTTTGGAAGGACTGATGCTAAAGCTGAAACTCCAGTACTTTGGCCACCTCATGTGAAGAGCTGACTCATTGGAAAAGACTCTGATGCTGGGAGGGATTGGGGGCAGGGGGAGAAGGGGACGACTGAGGATGAGATGGCTGGATGGCATCACGGACTCGATAAACTGAATCTGAGTGAGCTCCAGGAGCTGGTGATGAACAGGGAGTCCTGGCGTGCTGCAATTCATGGGGTCGCAAAGAGTCGGACATGACTGAGCGACTAAACTGAACTGAACTGGGGGGGTAGGGGGGATGGTTTCAGGATGATTCAAGTGCATTACATTTATTGTGCACTTTATTTGTAATCTAATGCCACCACTGATCTGACTGGGGACCCCTATGTAAGGAGAAGTACGAATTTTCAGAGAACCCAGTGCAGGGGGAAGTGAACCTGGTCTAGGGAAGGGAAGGTTCCCCTGAGGAAGAGATGTTTAGCTTGAGATTTGTAAAGAGAGTAAGAGTTAACCAGGAAACATGAGTTTGGGGGTGGGACTCACAGTGAGGATTTGATAAGGAAGAAAACTGCTGTTGGAGGAAAGAGCTGTGTGTATCTCTGGGGGCAAGAAAAGGCAAGGCACACTTGAGGAACGAAAGCAGCGGTCGAGGCGCTGTCTGTGGCCAACACTCAGGGTATGCAGCGGTTTGCTACTTCCACAGGTGGGATGGGCAACACGTGCGTGTTCCTGTCTCTTCTTCCTAAGAGGAAGATGTCTTCCTTTTTTTTTTTTTTAATTATTTGTTTATTTTGTTTATTTTTCGGGTGTGCTGGGTTTTCGTTGCTGCACAGGTTTTTCTCTAGCTTTGGTGAGCGAGAACTACTCTCTAGTTGTAATAAGCAGGCCTCTCATTGCAGTGGCTGTTCTTGCTGCAGAGCACGAGGTCTAGGGCACACAGACTTCAGCAGATGTGGCTCGAGGGCTCAGTAGTTGCAGTTCCCGGGCTCTGGAGCACAGGCTCAATAGCTGTTGCACACGGGCTTAGTTGCTCTACAGCATGTGGGATCTTTTGGGCCCAGGGATCAAAGCCATGTCTT
This sequence comes from Nanger dama, assembly GCA_917880005.1. Classification (NCBI taxonomy): domain Eukaryota; kingdom Metazoa; phylum Chordata; class Mammalia; order Artiodactyla; family Bovidae; genus Nanger; species Nanger dama. Next base: position 366,867 of record CAKJTW010000047.1, on the reverse strand, counting down.
CTGTGTTGGCATGCAGATTCTTTATCCCCTGAGCCACCAGGGAGGTCTGGAAGGAGTCTTTAACATACCCCTTTCCTTGGTCTAGGCACTTGCCCTAGAAAGTTGGCTTTAGTGCCAACAGCTTGGCAGGGCAGAGGCAGATAATGTCTCAGGAAGCAGTGCTTTCTGCTATATTCCAGAAACTGAGCCTCAAAGAGGGTAACATCCTGAAGATCACACAACTTGTAAGAGGCAGCTTGAATCTGAACTAGTGAGTCTGACCCCAAAGTCCACATTCCTATGCTGAGAGACCATCGATGCTCGATTCTCAATATCTGAGAAAGGCAAAAGCAGAACCTGTAGGGATATGGGGAGTATGCTGACAACCCTCCAGATCAGAGATGTAGGAGTCATGAAGCCTTGTGTGAAAAGGAGCCCAGCTTCTGTCTTTATCCACAGTACATACTGGAGTTTGAATACATGCGTGTATGCTACGTCACTTCGGTTGTGTCTGATTCTTTGTGACCCTGTGAACCATAGCCCGCCAGGCTCCTCTGTCCATGGGATGCTCCAGGCAAGAACACTGGAGTGGGTTGCTGTGCCCTCCTCCAGGGAATCTTCCTGACCCAGGGATTTTACCTGTGTCTCTTACATCTCCTGCATTGGCAGATGGATTCTTTACCACTAGTGCCATCTGGTAAGGCCAGAGTTTGGATAAATCACTTTTATTTTCCTTTTTAAAAAATTTATCTGCCCGCTCTAGTTCTTCACTGCAGCATGGGGGTCTATCCTTTTTTTTTTAAGTTGCAAATGCAGTTTCTTCAGCTGTGCGGCATACAGGCTCGTAATTGCGACATGTCAGATCTTAGTTCCCTGACCAGGAATTGAACCTGAGTCCCCTGCATTGGGAGTGAGGAGTCTTAACCTCTGAACCATCAGGGAAGTCCCTAAATTGCTTTTATCTTAAACACTGTTTTTCATTATCTGTTGAATTTTCTGGTCCAATGAATTGTTTAACTTAGCTATGTGCTGGAATTATAATAGGAAATTCCTCTATGTGAATCTATTCTGGCAGAATCTTCTCTCCATTCCTAAGAATGGGGAGCTCATTTTTCTAAAGCTAATATTTGAAGACTCTGAGCAGCCTGTCAAAATAGAAATCCAAATCTCCCCCAGATCAATCCAGAGCAAAAACATCTTCTTTCACTCACACCTTATCTCATAGTGAGAAATCAACCTTACTAGCACTTAGACTTAAGTTTTTACAGCTGTCATACAGTTTCCCATTGAAGCACCCCCTTTTTTCTATACTGATCACGAAATACTTTGTGAGGGGGGCAGAACCAGTATCACCATAAAAAATTGTCCCTTTTAAGATGTTGAATTAAATTCTGTTCCATGTGCGCTGAAAACAGAAAAAAGTTAAAAGTAAAAAAATTTAGGGCATTCCATGGCCATTCAGTGGTTAGGACTCTGAGCTTTCATTGACGAGGACCTAGGTTTGAGCCCTGGGTGGGGAAGTAAGATCCCGCAAGTCTTACAGCACAGCCAAAAATTTTAAAAATAAAAAATTCTGTGAATCAGATTTTAGTTTCAGCTTTAATGAAGTAGCTGATACAGACGTACCTTCCTACAGCAAACAACTGTAAAACTGGGCAAAATATATGAAGCAACTTTGCAGTTATTCAGCATTGAACACTGCAGGGATAAGGTTCTTAAGAAAAGGGAAACACATTATGTAACCAGCACATTCACCTTGGTTTTCTCCATGGGGCCTTCTGTAAAGATGGCATATAGAAATGAAGTCAGAGAGGAGACAAGACAGAAACTGGGACTACCAGACAACAAGACAGTTGATATTTTTGTCAGGCACTTGGGAGAAGGCAACTGTACAGAGAAGGAGACCTGGATACCAGCAAAGAGTCCTGGATTCTTAGCCAAACACGAAGCTGCATACATGGCTGGAGAGACTCCAGGAAGCTGACTGAAGATTCTGGGATTTCACAGTGCTGCGCAGACATCTAAGACCTCAACAGAGGACAGCTGAACGACATCTCCAAAATACTGAAAGAAAAGAAAGAAACTAGCAACCCTCAAATCTGATTGATAATCTAGGCTTCTACTCAGCCAAGCTAGCATTCAAGTGTGACGAGAGATAAAATATATTTTCAGATATCTTCAGTTCAGCTCAGTTCAGTTGTTCAGTCGTGTCCGACTCTTTGTGACCCCATGAATTGCAGCACGCCAGGCCTCCCTGTCCATCACCAACTCGCGGAATTCACTCAAATTCACGTCCATCGAGTCAGTGACGCCATCCAGCCATCTCATCCTCTGTCGTCCCCTTCTCCTCCTGCCCCCAATCCCTCCCAGCATCAGAGTTTTTTCCAATGAGTCAGCTCTTCACATGAGGTGGCCAAAGTACTGGAGTTTCAGCTTTAGCATCAGTCCTTCCAAAGAACACCCAGGACTGATCTCCTTCAGAATAGACTGGTTGGATCTCCTTGCAGTCCAAGGGACTCTCAAGAGTCTTCTCCAACACCACAGTTCAGAAGCATCAATTCTTCGGTGCTCAGCTTTCTTCACAGTCCAACTCTCACATCCATACATGACCACTGGAAAAGCCATAGCCTTGACTAGATGGACCTTTATTGGCAAAGTAAATAGATCTCAAATATTTTTGATCCTTTTCAAAAAACTACTGAAGGATGTGCACCACTAAAACAAAGGAGTAAGCAAGAACTAAGCCTACAAGAACAAGAGAATCTAACTCAGGAGCACGAGGAAGAAAGTTCCTAGGATGATGAAAACGGAGGTGTCCCGGGTTCCTGGCTGAGTATTAAGATCAGAGCAGATACAGGTCAGATTGGAGGAGGGCAAGAGGCACCAAGAAGATGTCTCTGGGGATGAGAATGAATCTGATGGGATATCTGATACGTTTGTAGAAGAAAAACATTTCATGAGAATGACTTCTTAGGCTTTCTTTGCAGTTAATAATGAACATGTCACATAATTCTGACCAATGACATGCAAGCTGCATTCTACTGGGTGGAAATTCTAGGAAATATATTGTTTCCCAGCTGGCAGACTTACAGTGTTGTCCTTATCTCTTCCTCTTGCCTGGAATGATCGTGTAGTGTCTAAAGGACATAGAGGCACCATCTTGAGTCCATGAGAACAAAAACCACACCGTAAGAACTTTGTAGTATAAGGCAAGGATTCTTGAAGGCAAGTTATATGATAATGACCAAAAAAAATTTCCCAAAGCATGGTGTGGAATGGGATCCCACCACATTTAACTGTCCCCTTCATGGATCATAGCCTTCTCATGGCGAAGGGGCTTGTATAACTCCAACAAAGCTATGAGACTTGCCATGCAGGGCCACCCAAGATGGATGGGTCATAGTGTAGAGTTCTGTTAAAACGTGGTCCACTGGAGGAGGGAATGGCAAACTACTCCAGTTTTCTTGCCTTGGAGAACCCCAGTGGTTGTTGTTCAGTTGCTAGGTTGTGTCTGACTCTTTGCAATCCCATGGACTACAACACATCAGTCTTCTCAGTCCTTCACCATCTTCCAAAGTTTGCTCAACTCAAGTCCATTGTGTCGGTGATGCCATCCAACCATCTCATCTTCTGTCGCCCTCTTCTCCTCCTGTCCTCAATCTTTCCCAGGATCAGAGAACTCCATTCATAGTATGAGAAGACAAAAGATATGACACTGGAAGATGAATACCCCAGGTCAGAAAGTGTCTGATGTGCTATGGGGAAGAACGGAGGACAATTCCTAATAGCTCCAGAAAGGATGAAGCAGCTGGGCCAAAGCAGAAACAACACTCAGCTGTACACAGCCTTAGCTTAAATAACATTCAATCAAGCACATCACATCATTATTACTATCAAGTTTTCTTTACTGAAATGACTAGTTTGCTTAATGCCCATATAGCCCCAGCTATTAATAATTATTGCCACCTCCTTCAAAGTAACCGCAATGTAAAAGTCCTGTGGTTCATAGATCAAAGTAGAAGAATATAGAATTGTTTTGATAAGTCTTTTGAAAGAATATCTTTTTAAGTAGGTGACTAAGAAAAAATATTTTGAAATTTATTGCTTAACCAACTAGTCAAAACTAGTCAAAGCACAAGGAGAAGTGGTATTGCGTGAAAAATCACATTTCACATGGCCTTCTTACATTCGCTGTAATTAATGTCCCTATACTGTGAGAGGAAAACCCAAAGGAACTGGCAGATACTCCAGTTCCAAAATAACTATTTCATCAAAGATAATTCTGCTTCCTAAGTATTAAATTATGAAAATGACATCCTTTGGTCTCATAAAGCTGGTTACTCTTTCAAAGTTCCTCCCATCCACTTCTTCTCCTGCCTCAAAAAACATTTGAAAATAAATGACCTGAGACAAAGTATTCATTCCTCCTGATCTTGGTGTGACTTTCATATATAATGCTCAACCCCAGACCCTGGGGAAACGAGTGTCCCATCCCACTCAGATTTGATGAAACAACAAAAGGATTTCAGGGAAATACTGAAAAATTTAACTGCTGGCAGCAAGAACAAAAGATTCAACCTCTAGTTTTCTAAATGTGGGTGGATTCAGTCCACACAGATACCATTTAAAATTTAATGTTAAATCCTTTGAGTTCTTCAAAAGAAGATATTTAATGAGGTGAGGATGCTGATGACAATTTTAATTTTTCATAACTTTCATTTCTTGGTGAAATGATGGATGCTTCAAGAAGGGGCAAACAAAATACCAACAATTTGCCAGGTACTGAACCTCCTTTAATTCTTTTAACTACCTTGAGGAATTGTATTATTATTGGTGACCAGTTGGGGCTCAAAGAAGTAGGTAACTGAGCCAAATTTACTCAGCTATTAAGTGATGAAATTTGGGTTGGAACTCAGATATGCTTGACCCTAATTTTTTTGGTATTCCTCTACCCTGGAAATTTTGACATCTTCACTGATGTTGAATTTCACCTTGTGACTTATTGGTCTTTTTATTGACAGATTGACCACGGGCCCTTTTTAGAAGTGATCATTGAACTGATCATATTAGCTATTTCTCCTTAAACTTACTGGCTAACTGCCTTCCTGTGCATAAAACCCTGTACTATTAAATATAAGGGAGAAAAAAAAAATAGTAGACAAGTCTTTACTTTGAAGGGATGTAAATCTAACCAAGTTCTTTTTTTTTTTTAGCCATGCTATGTGGCATATGGGGTCTTAGTTCCCTGACCAGGGATCAAACCTGTGCCCTCTGCTTTGGGAGTGTGGAGCTTTAACCACTGGACTGCCAGGGAAGTCCCTTCAAGGTACTCAAATCTAAATGGAGGAAAGAACTTGTAAATAAAATGTATTTCTTTTATCTGTCACCAAGTATTAAATAATACTGTGAAGACAGCCTGATTGCTTTTCTAATATTTTTCTTATTCTAAAGATAACAGCTACATATAGTAGGAAAATCTCTAATTCTGTCACTTAGTGTGTTTTAACTCTTGTTTTACAATGCACATATGTATATATATTTAGACATTGAAAATTGAGCTATACTTGTATATGCATGTACTTTTAAAAATTCAGTATTGTATCATGAGCATTTTACTATGATATTAAAACTGTTTCAAAGTATAATTTTAATGGTGGCATAGTATTCATAGTACTATAATTTATTTATTATCCACCTATAATAAATAGGGCTTCCATGGTGGCTCAGATGGTAAAGAATCTGCCTGCAATGCAGAAGACCCAGGTTCAATCCCTGGGTTGGGAAGATCCCCTGGAGAAGAGAATGGCAACCCACTCCAGTATTGTTGCCTGGAGAATTCCATGCACAGAGAAGAGTGGCAGGCTATAGTCCATGGGGTCACAGAGAGGGTCAGAAATGACTAAGCAACTAATATAACATATAACAAAGAAATTATAGTGCATTTATAGTTTCCACTGTATTTATTTTTATGAATAATATTGCATCAAACATCCTAGACCACAAATCTTTACCCTTACTCTACTTACTTATTTAGTACACATTCATTTGAGAAGGACTGAGAATAAATTTTTGGAAACTCTCAATATGTGTTGGAAAGATGTTGCATTGGGGGCTAATGTACCACATTATGTCTCCAATTCACTCACTAATTTGCTTTACATCTCTTTGATTTCCTTGAATAGAGCTTTCTGTCCATTGAAAAATACATTTCTGGTGGCATTCATAAAATTTTATAGTTGACTTTTGCATTGGAATTCTTTGCTGTTTCTATGTTTTCTACCTAGGACATATATATCTCATTGCAAGGGTTTGGAAGGCTCCATCAAGCTCTGATTGGCTGAGGTCTTGTATCTAGCCTCTGAGTATATGTGAGGAGAAGAAACTAGCACTAGATGAGACTCTTGAGCACCAACATCTCCAAACTTGGAGGGAATGTCTATATTTGCAGGCTGCCTTCTGTCATCACCTCTGATAATCTGATATAATAAACTGAGTTGTTATCAAAGACAAATGGCTCTGGAGGGAATTATGGATGATATTGTTAGAAGATGGGCTCAAGACGTTTAAACTCTTATGAAAAATTACTCTGACAAGCTGGTCTTAAGGCATCACCTTCTTTACTCCTGTGATGTGTAGGAGTGCCACCTGGCATCAAGAAGGCAAGTATGAAGTGAAGTGAAGTCATTCAGTCGTGTCCGACTCTTTGAGACCCCGTGGACTGTAGCCCACCAGGCTCCTCCATCCATGGATTCTCCAGGCAAGGATACTGGAGTGGGTTGTCATTTCCTTCTCCAGGGGATCTTCCCAACCCAGGGATCGAACCTGGGTCTCCCGCATTGTGGGCAGACACTTTAACCTCTGAACTACCAGGGAAGCTCAAGGGATTGCCATCAGGAGTGATGGATGAGAGTGCCGTGATGCAAGTAAAGACTCCAAAGATTCTTCAGGTCAGATAGGTCTCTGTCTCACTATGTTATTTCAGGAACCCAAGTGTGTTCTGAAGAGGTGTTTTGATATTAGTAACAACACATACCACTGAATTGCTATTCAGGAATATATAAATTTATGCTCCCATCATAAAAGCATGTATACGGACTCTCACATTATTTTCTCACTAGCACTGAATGTTATCTTAAAAACCTTTGCAGGGAATTCCCTGGCGGTTCAGTGGTTAGGACTCTGTGCTTTCGCTACCAGGGCCTATGATCAATCCCTGGTCAGGGAACTAAGATTCTGCAAGCTGTGTGTTGCAGCCACAACAAAACAAAACCAACAAAAAACAGCCTTTGATATCTTATAGATGGTTTTCACGAAGTTCTGTGTCTCAGGTTGTTGGAAGGAGCCTAGGGCCAACAGAACCATGATCCTAGTTTAAAGCTGACCAGTAAAGTTGAATAGCACTAGAGCACTAGCAATGGCTAGCCTTGGCTGAAACTGGGTGAAAAAAGGTTTAGCAACGGGAAGAGAAATGATGAGTTCTTTGTAAGATGAAATAACTTTGGATTGCCTGTGGACGTCCGAATGGTGACATCTGGCAGGTCACCAAGTATCTGTGTGTGGAGCTCAATAGATGTGAGATGCAATTAGAACATCCAGAGTATTCATATATGGCAAGTGGGCAAAGCCATAAATAGAGGTGTGATTGTGTAGGAGCATTTAGGACAGTTGAAAAAGAAGACTAAATTAAAGGTATTTTTAATGAACAGTCAAAGAAATAGGAAACTCAGAATACTGTCATGGAAACAAAGGAAGGAGACTTTCAGAAAGAAGAGGATGGGCAGCATGTCCTAAAGAAAAGAATTGGATAAAGTGTTGTTGATTGGGAGATGAGGTTTTAATTGTAGTTAACGTTTAGCCTCCCAGAGTCACCTCGTCCCAGCTCTACCTGCTAGTCTCTTTCTTTCAGGTTTCCCAAAGAACTAGTATATACAGGAATATCAAATAAAAATTGATATAAAATATAAAATTGCAATTTTTATTAAGGACCCAACCAAAGGCAGTAACACTCAGTGCAGCTCTGGCGGCGATAGGGGATATCTGGCTTAGGCTTGAGGCATAACTGAGATTTCTAATCTTGCATTTTCTCTCTCTTCCCCATATAACTAAGCCTTAAATCTTACCTCCCTCTGGCTGGTTGCATCACAGAAGGACTGTTTTTTTTTTTTTTTTTTGGAAGAGACATTTTTACTTTATGAATTTATTTTTGGCCACAACAGGTGGCATGTAGGATCTTAGTTCCCTGATCAGAGGTAAAACCCGGGCCCCTTACATTGAAAGCATAAAGTCTTAACCACTGGATCTCCAGGGAAGTCCTATCATCACAGAAGCATGTTGAGGTGAGCAACTTGACAGGGCCTCCTGAGTCCTCTAGTCCATCAAGCCTCCTGGAGAGGAAGAGAGAGCTCAGAGGATGAGTCTCTGCCTCCTGGGCCCTCAAAGACCTCACCAGTTGGTCACTGAAGCATCTCTGCCTCCTGGGCAAGTGAGTGGGTTCTTAAAGACTCTCTGCTTTGTCTTCAAAGACAAAGGTTGTCTGTTGCATCTTGTTCCATCGGCAGGAGAAAGCAGATTACTTCTGTCCTCCAGGAACTCCATACTAGCACTGCTCAGATAATAGCCTTTAAAAAACCATCATCTTCTAAGAATAGACTCCTTCATTCATGAGAATACATTCTAGAGCCGTATTATTTAATGGAATCTTCTGTGATAATGGAAATGCTATATAAATCTGTAAGGTAGCCACTAGCTATGTGTGGCCATTAAACACTGAAATGCGCTTTGTGTGACTGAGGAAATCATTACAATTAAAATTTAAATGCCACATGTGGGTCACCGTGATCAGATTAGACAGTGAAGTTCGAGGGCTTTCAGGGAACTGTGAGATCTGCTGAGACTCTCCTGACTCATGACAGACTTGTTTTCTCTTTTTAGCCTTTTGATTTTTATTTGATCTCTTATTCCCAGTTATTTTAGGTCTGACATTAAAGGGATCTATTAATATTCAATGCAGACCTAATATAACTCATGGAACCTTTGTTTCCTGATCTCCAAAATGAGAGCGCTAATAAGCAGCAGTCTACTACTATGGAGCTTAAATGACATAATTGAACCATATGTTCCAAATATGCAAATGGATTTCTCAATTGGTTTGCAACTTGTCAGTTTTTCAACTTGTCAGTTTTTGGCATCAACTTTTGTGATTTAGGATTCAAGCCCTCTCGAGGCAGCCATAGATCATGCTTCTCAAGTTAAAGCAAATCCCCATGAGTGATGGAGATGTACAGGCGGTGGTGGTAAGGTCAACCAGGAATCCGCTGAGGTCCAGGGCAAGCCACCCCAAAATGTGCCTCAATGATATGCTGATTATTTTTTTTTTAACCTGGATTCTAGCGTTTGTTGAATAAATGAAAGTACAGTTTTTAAGGATCAGAGAGACATGTTAACATGGGGTGGGAGAAGGTAATATGATGAAGTAAAAGCAGACAAGGAAGAGCATCCCTGATTACAGCCAGGGCTCCACTCCTCCCCATGAAGACCCCATGGCAGGTCAGGAGCAGTTCTTGAACCTGAGTAATCTGAGTCATCTGGCAGCTCTGATGACCTCAGCAATGAAGGTAAGTGCCCTTCGGTTCCTGCAGTTCCTGACTTCTTCCTGCTATTCATTTCTCAGCGGTACTCTTCTGCTTCTCTTGTTAACTATCCATCATGGGGAAGTTTTGAAATGACCAATGCAAGAGAGACACTGTGACCCCTTCTCCCCGTCTCTCTGAAAACAGGAAAGAAAAACTCTCATGTGAGAGGTGCACTGTCTACATCTGGAAGTAAGACACTTATCACCAGAGGTGGGAGATTGGAGCCCAGAAGCCTGTATAGGCAAACTTTGTTACTTAATTTGCTATTCCAAGCCCAAACTCCATTTAGATTCTTCACTAACTGAGCACCCAAACCCAAGTTTCTTACTTTTGTCAATTCTCACAGATTTATTGTTTGTCTAACAAGCATCAACACCGCCAGCTTTGGCGACTTCGGTCCTTTGTGCACATGAATTAAAACTTGTTTCCTAGGACTTCCCTGATGGTCTAGTGGCTAAGACTCTGCTCTCCCAGTGCAGGGGACCCAGGTTTGCTAGGTCAGGAAACTAGATCCCACATGCCGCAACTAAGAGTGCATACCATGAGCAACTAAAGATCCCGTATGCCATAGCTAAGACCTGGTGCAGCCAAATGAATAAGTATCTTTTAAAAAATTGTTTCCTTTTCTTCCATCAATCTGTGTTGTGTTGAAAGAAAAGAAAGTTTACTCAGTGGTGTCTGACTCTTTGTGACCCCATGAACTATAGCCTACCAGGGTCTCCATGGGATTTTCCAGGCAAGAGTGCTAGAGTGGGTTGCCATTTCCTTCTCCAGAGGATCTTCCTGACCCAGGGATCAAACCCAGGTCTCCCACATTGTAGGTGGATGCTTTCCTGTCTGAGCCACCAGGGAAGCCCTGTGTTGTGCTGCACTTATTATTAGTTCAGCTGCAAGAACTCAGGAAGGCTAGAGGGAAAATTCTCTCTCCCAGACAACCCATAGACAGGGAGAGATGGGAGGAAACCTCATTCCTGTTCTCATAGGTTAAAACTCCCGTAGAAACTCAGGTGAAATCTGATTTTGATCCTACCAGCAGGTCTCCAGCATTAGGCTCTCTGATAAACAAGAAGATATTTTTGTCAAGGGAGCTCTCTAAATATTATCTGTCCCTCAAAATATGGGAAGTCTTCTAGGGCGATTGATGCCATCCATCCACTGATTAGAGTGGGCTTCCTAGGTAGCTCAGATGGTAAAGAATCTACTCACAGTACTGGAGACCAGGGTTCAATCCCCAGGTTGGGAAGATCCCCTGGAGGAGGGCATGGCAACCCACTGAAGTATTCTTGCCTGGAGAATCCCATGGACAGAGGGGCCCAGAGGCTACAGTCCATGGGGTCCCAAAGAGTTGGACATGACTCAGCGACTAACACACGCACACACACACACACATTCATCAGAGCTCTCCCCGATTCCCTGATAGCTCAGCAATGCAGGAGACCCCAGTGCGATTCCTGGGTCGAGTAGATCTGCTGGAGAAGGGATAGGCTACCCATTCTGGTATTCTTGGGCTTCCCTTGTGGCTTAGCTGGTAAAGAATCTGCCTGCAAGGCGGGAGACCTAGGTTTGATCTCAGGTTTTGGGAAGATCCCTAGAGAAGAGGAAGGCTACTTACTCCACTATTCTGGCCTAGAGAATTCCATGGACTGTATAGTCCATGGGGTCACAAAGAGTCAGACATGACTGAGAGACTCACGAGAAGACATTGTTGGGGGGGGCAGTGCAGAATATGCATGAATTCTCAGAAGTGGAAAAAGTATTAATCAATAATAGTCTAGCCCAAGGGAACTGCTTGGTGACACCATCATCCTCTTCATTTCTAAAGCTGAGGATAAACAAATTTGAGACTTTAATTTTGACAACATTTTAGCAAATCAGTGATAATAGACATTCTTCTGTCAAAGATCTCTCCAGTGTTTTGCTTCCTGTGTGTGTGTGTGTGTGTGTGTGTGTGTGTGTGTGTGTGTGTGTATGTGTGTTCACTACCCCAAAGGCAGGATTGCATTGAGGTCTAAGGGCTAAGTCCTTTCAGCATTGCTAACTGGAGTCAGGGGTTGAACCCAATAACCTTGCTCAAGGCTAGTTTCTTGTTTTATTGGCCCATGATGAAGCTACTGGAGAATGCCTTTAGTCCCTGAGGATTGTTTTGCTTTAAAAAAAAAATCAACTTATTCACACATTCCATTAGCTTAAAGCTTAAAGAGAGTTTAGAAATAATTTAATCATTCCCTCTCAGAGAGAGCTGAAGGCTGTAGAGATTATGAGTGAAAAGTCTAGGACCAGAGCCCAGGACACTCACCCCTCCGGTCAACCTTTCTTAGTGATTTGAGGATCGAGTTTCCTTTCGGTTCTTCTCTTTTATTTTTCCCTGTTTATTATAGCATGGTATATTCATTAGAGAAATATTGGAATGGTATAGAGAAGTGTTAAGAAGAAGAAAGAGAAAAAGAAGAGAAGGAGGTGGATGAGGTAAAGAGGAGGAGGAGACAGGTGCTAGGGGTGGTGGGAAGGATAGTTGGAAGGCTCCTGATGTTTCTTAGCAGACAAGTGCTAAGAACAAATGTTTCCCACGTGAACCTGAAAGAGGAGAAACTGATTCTGAGCCAGACTGGAACCTGGGACCTGGGACCCTTCGCAGCAGTGTTTGCACCTGGACAAACGTCTCCTCAAGCAGCAGAATACAAACTACAAGGGCATAAAAATAGTTCCCCTGAAGGAGTGATGCTTTTGAACTGTGGTGCTGGAGCAGACTCTTGAGAGTCCCTTGGACAGCAAGGAGATCAAACCAGTCAATCCTAAAGGAAATCGACCTTGATTATTCATTGAAGGACTGATGCTGAAGCTCTAATACTTTGGCCACCTGATGGGAAGAGCCGACTCATTGGAAAAGACCCTGATGCTGGGAAAGATTGAGGGCAAGAGGAAAAGAGGGAGATGAAGGATGAGATGGTTCGATGGCATCATTGACTCAATGGAAATGAGTTTGAGCAAACTCTGGGAGACAGTGATGGACAGGGAAGCCTGGCATGCTGCAGTTCATGGGGTCACAAAGAGTTGGACACAACTTAGCAACTGAACAATAACAAGTAATTGCATGCATGGGCAGTTGAGGCAAATTATGAACAATAAGACACAAAAGACCAAAACCCCCAGCTGCCATTTCTGGGGTGTGGGGAGCAAAAATGGGGGACTGCACGTGCCCCCTGGACACGTGCCCTCCAAGGAAATGGGTAGGCAGACCATCCAAGCCATCCCTCTGCCTGACCCATGACTCTGCCTCACCACTCACCCTACCTAAGGAACCAGCTCCTTCTCTTTCAGGGAGTGGGCAGGGGCACTTTGTACTCCTTTTGCTCCCTAAGTTTCAGCACAAGTCCCAATAAAGCCTGGCCTGCATTTCTTCTCTGGACTCATCAGTTACTATTGGGCTTCCCTGGTGGCTCAGACAGTAAAGAATCTGCCTGTAATGCAGAATACCAGGGTTTGACCCCTGGGTCAGGAAGAATCCCCTGGAGAAGGGAATGGCTACCTACTCCAGTATTCTTGCCTGGAGGATCCTATGGACAGAGGAGCCTGGCGGGCTATAGTCCATGGGATCACAAAGGGTTGGACATGACTGAGCTACTAATACCACCAAAAAGTCCAAGAGTTCTGAATTGGTGCTTCTCTTTACCTGAATGAGAGGACTTTCATTTGACACTGTCACGGAGGTGTCCCATCTTGGAGGGACAGTGAATATGTCTGGGTATAGATGTGCCAGAAAGTACCATCCCAGGGTGAATGGATCACAAGCCCCAGGACAGCTCAGCAGGAGGACCCCACTCCATTCTCGAGCCCTCATGTAGAGGCAGGCTGCCTGTGGCCAGCTCCGAATACCTTGATGCTTTCATTCCTCCAGGGGTCAGGACAAATAAGCAGGTTTTGAGATGCAGAAACACCACCTCCAGAGAGTCTTCACATGAGCGCTTCTCTGGAAGCCGAGGAGTTACCCAGGGAGCAGGTTGGGTTCTGTGCTAAGTGCGCTGATGCACGCGACACTTAGAATACGTGTTTGGTTGGTGTCTAGACTATAACGTGTTCTCTCCTCTATGTGAGATTATCAGTAGGGTTCACTCTGAGCCTGTTCCTACTAGTGGGAATGAATTTGCACAGAACCACACACTGCCTCAGCCTCTCTCTTGCCCACCTGTCTGCAAGCTGGCTGTGGCAGAGGAAGATCAGCCAGCTCAAACAGTTCATTGGTCCTTGACTTTGGCCAGTGTTTTAGGTAGCTGATAAGCCATCCACACCCTTAATGAAGGTGTTCATATATTCACCTCTGCTGTCCCTCTCTCTCCTATAATACTGATGTTGTTCCCCTGGTTGTGAGAGGAAAGATTTATCTATACCATTCACCCATGTAAACAACCTGGAAGATTCATTCTTAGCTGCCCCTTGATCCCAGGCTACTTTCTCCATCCTCTTACTAGACCTGAGACATCCTGACCCTCTTTCGGACCCTCAACCACCACACTCCTTTCTGCCTCAGTACCTCTGCACATGCCCTCCCTCTTCCTGGTGGGAGTAGGCTCTTTCTCTCTCTCACGAACACTCTGATCAAGTGCTGCAGTATCATTTCTTCAGAAAAGCCTTTGCCTTAACTCTCAGATGAGGTCAAGTCTCTATCTGAACAGTTTTGTAAGCTTTACGTTGTATTACTTGTTACCGAAAAGTGAATGGATATTGTGGACTTTACTAAAAATGTTTTCCATAGTAAGCACCTTTGCAGCAGAGAACTGCCTGTCTTCTCCCTGTGCCAACCCCAGCCACTCACTGCCACGGGGATGGAGATACCATCCCATCTAGGACTCAGCGGGCTGGTCCACTTGACCTCTGCCCTAGAACCACATCACATGCAAAAAGGGGTACCCATTTTCAGTGGCCCTGGAGAAACTTGGTAGAACTCCAGAGAGGAATTTTAAAAGTGCTTAGTGCCTAGATTATGTATCTGATGAAAACTGTACTTCATATAGAAAAAGGAATATCCAGCCTTGTAGGTTTTAAATCCTTTTCTTCTGGTAATAATAATCCTGATGGCTTAGTTTTGCATGACAAACTTATTTGTTTACAAACTCTTTTATGTACATTAATTTTATTTTACATACATACAGTAAGTAGAATAAATATAATAAATAAAACAATAAATGTAGCAAGAAAAACAAACCGTTTACATTTGTCATCCCTAGTAAAAGAAAGCAAACGCTGCTCTTCTGAATCAAAAATACATTAAGAGGTGGGGCTTCCCTGGTGGCCCAGTGGTTAAGAATCTGCCTTGCAGTGCAGGGGACACCAGTTCAATCCCTGGTCCAGGAAGACCCCACATGCCATGGGACAACTAAGCCCATGCACCACAACAACTGAGCCTGCTCTCTGGAGCCCACAAGCTGCAACTAAAGCCTGTGCTACCCAATGAGAGAAGCCACTGGAACCCACACACTGCAACCAAAGGGTCACCCCCACTCTCTGCAACTAGAGAAAGCCTATGCACAGCAATGAAGACCCAGCGCAGTCAATAAATGAATAAATATAAAAATTAATTAATTAAAAATACATTAAGGGACCCATTTGTATACATATAGCTGATTCACTTCGTTGTACTACAGAAACCAACACAACATGGTAAAGCAGCTAGACCCCAATCTTAAAAATACATTAAGGAGAGAGAATGATGGGGAAGTGATTCCTGGTCTTCAGCTGGGGCTTAGCCTGTGGTACCTGCTGCTGGAACCCAGGGATGTAGCCTAAACTCTCTCAACTCTCTCCCATCTGACACTGGACTTTGAAAAGGTTGGGCCAAGACCATGTCCACTCTTAGTTGAACAGGCAGGAGATGTGCTTTTGCCATGGGGTCACTCGCTGTAGAAACCAGACCGTAAATTCTCAATGTCATTCACACCCATAGCAATGGTAGGTACTATGTACTAGATATTTCAAAATAATTATCTCATTTCATGCTCACTCTAGCTTTGGGAGGGAAGTATTGATCTCAGAGGGAGAGCAGTGAGCAGTCCTAAAGAGAGATCTTAGTTCCCTGCCCAGAAATTAAAGGTGGGTAGCCTAGATTCTTCTGCAAGGAGATCCAACCAGTCCATTCTGAAAGAGATCAGCCCTGGGATTTCTTTGGAAGGAATGATGCTAAAGCCAGTCCTTTGGCCACCTTATGTGAAGAGTTGACTCATTGGAAAAGACTCTGGTGCTGGGAGGGATTGGGGGCAGGAGGAGAAGGGGACGACAGAGGATGAGATGGCTGGATGACATCACTGACTCGATAGATGTGAGTCTGAGTGAACTCCGGGAGTTGGTGATGGACAGGGAGGCCTGGCGTGCTGCGATTCATGGGGTCGTAAAGAGTCGGACATGACTGAGCGACCGAACTGAACTGAACTAAGCCTAGATTCAAACCAGGAACCCTAGCCACCAGACCACCAGGGCTAGAGGTTAGAAGCCAAGTGGCCCTGGCTCTTTTCCCCGTTTAAAAGCAAGAATGTTTCAAGGAAGCAAAAACTGTAAAAACAGGTCCAAAGTCGAATATGAAGAGACACAGCACAATGTATGGGAGAACACACAGTGAAGCAGGTTGTTTATTTCAGACAGAAGCAAGGCAGAGGTGCACACCTGAAAAGGAGTGTGGACCCCTTGAGTGAGGAGCACAGTAAGTCAAAAGCTAGGCAGAGATACACACCTGGAGAGGAATGCAGGTGTCCTGCGTGAGGAGGAGATCAGGGAAGGGGTGGTGTAAATCATGTATATAGAACAATCCTTCTGAGTCTTTGTGTATCTTGGCCAATTACCTTGTTTGTTTCTTCATACCTGACTGGTCCTTGGACCCTTCACAGGATGCAAACTCAACTCTTTCTAAGATGGATCCTACTGCAGAGGCCTATGGGTCCATGTCCAGACAATATGGGTGGGGACCCCTCCGTTTTTGACCCTCAAGTAGCCTTCCAGCATATATGCAGGCAGGGACGTTTTTCTTGACCTCAGGAGGGGGCACTTTATCTCTTTGCTTCAGCAGAGCTCAGCTTCTGCCACTAGCTTTGATCTTGGAGTGTCTGGATGAGTACAAAGATTCAATTTTACTCCACTTAACAAATACCAGGTGTCCAGCCCAGATGCTTACTCTCTCTTACCTCAATATGCTGATCCCAATTCCCCAGGAAACGGAACTAAATGAAGGCAAAGAATCGGCCCAAAGTTCCAAGTTAGTGACAGTGGTAGGATTTGAACCTTCATTTATCCAGCCTTCAAACCCCTAAGTTTAGAACCTCTTCCTCTAGCCTCACACCAGCTCACCAGATCCTATTTTCTTTCCCTGGTTCTATCCCATTCCCCAGAGGATCCCTCCTGGCCTATTTCCAGCAAGTCCAAATTCTTGTTTCTTTACTAAGAAAGGCCAGCCGACCCATGAAGACGCCCAGAAGAACAACAGAATCCTGGGTTTTTGAAAAGCAATTTGTGACATCTGTAGTGATGCTTTCCCCTTTCTCCCTTACATATGTATTATCTCTGTATTCCGAACAGCTCTCTGAGATAGGAATTATGACTCTCTTTATGGAGGAGAAAGCTGTGTCCTAGTAAAATACTGGCTGGCCAAAAAGTTTGTTCTGGTTTTTCCATAAGATGGCATGAGCTTTGGGCCAACTCAATAATATGTCTAAGACCGCACAGTTTTTAAGCAGATACAATTTTTAATCATTTCCATTTGACTCCTAAACTACTATTCTCCCTCGCTGTTCTCAAAGTGTGCCAGAGACTCCAGCATCTGTATTCTAACTGTGCTTCTCCCAACTGACTCATGCCCCTGGGAGCAGCACAAAGATCCTTTTTCAGACCACACGTTCTGAGCTTTGGTTTGGAAAACAATGTCAAAGACAAGCAGCCTTGCAGAGACTAAGCAGATATTCCTTCCTGACCCTTCTTCACCAGTGACTTTCTCCAGGCGGGAGGATGGTTGGTGGTCTGGGGTGGCTATGGCCCAGTCTTCCCATGAGCCAAGCTAATTGCAGCCCTTTCTGAGTGAAGAGAGAGGAAAACCACAGAGAAGAACAAGCAGCTGCTACTTTAAAAAAAAAATCATTGTATTATAGTTGCTTTACAATGTCATGTTATTTTCCTGCTTTACAGCAAAATGAATCATATATATATATATATATATATATATATATATATATACATACACACACACACACACACACACACACACACACACATCTCCTCTTTTGGATTTCCTTTCCATTTAGGTCACACAGAGCACTGAGTAGAGTTCCGTGTGCTATGCAATCAGTTCTCATTAATTATCTATTTTATACACAGCAGTGTGTATATGCCAGTCCCAAACTCCCAATTCATCCATGGACTATTACTCAGCCATAAAAAGAAACAAAAATGTGCCATTTTCAGAGCTGTGGATGAAACTAGAGTCTGTCATACAGAGTGGAGTAGGTCAGAAAGAGAGAAACAAATATCACATATTAAGGCTTATATATGGATCTAGAAAAATGGTACAGATGAACCTATCTGTGAAGCGGAAATTGAAACACAGACATAGAGAACAAATGGACAGACACCAAATAGGAGA
Organism: Nanger dama; assembly: GCA_917880005.1. NCBI lineage: Eukaryota > Metazoa > Chordata > Mammalia > Artiodactyla > Bovidae > Nanger > Nanger dama. The sequence continues at coordinate 348,642 of CAKJTW010000047.1, read as the reverse complement.
ATAGGAGGTGGGATTAATTGGCAGCTGCTACTTTTATTTTTTAGCCATCTGGAGGCTTTACTGGGAGGGCAGTACTCAGGAAAGAACACACATCACAGGCACTGATCGGACTGTGTAGTCTCCTCCAGCCTCGGTGTTTCCTCTCCTGTGGTTTAGCTTCTTCTGCCAGGCTTTCCCACAGCCCAGAAGCCATGACTCAGCAAGGATCGCTGTGGAGCACACCCAGCCCTCCTACCCACTTGCTGAGGGTGAGCTTAGCCATAAGGAGATGCATCTTAGGTTTGTGACTCCTGTGAATTCTGCCTGGCAGCCAAGTCAGTTTTTCCAACCTGCCAAGTAAAGGAGAGCTTATGCTGAGAAATGGCTTCAACACATCCAACGTCAAGCCCATCCCTGCAGAACACACCACCCCTTCTCTGGTTTTGTCGATCTGTCTTCAGACCCAGAGGAGCTGAGCCAAGGAGCTGCTCATCCCCTATAAGCAGTTCCTCTCTTTGGCAGCCATAGAGATGGTATTCCCAGGAAGGCTCCCAGAGACAGCTGGCTATGTGCAAACAGCAGAAGATGCACTGGTAATCATCATTTTATCATGTTTTTGGCCTCTACTTACTCGCTAAGAATAGTTCACTCAAGTCATTATCTGTTCTGCTATCCTATAAAATATAGTCAGCTTTGGCTCAGATCAAAAATTTAACTCAGAGTCCAGGTGCTCTGTTTATACCAGATTGCTTCCTTTACAGTCTTGATGAAACAATTTTATAGTGGATGAAACAAACCATCCATTTGAGAGTGGACTCCAGGAAGGACAGAGCCATCCTCTGGGTCTATCTTAGAGTTGGGGACGTAAAGAGAAAAAAACCCTCCAAGACCCACACTTAGACTGAAATCTGGAGCAGTAACTTCTCTTTCTCTCTCTCTCTCTCTCTCTTTTTTTTTTTTTCAGCCATGCCACATAGCTTGGGGGATCATAGCTACCAGACCAGGGATCCAACCCAGGCTCTTGACAATGAGGGCTTGGAGTCCTAACCACTAGACTACCAGGGAATTCCCGAGAGTAGTAACTTCTCAAAGGTGACATCTTGGAAGAGTGCTGCCAACCTGGGAGGCAAATGAATGATTTCCTCTGTTCTCATCTCTGATCACAAAGTGAAAGTGTCCATGGATGTTGGCTGGAGGACCAATGGCCTTTGTGAGAGAAGATCCTGGCATGGTAGCCACCCATTCCAAATTCCTCAACAGCCCCAGTTTGGTCAATTGTGATTCCTTACAGTAAAAGCTGTTCATAAAATATGGAAGTGAGGTTTAACTTGTCTTCCTAAGAACTTTTAGACTTCATAAGAAAAACAAGTCAAAAATATTTTTTTCTTAGACCTCTTGGCATCATTGTTGGTTGGGAAAACCCAAACAAGGCAAGAGAAAAGACAGCTGATGACTGGGGTCCTGGTGGACTGCCGGAAGCCAGCCCAGAGCTTTGAATGGAGCAGGACCGATAGGCAGGTATAATCTCATTAGGATGACCTTGTAGCCCGCAGAACAGGAGGTGAGTGAGACCCAGTGTAGGGCAGGTGTGAACCAACTGGACCAGCTATGATCTGGCAGAGATCTGGCATTTATAGTCACTGCCAGGAGCCAACCCTGCCCTCTGTGTACATGGTGAGTCATTCCTCACCCCTTTTAAAAATATACAACTTTTCCATTTACAAAAATATCTGCATGCAGGAAGAGATGGAGGGAGGGAAGAGCAGCTAGGCTGCTGTCGCATCAGTTTTAGGGTCTGTTTCACACCTGAGTACAACTTCTGACTCTCGGACCTTCCCAGAAACATACAAGGAAGGGAGCCCCTTGGACTGCCATTAAACAAACTTCAAAGGTCTGATGATAGTATTGAAGAGCTATTCGAGTATACACTTTGAAAAGAGGAGGGGGATAGGAAGTAAAATCTAATAAACCTTTGAAAAGACATTCAGAGAAATATTTTGAAAACCAGGGTGGTCTCTATAAACAAAATAAAATATATATCTGAAAAGAGATTGTGATACAGATTTGAAAACCACAATATTTGTTTGTCACAATATTTTGTCTGAAGGGCAAAGGAGAAATGGCCTTGAAAGAGTAAAACATTATGAGTGTTTATTAGTTCTGAATTTGGTTGGAGGGAGAGATGCTTTCTCTCACCATGTCACCACTTTATAAATCCACACATTTATACCTATTTATTTGTTAAGCTGGACTTCCAGGTTGGCTCAGAGGTAAAGAATCCACCTGCAATGCTGGAGATGTGAATTCCATTCCTGGGTTGGGAAGATCCCTTCTTCCTTTCAAGAAGGAAATGGCAACTGACTCTAGTATTCTTTCCTGGAGAATCCCATGAACAGTGGAGCCTGGCAGACTACAGTCAATGGGGTTGCAAGAGAGTCAGACACGACTTAGTGACTAAACCACCACCACCTGTAGTTAAATCTTTCTAAGGATTGTAATGTTACGATCACGGTATGAGACCCTGGAAGATTGTGAGTGGCAGCAAAAGAAGATATCTGGGTACACACTTGAGAACCAGAATTACCGAGTAAAATTCTCTTCTTATTTTTAAGTATATTTGATTTTTCAGCAAAATTGAGCAGGAAATACAGAGGATTCCCATACTCCTTTTGCTCCCCTCTACACATACAGTCTCACCACCATCAACATTCCCCACCAGAGTGGTACATTTGTTTCAATGGGGGATCTGATATTGACACACCATTGTCACCCAGAGTCCACAGTTTGCATTAAGGTTCATTCCAGCCTCTCTATTTTTGAGGAGTCTGATGTGCAGGCTCAGTCCCATGATCCACATGAGGTTGGTCCACACGTGACGTGATCCCTGGAGCATTTCCATCCTCTTAGAGGCCCTGAGCTCACCCACAGGGCCTTTGGTACCCTTGCCAGACGCTGCCTGATATCCCCGCTTCGTGGCCGATATTATCAAGGCAGGTCCAAAATCTTGGCGTTTCCCAACTCTCTTCCCACATCTGAGTTTTTAATTTTGTCTCATTTCCTGTGAAGAAGTACAGTGCTTTTCAAGGTCATATCTAGTTATTTATGCACACACATGGGCTAAAGTGCTAATGACTGAGATTGGAGGCAAAAGAAAGCTCCAGGAGACAGGCTTACCCAAAGGAAGGATGCTCAAATCCTGTGAGTTTCAAGACTCAGGCTCTGGAAAGCCGAAGGAGTCGATTTTTCTGGGCTCTAAGCCTTGGAGTACTTCTCCAGATTGCACAAGGTCAGAGGCATCCTGCTCTACATGTATAAGGAGAGAGCCCTGTGTGGGTTTTTTTTTTTTATATGTAGATTTTTCTTCACTATTTTAAATTTAAAATGTGAGAGATAGGCTAGCCCTAGAACCATCCCTGTCTCCCAGCCTCCATACTTTCTTCCTTCCTTTCCTTTCTTTCTTTTCACAGGTGGGAAAATGGCTTGCTACAGGTCTCCTATGGTTATTGACCTTAAGTAGAGGTGTGCTGGTAATATTTAATGACAGGCCATCAAAAAAAAGTAGTTTATGAGTTTATTATGAATGTTATCAATATAAAAGGAGTGTGGGGTACAATTTACAGATAATAATAAAATATACAGCATGCTTTATTGTAAATTCCACATAGCCACTAACCCTCATTAAAGGCTTTTGCTGATTTTGTCGGAATCATACATCCATAGTCAACTTATGATTGCAATTCAGCCATGACGTGATGAACAGTGTTGTAGCCCAGTTCGCTAAATCCTTACCCAAGAAATCTATCATCGTAACATCTGTTATGCAGTCTACTGTTGATGTAGTATTTATCACCTTTATACAAATTATAACCATTAAACTGACAGCTCTTTCAGCTCTAATAACATTTGTAATATAATTTAAAAAATAATGGTTTCATTTAAGAACTGGCTTGAAAAATTCTTAAAAATTTAGTATCTAACTCTTATAAGCCAAGCCAGCTCCAGCACACCTCTGCCTTAGGGGCTGGCAGTAACCTTGCTTGATTCTCTTCAAATCTTCTTCAAAGCAGGGCTAGTATGTAGGACTCAGCAATCAAAACACCAAATGGTGTTTGCTTTCCGTTGTGCTGGACCAGGGAGTGTCTACTGACATCTTGCTAACTTTACATCCTGAGACGCCTGGAAACCATCTCAAAGAACAGACTGGAGCCTGAGATGAGGGTATGTACATCTTTATGAAGTGACAGCCTTGCCCTTTTTCTCCCAGAAAGGCATCCCAGCTGAAAGTGTGGCCAAGGCAGAGAGAGAGGGCAGGAATTTAAAGCAAGTAACTTTCAGTCCTTTGTCTTCAAGCCTCATGTCTTTCTACCTACCTGCTTGGCACAAAGTCAATGACAGTGACTGGGTGGCTTTTTATGGATCAATGTGACAACCTCAATCCAACCCCAGCTCCTTTTCTGCCCTCCAGTCATTATCCTTCTTCACTATCCAAGTGGCTTTTCCTAGTTCTGGGAGGTAAGGTTTTTTTTTTTTTTTTTTTTTTTTATGGTCAGACCTGTATATAACACCAATATGCATTTAGGGAGGTGAGTTGAAAAGATCCAGATACATTTCTTTAGTCTTTAATCTCCCATCCAGGAACTTACAGTTCTATGTCTGCTCCAAGTGGAAGCCCAGTCTCCCCTGAGGCTTGACTGAAGATCATACGATTTCCCCTTTCAGATTTTCCTTTGATTCAGCAGACAGTCAATTGTCCTAAAGCTGAGTTTTGTGTTTTTGCCAATCTGGTTGCAGTGAGCTGCATTTAATTTCTGCCATTATTAATGCTATAGCTTCAGGAAGGATGAGTAGGAGACAGAACAACAAGCAAGCAAGGCAACAGATAATAGTAAGTTACCTTTGAAAGTCAGAATATTTTAAAAATTGAGTCAAATTCACTTAACATCCTTTTAACCATTTTAAAGTGTATGATCAGTAGTATTTCATGCATTCACAATGTTGTACAACCACCACTATAATCTAGTTCCAGAACTTTTTCATCATCCCAAAAGGCAACCCTGTCCCATTAAGCAGCACTCATTCCCCAACCCCCATCTCACACCAGTCCCTAGGCAACCACTAATCTGCTTACTGTCTCTATGGATTTGCCTGGATATTTCATATAAATGGAATTACCCAATATGTGGTCTTCTGTGTCTCGCTTCTTTCACATAGTTTAATGTTTTTAAGGTTTATCCATGGTGCAGCATATATTTTAAGTTACTTTTGAATTTTAAAAAATTGAGAGGGAAAGTCACAGACCCACTTTACCTAGCTGGATATTTCCTTCCACTCAGATTTGCTTGTTGTCCAGAAGAGAAAGACTAACCATTGCGAACCTCTGATTTGATGCTTCATCCAGTCCCAAGGAAATGGGAAAAGAGGATTAAAAGAAACAAAGAAAGTCTATATGTTCCAGGTGAATAGCTATTCCTCCAGGGGTGCCAAATAAACTTTTTGGGGGAAGTTTTAGTCATATTTTGGTTTGAAGTTATATATACTTAAAGAACATTGTGTTAGCAAAGTTTTGGCTCAGTAAGAACTGACTTAGTATAATTTGTTTTCTTTTCCAATAGCCACGGGGAAGTAAAAATAAAACCATGGTAATGCAGAAATAAAGGTTATAAACATTGCTTCTCGGCCTTTTGGCTACGATCAAGTGTAGAAATAAAAGTTATAAACAAAAACCTGTGAGAGACTCAGAGAGAAAAATGGGCAGGGCTGCAGTGACTTCACCGCTTGTGAAACAAGGACTCAACTCTTGGCAATACTGACGGAGGAACAATACTATAGAATCGTTGCTTAAACATTTCCTCCTGGCTCAGTGCCTCATCACGAATGTCTACAATAAGAAAATGCAGTCATTTATTAGGTTCCTGTTTATCTTTCTATTGTTACTTTTCTCTAAGCTTCTTAGTGAATTGCTAGTGCTTTGGGAGAAAGATCTATGTCTGATTTTGTATTCTTGTAACCCTGACCTCAGATGGTTCAAAGGCCCTCACCTGTTTAATAATAGGACTTCAGACATCCCTTTATTTTGTATTAGAGTAATTAATGTTAGCTGCAGTAGTAAAGCAAGCTCAAAATCTCAGTGGTTTACACAGTAAATGTTTATCCTTTGCTCACATCACAACTCCCAAAGCAAGTCTGGCAGCTCTCCTCCAAGTGATGACTCAGGTATTCAGGCTCCTCTGTCTTTTGAGTTTGCTGCCCTCTATGGCCCTCTATGGGGGCTTCCCAGGTGACACTAGTGATAAAGAACCCGCCTGCCAATGTAGAAGACATAAGAGACGTGGGTTCAATCCCTAGATTGGGGAGATCCCCTGGAAGAAGACATGGCAACCCACTGCAGTATTTTTGCCTGGACAATCCCACGGAGAGTTGAGCCTGGAGGGATATAGGCCATAGGGTCACATAGAGTTGGGCATGACTGAGTTGGCTTAGCAGGCACACACGCATGGCCCTCTTGGAGTCCTCTGTATAATATCTGAACAGAGCTGACCAGTGAGCAAGGAAAGACCAAGAGAGGGTGTCATGGAGATTTTTAGGGTCCAGGCCTGAAAGTGGCCTACCTCACTTCCAGTTGTGCTTTTTTTTTTTGGCATATAGTTGCTTTACAATGTTGTGTTATTTTCTGCTGTACAGCAAAGTCAATCAGTCACCTGTATACATGTATCCCCTCTTTTTGGATTCCCTTCCCATTTAGGTCACCACAGAGCCTTGAGTAGAGTTCCCTGTGCTATGCAGCATGTTCTCATTAGTTATCTGTTTTATACATAGTATCGATACTGTATGTATGTCGATCCCAATCTCCCAATTCATCTCACCCTGCCCTCTCCCTGCTGGTGCCCCTGTGTTTGTTCCGATCATGCCGCTTTGACCACTGCAAGGGACCCCTTAGGAGATGCAGTCTGTGTGTTCAGGAGGTGGCAACAGTATCAGTGAGCACCTAGCCCTTCCCAGCCGCATGGCTCCTTCCCCTTTCGTGTGCTCAGAAGGAGGTGGGTGGGAAAGGTCTCATGTGGTTTCCCACTCTATCATGCCACACCTATACTTCTGCTTTGCAGGATTCCAGATTGGTGAACTCCATTCTGCCTCGGACCACCATTCACTTTCCTGCTGGTCACTTTCTGCATTTCTAGAACTTTCTACATTCCTTCAATCAATGCTGCTGCTCTGATGAAGCTGAACTAAGGATAAGAAAAGTCTATTCCCTCAAAACAACTTTACACAGATCCTTACCTTAGGTTTTAGACAACCCAAGACCAGACTGTAACAACACAACTTTACTGAGGGCTTGAACATCACAGAAGGAAAATGCAATGCAGAGAAATGTGAAACTAGTATCACTGATAGATACGCCTGTTCTCGGAGGCACTGGCTGAAGCCTGCACAGTCTTTGACCTCACTTGTCATGGTGGACACCAACTTGCTCCTTTCCATGTTGGAGGAAAGACCTTAGGCATCTCCCCTCTGCTGAGCCATTGCTTCGTGATCCCCAAATCCATCTAAGGTAAATGATTCTCTGCCTTCTGAGTCTTTTCTTTCTGGCCCTGGAACTTCCCATTTCCATATGCCAGGTTCTGGAAATTTCCATTCCCCTTAGAAAAATAGGCAACCCCCGCCCACAGAAAATGGCTTCTCTCCTCAGAAATACAGTCGCTTTATTCATTTATTTTTTAAATCAAGGTATAGTTGATGTACAGTAATATTATATAAGTTACAGGGGTATGATATAGTGAGTCATAATTTTTAAAGGTTATATTCCAAATGGCTACCCACTGCAGTATTCTTGCCTGGAGAATTCCATGGACAGAGAAGCCTGGCAGGCTACAGTCCATGGGGCCTCAAAGAGTCGGACATGACTGGCTGACTAACACTTTCACTTTCATAGTTATTATAAAACAGGACTCTGCTGGAAGGAAGCTTCTGCCAAGCACAGAGTCTGGGAGTGAGAGCTTGGTGCTGAAACCAGGGAAGTTCTATGATTCCCTTTACATAGAACTCTTGGTCCTTTTTCTGCCATGCTTGCATCTGCACAGTCCCAGGGCAGTTCTTTACATATAATAATCCCTCAGCTAATACTCTGGATGAGTGAATTGTCAGTTCATTTGAATGGGGTCTTTTCCATCTGCTAGCTTCCAGAAGAACTGCCAGCTCACTGATGGTTTGTTCCATGTTTCAAACCTACCTGTCTTTTCCATACTGTGAGTCCATAAACTTTAGCTGATATCCTTTGGTCCTTTGTCTTTTGAAACTTTCCTAACTTTCTTGACAGTCAGAACTCATTGTCACCACCTTAACGCTCTATAGTAATTGGTTTCTGTTGTTAGTAAATCACTTGCTTATTAAATTCCAGTTACTCACACCCAGGTCTGCCTACCCAACTAGAGTATGACTGCCTAAAAGGTGGGGATTCTTTTCCTGAGTGCCTGATACATGTTAAATGCTCAAAATGTGTTTCTTGAAAGTACGAATCAGTAAATGAGCAAACTTTGTTTGCTGGGGTATACCAGCCTTAGGGAAAAAAATTGAGTCACTGTAACAATCAAACAGATTGTAAGATATGCCTTCTTCCCATTATGCACCCTTTCAATTCTGGTCAGATATTTCTGCTGTTCCAACCAGTCCATTCTGAAGGAGATCAGCCGTGGGATTTCTTTGGAAGGAATGATGCTAAAGCTGAAACTCCAGTACTTTGGCCACCTCATGCGAAGAGTTGACTCATTGGAAAAGGCTCTGATGCTGGGAAGGATTGGGGGCAGGAGGAGAAGGGGACGACCGAGGATGAGATGGCTGGATGGCATCACTGACTCGATAAACATGAGTCTGAGTGAACTCCGGGAGTTGGTGATGGACAGGGAGTCCTGGCGTGCTGCGATTCATGGGGTCACAAAAAGTCAGACACGACTGAGAGAATGAACTGAACTGAACTGAACTTGCAGGGTGAGTGTTACACATATTTTCTCATGCATTCATTCGTCATATGTACATTTATATGTCTATTAGGGGCAAATAATATATAAGCCCTGAGATAGTGTGATGATGATGGTTCCTGTGAGTATTTAAGAAGCTCAATAAATAGCATTTCTCTTTCCAGAATTCTGAGCCAATCCAGAAATAAGACAAAAGAGCCAGCATTTACATTCAAAGTTATAACTTTTTAAAAATCCCAATTAAGCTTATATTGGAGACTGAACCTTCTGTCTGTGGACAAGTGGGCTTCTAGATACTAAGTGTGTGTGTTAGTTGCTTAGTGGTGTCCAACTCTTTACAACACCATGGACTGTAACCATACAGGCTTCTCTGTACATGGAATTCTCCAGGCAAGAATATTGGAGTGAGTTGCCTTCTCCAGGGGACCTTCCCAACCCGGAGATCGAACCTGGGTCTCCTGCATTGCAGGCAGATACTTTACCATCTGAGCTACTAGGGAAGCCCTCTAGATACTAAACCTGAGGATTAAATAGATTTACCCACCCAGTTACAGGGAGAGACTTCCCATGAAGACTATCCTACGAAATTCACTACGGAGAAACAGAAAGTGTGCTCTTTAAGGGAAGACTGGCCCCCGAATGAAAGGACAGGGATGGATTAATTGATGAAATATGACCCTTCTAGTTATCCCATGGCTACTGCAATTTTCTTGCCATTGGTGAGCTTTCTTGTAACCAGTTCTGAAACTGACAGCTCAGCGGTCAATATGCCCAGAAGATGCGGCCACTGCTGGTGTCAGGTGGAGGCCCTTCCACTGCTGTGATGCCCCAGGAACACCCAAGCCAAATCCGCTGACGTCCAGTCCAGGCGATAAAGGCTGAGCCAACTCTGGTGGTTGCCAAAGAAGCCAAAGTTGCTGAAGAAGTGTTGGCACCAGCACGTTTGCAAACTCAGCGTCTCTCAGAGCTTGCGGATAAAGAGCTCTTGTGGTTTCGACTCGTCCTTTTCCTGCAACCACCCTCACCCCCACCGCCCCCAGGCATACGATTCGGGCTGCGGCAGTGAGGACTGAGCAGGAGCACAGTCTGAGGGATGGCTAGAGCCACCCGCAGGACAGTCGTGGGGCTGAAGCCATAGGTCTTTCATGCCATCTCAGACAGACGTCACCGGAACAGAAAAAGGAGCGCTCATAATGCCTTTCTCCTGTGTGTTTATCTGGATCAGTCCACCTGTACTGCATGATGAATTACAAATGCTTGACTTAGAAATCCTGTAGTTACCTTGTGAATATCTGCAATGTGTTTTTATATTGGTGTTAACAGCATTATATCTGACATGTACATGTTATACGTAAACTAGCAAAATGTGACTGTTCTTTATAACCCAGTATTGGTATTAATTAATGTTGTAATATTTCAGAGGCCTCAAACACCGAAAGAGTTTGGGGCTCCCTCAGCCTCCCCGAGATCCCCACCTCACCCCTTTTGTTCATTTACCGCTTCCATTCTGAACCTCTGAAAGTGAGTGTTAGTCATTTAGTCGTGTCCGACTCTTTGCAGACTCCATGGACTGTAGCCCACCAGGCTCCTCTGTTCATGGGATTCTCCAGGCAAGAATATGGACTGGGTTGCCATTCCCTTCTCCAGGGGATCTTCCTGACCCAGGGATCAAACTCGGGTCTCCCACATTGCAGGCAGATGTCTGAGCCATCAGGGAAGCCAGTATCAAATTTGTTTGCCTTAATAGTCTCTTTCCTGAAAAGGAGTCATTTCCCAGAAGGTCCCTCCACACCTCATTTAGGTAGATCCAACCCCTCACCCCTGCCAGTCCTTGTAACACGCCTCAACTTGCCTGAGTCCTGGAATGAACTCAGCTTAGGCTCATGCTGGATTTCCTGCCTGAGCAAGGGGTAGATCAGGAAGGGCTTACCTGAATTAATCCAGGAGCTTAATTAAACTAATAAAAGCAACTTTCACAGGGCGGATATAAAAAGGACGCTGTTTCTTGGATTTGTTTCTATTCTTTTTCCAGCTTTAGCGTCTATTCAATCTTTAGCCCTGACTAAATCAGGATATTTTAATAGTCACACCTAGAAATCTGGCAAGTATGATCATAATTTTGAACACAATTTCTTTGGGGATTTGAATGAATAAAGCTTGTTTGGGAGTTCTAGATCTTACTGCATGTTGTTTCTTTCCACAGAAGTCTCACTTCTGCTTATTTTATTTTTAGGACTCAAATGTATTACTGATTTGTGTTTCTCTGAATTCCACTGTGAAGGTGCTTATTGAAAAGACTGAGGTTCAGTATTCTGTAATGACCTACATAGGAGAAGAATTTTAAAAGAATGAAAGCGTGTATGTGTAACAGATTCACTTTACTGTACCTGAAATTAACACAACATTGTAAATTAACTACGTGTTGTCTAGTCCCTAAGTTGTGTCGAGCTCTTCAACCTCCTGGTCCTGTAGTCAGCCAGGCTCCTCTCTCCATGAAGAGGTGAGGTGAGGTGAAGTCGCTCAGTCGTGTCCAACTCTTTGTGACCCCGTGGACTGTAACCTACTAGGCTTCTCCGTCCATGGGATTCTCCAGGCAAGAATACTGGAGTGGATTGCCATTTCCTTCTCCAGGGTATCTTTCCAACCCAGGTATCGAACCCGGGTCTCCCGCATTGGAGGCAGACGCTTTAACCTCTGAGCCAAAATCCTCTAGGTAAAAATACTGCAGTGGGTTACCATTTCTTTCCAAGCCAGAGATCAAACCCACGTCTCCTGCATTGGCTGGCAGATTCTTTACTGCTGAGCCACCGATCAACTACACTCCAATATATTTTTTTTTTTTAAAGAAATAACTGAGAGGCTGGAGGCGGGTGGAGAAAGTAGAAAAATTTCCATACTTGACTTCAAAAAATGTAAATAATCATGATATTTTTATTACAGGTCAAATAAATGCTACTTTTTACCAGCTCTCCTGCTGCTGACCAACTGATCTAACCAGTTCCTCTCCCACACACAGCATCATCCCTCAATTTAGAATGAAGCCATAATTCATGACAATTTTGGGGTGGTTATGGCCACTACTGTTTCACTGGCTATTTTAGCCGAAACCATCACTAGCCTATACCCGCCTGAGGCACAGGCTGAAGGCTGGGTGGCCTGATGCTATCTTATGTAACTGGAGCATTGCTTCTGGAAGTGAGGAGTAGCCTTTAAATTATTACAGTGAGCCTCTCTCCAGTTCACTGGCCTTTCCCAACAATAAGGAAAGCAGGAGAAACTGCCAAGATGGTCTTGATGCAGCAGGATTTAAGGGGAGGTGAAAAAATAAAGAAGAGTCATCTGTTGGAAGATGCAGGCCCAGGGATGTTATACAGTCTAACACTGATCACCTCTTTTCCAGGTGGGAATTTTGGCAGAGCCAAGAGGAGGGTGCAGTGGTTCTCAGTCAGGGTTCCTGGCACGCTTGGGGGCATCTAGTAATGTGTGTGCTAATGTGAGTGTTAAATGTGTATACTGTTCACAAGACTGTTTTTTACTAGATTATTTGCACCTTGGGGGCAAGGATCTTACCTCTATCATTTCAATGGTGTATCCCCAGCTGGGCACTTCCCAGGCTCTTGATAAATATATGTTGAATGAAATATGCCCTGCTTGAAATTCTCCTTTTAGCTCTGTTCATATGCTAAAAAAAAAAAAAAGTCTATTTCTTTATTACTTAACTCACAGTTCTTCAGATAATTTTGTTGACTGGGAAAAAAATGCACAACCTAAAAGTTAAGAATTATGTCTTCAGTTCAGTTCAGTTCAGTTCATTCTCTCAGTCGTGTCTGACTCTTTGCGACCCCATGAATTACAGCACGCCAGGACTCCCTGTCCATCACCAACACCCGGAGTTCACTCAGACTCATGTTTATCGAGTCAGTGATGCCATCCAGCCATCTCATCCTCTCTCGTCCCCTTCTCCTCCTGTCCCCAATCCCTCCCAGCATCAGAGTCTTTTCCAATGAGTCAACACTTCGCATGAGGTGGCCAAAGTACTGGAGTTTCAGCTTTAGCATCATTCCTTCCAAAGAAATCCCAGGGCTGATCTCCTTCAGAATGGACTGGTTGGATCTCCTTGCAGTCCAAGGGACTCTCAAGAGTCTTCTCCGACACCACACTACAAAAGCATCAATTCTTTGGCATTCAGCCTTCTTCACAGTCCGACTCTCACATCCATACATGACCACAGGGAAAACCTAGCCTTGACTAGATGGACCTTAGTTGGCAAAGTAATGTCTCTGCTTTTGAATATGCTATCTAGGTTGGTCATAACTTTTCTTCCAAGGACTAAGCGTCTTTTTAATTTCATGGCTGCAGTCACCATCTGCAGTGATTTTGGAGCCCCCAAAATAAAGTCTGACACTGTTTCCACTGTTTCCCCATCTATTTCCCATGAAGTGATGGGACCGGATGCCATGATCTTCATTTTCTGAATGTTGAGTTTTATTTGTGGACAAAACTCAGAACTTTAGCCTGAAAGACAGATAGCTCTGAGGGACTGCTCTGAAGAGATAAGGGAGGAGCCAGGATCTATAGGAGTTTTTGCAACAAAAACTAGGTGACTGGAACATCAAAAGATTATTGTTACTCACAGCCAGCCAGACACCTCAAGTTAATGAATCTAGCATGCTTTTCTGTGTCTGGGAAGATGGAAGAGTCTGTGTGTGTGTGCTCAGTCATATCTTGACCCTTTGTGACCCCATGGACTGTATCTACTCAGGCTCCTCTGTTCATGGAATTCTTCAGGCAAGAACACTGGAGTCGGGTGCCATTTCCTCCTCCAGGGGATCTTTCCAACCCAGGATCAAACCCACGCCTCCTGCATTGGCAGGTGGATTCTTTACCACTAGGGCCACCTGTGAATTCCCATGTCTGGGCTCACTAAATTCATTCCTTTGATATGCACCTTAACTGTCTTAGACAGTATCCTGCTTTTCTCCACCCTGAATCCCTCAGGGTGCACCTTTAGGGAGGCTGCAGTGGCTGATGGTTTGTTGGCTGTAACATCCTTGGTTTATTGATATGGTAGGTGACGACTTTATCCATAATTTCAATATGTATTTTTCTCTAGGTTGAATAGACCTTGTCAGGTGCCAAGTAATTTCAAAAGGATTGATTAGTTGGAGGATAAACTTTAAGATATTTTTTAAGACAGTAGAGAAAAAGCACTCCCAAGTGTTGTTGGCCACCATGTTAAGTGCCTCTGAGAACTTCCATCTCCTGCTACAGATGTTTTATCATCATTCTTCCTATAGCAGGATAAGTTTTAAAATTAGATGTTCTTGAGTTTACATGATCAATATGCATTGGAAGCAGCAATGCTCATTTCAGCGGGTCTGTAGCAATCCTAGTGCAATTGTGCGGTAGTATGAGCATTCTTTGGCATTGCCTTTCTTTGGAATTGGAATGAAAACTGACCTTTTCCAGTCCTGTGGCCACTGCTGAGTTTTCCAAATTTGCTGGCATATTGAGTGCAGCACCTTCACAGCATCGTCTTTCAGGATTTGAAATAGCTCCACTGGAATTCCATCACCTCCACTAGCTTTGTTCGTAGTGATGCTTTCTAAGGCCCACTTGACTTCACATTCCAAGATGTCTGACTCTAGATTAGTGATCACATCATCATGATTATCTGGGTTGTGAAGATCTTTTTGTACAGTTCTGTGTATTCTTGCCACCTCTTCTTAATATCGTCTGCTTCTGTTAGGTCCATACCATTTTTGTCCTTTATCAAGCCCATCTTTGCATGAAATGTTCCCTTGGTATCTCTAATTTTCTTGAAGAGATCTCTAGTCTTTCCCATTCTGTTGTTTTCCTCTATTTCTTTGCACTGATCACTGAAGAAGGCTTTCTTATCTCTTCTTGCTATTCTTTGGAACTCGGCATTCAGATGCTTATATCTTTCCTTTTCGCCTCTCTTCTTTTTACAGCTATCTGTAAGGCCTTCCCCAGACAGCCATTTTGCTTTTTTGCATTTCTTTTCCATGGGGATGGTCTTGATCCCTGTCTCCCCGTACAATGTCACGAATCTCATTCCATAGTTCATCAGGCACTCTATCTATCAGATCTGGGCCCTTAAATCTATTTCTCACTTCCACTGTATAATCATAAGGGATTTGATTTAGGTCATACCTGAATGGTCTAGCGGTTTTCCCTACTTTCTTCAATTTAAGTCTGAATTTGGTAATAAGGAGTTCATGATCTGAGCCACAGTCAGCACCTGGTCTTGTTTTTGTTGACTGTATAGAGCTTCTCCATCTTTAGCTGCATAGAATATAATCAATCTGATTTCGGTGTCGACCATCTGGTGATGTCCATGTATAGAGTCTTCTCTTGTGTTGTTGGAAGAAGGTGTTTGCTATGACCAGTGCATTATCTCGGCAAAACTCTATTAGTCTTTGCCCTGCCTCATTCCATATTCCAAGGCCAAATTTGCCTGTTACTCCAGGTGTTTCTTGACTTCCTACTTTAGCATTCCAGTCCCCTATAATGAAAAGGACATCTTTTTGGGTGTTAGTTCTAAAAGGTCTTGGAGGTCTTCATAAAACCGTTCAACTTCAGCTTCTTCAGCATTACTGGTTGGGGCATAGACTTGGATGACCGTGATATTGAATGGTTTGCCTTGGAAACGAACAGAGATCATTCTGTCGTTTTTGAGATTGCATCCAAGTACTGCATTTCAGACTCTTTTGTTGACCATGATGTCTACTCCATTTCTTCTGAGGGATTCCTGCCTGCAGTAGTAGATATAATGGTCATCTGAGTTAAATTCACCCATTCCAGTCCATTTTAGTTTGCTGATTCCTAGAATGTCGACGTTCACCCTTGCCATCTCTTGTTTGACCAGTTCCAATTTGCCTTGATTCATGGACCTGACATTCCAGGTTCCTATGCAATATTGTTCTTGACAGCATCGGACCTTGCTTCTATCACCAGCCCCATGCACAACTGGGTATTGTTTTTGCTTTGGCTCCATCCCTTCATTCTTTCTGGAGTTATTTCTCCACTGATCTCCAGTAGCATATTGGGCACCTAATGACCTGGCAAGTTCCTCTTTTGGTATCCTATCATTTTGCCTTTTCATACTGTTCATGGGGTTCTTAAGGCAAGAATACTGAAATGGCTTGCCATTCCCTTCTCCAGTGGACCATGTTCTGTGGCCACAGGACTGGAAAATGTCAGTTTTCATTCCAATTCCAAAGAAAGGCAATGCCAAAGAATGCTCAGACTACTGCACAATTGCACTCATCTCACATGCTAGTAAAGTAATGCTCAAAATTCTCCAAGCCAGGCTTCAGCAATATGTGAACCATGAACTCCCTGATATTCAAGCTGGTTTTAGAAAAGGCAGAGGAACCAGAGATCAAATTGACAACATCCACTGGATCATGGAAAAAGCTAGAAAGTTCCAGAAAAACATCTATTTCTGCTTTATTGACTATGCCAAAGCCTTTGACTGTGTGGAGCACAATAAACTATGGAAAACTCTTCAAGAGATGGGAATATCAGACCACCTAACCTGCCTCTTGAGAAATCTGTATGCATGTCAGGAAGCAACAGTTAGAAGTGGACATGGAACAACAGACTGGTTCCAAATAGGAAAAGGAATACATCAAGGCTATATATTGTCACCCTGCTTATTTACCTTCTATGCAGAGTACATCATGAGAAATGCTGGACTGGAAGAAACACAAGCTGGAATCAAGGTTGCCGGGAGAAATATCAATAACCTCAGATATGCAGATGACACCACCCTTATGGCAGAAAGTGAAGAGGAGCTAAAGGGCCTCTTGATGAAGGTGAAAGAGGAGAGTGAAAAAGTTGGCTTAAAGCTCAGCATTCAGAAAATGAAGATCATGGCATCTGGTCCCATCACTTCATGGGAAATAGATGGGGAAACAGTGGAAACAGTGTCAGACTTTATTTTGGGGGCTCCAAAATCACTGCAGATGGTGACTGCAGCCATGAAGTTAAAAGACTCTTAGTCCTTGGAAGAAAAGTTATGAACAACCTAGACAGTATATTCAAAAGCAGAGATATTACTTTGCCAACTAAGGTCCATCTAGTCAAGGCTTTGGTTTTTCCTGTGGTCATGTATGGATGTGAGAGTCGGACTGTGAAGAAAGCTGAGCACCAAAGGACTGATGCGTTTGAAGTGTGGTGTTGGAGAAGACTCTTGAGAGTCCCTTGGACTGCAAGGAAATCCAACCAGTCCATTCTGAAGGAGATCAACCCTGGGATTTTTTTGGAAGGAATGATACTGAAGCTGAAATTCCAGTACTTTCATGCGAAGAGTTGACTCATTGGAAAAGACTCTGATACTGGGAGGGGTTGGGGGCAGAAGGAGAAGGGAACGACTGAAGATGAGATGGCTGGATGACATTGTGGACTCGACGGACGTGAGTCTGAGTGAACTCCGAGAGATGGTGATGAACAGGGAGGCCTGGCGTGCTGCAATTCATGGGGTTGCAAAGAGTTGGACATGACTGAGCGACTGATCTGATCTGATCTGTAGCAATCCTGGTATTGTTAGGGTGTTTCACTGGACAGGGTCCAAAGCCCGCAATTATGTACCTGGAATAAGTTCACTTATCCGTGGCAGGCAGACAATAGACTGGACTTCTTATCACACATTCCAGCATATGGGATGACGCAAAGTGGAAAGAGCATGGGCAGTTGAGTATGGAGAGCTCAATATGGCAGGAGTATTAGCTCAGCTGGTAAAGAAACCACCTGCAATACAGGAGACCCCAGTTCAATACCCATGTTGGGAAGAGCCCCTGGAGAATGGATAAGCTACCCACTCCAGAATTCCTGGGTTTCCTGATGGTTCAAATGGTAAAAATCCACCTGCAGTGCAGGAGACCTGCATTTGATTCCTGGGTTGGGAAGATCCCCTTGAGGAGGGGATGGCAACCCACTCCAGTATTCTTGCCTGGAGACTTCCATGAACAGAGGAGCCTGGCGGGCTATAGCCCATGGGATTGCAAAGAGTCAGATATGACTGAAGCGACTTAGCAGATTGTGTATATATGGAACCTAGAAAGAGTTAATGCTCTAAGCTGGGTGGATGGACATTTGTTGTTTGCCTCCCTGGTATCCAGTCCTTTTGCTGCTATCAATGGCCTCTATTTTTATTTTGAGATCCACTTCTGCTCCCTTTCATTCCTGTGGCCTAGAGTAGGGCCTTGCTCTGGGGATTGAAGTAAGCCAATGGCTGTAACATATTGTCTTGGCATAAGACCTAGCCTAATCTAATCAGTGTGTTTCTCTGGATTTTTCTAGAGAATTCTGAGTCAAATATTCCCCACTCTTTTCTACCAGACTTGGACCTCAAAGGAACTTATTCCTAGAACATGTAGCAGCCAGGTTCATACAGGGAGAGCCTTCCTGAGAATGGAATCAAAGTAGAGTTAGTTGAGTCATGGCACAGAGAAAAAAATGGGTCCTGGAGATATCACTTGAGCCCCTGCACCATCAGTTCAGTTCAGTCGCTCAGTCGTGTACCTGAAATTCTGAAATTTCTAGTTGCATGAGACAATACATTTCTTTTTTGAATTAGGCCAGTTTGAGTTGAATATTCTATTACTTGCAACTGCAAAAATCCCAGTGTATACATTCGGTCAGCCAAATTCTTTTGTCAAGTCCAAAGGGCAAGCACAGGGTGAAGACTTTGAAGAAAAAAACAAGCAAATGGTAAGAGGACACTGGAAGGGTCTATGATACGTGGCCATGAAGTAAGAGGATCTCTAATGATGGCCTTGAATGGGGACATGCAAATGATTGCGTTGGCTGTTAAAATCCTACTTTTCTCACAATTCTTATTTTTAGTTCAAATTCTGGATAAATCCCAAATATTCTTATTTAAAACATAGCTTTAGAAATCTAAATATGGGATATAAACCTTCCCAAGGCCTACTGACCTTTGGAGAAATATTTGAACCATAAAATCCAAAAATAAACTAAGTCCACTTTTTAAAAAGATTCAACCATCTGAAAATCAAAAAGGACCATAGTTTCCTCTAATTTAATTTACTGCAAGTCTTAGTTACCAAGAGCAACAGATAATTATTTTGAATACAGCTCTCTGACACTCCTCTCTTTCTCTGTACTCTTCTAGGCAAATGGGTAGAAAAACTGTAGTAACATCCTGCAGTGAGAATAGAATATAAGATTATTTCAGACAGTCATAGACACAAGATAAAACTACCCTTCAACTCCTAACCAATGTTCAGCATCTATGGCTTCAGTTCCATTGATTCTTTTCCATTCATGCTGAGCATGATTTCGGACATACAGCGAGAGTGATAGCTAGCGGCGAACAACAGTTTGAAGTGAGATCTTAGTGCCTGACTTGTGATCAAACACCAGTCACAGCAGCAAGAGCAAAAGTCCTAACCACCAGACCATGAGGGCCAGTGGCTAGAGTCTGGGCCCCAGACCCTGTCTACCTTGAAAAACATATTCAGACAGGGAGATGGAAGGCAGAGAGGAAAGCAAGGGGTTTATTAGAAAAACAGAGTAGGTGTGGATAGACACGTGCTTGAGCTCAGAGACAGAGTAAGGGGTAAAGTCTTTCAGGTCTTTGTTTTCCTCTGGCCAATCGCCTTGCTTTGATCCCATGGCTGATCTGCCTCAGAGTTCTCCCTTATGTGTGTGTGGATCCTTTGCTGCTGCTGCTGCTAAGTCGCTTCAGTCGTGTCCGACTCTGTGTGGCCTCATAGACGGCAGCCCACCAGGCTCCCCCGTCCCTGGGATTTCCCAGGCAAGAACACTGGAGTGGGTTGCCATTTCCTTCTCCAAAGCATGAAAGTGAAAAGTGAAAGTGAAGTCGCTCAGTCGTGTCCAACTCTTAGTGGCCCCATGGACTACAGCCCACCAGGCTCCTCCATCCATGGGATTTCCCAGGCAAGAATACTGGAGTAGGGTGCCATTGCCTTCTCCAGTGTGTGTCCTTTGGCCAAGGAAAATTTCAGCCGAAGGCCACTGGTGGAGTTAGCACAACTTATTATGGCCTGGTATCCCCTCCCTTTGACCCCCGAGAAGACTTTCTGCGCATGTGCAGCTGAAATCTTCCTGGCCTCAAGGATAGGGAAGTTGTGACCTCCTGATCCTTTACACCAGCAGGACTTAGCCCGTCTCTGCCCCTGCCATTACTATTGTTTTAAAGTGGCCACAGGAGACAAAATCCAGCTACTCACCTTGTTGCTGTTGTTATTTCTATCTTGAAGTAGAAGGAGGCTGGACATCAGTGTCTAACCTGGGGCCCATCTATCCTCTGCCTCTAGAAATATGAACAGAAGTCTAGCTGCAAATGTCTAGCCTGGAACCCATTTACCTCCTGCCTCAAATCAGAGCACAAGATTCGCTCACGGCTAGAGGTTCAATGTAACTTACACACAAAAGATGATGCTGATGCTCAAGTGAATACTCCATGGAGGAAAATGAGTATACAATGGATTTCCAAGAACCACTCCTAGGAGGGAGATGATGATTTGGGGCTGATTGGGAAATTTCAATGTCACATTTTCAAACTGCTGCAGAGTCTTGCCTTTCCCTTTCTCAAGAGTGGTGGTTTATTTTCACAAATCCTTTTCATTCATTTCTAGGAAACAGAAATGAATTATTTTCTAGCCAGAGAATGCATCTATGACCCATCTTCAATGCAGCTCTTTGTACTTAAGGTGGAGGTGAATTAACATGAATAGTGTTGTATGAAGGTAATTTTCATTTTCAACACACTGGAACTTTCTGTTCTCTGAACACATAGTCCAAGTAATCGAGCACTTAATTATCCCTCTAAAGATTTTGTGTGTTACTTTTGTTGACTAAAAAAGAAAAAGAAAAAAAGAAAATCTGCAATTTGCCAGTTACGTTTTATTTGGGGACCTTACTAGGGATGATAGCCCGAGAAGGCAGCCTCTCAGGTAGTTCTGAGGAACGGTCCCAAAGAGGTAAGTAAGAAGTCAGAATACACAGGAACTTTTGTTGGAGAAAAAAACAAACACTTCCAAAGCCATGTAGTCGAACAACAAAAATTACTGGTTAATCACACAAAAAACCAGACATTTCAAGTTGATGATTTTTTGTGCTTTTCTCTCTACTTGGGAAGATGCAGGAGTCTGGGCTTATTGAAATGATTCCTTTGATATGCATCTTAACTATCGAGAGCCTGTATCTTCTTTTTTTTCCATCCCAGCTTCCCCTCAGGACACACTGTCAAGAGTGGCTCTGGTGGCCAATGACTTAATGGTGGGTAACATTCCTTGTTAACAGGAATATTAAGCAGCATTCTTTGTTGGTAAGCAATGGCAGGCAACAGTTTTTTGTCCACACTTGATCTCTTCAACTGGGTCATGAGATAGAAAGGAAAGGTCTTCCTTTGGGATGGAGAATTACTTTCCCCATGTCTTTAGCCCTCTTAAGGTCCCAGGAGTGGATGGCTACCATGTATGTGGGCTCTGCCCACCTGCCTGAAAATATGGACTCACACAGGCTGGATTGTCCTCTCTCCTTGCCCATTCACTTGAGTTCCCCTGGCTTTTAAGCATCACATGTTGGACTCCTCAGCTGCCTCTGCAACTGAGGTAGGTGTATCCAGCCTTCCTCTCTCTTCATTCTAGTTTCTTGTTTTCAGTTGCTTCCTCCTCACTGATCCATGCTGCTAAAGCTTAAGCATACCTGCTCACCAGAACTCACTAAATTATGACAGGTCAGAATAAGAAGATGCAATAGTCTATATGTTGTATACTGTTACCTAACAATTCAGCCCCAAACTTAGTAGTTTAAATTAACATTTATTCTGCTTCCACGCATGCGCTTAGTCACTCAGTCATATCTGACTCTTTGTGACCCCAAGGACTGCAGACCCCGGGCTCCTCTGTCCATGGGGTTTCCCAGGCAAGAATCCTGGAGCAGGGTGCCATTTCCTTCTCTAAGGGATCTTCCCAACCCAGGGATCAAACTCATGTCTCCTGCATTACTGGTGGATTCTTCACCTGCTGAGCCATTGGGGAAACCTTTATTCTGCTTATAAATCTGCAATTTCAGTAGAGCATGGCAGGACCAGCTCATTTCTGCTCTACCTGGCACTAACCTGGAGTGGCTGGAAGTCTGGGGGTTCACATGTCTGCTGGTTGATGCTGAGCAGACTCAAACAGTAGCAACTCCTGGAGCATCTTGCTTTGTTTCTATGTGACCTCACCGTGTGTTTTCTTCATGTGATGGCTTCCAGGTAGCCAGACTTCTCACTTGTCAGTTCAGGGCTCCCATGATGTGTTTTGCAAGAGAGGCCCATGGATGTTGTATTGTTTTTCTAACCTAATCTCAGAAGTCGTGCAGTCACTTTCACTGCATCATATTCATTAAAAGTGAGTCATTCAAAGGCCAACCCATTTTCAAGGGGGAAGGCAATTAAACTCTGCCACACTTGTATCTAAGAATTTCCAGACATGCTTTCAAACCAGGTGACTCTTCTCTGCTCCATGTGGTGTGAGCATGCCCAAGACCTTTCTTTCCACATGGTTCTCACCTTCAAGGAGGTTACTGTGGGCTTTTTCACATAGTATCTATTTGGGGAGAAGATGATTTGAAGCTGAGGCCTCTGGAGGCCTTGGCTCAAACTGGCAGTATATAATTTTTCCCACTTTCTATAGGTCAAGCTGGTCTCAAGTCCAGTCCAGACATAGAAAATGGGAAAATCCTCTATCTTCTGATGTGAGAATTTGAAAGCCCTTGTGGCTATTTTGAATCTATCCCATGTGCCCATCCAAACTTCTTTCCTTGAACACTAAGAGTTAAGGAGCTAAGTCCTAAGATGCAAGGAGGGTTAGTTATCCTCTCTTGTCCATTCCTTGTTTGTAAAGTGCATAGCAAGAGAGTTTGTTGAAAAGAGGTTCTGGGCATGTTTCCTTTCTGTCTTGCAGGAAATGCCTCTTCCTTTCTTCCCTAGAGAAAGCTTACCTGTGAACCCTGCCAGACCTTTAAGCAGACTCACCAATCAACTAACTTTCCACCTGAGAGATGTTAAGGCAAGTAGCGGTTTACAATCTTCAGGGGATGGTCAAGTAGAAGTCCTCAGCATTATCCTTTTCATCCTCCCCAAACCAAACTCACATGCTGAATTGTGAACGAAGCATTGAACCACTGCCTCAACATTTTACAGGGTGTAGGATCAGAAGGTGTGAGTTTCCTTGGCTAACTGCCTCCTCTATAAATGTACAGGGTTGGCTGAGACAGGGTGAGCTGCGGACAGTGCTGAGCCTCACTGAGTGGTTTTTCATTTCCTCTCCAATTATCCCTGTGTTCTTCCCACACGAGGAATATTCTCTTTAAGGCCCTTTTTCTTCTTGTGGGGATGCTGTACTTCCCCACAGATTCAGGGAGGCCCAGCCCCAATCCCTCTTGTCTTACACCCACTCAGCCACCTGGGGCTCCCGTCAGAGTCAGTGAAATCTTCCCTGTGGGCTTCTGCTGGCTCTGAAGGGAGGGGGGTGGGGGTTGCTGAACTCAACCTTCATCTCAGCTCAACACGGATAGAGGAGTAGGTGGGGGCTCCAGTCTGGCTCTGGGCTTCCCAGGTGGCGCTAGTGATAAAGAACCCACCTGCCAGTGCAGGAGACATAAGAGACTCAGGTTCAATCCCTGGGTCAGGAAGATTCCCTGGAGGAGGACTTGGCAACCCACTCCAGTATTCTTGGCTGGAGAATCCCATGGACAGAGGAGCCTGATGGGTTACAGTCCATGGGGCTGCAAAGAGTGGGATGCGACTGAAGCCGCTTAGCATGTACACCAGGCTGGCTCATTTGTGAGCTGTCACAATCCCAGTTTCTTTCCAGTGGCAATAACCATGGCTGTGTGGCATGCTCAGTCGTGTCTGACTCTTTGCAGCCCCATGGGCTGTAGCCCATCAGGCTTCTCTGTCCATGGAATTTTTCCAGGCAGAAATTCTAGAACAGGTTGCCATTTCCTACTCCAGGGGGTCTTCCTGACCCAAGGATCAAACCTGTGTCTCCTACATCTCTTGCACTGGCAGGCAGATTATTTACTACTGCGCCACTTGGGAAGCCCCAGTGAATCCCCGTGGCTAATTCATCTTAGATTACCCAAAAGCAATCATACCCCACCATGGAGAGAACTAGTTTTGCTTTTTCATTGACCTTGGACACAATTTTTACTCTACTTCTTTTGAAATAGTAGCCCTGGCAGTATTACTGTAGAGGTTCATTTACCTCATTTTCCTTATAGAGATCTTTACATTCACTGCTTCCCAGGAGGCTTCACAGGTGGCACAGTGGTAAAGAATCTGTCTGCCAATGCAGAAGACAGAGGAGAAGTGGGTTCAATCCCTGGGTTGAGAAGATCCCCTGGAGAAGGAAATGGCAACCCACTCCCGTATTCTTGCCTCGGAAAACCCATGGACAGAGGAACCTGATGGGCTATAGGCCATGGAGTTACGAAGAGCTGGTTGCACACATATTTACTGCAAAGGTCTTTATTTGGTCTCTGAGATGAATGGCACAGTGCTTGACTGGGTATCTCTTGGGTTCTTGGATTTCTTTCCTTGAAACCAGGTTGCAGATGGAGTTGAGGGGTTGAAACCAGGTTGCAGATGGAGTTGAGAGGTGCGTGGCAAGAAGTCTGGGAGGTTTCAGTTTATTCATGAAAGAATATCCCCAAAGGGGATCAGGGATCAGGTTGGAATGTCCTTCCCTACTAAATATATTTTAATTAGATCTAAGAATCCCAGGAGGATAATATGGCATAGGACAGGGGTCATCAAAAGAATGTAGGTATAAAAGAGATACAAATGAATTTATTTACAAAACAGAAACTCAGACACAGAAGACAAATTCACAGATATAGAAAACAAGCTTATGATTACCGAAAGATAAGTACAGAGGAGGGTGATTTTTAAATTCTAAAAGAAGACTACATAAGCATAGTTTTCAAATATAGACAAGTTTATAACAGGTAGTGGGGTATGTAACTAGCACCACACCACTTGTTAGATATACCACAGTGTAGATATAATAGAAGAGGTTTGTTTCAAAATAATTTCCCTGGAAGAAGGTTTGTACTTTAAAGTTCTTTCTAATTATGAGAAAACATTGTAGACCAAGTGTCTTCCCAAGAGGTGTTGGAATCTTACTGTTGGATGTAAGCAGCTTTCTATTCTCCCTCCCTCCCTTTCTTCCTTCTCTTTCTTCCATTTAATAACTTTTGGAGTATATCTGTGTGCCTGATAACTTCACTAGGTTCTGGAGATGTTGCAGTGAACCAGCAACAAAATTCTTGTCCTCAGGTGCCCACAATCTAGAAATCTTGAGGATTCTCATAGATCTTGAGACATGTGTAAAAACCATAAGGGAGCTACAGTGTAGACTGTATCAAATGAGCTACTGTCCTGATAAACTGCCCCAGGACTTCACTAACCATGTCCCACCAACCCAGTCTACCCCTGGATTGTTCTGCCTGATTTTCTGATTAGCCCCAACTTTGCCATTTCAAACTTGGAGGCAGCACTCGGAAAAATCATAAAGCATCTTCCTATTTTCTTTTGGGTTTCCCTGGTGGCTTAGATGGTAAAGGATCTGCCTGCAATATGGGAGACCTGGATTTGATCCCTGGGTTGAGAAGATCCCCTGGAGAAGGGAATGACAACCCACTCCAGTATTCTGGCCTGGAGAATTCCATGGACTGTACAAAGAGGCAGACATGAATTTCACTTTTACCATCTTCGTTCAGATCAGCACATTTGCTAGGCTTTTAGCAGCAAAGTAAACATGGACCACTGATTGCTTTTGTAAATTGAATTTCATCAGCTTTATGATTAACAGAAATATCTCCAAGATGCAGTGGCATGATTGTGAGTCCTGTTTTCATTTTAAAAATATATTTCTTTTAGTTTTATTGAGCTATAATAGATATCTGTGTAGGTTTAAAGTATAGAGCATAATGATCTGATTTACATACATCATAAACTGATTATTACAATGTTTATTATTTCATATAGATCAAATTATCAAAAAATTTTTTCTTGTGATGAGAATTCTCAGGATTTACCCTCTTAACTTTTATATATAATATATGGCAGTGTTAATTATGTTTATCATGTTGTATTAATATATTACTTCACTAGTATTTATCTTTTGATCACCTTCATCCAATTTCCCTACTTCCTGCAGATAACCACAAATCTGATCTCTTTTATTTGAGTTTGTTTTGAAGTATAATTGACCTAATACACTATGTTAGTTCCTGTTCCACAAGATAGCAATCCAATATTTCTGTACATTTCAATGGATCACCACAAGAAGTCTAGTTACAATATGTCACCATACAAAGATGTTGCATAGTTATTGAGTAAGTACTAGTTCTAGGTGGCGATGGTCATTATCTTTTTTTTTTTTTTTAATCAGGCATCTCAGAGGTATTTGAGAGAGAATGTCTTGGAGCTGTCATATAGGTGCCTTCATGAAGAGGTTGATATATTTTATTTCTAGATATTTAACCTTTATTCTTTACCTACAGCATTAAAACAATTGAAATCAAGGGCACTTTCCAAATGTCACTTTAACCCCACCCACAACACTTAAGTATCTTTTCCATAATTAGAACGGTCAATTTGTACTCAGCAGATTTTTGTACACATTCTATTCTATTCCAATCATTTGGAAATTGATAATCCCAATGTCCATCTAGTCAAGGGTATGGTTTTTCCAGTGGTCATGTATGGATGTGAAAGTTGGACTATAAAGAAAGCTGAGTGCTGAAGAATTGATGCTTTTGAACTGTGGTGTTGGAGAAGACTCTTGAGAGTCTTTTGGACTGCAAGGAGATCCAACCAGTCCATCCTAAAGGAGATTAGTCCTGGGTGTTCATTGGAAGGACTGATGTTGAAGCTGAAACTCCAATACTTTGGCCACCTGATGCAAAGAACTGACTCATTTGAAAAGACCCTGATGCTGGGAAAGATTGAGGGCAGGAGAAGAAGGGGACAACAGAGGATGAGATGGTTGGATGGCATCACCAACTCAATGGACATGAGTTTGGGTGGACTCTGGGAGCTGGTGATGGACAGAGAGGTCTAGTGTGCTATGGTTCATGGGGTCACAGAGTCGGACACAACTGAGCGACTGAACTGAACTGAATTCCAATGTAGGGCTCCCAGGTGACGCTTCCCAGTGGTAAAGAATCTGCCTACCAATGCAGGAGATATAAGAGATGCAGGTTTGATCCCTGGGATGGAAAGACCCGCTGGAGAAGGAAATGGCAACCCAATCCAGTGTTCTTGCCTGGGAAATCCCATGGACAGGGGAGCCTAACAGGCTACTGTCCATGGGGTCACAAAGAGTCAGACATGACTGACTATCTGAGCAATCCCAATATAAAACAATTGACATCTTTCTACTGATGCATTTATAGCATTTTATTTTAATAAAAGTTGTAGGAAGAAGGGATAATTTTGTCTACCAAATTACTTCATAGCAAATTAATTATAATTAACCCTGATCTTAAGTGATATATTGGTAATTTCATGAAGAAATTCACATTTTGTTCAGGCAAGGAAGTGAGAAGGCTCAATTCTTCATGTTTGCAGGATTCATTAATGTATACATGTTATAATTAAGGGCAGTAATGGTGTTTATTGTGGCAGTTCAAGATAGAGGCCAGAGATACATGGCAGAAATCTTGCCCAAGAACCCTATACCACTTGATTTAATCATACATATTTTCCTTTGTTTTCCCTGAGCAAAGTATTGATCCTTCATGATTTGAAAGTAAAGAAATCTTTCTCCTTTTGGAAAGACCACGGAGATCTAGGTTTAGTTCATTCGAGGAAATGTGTTCAAAGATACAGATGGCATCCCAAAACGCAATGGTCCAAATCTAGGAGGCTTTGGGTCAGTCGCTCTTCTAGCTTAAATCTGTCTCATAGAGTAAAAATATAAATGGGAACTGAGACACACAGCACAACATTGCAAAACATGAGCCAAAACATGCCTCCTCGAGTCCTGCCACTCCTTAGATCACAGCGGTTAAGCTCTGGCCATCAGATGTCCATGGCAATGCACTCTTGTCTGGAGGTGTTTGTTCAACAAGCATTTCATCTTGTCATCCTTTATATCTGCACAAAGCTGAAGAGGAGGTAAGGAGTGAAGTTTGCAGAGTTGAGGGATGGGAAGGGAATGAGTAGTCTAGATGTTTTTGCTTCTGAGTTCACAGGGAGATGCTGGTTGGAGCTGGGACTGGAGCACAGTCTCCACATCAATGTCAGACTTTTTACACGGGGGATTAAATCCAACATAGGGAGAAGCCGAATTGTTTTGCTGTAAAAATAAGCCCTAACAACACAGTCTGCAGTGATATCGACCCTTAAACAACATGGAGTTTAGAGCTACTGATCCTCACAGAATCGAATCTGTGTTTAAATTATAACTGGCCCTCCATTGCCCTGGTTCCCCCTTTCATGGTTTCATATATGAGGATTCAGTGACCACAGACCATACTGTGATATTCACTATTGAAAAAAATCCATTAAGCGTTCCCAGGCAGTTCAGACCCCATGCTGTTCATGGGTCAACTCTACTTCCTATCAAAGACCAAAAGCAAGAGTAGAAAAGTATGTCTTCCTTTCCTGAAGTAAAGGGATCTTCTTAAGGATGCTGAGGGGGCACCTGAGGTCTGTGGGCGATAAAGTAAATCCTTTGAGCAGAGCTGCTCCCCAAGTGTGAAGGGGTTCCGGGCAGCTTGTTATCAGAGGGAACACAGGGACCACATCAAGCAGGAGTCTCACCATGGAAACGGCTGGACATTTGCATCCGCCCGGACACTCCTGTGTGCCGGCTCTCGGCTCTGCTCAACTCTACTCCAGCCCAGAGTTTCAACCACTGTATCTCCTCTTCCTTTATTGCCTCTGACCATCACTGCAAACCTCATTCCTAGACAGGACCCTTAACCAATCTTTGTGTTGCTACCCTTGCGGCTTGCTTATTGCTCTGTATTCTCCAGCTCTCCCATTACCTGGCAACCGGGGCCTTCCACATCCTTCCCAGTCTGGACACCCTGGACCTCGGGACAACACTCAGATATTCTCCTCCATCACAGCCTTCCCAGCAAAGCATCCACATTTGTCTGGCAAAAAGTGTTGAGCTTCTTTGAGGTTGAGTAAAGAGTCTCTCTAGCAGTGGTCCTTGTTCTGTTTTTGTTGACTCAACTCTGCTGAGGGATGTGGGCAACTGCGTCCGTAATAGTGCCTCCCGAGTCCAGGGATGTTCAGAAGGGGAGGATGGAAAAGTCTGGGCACGCCTTCATGAAGGGGTACCAAATTCTCTTACAGTGGAAGAAAAGTTTTAATGGTAAAAATGTTCCTCCTCCCTTGCCAGATGCTTCTGATATATCTACAGGGCAGCAAGCCTTCTTTCCACTACCCATTTCTCCTTTAGGAATCACAGTAGCTCATATTTTTTCAACAGGAGCCAGAAAGGAAGGAAAACAAGGGCTACAGTTCAGAGTTTATCTGGAGTCTCCTTCCCATTAGCACAGGACATGCAGAGTATGTATGTCTTGACCCTAGCTGTTTTTTTTTCCTCTGTCTACAATGAGTAAAAGCCATTGAGAGCAGGAGCGGGTAATCATGCCTCACAATACCGCTTCAATTGAGGTGAATATATTTTCCCTGCATCTGTGAATGAAATGAATGATCTGGAAGGAACATACTGAGAGAGACTGGCTGTCAGGGTGGCCAGAATTGGGAGAGAGGCAGGTGAGGGAAAAGGAGAACTTACATCTTGCCACCCACTCTCCTGAACTGTCATTTGCCTCTGGACAATACTCTCATTATTTCTGACCTTTATCCTCTAAGATAAAATTTGTTTCCTGTGGTCAGCAGCACGAGGATGTCCTTGAAATAGCCATTGATGTGTCTGTTCCCTGTTTGCATCCTCTAGGACTTTGTGTCCATAAAATATCTTTCTGGTTGTTACTGATGTTTATTAAAGTTGCTATCAGCTCTGAAGGGCTGATGGAAAAATTGCTATTCTGTATCCATAGTCCTTTTTCCTTCACTGCAGGAGACCCAGGTTCGATCCCTGGGTTGGGGAGATCCCCTTGAGAAGGGAATGGCGACCCGCTCCAGTATTCTTGCCTGGAGAATTCCATGGACAGAGGAGCCTGGCAGGCTAAAAATCCGTGGGGTCACAGAGTCAGACACGACTAAGTGATGAGCACACAACCATAGTCCCACTTTTCAGAGAGAGAGTGGTCATCTCCTAGCAGTGCTATTTTTCAGAGGCAAAATCAGTCATGTGATATAATGCCGGACAATGGAGGGAGGAATGATAAGGCCTTAATTCTCTTTAAATTAGAACATGAATGCCACCTTCAGCATTTTATTTCAGAGTTTGGGAGTTTCTGAAGCCAGTATAGAGCCATAGGTATGTGGAGAAACTCATGAATAAAAGGCAGACTTAGTCAGTTCAGTTCAGTCGCTCAGTCGTGTCCGACTCTTTGTGACTCCATGAATCGCAGCACACCAGGCCTCCCTGTCCATCACCAACTCCCAGAGTTCACTCATACTCGCATCCATCCAGTTGGTGATGCCATCCAACCATCTCATCCTCGGTCGTCCCCTTCTCCTCCTGCCCTCAATCCCTCCCAGCATCAGAGTCTTT
Organism: Nanger dama; assembly: GCA_917880005.1. NCBI lineage: Eukaryota > Metazoa > Chordata > Mammalia > Artiodactyla > Bovidae > Nanger > Nanger dama. Next base: position 317,975 of record CAKJTW010000047.1, on the reverse strand, counting down.
TCCAATGAGTCAACTCTTCGCATGAGGTGGCCAAAGTACTGGAGTTTCAGCTTTAGCATCAATCCTTCCAAAGAACTCCCAGGACCGATCTCCTTTTGAATGGACTGGTTGGATCTCCTTGCAGTCCAAGGGACTCTCAAGAGGCTTCTCCAACACCACAGTTCAGACTAACTGTGGCATGTTAGACAAGAGTAAGTCTGACTAAGGAAGGCTATTACAAACTGTTACTTATCTTGTCTTTCATTGTAAAAATTAAATACTGTCTATAATTATCAGTTAAGCAATAGATAAACATATCGATACATGTATTTAAAAGGATTATTTAACTAGAGACTTTACTTTTATTTTGAAAAGTTTATTTTTACTTTAACTTATTTACTTCTCTTGATGTGGTGCACAGGCTTAATTGCCCTGTGACATGTGGGATCCTAGTTCCCTGATCAGGGATCAAACCTGAGCCCCCTACATTGGAAGGTGGATTCTTAAGTGGTGGACCACTAGGGAAGTCCCTACTATAAACTTTTTTTTAAGAAACTGAAAAATTGAAAGATGTGAAAAAGAACCAAACAGAACTTCACTATTGAGTATGATAGTCAGCCCCTTGTAGGTGTTTATTTTTATTTTAAATTAATTTATGTGTTTTAATTGGAGGATAATTACTTCACAGTATTGTGGTGGTTTTTGCCATACACTGACATGAATCAGTCATGGATGTACATGTGTCTCCCATCCCGACCTATTATAAACTTTATAAACACAGTAGACAAGGGTAATTCAGCATGACTAAAATTACATATGTATTAATTACATGTGGTCTGCCTTATCATAAACTCAGTCAAGCATGATTATCTATATCATAATGTATATACCATATATTTTGGCTGAAATAATTGATTTCAAAGTCCTCCATAGTAGAAATTATTGAAATCCTTGCCCAGGTGTGTCTAGGAAACTTGTTTTTGTTCTGATATTGTTTGCTTGTTCAGTTCCAGGTTCCACAGATGTTCCTGGCTTATACTGTTGTATAAGATGTTGTGGCTTTTTATATCAGGACCTCATGTTGCTAACAGAGAACTTTCACTCTGTTAACAGCAGTGGTTCAAAGTTTGGGTTTTCAGCTTCCAGTTCGTGATTCATCAATTACAGCTTAGAGCATTTGCTGTCTTTCAATACTATTTAAAAAGTGCCTGTTCAGTTCAGTTCAGTTCAGTCGCTTAGTCGTGTCCAACTCTTTGTGACCCCATGAATCACAGCATGCCAGGCCTCCCTGTCCATCGCCAACTACCTGAGTTCACTCAAACTCATGTCCATCGAGTCAGTGATGCCATCCAGCCATCTGATCCTCTGTCATCCCCTTCTCCTCCTGCCCCCAATCCCTCCCAGCATCAGGGTTTTTTCCAATGAGTCAACTGTTCGCATCAGGTGGCCAAACTACTGGAGTTTCAGCTTCAACATCAGTCCTTCCAACGAACACCCTGGACTGATCTCCTTCAGAATGGACTGGTTGGATCTCTTTGCAGTCCAAGGGACTCTCAAGAGTCTTCTCCAACACCACAGTTCAAACGCATCAATTCTTCGGTGCTCAGCTTTCTTCACAGTCCAACTCTCACATCCATACATGACCACAGGAAAAACCATAGCCTTGACTAGACAGACCTTAGTTGGCAAAGTAATATCTCTGCCTTTTAATATGCTATCTAGGTTGGTCACAACTTTCCTTCCAAGGACTAAGCGTCTTTTAATTTCATAGCTGCAATCACCATCTGCAGTGATTTTGGAGCCCAAAAAAATAAAGTCTGACACTGTTTCCACTGTTTCCCCATCTATTTCCCATGAAGCGATGAGACCATATGCCATAATCTTCATTTTCTGAATGTTGAGCTTTAAGGCAACTTTTCACTCTCCTCTTTCACTTTCATCAAGAGGATTTTTAGTTCCTCTTCACTTTCTGCCATAAGGGTGTTGTCATCTGCATATCTGAGGTTATTGATACTTCTCCTGGCAATCTTGATTCCTGCCTGTGCTTCTTCCAGTCCAGCGTTTCTCATGATGTACTCTGCATAGAAGTTAAATGAGCAAGGTGATAATATACAGCCTGTTACCTGTAACCTATTACTCAAAAAAGGCATCCGTCTGTATTTTTGTCATTTGCCAACTTTTTGTTTCTCTGTAAATGCTGCTTGCAAGCTTCTTTTTCTTCTTCTTCTTCTTCTTCTTCTTTTTTTCTTTTTTTTTTTTTGCCTCAGAGGCTGCCAGACAAAAAGAGGAAAAGGCAGAATAATGGAAGATGGAAGACGTGTTTTATAGCCTCTGGATTTTGGGTGGGAAGAAATGCGTGTGGCTCCAATATGAAATGAAAAGGCTTCTGCTGCTGGGAAATTGGAAGGGAGGCAGAGATGCCGAAGCTACAGTATTAAACAGAACTCTGGCTGCAGAGATCCTCGATTTTAGTATTTAACCATTTCACACCCTTTTGGGCAGGCTGCAGAAACGTCTTTCAAAATAAGCACCAAGCAATCTGGAATTCTGGCTCTTAAAAGAGCCAGCAAATAGAATTTGAAACGTGTATTTAAAAAACTTCAAAGGATTGGAGTTTAAGGAAGAAAGTGTTATTCACAGTTGCCAAATTTCAAGATGATTAAATTCTTTTATCTGCTCATTAATTTTCTACAGCTCCTCTATGTGACTCTTGGTCACTCAGCCTGGCTTATACTCAGTGAGCTATTCTGGCAACCTTGCCCACCTCCACCTTCTTTCTCCCTGCTTCTCGCCAAATCCTTAGCCAAAATAATTTAGATGCCTGCCTAGGTCTTGCTTAAGATACATTTTCCAAACTGGGTTCTACAGAATTGTGTTCCACAGCTGTTGATAATGGTGCTGAGCTGTAAACAGTAGGAAAATGCTGGATTAAATTAAGGGAAATGGTTCATTGGTTTCAGGATTTCTCAGGATCTTTAATATATTAATTTACTGGTAACTGGCAAAGAGGAACACTGTATCCATGTTTCCCAGGTTGGTGTGATCACAGTGGACCATTTTGTGGTATGTTTGTGTTAACTTTAAGGGCTTTCAGTGCATCCAAAGGATGGTTTGGGAAATGCTGGCCCAAGAACATCCCCTGAACAGTATTCTCTAATAAATATATCTATACAGGATCCAACCCAGGTAGTATGAGGAACAGGTAAGGAATGGAAACCCAGTTCCTTTCTCTGCCTCCATGTGGTCGTTAAGGGCCTGCCTGAGATCTCCGAGTTGTTCTGGTTTCAACTCTCCCACCTACAGCTTCTAAGTCCAGCATTCAAGGATCTCCATGCCATGGCTGCGAATTCTCTTTCCAATTTTACCACCTTAGGTTTGCAGGGCAGGGGTGGCGGCAGTGCATAAACAGATGAAGCAATAGCTGGTGTCTCAATATCATCCACCTGTAAGCACTGAATTATTCATTCCTTGAATCAGTTCTTATAGTCTCCCACCTCTACCTTTTTCTCATCCTCTCCCTTACCCTGAATGTCTGTTCTTCCCATCTTGCTTGTCAAAATCCACCTGGTCCTTTGAGAGTGATCTCAAGTGCCACCTCTCCCAGACAGCCTTTCTCCATCACCTCTTTCCAGAATGGAAAGTTGTCCTTCTGCCTGGTGTATATTGCAGGAGGATTCTTTACCTTCTCAGCTACCAGGGAAGCCCATATGTATGTATGTATGAAATGATGAAATACTACTCAGCCATATAAAAGAATGAAAGTTTACCATTAGCACAGCATGGATGGACTTGGAGGACATCGTGGTAAATGAAATAAGTAGGACAAAGACACACTGTATGATCTCACTTACATGGGGAATCTAAAAATACAACGAGCTAGTGAATGTAACAAAAACAGCAGAGTCACGCATATAGAGAAGCAGCCAGTGGTTACCAGTGAGGAGCAGAGAGAGGAGGGACTATGTAGCGGTAGGGGAGTAAGAGGTACACACTATTACATATAAAATCAGCTACAAGGATATATTGTACAACACAGAGGAAATAGCCAATGTTTTATAATAACTATAAATGGAGTGCAGCTGTTGTATACTTGTAACTTATATACTTTAATTTAAATTTCAGCTATATTTCAATTTAAAAAAGAAGATGTTCTTCTCTTTTCTTTCAACCATCACAGCCCCTTGACTGCTTGTCATGGTATGTAACATTGTGCCTTTTGTGATAATTTGCTGTAGTTTCTCTTTTGTGTTCTTTAATAATACTAACTCTTGAGTACCTGCTATGTATCAGGTATTTTGTTAGTTGTTTTACATACTTCTGCTTGACTAACTCTGAAAAGTTAGTGTTATTATATCCTTTTTACAGTTTAGGAAAGAGTTGAATCAGTCAAGCTCCCTGATGTAATTTAGTAAGGTCTTTTGACCTTGACCTGGATCTGCTGCTGCTAAGTCACTTCAGTCGTGTCCAACTCTCTGAGACCCCATAGATGGCAGCCCAGCAGGCTCCCCGTCCCTGGGATTCTCCAGGCAAGAACACTGGAATGGGTTGCCATTTCCTTCTCCAATGCAGGAAAATGAAAAGTGAAAGTGAAGTCACTCAGTTGTGTCCGACTCTTTGTGACTGCATGGACTGCGGTCTACCAGGCTCCTCCGTCCATGGGATTTTCCAGGCAAGAGTACTGGAGTGGGGTGACATGGCCTTCTCTGTGACCTGGATCTACCTGCCTCCAAAACTCATGGGCTTAAAGAATGACCCCAGTCTGTATCGCATCAAGGAAATTTTTTGGTAAAGTTTTCTGTCCATTCAATATTATGTGATCCATTAGCACTAGAACCCAGATTATAATAATGCAGTAGGATCTTAAATAGATTTTTAAACAAAGGGACTTTACAAAGAATTCAATGGGATTGTGGAGAATGACTACACCATTCTCTGTAATAAAGATTACACCAAATGGTTGTACAACAGATTCTGATTTCAGTCACTAATTTTTCTCCACCATCAATCAGAGAAATCTTAGGTCATCATGACCTTTGGTAAAATACTCAGTTTTTCTGTGGATCTTCTTTCAGTGCCTGTTTTTTTCTTCTAATCCAATGCCATCTTCAGGGGAATAATAATAGCAAATCTTCTACCAGAATCAAAATGATGATAATGATCAAAACTATTCAGGGCCCACCATTATGTTAACCAGGTGATACATTAGTTGCTTTACATGTATTGTCGTATTTGTCACTATGACATTCTGATATATGTCCATTATTTCCTTTTTACCCATGAGAAACTGAGGCTCAGAGAGACTAAACAATCTGCCTAAGGTCACACAAGTAGTACAATCTGCCTAAGGTCACACAGGTAGTAATGTCAGAACTGGGATAAGGATCTGTATTTGAAATTACTGCAGAATCAAACTATTTTATTGAGTGATTTTCAAGCTGGAGTATATGCACCTCTGGAATGTACAAAAAAAGTTTAAGGTATACAATGCATAGTTTTAAAGAAATCAGTATCCAAATCTTCAGCCATCCTCAGTGAGATATTCTCTTCTAGAGAAGAGACCTATGTTCACAGTAATTATCTCTATTCCTCACCCATTTTGTTTTCTTTTATTTATCTGGCTTTATTTATCTTGATATATATTTTATTTACCTTTTATTTTATTAAGATATTTAAATATTAAGTACTTTAAAATGAAAATATTAGGATATTTTATTTATCTTTATTTATTTATCTGGCTGAGCTGGGTTGCAGCATGTAAGTTCTTGGTTGCAGCATGCGAGATCTAGCTTCCTGACTAAGAATTGAACCCAGGCTCTCTGCATTGAGAGCACAGAATCTTAACCACTAGACCGCCAGGAAAGTCCCACCCATTTTAAAATCTTAGTATTGGCACATTGTCCTGAAATGAAAAAAACTTTCCAGGGCCAAGCCAAGGGGGACTTCCTCTGATGGGTAATGAGGTGCCATGAACCTTTAAGATCCTGTTTTTCTCGGCTTTGCTCTTGTTTCTGTGTAAAGGTGGGGGTGGCATTCCTGGGTAGGGAAGTTCAGATTCAGAGTAGCGTGGGATGGCAGAGGAGAAAGGACAATTTTGCTCAATAAATTTGCCTCTCTCATTTCCTGACTATTGAGATAGAGTCTTATAAAAGTAAAGCATTGATAAGAAATATGAAATACTTAAAATATACTTCTTAAGGCATTTAATTGTAAACTTTTTTTCCAGCTATTTTCAAAGGAGTACTTTTTCCCCTTTATAGCTGGAAAACAAGTCATCTCTAAACAACAATATAGAGGAATGACATTAATTCCTTTAAATATAACAGGAAGCTTTTTCAGGATACATTAGCTAAAATGCATAGATAAAAATTTTATGTGATTTCTTTTTCAGAATTGGTCATTAAAACCTATATTATCAAATCATATTATTAAATATTTATTCCAGTTGCAATCAACTCTTGTTTCATCTTATAAATGTTTAAATTATTTTTAACTCATTAGCAAAAAATAAAATTATGTGCTCGTGGTAAAACCTATATATAGGAAAAGTTTGATCATGATTCATCTGACTAAAAGATGTTTTCTCAATATAATTTTGTTTTATTATAATCTATATCTATTAAAGTATTTACTTTGTTTTCATCAAGTATGTTTAACCATCATTATAATGATCATGAAACTCCCCTTAAATTTTAAACATTAAACATGTTAGGTCATAGAAAATAAAACACATTAAATTTTCAATTATTATACATATTTTAATTATAGATGTGAAATGATCAAAGAATTTTAAACACAAAAGATTTTTAACCATAAAATATATTGGATAGATTTGTGTGTGTGTGTGTGTGTGTGTGTGTGTGTGTGTAGAAGCAGAACAGAAATATGAGCTCAGATAGAATAAAGAAACATGTTAAATTTCCAAATGTTAAAAAATGACCTTTCTCATATTTTTAAAGTGAATAATGGTGGATATCGAATTATTAAGGTATTATATTTCATTGGATAGTGAAATCAGATCAAATAGTGCTCAGTCTTGTCCAACTCTTTGTAGCCCCAGGGACATGGAATTTTCCAGGCAAGAATACTGGAGGAATTACCTTTCCCACTCCAGGGATCTTCCTGATCCGGGTATTGAACTCTCGACTCTTGAGTCTCCTGCATTGGCAGGAAGATTCATGACCACTAGGATCACCTGGGAAGTGGGATGGCTCCGTGGTGAAGAATCCTCCCATCGATGCAGGATACATGGGTTTGATCCCTGGGTTGGGAAGATCCCCTGGAGGAGGAAATGGCAACCCACTGCAGTAATCTTGCCTGGAAAATTACATGGAAGAGGAGCCTGATCAACTAGTCCTTGGGGTAGCAAGGAATTGGACATGACTTAGCAACTTAGGATGCAGCAGGCGTGAGGTGGCACCTCATCGTGATTTTGATTTACATTTCCCTGATGACTAGGGACATTGAGCAAGGTCACTTCACCTTAGGAACTCATGGCAAAGGCTCCTTCCTAACCTCTCATCTAGGTCACTCTGTCACATTTGCTCACAGGAGGGTAATCTATCCTCCAGAACATCTAGGAAGTTTTAAACAGCATATTTACTATTAGCCGGTTCACCTCCCCTCATTAGATTAAAAATTCCATGAGACCTAAGATCATGGTTTTGTTTAATTTTATTCCCAGCATCTAGTACAGTGTCTGGTACACACCAAATGCTCAATAAATACTTGTGAAATGAATAAATGAATGGGTAGGGAATTTTCTCCCTGTGGAATAACAGTGCTTAATATTGGTTGCACTGTGGAATCAGCTGAGGAAGTTTTAAAAGGTACAGAAGCTTGGGTCTCACTCCAGAGCTATTTAACTTAATTGTGCTGGATTGTTAAATCATCGAAAGGAATTTTTAAAGATCCTTAGAGGCGGAGGACACATGGAAGTTTAGAAGAGTCAAAGTATGTGTGGACATGTGTGTGAAATATGTGAACACTTGTGTGCATGTGTATATTCACACATAAGCCCATTTACACCTTTCAGGAGGGTTTGGGTCTTTTCCCCAGAATAGCACTTCTGGGAAAACATTTTAAAACAGAATAGCACTTCAACCTCTTTTACTCAAATTCAATTTCCTAGGCAGTATTAGAAGCCGACTTCTTGATTGTTTAGACTAAACCAATTCTGATGTCCCATTCGATCTTGAGAGCCTAACTTAAAAAAAATATTTTTTCATGTTGCTGCCAAGTAAAGAGAGTCAGAATATTAAGCTGTTTTTATTTTTCAGGTGGAAGCACTATTTTCAGCTCTGGAATCAATGCTCTCATTTGCAGTTAATGAGACTTGACATTCTAAAATCTTTGTAGAAAACTCTCAATATATTAAAATTCCAGTCACAAAGATGACAGTGTTCTGTCTCCCCATCAAGATGCAACATGACCTTAGGACTTCCCTGGAGCGCCAGCGGTTAAGACGCCACCTTCCAGTGTAGGGGCTGTGGGTTCAGTCCCTGCTTGGGGACCTAAGATCGCACATGCCTCTCAGCCAGAAGACTAAAACATGAAACAGAATCGATAATGTAGCAAATTCAATAAAGACTTTTAAAATGGTCCATATTAAAAAAGAAATCTTAAAAAAGATACCACATGACCAGAGCTGGTCCCCCTCTGACTACATTTCCTCAGACGTTTTCAATTTGAGCAACTGCCTGGCCTGACATCGGTGATGACTCACTAAGCTTGTGGGAAATCTGCTATTTGCTCTATAATCCTTTCAGGTGGAGATCAGACATCTGTTCATGAAATCATTTTTCTGAGGCAGTGGCAAAGCTTTCCAGCACCCAGCTGGTTAATATAGGCATATTTCCTGGGGACTTAACTGCTTGGAGGTCACATTTTTTTCCTGAAAACACTAAGGCTTCCGTGCTGTTTGCTGATTGGGGGCCCTGAAGCACTGTCCACCTCTGATGCCTCACCAAGGACAGACAAGGGCAGACACAAGCAGTGATTTTCAGGGATTTCTCTAAAGCCCAGTAGTTCCCTTGAAAGCATTCTCACCCACTCTGCTGTTTGCTGATGCATACAATACAAAGATTTCTGTGATGCTTTACTTCCCAAAATTTCTATTAGAAAATCAGAAGCACGTTAAAGTTGCTTTTTATCATCAGATGATGTTTCCCCTCTTGAGATTTTAATCCAAACTCCTATCTTGAAAGAATCACTGGCTTGCTGCAGCATGTGTGTGTGTGTGTGTGTGTGTGTGTGTGTGTGTGTGTAGGTACAGTGTGACAGGTGACACCAGCCCACTCTGGAATAGGCCCACTGACTTTGGGCCACCTTGGGGCACATCAGAACCAAGTGTCTCTGATGTCCCTCTAGGCTGAGCACACACACACCTCAGGCATGAAGAGGACAGGGCAGGCCTACAGTTGACATTGCCAGGTGTGTGCCGGGGGACCCCCAGTGCGAAGGCAATGGAAAAGCTTGTGAAGTGCAGTTCTTTGCTCTATGACATGTTGTACATCTTCCATCTCTATTTTTAAATTCGCTTGGAATCTCCCTTCTGCTGACCTCTTTATATAAGCCCAGCTTGCCCGTTCTGGGTGCTTCTTTGGCAAAGGGGGATGCAGTGTTTTTGTCAGCTTAATCCGCCTACACATACCCTCTTTATGGAGTGTGGTTTTAAATGCACCTCTTAAGAACAAGCTAGCTTGTAGCAAATACAAGTCTTTCCTATTTCCCCTGTCGACTGAAGGGTTGTCACTAACGGCCTGTGGACTTCAACTCCTTGCCTCTCCTTTTGATTTTTCAGTATTCATTTAGAGCCTGATGATTTCCCCAAGATCAGCCTGCTCCACCAGTCGCCGCCTGCTTCTGAGGTGTCCTTTCTTAGTTTCCACAGAAAATGCTGAGATGAGTGTTTGGTTTGGCCACTTGAAGTCGCATCTGTCTTACTTCTTCAGTCAGTGTATACTCCAAGGAGGCACCTTTCTAGGTCTCGTGAAACAACATGAGATAGGGCGAGAAATAACTCAGACAAATAACAGGGGGTAACTTTCAGGAATAAAGCTTTCCTGGGAAACAGGTTTGAACTTTATTGGAAGATAGAAATCAGAGCTTAGAGGCCAAAGGGGCAAGTTCAAGGTTACAGGTTGACCGTGAGTCCTGGTGGTCAGGGTTGGAGGGAACAAATCTGGAAGAAGAGGGTTGAGGTCCTTCAGAATAACAAGGGACTGTCTTCAAATTTTGTAAATCTCAGAGAATTTTATTATCAGGGAGGAATCCTGGTGGAAGTCCTGGAGGTGGTGTCCTAATGGGTCCATTCACCACATGAGTCTGGGCTCCATGCCCAGGTAAGAGGCTATTGTTAGAGTCATAAGCTATTGTCTCAAAGGTGAGGGGATTCTCTGGAGGGAAAGACTGACCTCCAGTTTCTTCCTATGGATCTTATTGTTTTCTCCATTCTCACTCTTAGACAATCTCCTACTGCTGTTTTATTTAGCCATGAGAAAACACTTGCTGAATATCTACTATGTGAATTGTTTATGCACTGAGTATACAGTGGTGAACCAGACAGAAACTTCCATTGTGTGCAGTAGACCCAATGGGACAGTGAAGTGAAAAACTCAGTCCAGCCTTCCCTCCTGTGTGTCTTCTTTACTCACCCAGAACACCAGACACTTCTGGTCACCAAATGTGTGGAATTTTTTTCCCCCAACACCAAGAAATTCTCCACAATGCCAGCTGGGTGTCCTCAATTTAATTCTGTCACTGTCTTCCCAGAGACGTCATCAGATCCCATATGTTACAGTCTCAGTCCCATGAGACTGCCCCCACCACTGCAGCTACCCGTCACAGGTTACCCGCAAACTTGGTCCCACTTGGCTACAGACCACAGGTTCCCATGATCCCTCTGGATTTGATTAATTTGCTAGAGGGACTCACAGAAGTCAGGAAATGTTTATTTAGTTCATCCATTTATTAAAGGATGTGATAAAGGACAAAGATGACAGCCAGATGAACAGATGCATAGGTCAAGGTCTGCGAGAGTCCTGCACATCGGTTCTTCTGTCCCCATAGAATGAGGGAGTGTCACACTCTCCATACACGGAGAGATTCACCCACCTGGAGGCTCCCTCAATCCAGTACTTTGGAGGTTTTATAGAGGCTTCCTCTTCTAGGCATGGTCAGTTATTAACTCCATTTCCAGCTCCTCTCCTCCCTTTAGAGAAGCCACAGGAGGCTGGGCTAAAAATGTCAAGCTTCTAATCATGGCTTGATCTTTCTGGTGACCAGCCCAGACCTTGAAGCCCAACCAAAGTTTCTATAGATAGGTGGATAGATAGGTAAATCTGTCCCCAGTTCCTGGCACAGAGCTTCCTAAAGCTGTTGTAATTTCTAAAGTGATAAGAACATGTGGTGCATCTTTTGGTGCAGTTGGGAAAGAATCCACTAGTCAATGTCAGAGCCCCAGGAGAGGCAGGTTGGCTCCCTGGGTTGGGAAGATGCCCTGGAGTGTGTGTGAGCTAAGTCGCTTCAGTCATGTCTGACTCTATGCAACCCCATGCACTGCAGCCCATCAGGCTCCTCTGTCCGTGGGATTCTCCAGGCAAGAATACTGGAGAGGTCACCATGCCTTTCTCCAGTCCCCTGGAATACGGACTGGCAACCCACTCCAGGATTCTTGCCTGGGAAATGCCATGGACAGAGGAGCCTGGCAGACTACAGTCCATGCTGGTGAAGTTCATATGCACTGGTCCAACTGGAAGCTTCTGGGAGAAGGTCCTTCCGTTGCTTTGGTGAGGGTTTTATACACTCCAGTACCTGCTGAAGGCATGTCTGTCTGCCAGGAGCAGAGGACAGGACAGGAGTCACCTCAGCCACTGCGGACAGCTCACTGTAGGACTGAGTAGATTTAAGACCAGTTGGCTTCCCAGGTGACTCAGTGATAAAGAATCCACCTGCCAGTGCAGGAGACACAAAAGTCACTGGTTTGATCCCTGGGTCAGCAAGATTCGCCTAGAAAAGGAAACTGCAACCTACTCCAGTATTCTTGCCTGGGAAATCCCATGGACAGAAGAGCCTCGAAGGCTACAGTCCATGGGGTCACACAGAGCTGGACACGACTGAGCACACACACACTCTCTCAGAGTGCACTTCCCAGGCATATCCTCTTTGCAGTTCAGTTCATCTACTCAGTTGTGTCCAACACTTTGTGACCCCATGGACTGCAGCATGCCAGGCTTCCCTGTCCATCACCAACTCCTGGAGGTTACTCAAACTCATGTCTATCAGACCATCTCATCCTCTGTCATCCCATTCTCCTCTTGCCTTCAATCTTTCCCTGCACTGACAGTCTTTTCAAATGAATCAGTTCTTTGCAAAGGTGGCCAAAGTATTGGAGTTTCACCTTCAACATCAGTCCTTCCAATGAATGTTCAGGACCGATTTCCTTAATGATAATCTGATTGGATCTCCTTGCAGTCCAAGGGACTCTCAAAAGTCTTCTCCAGCACCACAGTTTAATAGCATCAATTCTTTGGCACTCAGCTTTCTTTATAGTCAACTTTCACATCTATGAATGACTACTGGAAAAACCATAGCTTTGACGAGATGGACCTTTGTTGGCAAAGTAATGTCTCTGCTTTTTAATATGCTGTCTAGGTTGGTCATAACTTTCCTTCCAAGAGCAAGCATCTTTTAATGTCATGGCTGCAGTCATCATCTGCAGTGACTTTGGAGCCCCCAAAATAAAGTCTCTTACTGTGTCCATTGTTTCCCCACCTACAATGGCACCCCACTGTAGTACTCTTGCCTGGCAAATCGCATGGACAGAGGAGCCTGGTAGGCTGCAGTCCATGGGGTCGCTAAGAGTCGGACATGACTGAAGTGATTTAGCAGCAGCAGCAGATGGGACTGGATACCATGATCTTAGTTTTCTGAATGTTGAGCTTTAAGCCAACTTTTTCACTCTCCTCTTTCACTTTCATCAAGAGGCTCTTCAGTTCTTCACTTTCTTTCATAAGGGTGGTGTCATCTGCATATCTGAGGTTATTGATGTTTCTCCTGGCAATCTTGATTCCAGCTTGTGCTTCTTCCAGTCCAGTGTTTCTCATGATGTACTCTGCATAGAAGGTAAATAAGCAGGGTGACAGTATACAGCCTTGATGTACTCCTTTTCCTATTTGGAACCAGTCTGTTGTTCCATGTCCACTTCTAACTGTTGCTTCCTGACCTGCATACAGATTTCTCAAGAGGCAGGTCAAGTGGTCTGGTATTCCATCTCTTTCAGAATTTTCCACAGTTTATTGTGATCCACACAGTCAAAGGCTTTGGCATAGTCAATAAAGCAGAAGTAGATGTTTTTCTGGAACTCTCTTGCTTTTTTGATGATGCAATGGATGTTGTCAATTTGATATCTGGTTCCTCTGCCTTTTCTAAAACCAGCTTGAACATCTGGAAATTCATGGTTCACGTATTGCTGAAGCCTGGCTTGGAGAATTTTGAGCATTAACTTTGCTAGCATGTGAGATGAGTGGAACTGTGCAGTAGTTTGAGCATTGTTTGACATTGCCTTTCTTTGGGATTGGAACGAAAACTGACCTTTTCCAGTCCTGTGGTCACTGCTGAGTTTTCCAAATTTGCTGGCATATTCAGTGCAGCACTTTCACAGCATCATCTTTCAGGATTTGAAATAGCTCAACTGGAATTCCATCATCTCCACTAGCTTTGTTCATAGTGATGCTTCCTAAGGCCCACTTGACTTCATATTCCAGGATGTCTGGCTCTAGGTGAGTGATCACACCATCGTGGTTATCTGGGTCATGAAGATCTTTTTCATACAGTTCTTCTGTGTATTCTTGCCACCTCTTCTTAATATCTTCTGCTTCTGTTAGGTCCATGCCATTTCTGTCCTTTATTGTGCCCATCCTTGCTGGAAATGTTCCCTTGGTATCACTAATTTTCTCGAAGAGATCTCTAATCTTTCCCATCCTGTTCTTTTCCTCTATTGCTTTGTATTGGTCTCTGAGGAAGGCTTTCTTATCTCTCCTTGCTTTTCTTTGGAACTCTGTGCTCAAATGGGTATATCTTTCCTTTTCTCCTTTGTCTTCAGCTTCTCTTCTTTTCTCACCTATTTGTAAGGCCTCATTAGACAACCATTTTGCCTTTTTGCATTTCTTTTTATTGGGAATGGTCTTGATCTTGCCTCCTGTACAATGTCATGAACCTCCATCTGAAGAAAATTTCTTCAGGCAGTCTGTCTATCAGATCTAATCCCTTGAATCTATTTGTCAGTTCCACCGTATAATCGTAAGGGATATGTATTAGGTCATACCTGAATGGTCTAGTGGTTTTTCCTTCTTTCTTCAATTTAAGTCTGAATTTGGCAATGAGGAGTTCATGATCTGAGCCACAGTCAGTTCCCAGGCTTGTTTTTGATGACTGTATACAGCGTCTCCATCTTTGGCTGCAAATAATATAATCAATCTGATTTCGGTATTGACCATCTGGTGATGTCCATGTGTACAGTCTTCTCTTATGTATTTGGAAGAGGTTGTTTGCTATAGCCAGTGTGTTCTTTTGGCAAAACTCTGTTAGCTTTGCCCTGCTTCGTTTTGTACTCCAAAGCCAAATTTGCCTGTTATTTCAGGTATCTCTTGACTTCATACTTTTGCATAACAGTCCCCTATAATGAAAGGACATCTCTTTTGGGTGTGAGTTCTAGAAGGCCTTGTAGGTCTTCATAGAACCATTCAACTTCAGCATCTTCAGCATTACTGGTCAGGGCATAGACTTGGAGTACTGTGATATTGAATGGCTTGCCTTGGAAATGAACAGGGATCATTCTGTCATTTTTGAGATTGCATCCAAATACTGCATTTCAGACTCTTTTGTTGACTGTGATGGCTACTCCATTTCTTCTAAGGGATTCTTGTCCACAGTAGTAGATATAATGGTCATCTGAGTTAAATTCACCCACTCTAGTCCGTTTTAGTTCACTGATTCCTAGTATGCCAATGTTCACTCTTGCCATCTCCTGTTTGACCACTTCCAATTTACCTTGATTCATGGACCTAACATTCCAGGTTCCTATGCAATATTGCTCTTTACTGCATTGGACTCTACTTCCATCACCAGTCACATCCACAACTGGGTGTTGTTTTTGCTCTGGCTCCGTCTCTTCATTCTTTCTAGAGCTATTTCTCCACTGATCTCTAGTAGCATGTTGGGCACCTACCAACCTGGGGAGTTCATCTTTCCATTTCCTATCTTTTTGCCTTTTCATACTGTTCATGGGGTTCTAGAATACCAAAGTGGTTTGTCATTCCCTTCTCCAGTGGATCACGTTTTGTCAGAACTCTCCACCATGACCTGTCTGTCTTGGGTGACCCTACATGGCATGGCTCATAGTTTCATTGCATTAGACAAGGCTGTGGTCCATGTAATCAGTTTGATTAGTTTTCCGTGATTGTGATTTTTATTCTATCTGCCCTTTGATGGATAAGGATGAGAGGCTTATGGAAGCTTCCTGATGGGAGAAACTGACTGAGGGGGATATTGGGTCTTGTTGATAGGTGGGGCCATGCTCAGTTCAGTTTAGTTCAGTTCAGTCACTCAGTCATGTCCGACTCTTTGCGACCCCATGAATCGCAGCACGCCAGGCCTCCCTGTTCATCACCATCTCCTGGAGTTCACTCATACTCACGTCCATCGAGTCCGTGATGCCATCAAGCCATCTCATCCTCTGTCATCCCCTTCTCCTCCTGCTCCCAATCCCTCCCAGCATCAGAGTCTTCCAGTGAGTCAACTCTTCCAATGAGGTGGCCAAATGCTCAATAAATCTATAATCCAATTTTCTGTTAATGAGCAGGCCTGTGTTCCTGGGGCCAAACTCTGGTGGAGGTAATGAAGATAATGGTGATCTCCTTCAAAAGGTCCCATGCATGCCCTGCAGCACTCAGTGCCTCTGACCATGCCTCTGCCAGAGACTCCTGGAAGCTCACAGGCAAGTCTGGATCAGTCTCTTGTGGGGTCACTGCTCCTTTTTCCTGGGTCCTGGTGTGCACAAAGTTTTGTTTGTGCACTCTGAGAGTCTGTTTCCCCAGTCCTCTGTAAGTTCTGGTGGCTCTATGTTGGGGTTAATGGCAACCTGGAGGCAGGAACTAGCTTGAGTTGGATTAAAGACAGTGGAAAGGGGCATAAAGTAACGCTCAAAATTCTCCAAGCCAGGCTTCAGCAATACGTGAACCGTGAACTTCCAGATGTTCAAGCTGGTTTTAGAAAAGGCAGAGGAACCAGAGATCAAATTGACAACATCCACTGGATCATGGAAAAAGCAAGAGAGTTCCAGAAAAACATCTATTTCTGCTTTATTGACTATGCCAAAGCCTTTGACTGTGTGGATCACAATAAACTGTGGAAAATTCTGAAAGAGATGAGAATACCAGACCACCTGACCTGCCTCTTGAGAAATCTGTATGCAGGTCAGGAAGCAGCAGTTAGAAGTGGACATGGAACAACAGACTGGTTCCAAATAGGAAAAGGAGTACGTCAAAGCTGTATATTGTCACTCTGCTTATTTACCTTCTATGCAGAGTACATCATGAGAAACGCTGGACTGGAAGAAACACAAGCTGGAATCAAGGTTGCCGGGAGAAATATCAATAACCTCAGATATGCAGATGACACCACCCTTATGGCAGAAAGTGAAGAGGAACTCAACAGCCTCTTGATGAAAGTGAAAGAGGAGAGTGAAAAAGTTGGCTTAAAGCTCAACATTCAGAAAACGAAGATCATGGCATCCAGTCCCATCACTTCATGGGAAATAGATGGGGAAACAGTGGAAACAGTGTCAGACTTTATTTTGGGGGGCTCCAAAATCACTGCAGATGGTGACTGCAGCCATGAAATTAAAAGACGCTTAGTCCTTGGAAGAAAAGTTATGACCAACCTAGATAGTATATTGAAAAGCAGAGACATTACTTTGGCAACTAAGGTCCGTCTAGTCAAGGCTATGGTTTTTCCTGTGGTCATGTATGGATGTGAGAGTTGGACTGTGAAGAAGGCTGAATGCCGAAGAATTGATGCTTTTGAAGTGTGGTGTTGAAGAAGACTCTTGAGAGTCCCTTGGACTGCAAGGAGATCCAACCAGTCCATTCTGAAAGAGATCAACCCTGGGATTTCTTTGGAAGGAATGATGCTAAAGCTGAAACTCCAGTACTTTGGCCACCTAATGAGAAGAGTTGACTCATTAGAAAAGACTCTGATGCTGGGAGGGATTGGAGGCAGGAGGAGAAGGGGACAACAGAGGATCAGATGGATGGATGGCATCACGAATTCTATGGACGTGAGTCTGAGTGAACTTTGGGAGATGATGATGGACAGGGAGGCCTGGCGTGCTGCGATTCATGGGGTCGCAGAGTTGGACATGACTGAGCGACTGAACTGAACTGAACTGAAAGAGCAGTTGGGGGAAGGTGAGATCCCAGAGCCAGGAGGGGCCAGACAACAAGAGGCCTGGAGGTCTCCTTAGGAGCTCTTTCTCCCTGCCTCAGCAGCTGATCATGCGCAGGAGGGAGAGGGTCAGAAGAACCATCTTTGTCTTTTGTGGGGGCAGGGAGGGGTGTGCTGAGGCCAATGGTGTGTATGCAAAGAGCAGCCCATCTTGGACAAGAAAGACGTGGACTTTTGGTTGGGCTTGTCCGTTGACCAGCCAGGCAGAGGATGAGGCTTGAGCTCGGTGAGGCTTGAGCTGCCCAGGATGCTTATGGAAGTCTGTAGAAACAGATCTTGTGTAACTAAACCCTGTCCTTTGCCTAAAAGGAAAAGCTGACAGACTTTCCTGGTAGTCTAGTAGCTAAGATTTTGTGCCCCAATGCAGGGGGCCGAGGTTCAATCTCTGGTCAAGGAACTCGATCCCACAGGCTGCAACTAAGACCCAGTGCACCTGTGAAAATGTCTGGGTATCTTTTTTTTTTTTTTTTTGCTGTTGTTCAATCCAAGGATTCAGATTTTACACTGGGCCCACATTTTTTTTTTTTAATACCAGGTATGCCGCTGTATATTATGGCTGTGGAAAATACACAGTTCTCAAGCTTCTGTATTTAAATTTTAGGTTAGGACGCCTTGCTCCCTATGCAGGGGGCACAGGTTAGATCCCTGGTTAGAAAACTAAGATCCCACATGCTGTGGGATGTAGCAAAAAGCAAATTAATTAATTAAATGAAAAAATTTGTACCCCATCCTCTGTCTCTGAAAAGACTTAGATGATATGAAAGTTTGAGAAGCAGAATCATTTTTAAGGGGGGGTCATGGATTTATCTTAGAGAAAAGCACCTCTGTGAGACTTGAGGAACTAGAGGCAGAAAAATGCTCTCAGAGATTGACTTGACTTGATCTGAAAGGTCCCACGAGCTCAGTAAGGCATTTTGTGGGGGCAGAATCGGCCTTGTAGTGTTTTACACACCTGCATGCACCAATAGCACACTTGCTAGACCCGTATAATTCCAAGAGCTATCACTAGCTGAGCGTTCGCATATGGCTGCCTCTATATAGCCTTTTATTATTATTATTATTATTATTATTATTATTTGAGAGTATAGCTGCTTTAGGGCTTCCCTGGCAGCTCAGTGAGTAAAGAACCTGCCTGCAATGCAGGAGACTGGGGGTTCCATCCCTGGGTCAGAACGTTACCCCTGGAGAAGGAAATGGCAACCCACTCCAGTTCTTGCCTGGAAAATCCCATAGACAGAGATGCTTGGTGGGCTATAGTTCATGAGGTCACAAGAGTCAGACATGGCTTGCTGACTGACTGGACCACCGCTCCCACCATACTTGCTTTACAGTGTTGTGCCGGTTTCTGCTCTACAATGAAGAGAATCAGCTATCCATATAAACGTATCCCTTCTCTCTTGGACCTCCCTCCAACAACCATCACCCTTTCCCACCCATATAAAGATATCCTTATATGGATATCTTTCCCATCTGCTGAAATGAGACTTAACTCAGCTGTCCTTGAAAATGCTTGTTTGTGGGACAAAGGTCAGTCAGGCAGGCAGTGGAATCACAGAACCATGTGCTCCAGAGTCATGGGACCCACAGTGCTTGGTGAATTTATTTCCTCTACAACCCGTTTCCCAGGTAGAATTTGAAGGCTGTCTGCATGAATACTGATGGGTTGCCAGCTTTCTTTACCAAGCAACCCATTTCTTTGTGGTTGGTTTTAGTCCAAGTTTCCCAAGTGTGTTTTGCAGATACAACTCATTGCTTCAGGAGGTGTTAACAGATTGTGTCATGAAAACTAATACGTAAAATAGAATTTGATTCTGTCAGGGTCAGTTATGTTTGAGAATGTCCTTCTCAGAGAAATTTTAAGGATACTGACACATTAAAGGGTTTGAGAAATCCAGCAACGAAGAAACCTGTTTACTTTGTCTAATCCAGAGATTCTTAAATTTACCCTATGGTATATTCTAGTAACATCCAACGGGAGAGTAGTCTGTGGAGAAATAATCTGCGGGAAAGCTATCTTCATAGTTAGAAATGACTTCATTTACTAAACAGAAATCAGTCTACCTGTAAGTACCACCTTGTGCTCATGCTCCGTCGCTTCAGTCGTGTCCAACTCTTTGTGACCCCATGGACTGTAGCCCATCAAGCTCCTCCAGGGGGATCTTCCCAACCCAGGGATCGAACCTGAGTCTCCTACGTTGTCTGCACTGTAGGCAGATTCTTTACCTCTGAGCCACCAGGCAAGTCCTCAGCCACTATTTTTAATTCTTCTCTCTGGAGTTACACATCAAAGACTTCTCCAAAGGCCAGCTCTTTGACTACAAGAAACTTCTATGTTGCTCAAAGGTCCTCTCTTGACCAGAGTACAGAAACAAAACAATATCCAGATTTAATCCTTTCGACTGTGCTCTCTATAACCTCTCACCATTCTCTGTAGTTTGCCCCTGGCCTCCTCGACATGGAGTGACAAGACTTGGCATGGTTTTCCAGATACAGTTTTACAAATGCTAAAATAGAGATGATTTCCCCCTTGATCTGGGTGCCACACATCTAAAAACAGGGCTGGTGCAGATTGCATGAACTTTTAACAGAGAGCACACCAGCTGTTGCTTCATTTTAATTTAGCGGTCAAGTCACAGTCTCCAGGCCTTTCCCCCTTGACCAGTGGCCAAACCGGTTCTCCCCCATTCTCTCTTCAGAGGACGAGTGTAAGGACAAACTGCTTTCTTGCCCTGTCCTCTCCGAAGCTTCACAAACAACCAGGGCTACTTAGTTTCCAGTTGCCAGCTCTTTCCCTCTTTGTATTCTATAATAATCTCAGACCTTCAATAGAGACACAGCTACAGAGCCGAGATCCATCACTCTGAAGAGCAGCATTGCTCAGACACCCTGCTGACCTCACTCCAACTTGACCTCTAGGGACCAGGCCTCTGACTCTTGCCTTCTGTTCTGAGACCACATACCAAGTCCCTGAGTCACTCACTGCCTGATTTCTTTCCCAGATCTTGTTCTTCTATAAAAGGAATCTCACCTTTACACCCTTAACACTTGGCTTGCTGTTATTTAGTCGCTCAGTCATGTCTGATGTTTTTGAGATCCTATGAATTGTAGCCTCCCAGCCTCCTCTGTCCATGAAATTTTCCAGGCAAGAATACTGGAATGGGTTGCCATTTTCTTCTCCAGGGGATTTTCCTGACCCAGGGATCAAAACAATGTCTCCTGCATTGGCAGGTAGATTCTTTACCACTGAGCCACCAGGGAAGCCCCTGATACCTGGCTACTGACCCTAAAAGGTGAGCTGGGACCTCCACCTATGTGTGTCCCTCCTGACCCCACTGGTAGCCACCTTCCAGGTGGGCATATCCAGTCATGGTTAAAGCTCTTCTCATGCAGGCCATGCTTCTAGTTCAAGTTCTGCCTGTCTCCTTGAAGGAATCCTGCTCTCTCTCTGCCATCTGTGGGCCTCTGTCAGGAATGGCAGCTATGCAGCATCCATCACGCTGTCCCCAGCCCCTGCACATGTGGCAGGTATGAGTAATAAGTCTCAGCATTCTTTCCACTGCAGCCTAGCCCTATCTCAGGAACCTCTCTGACACTGGACTCCAGGTCACTTCACCCAGTCCAGTGGAATTGTGCTGCAGGTAGAAACCTATTTGCCATCCTGGATTATGTCATTTACCTCCAAAAGGTGGGCTTGGAAAAAAGTGTTAGTCACTCAGGTGTGTCTTTGTGACACATGGACTGTAGCCCGCCAGGCTTCTCTGTCCATGAAATTCTCCAGGCAAGAATACTGGAGTGGGTTGCCATGACCTCCTCCAGGGAATCTTCCCAACCCATGGATTGAGCACAGGTCTCTTGCATTGCAGGTGGATTCTTTACCATCTGAGCCACCAGGAAGCCAAAGAATACTGGAGTGGGTAGCCTATACCTTCTCCAGGGGATTTTCCAGACCCAGAAATCCAAGCCGGGTCTCCTGCATTACAGGCACATTCTTTACCAGCTGAGCTACCAGGGAAGCCGCTGCTGAGTGGGTAGCCTTTCCCTTTTCCAGGGCGTCTTCCCAACTGAGGGACTGAACACAGGTTTCCTGCATTGCAGGCGGATTCTTTACCATCTAAGCCACCAGGGAAGCCCTAAAGGTGGGCTTATACTAACCTTATTAGTCCCGCTTTCATGATAATGCATTAAAAAGCCTTTTCAAAATCCCTAACTTAATTTGGGGCTTATGGATCCTGACACGATCTTTTCAGATCTATGCCTCTCTTTTGTGTAGGTGATGGTTAAGAGCACAGGCTCTGGAGTTAGACTGTTTAGGTTCAAATCCAGATTTGGAAAACCTCCCAGCTGCTTGGCCTTGGCCAATTTACTGTAAGCCTTGGTTTTCTCAATTGTTTTTGTTATTTAGTCGCTAAGATGTGTCTGACTCTTTTGTAACCCCATGAACTGCAGCTTGCCAGGCTTCCCTGTCCATGGGATTTCCCAGGCAAGAATACTGGAGTGGGTTGCCATTTCCCTTCTCCAGGGATCTTCCTGACCCAGGAATCAAACCCACGTTGGCAGGCAGATTCTTTACCAGAGCCACTAGGGAAGGGCCTTTTCATCTGTTAAATGGGCATAAAAACAGTACCTAACAAATACCATTGTTTTGGGATTGAGTGAGGACATGTTTGTAAAGAATTTTTATAGTTCTTGGCATACCTTAAAATAAGTGTCAGTTATAGAGAACAGGCTTCTGGTTGCCAAGGGGAGGTGGGTAGGGGAGTGAAGGATTAGGGATTTGGGATTAGCAGATGCAAACTAGTATATATAGGATGGATAAACAACAAAGTCCTATTGTATAGCACAGGGAACTATATTCAATATCCTGTGATAAAGCATGATGGAAAATAAGAAAAAGAATATATATATATATATAAATATAATTGAGTCACTTTGCTGTAAAACAGACATTAACACAACATTGTAAATCAACTTCAATAAAATTTTTTGAAAAGAATAAATTTCAACCAACAAAAACCACAGAGAAATTACTTATACCAGCCCCACTGAAATCGTCATTGGGATTGTTTGGAATTACATTGTTAGAATAATATTTAAATTATTCTGGAAACTTTTACCTCTATTAACCATGCTCCTCTTTAGAATTTCTGGGTGTTATTTTACCTACTTTATCTCTGAGGATCTGACTTCTGTTTTCAGTGCCAGATGATTCCCAGCTTCTTTCTTGATCCATGAACTCTGAGATAACCCAGTCACCAGGTCCTAAGGTATCAATATTATCTGCCATGTCAGCAACCAGCTGGCAGTATTTGAGTCCAAATAGCAATTCCTCTCTCCTTCTGCCTTCTCAGCGAGGCCACCCTAAGAGAGAGAGGAAACTACCCTCAGGCAGATCTGTGCAATGTATGTGTAACACAAACCAAATGTTAGGCCCAGGCCCAACAACTCTGGAGCCCGAATATCAAATAGGAGCAGGACTCGAGGCACTTTCTCTAGCACACAGGAGCCAAATCTTCCACATGGAGCTGGTTTAGGCTGAGCCAATGGCAACTGTTAGAAAAGTGCATTATCCAAGGGTGGCTGCATCCATGTCTCCCTAGGTTGTTTTCAGAGGTCTTGGAACTTCCAATCAAGGAGTCAGATCTCGGGCACTCACTGAGTGCCCACGAAAGAGATCACATTCCAAGATGCGGCTGGCAGAAGGCATTAGTCAGCAGTTGTGAAAGACACTAGCAGCCCATAGAGCTGGGAGCAACCATTCCCAGAGATTCATAACACCACCGCCCTCTTATCCCCACACCCCCTGGCTCCTGGCCTCCTTCCTTCCTTCTTCCTTCCCTCCCTCCCTTCTTTCCTCCCTTCCTCCTTTCCTCCCTTCCTCCCTTCTTTTCCTTTCCCCTCCCTTTTCTCCTCTCTTTCTCCTTTTCTTCATCTCTCCCTTCCTTCCTTCTTTGCTTTCCTCCCCCTGCCAGCATTCCAACCAGAGTGGAATATCTGTTACGACCGATGCACCTACACTGACATCATAGTCACGGCAAGTCCACAGCTTACATCAGTCTTCACTCAGTGCTCTACGTTCTGTGGGCTTGGACAAATTTATGATGACCTACCTCTCTGCCCTTGAACTGTCATACAGAGTATTTTTACTGCTTTTAAAAGTCCTCTGTGCTCTGCTTATGCATCTCTTCCTCTCCACTAGCCCCTGGCAACTACTGATCTTTTGTTTCCATAGTTTTGTCTTTTCCAGAATGTTGTATGGATGGTATCATTCCATATGTTGCCTTTTCAGATTGGCTTCTTTACCTAATAATATGCATGGAAAACTCCAGTACTTTGTCACTTCATGCGAAGAGTTGACTCATTGGGAAAGACTCTGATGCTGGGAGGGATTGGGGGCAGGAGGAGAAGGGGACGACTGAGGATGAGATGGCTGGATGGCATCACAGACTCGATGGATGTGAGTATGAGTGAACTCCGAGACATGGTGATGAACAGGGAGGCATGGCGTGCTGCGATTCATGGGGTTGCAAAGAATCTGACACAACTGAGTGACTGAACTGAACTGAACTGAACTGAAGGCTCCTCCGTGTCTCTTTATGGCTTGATATCTCATTTCTTTTTAGTGCTAAATAGTATTCCATTTTCCAAATTTTCCACTTTTTAATTCTTCATTCAATTACTGAAGGATATCTTGGTTGCTTCTAAGTTTTGGCAGTTATGAATAAAACTGCCCTAAATATCTGTATGCAGATTTCTGCATGGACACAAGTTTTCATCTCCTTTGGGTAGATACCAAGGAGTGCCATTGCTGGATCATATGATGAGAGTATGTTTAGTGCTGTAAGAAACTGTCAAAGGTCAAAGTGTCTGTTTGCATTTCCACCAGCAATGAATGAGAGTTCCTGTTGCTCCACATTCTTGCCAGCATTTGATGGTGTCAGTTTTCCAGATTTTGGCCATTCTAATAAACATGTTGGGCTTCCCCAGTGGCTCAGTGGTAAAGAACCTGCCTGCTAATGCAGGAGACACAGGATTGATCCCTGGGTCAGGAAGATTCCCTGGAGTAAGAAATGGCAACCCGCTCCAGTGTAGTAGTATCTCGTTGTTGTTTTAATTTATATTTCCCTGATCACATATGATGTGGAGAATCTTTTAATATGCTTATTTGCATCTGTACACCTTCTTTGAGAAGGTGTCTGTTAAAGTCTATGTCCCATTTTTAAAATCAAGTTGTTTCTTATCATTGAGTTTGAGATTTCTTTGTACATTTTGGATAACAGTCTTCTGTCAGATGTGTCTTTGCAAGAATTTTGTGTTAGTTTGTGGCTTGTCTTTCCACTCTCTTGACATTGTCTTTTGCAGAGCAGAAGTTTTTCATTTTAATGAAATTTCATTTCATTCTTCTTTCTTTCTTTCATTCATTCCAGCATATCTTTTTTTTTTTTTTCTTTAGGCTATCTTTCCTGTCTCTAGTCCTAAGAAAAGGTCAAAATTAAGCAAACACAAGCAATTTACCAGAATTCTAGTCACTCCAGGATCTAAAAGAGGGAGTCACAGGACTTTCCCAGGCTAACATGATATGAGGTGAGATAAAAGAAGACAGAGTCCCAGGCATTGGAAATTGGGCCAAGAATGGGCACTGGCTCTTGGCAGTGTGACAGGATTTTATGTCTCAAGGTTGAAAGATGATGAGCCTGGGTGTGTTTGATTCTGACTCTTGATTGAACTGATAAGGTCTAAATACTTACTCAGTTCAGTTTAGTCGCTCAGTCCTATCCAACTCTTTGTGACCTCGTGAATTGTAGCACGCCAGGCCTCCCTGTCCATCACCAACTCCCGGAGTTCCCTCAGACTCACGTCCTTCGAGTCAGTGATGCCATCCAGCCACCTCTTCCTCTGTCGTCCCCTTCTCCTCCTGCCCTCAATCCCTCTCAGCATCAGAGTCCTTTCCAATGAGTCAACTCTTCGCATGAGGTGGCCAAAGTACTGGAGTTTCAGCTTTAGCAGCATTCCTTCCAAAGGAATCCCAGGGCTGATCTCCTTCAGAATGGACTGACAGGGCTTCAGAGATGGAGACAAGTCATGACAGGTAAGCATCAAAGGTCTCTTCTATGGCAGCAGAAGGGAAGCCTGACAAAGAACCAGTCTGGACCTATAACTATGACCCTTAGATCTATAGCAGTTCATTCTGCTGTGCCCTGTTTGGCCTAACTCACTCTCAGTGTTGTCTAACAGACATCTGTCACTCCATTCCTCTGCACTCTCCAGATTGCATGACAGTGATCAGCAGACAATGAGGACACGAAGTCTGGGGATTCAGGTATATCTGACAAAGTCAAATGTGTAGTTCCCTGAGGTATGGAGAAGGTATGCTGTAAACCTGGAACTTGAAAAGTTGGAAAGATAAGGCAGATGGAGGTAGGTAGAATGTGGCAATTCTGAGCTATGTCTATAAGGTCATAGTGGCTCAAAGATTCACCTTTCACTGAGGCAATGGTCTGAGAACAGGGACACAAACACTAGTTCTTCTTTCACCTTCCCTTTGGGCTATAGATGGCCCTGGGATCTTGGAGCAATTGCCAGAAGCCTCTGGATGCACCTTGCTTTTGCAAGACCAGGAAGAGAAATTCCAGCAGAACTGGGAAAGTCTTAAATAGTCAGTATGACTGTGGCTAAACTAGATTTGACATACTCTAGCCCCCACGGCAAAGAAGGCAATGGCACCCCACTCTAGTATTCTTGTCTGGAAAATCCCATGGACAGAGGAGCCTGGTAGGCTGCAGTCCATGGGGTCGTGAAGATTTGGATAAAACTGAGCAACTTCAGTTTCACTTTTCACTTTCATGCATTGGAGAAGGAAATGGCAACCTACTCCAGTGTTCTTGCCAAGAGAATCCCAGGGACGGGGGAGCCTGGTGGGCTGCCATCTATGGGGTCACACAGAGTCGGACACGACTGAAGCGACTTAGCAGCAGCAGTAGCAGTCCCCATGGAACATTTTCTTGGCCTAGGAACTATTAATGGTATGTAATAGTGGGTCAGTTACCGGGTTGCCCTGAGGTTCTGTTCATAGTCATGGACAGAGATTGGAAGAGAGGTTCCATGATGAGAATACAGGCTGGATGCTCTAGGAATTTGGGGATTTAACAAGGATGATCACAGAGTGTGGGAAGAACAAATGAGTGTCTATGAATAGCTTTGAACTCTCTCCTCTCTGTTAACATTGAACATCACTGTTATTAAGGTTTGTTGAGATCTTCAGATAAAAGTCTCTGTCAAGTTAAAAGTTAGGAGAACCAAAATCTACAAACGACATGTGCTGGTGATGGTGTGGAGAAAAGGGAACCCTCCTAAACTGCTGATGGGAATGTAAATTGGTACAGCCACTATGGAGGACAAGTATGGAGATTCTGTTTCCATAAAACCACCATGTGACTCAGCAATCCCACTACTAGGCATATACCTTGAAGAAACCAAAACTGAAAAAGACACATGTACCCCAATGTTTATTGTAGCACTGTTTACAATAGCCAGGACACGGAAGCAGCCTAGATGTCCATTGACGAATGGATAAAGAAGCTGTGGTACATATATACAATGGAATACTACTCAGCCATGAAAAGGAACACATCTGAGACAGTTCTAATGAGGTGGATGACCCTAAAGCCTATTATACAGAGTGAAATAAGTCAGGAAAAGAAAATGAAATGTTGTATATTAATGTGTGTATGTAGAATCTGGAAAGATGTTACTGATAAATCCTGTTCACAGAAGAGGAATGAATGGAGACACAGAATGAATGCAGACACAGAAGAGGAATGAATGAAGAACAGACTTATGGACAAGGGTAGAGGAGAAGAGGGAGAAGGTGCGATAAACAGAGAGAGTAGCATGGATATATATACAGTAACATATGTAAATAGATAGCCAATGGGAATTTGTTGTATGACTCAAGGAACCTCAACTAGGGCTCTGTAATAACCTAGAGGTGGGAGGTGGGCGGGAAATTCAAGAGGGAAGGAACATATGTACACTTATGGTTAATTCATGCTGATGTATGACAGAAGTCAAACCAATATTGTAAACCAATTATCAATTTAAAATAAATAAATATTTTTTTTTAAAGTTAGGAGAGCAATAATAAACACTATTTTTTTGGAATGACTAATGGTAATATAAAGGCATTGCTGACCAAGTGTTTGCTGTCTTTCTATTATGAGCTGTCTACATTGAAGGCAGATTCTTTATGGTCTGAACCAACAGGGAAGTCCATAAAGTAATATATTAACCAAACTACTCCAGGAAAAATTTACAGCAAGTACAGAAGATAACGATCTGAACATTTACTTCTACAACTTACAGTTTTCTAGAAATTTTTCTTCTTGCGTATTAGTGGTTTTCACTAGTGTTGTTGATTAGCTCCTATACACATGTACCAAAAATAAGAGGAATCCAGAAAATATATTTTAAAAGATTATAAAGCAAGTCTGCTGCATCTCCTCTCTCTCTCTCTCTTAGGTTGAAAGCCAGCAAAGAGTCCCTCAGATTAAGTAATTAATGCAACTTCAGTGCTTCTGAGAAGCCCTGACAATTTTTAATCATGCTTGTCTGAGAATGAGATCAAGTCTTGCTCTTCGTTCAGTTTTTGGGCAGAACTCGTTTCAGCAGTGAATCTCCAAGAAAAGTACAGTATATACCCAGATCAGGTGCTGGGTAACAAATCCCATTACTGTTCCGTCCCCTGTCTCCACCTTGAGAAAATCACCTTAAGCCAAGGCCTCCGCTTGACCAAGTCACCCAACAGTGGCCATACTTTCTCACTGATTTTCTGGTATAACCTTTGGGTCTAGTGAGTATGGCATTGTGCATGGGCTCACTCTTCCTACTTGCATTCAATTTAACAGTCCCATACCAGCAACTCATCCATGGATTTTGGAAAATGACTAAAATGGAAACAGTGTCCTCATGGAGTGCATGGCTTGACTGTGGATAGTAGCATCTATGACTCTGGCCACAGGTACATTCATGCTGGTGCAACCCTTGGGTTGCCACTGTGTGTTCTTTAGCCAGTACTCCTGAAGTCAAAGGTCCTATTTCAGGAAATTTCCGTTGATGCTTCCTCACCAGGGAGAACACTCACCACCTGATTGTGCAATAAATTTATTCTTGACTTTCTCTTTCTTCTTTTTCACCCCTCAATTTTCAGCCCAGGACTTTGATTTTGAATGCCCCCTGTGGAAAGCTCCCTGTTGTATTAGCTGATGGTTCACCTTAATTTGGGGTGTGTTGGGAGAAAGGGAGTTTAAAAAGTAGGAAGGAACTTTTATATCTAGGCTCTGACTTGAAACAAGAATCCAGTATATTATGCAGAAGCTTTAATCAACTCCTAGTCATGCTTGAATCCAGTAGAAGTTGGTGGACCCGAGTGATCACATATATCTTCATGGCAAAGGTCTCAGCTGGTAATCTCCTAATATCCAGTCATCCTTACCATTTAATCTTTTTACTGTTTGTGCTCAGAATATTTTGGGGCAAATATTCCTGAAGACATTTACACTTCCTCTTCCTCTGGTGGGGAGTTTCCTCATAAATCTCATTATCAGTTCTAGATTATAATGTGTATTTTAAAATCATAGCATTGATTATATTAACAAATAATTAGAAATGACTAAATGCCCATTGTTGAAAAGTGGTTACATTTAAAATATTCTATGATATAAAGTAATATACAATCACTTAAAAGGATGAATCAGAACTATGGACATTGATATGGAATGATATAATTGTTACATTGTTAAAAGTAAGCAATGAGTTTCACAATAGTATTTTAGTATCAGTTCAGTTCAGTTCAGTTTCTCAGTCTTGTCTGACTCTTTGCAACCCATGAATCACAGTACACCAGGCCTCCCTGACCGTCACCAACTCCCGGTGAGACTCACGTCCATCGAGTCAGTGATGCCATCCAGCCATCTCATCCTCTGTTGTCCCCTTCTCCTCCTGCCCCCAATCCCTCCCAGCATCAGGGTCTTGGCCAATGAGTCAACTCTTCGTATGAGGTGGCCAAAGTATTGGAGTTTCAGCTTTAGCATCAGTCCTTCCAGTGAACACCCAGGACTGGTCTCCTTTAGGATGGACTGGTTGGATCTCCTTGCAATCCAAAAGACTCTCAAGAGTCTTTTCCAACACCACAGTTCAAAAGCATCAATTCTTCAGTGCTCAATTTCTTTATAGTCCAACTCTCACATCCATACATGACCACTGGAAAAAACCATAGCCTTGACTAGATGGACCTTTGTTGGCAAAGTAATGTCTCTGTTTTTTAATATGCTATCTAGGTTGGTCATAACTTTTCTTCCAAGGGGTAAGCGTCTTTTAATTTCATGGCTACAGTCACCATCTGCAGTGATTTTAGAGCCCCCAAAATAAAGTCTGACACTGTTTCCACTGTTTCCCCATCTATTTCCCATGAAATCTGATGGGACCAGATGCCATGATCTTCATTTTCTGAATGTTGAGCTTTAAGCCAACTTTTTCACTCTCCTCTTTCACTTTCATCAAGAGGCTTTTAGTTCCTCTTTACTTTCTGCCATAAGGGTGGTATCATCTGCATATCTGAGGTGACTGATATTTCTCCCGGCAATCTTGATTCCAGCTTGTGCTTCTTCCAGCCCAGCGTTTCTCATGATGTGCTCTGCATATAAGTTAAATAAGCAGGGTGACAGTATACAGCCTTGACGTATTCCTTTTCCTATTTGGAACCAGTCTGTTGTTCCATGTCCAGTTCTAACTGTTGCTTCCTGACCTGCATATAGGTTTCTCAAGAGGCAGGTCAGATGGTCTGGTATTCCCATCTCTCTCAGAATTTTCCAGTTTATTGTGATCCACAGTCAAAGGCTTTGGCATAGTCAATAAAGCAGAAATAGATGTTTTTCTGGAACTCTCTTGCTTTTTCCATGATCCAGCGGATGCTGCCAATTTGATCTCTGGTTTCTCTGCCTCTTCTAAAACCAACGTGAACATCTGGAAGTTCACGGTTCACGTATTGCTGAAGCCTGGCTTTGAGGATTTTGAGGATTATTTTCCTAGTGTGTGAGATGAGTGCAACTGTGCAGCAGCTGGAGCATTCTTTGGCATTGCCTTTCTTTGGGATTGGAACGAAAACTGACCTTTTCAAGTCCTGTGGTCTTTGTTCATAGTGATACTTTCTAAGGCCCACTTGACTTCACATTCCAGGATGTCTGGCTCTAGGTGAGTGATCACACCATCGTGGTTATCTGGGTCATGAAGATCTTTTTCGTACAGTTCTTCTGTGTATTCTTGCCACCTCTTCTTAATACTGCTTCTGTTAGGGCCATACCATTTCTGTCCTTTATCGAGCCCATCTTTGCATGAAATGTTCCCTTGGTATCACTAATTTTCTTGAAGAGATCTCTAGTCTTTCCCATTCTGTTGTTTTCCTCTATTTCTTTGCATTGATCACTGAGGAAGGCTTTCGTATCTCTTTTGCTATTCTTTGGAACTCTGCATTCAGATGCTTATATCTTTCCTTTTCTCCTTTGCTTTTTGCTTCTCTTCTTTTCACAGCTATTTGTAAGGCTTCCTCAGACAGCCGTTTTGCTTTTGCATTTCTTTTTCATGGGGATGGTCTTGATCTCTGTCTCCTGTACATTGTCATGAACCTCCGTCCATAGTTCATCAGGCACACTGTCTATCAGATCTAGTCCCTTAAATCTATTTCTCACTTCCACTGTATAATCATAAGAGATTTGATTTAGGCCATATCTGAATGGTCTAGTGGTTTTCCTACTTTCTTCAACTTAAGTCTGAATTTGGCAATAAGGAGTTCATGATGTGAGCCACAGTCAGCACTCGGTCTTGTTTTTGCTGTATAGCATGATCCAATTTTGAGAAAGTTTTACATAATGCAGTGACCATCCTGTAAAGGAAGTGAGTTCCCAAGAGACATGTGCATTCTGCGTGGTGTTTTGCTTTATTATTTGAATTTTATGTCCATGTGTTAACTCTATGAATACAAATCCCAATACAACTAAAATTATACCAAAATATGGCAGGTGCTCATTAAATAAACTGTGGTTCACTGAAAAGTAGGCATGCAGAATTATTGTTAGAATTTTTGGCTGAAAGCAATAAAAACCCACATTAAGAGAGGAATAAGGATTTACTGGAAGGAAACTAAAGGAAAAGTTGAGCAACCTGGCCTCTGGAATAACCAGAACTAGGTCAATGGACAGACTGTCATCATAGGAGCCAATAGATCACTGCTATGTTCTTTGATGGCAGGATCCGTAGGACACAAGCACTGGATGACTCGGCTGTAATTGCCTTCAGGATCCTGTGTCTCTGGCCAAAATGCCAGGGAAGAGGGTCTGGTTGATCAAGATTGTGTATTTCTGTCCATGCAAACATGGGTTGGTGAGGAGGACTGTGTCCCTGGGACTTCATGCAACAGAAGGGGAGTTCTGAGGGAAGAAGGCTGCAGTTTCCAAAACTGTGAGATGTTGAGCAGATAAAAGTCAACAGATTTCCACTATAATGATTTTTCTTGGCAATGGCATGAACTTGCTCTGAATCAACCATGTTTTCTTGCCTACTGTGATCTGTAGCATATATTTTTGAGGAAAAATTGAAAAAGTATGCTTTTCTAACTCAGGTTCTTAACAGCTGAGGCCAATGCTCATTTGTCTCAATGTCTCCAGAGTTTTGCACATTGCATGGTATATTGCTGTGGTTGCTGTTTAGTGGCTAAATCATGTCCAACTCTTTGCGACCCCATGAACTGTAGCCTTCCCAGCTTCTCTGTCCGTGGAATTTTCCAGGCAAGAGTACTAGAGTGGGTTGCCATTTCCTTCTCCAGGGGATCTTCCTGACCCAGGGATCAAACCTGAGTGTCCTGTATTGGCAGGAGAATTCTTTACTGCTGAGCCACCAGGGAAGCCCAAGCAAGAATACTGGAGTGGGTGTGCTTAATAGATATTGTCCTGAATTGAGTCAGTAATTCCCTGGAGGAACTTGAGGTCTTCAAATTTAGCTGATGGGGGAATGTGCTGTCTCTTCAGTCGTGTCCAACTGTCTGACTCTTTGCAACCCTAAGGATTGTATCCTCCCAGGCTCCTCTGCCCATGGGATTCTCTAGCAAGAATACCTGAGTGGGTTGCCATTTCTTCCTCCAGGGGATCTTCCTGTTCCAAGGATAGAACCCACATCTCTAGTGTCTCCTGCATTGCAGGTGAATTCTTTACCCATTGAGCCACATGGGATGCAGCTGAATGGGAATGGATGCTACCAAATGTAGGCTGCTCTCTACTACACTTATAGGAAAGTTTGGTCCTGCTGGCTTGGTAGAAATCAGTCTGTAATCACATAGGAATTCTTGAGACCTCTAGGTCTCTGGTGGGGTCTTTTGTTTGCTACTTGAATAAAAATATTTCAGGTTGAAATCATATGAAATGAACACTGGTTGTCAGTATGTGTGTCATATTTATCAGTTCAAGATTAAAATTTCTGAGAATTAATTTCTTTAAAACAACACTGTTACCCAAAGCTTAGTAGCTGCCACCTACATATATTAAGCGTGTTTAGAGTTGATTTAGCCATTGTAATTTGATAAGGTTGGGTTATTTTTGGATGAAAAACCACCTTTTACCTGAGACTTTTATGTAGACATGTTGCTGAGTCTTGTGTAATAATTTACTCAGTTTCCTGGCTTTGTGTCACTACATCTTTTTAGAATCAAGTCAACTTTCTATATATTAATCAGTTCAGTTCAGTCTCTCTGTCGTGTCCTACTCTTTGCAACCCCATGAATCGCAGCACGCCAGGCCTCCCTGTTCATTACCATCTCCCTAAGTTCACTCAGACTCATGTCCATCGAGTCCATGAGGCCATCCAGCCATCTCATCCTCTGTTGTCCCTTTCTCCTCCTGCCCCCAATCCCTCCCAGCATCAGAGTCTTTTCCAATGAGTCAACTCTTCTCATGAGGTAGCCAAAGTACTGGAGTTTCAGTTTTAGCATCATTCCTTCCAAAGAAATCCCAGGGTTGATCTCCTTCAGAATAGACTGGTTGGATCTCCTTGCAGTCCAAGGGACTCTCAAGAGTCTTCTCCAACACCACAGTTCAAAAGCATCAATTCTTCGGCTCTCAGCCTTCACAGTCCAACTCTCACATCCATACATGACCACAGTAAAAACCATAGCCTTGACTAGACGGACCTTAGTCGACAAAGTAATGTCTCTGCTTTTGAATATACTATCTAGGTTGGTCGTAACTTTTCTTCCAAGGAGTAAGCATCTTCTAATTTCATGGCTGCAGTCACCATCTGCAATGATTTTGGAGCCCCCAAAATAAAAGTCTGACACTGTTTCCACTGTTTCCCCATGTATTTGCCATGAAGTGATGGGACCGGATGCCATGATCTTCTTTTTCTGAATGTTGAGCTTTAGGCCAACTTTTTCACTCTCCTCTTAATAGATTTTGAGTTTATTTTTATCAAAGATCTGGCCCAGAGAGTCAGCACCAAGCCAATATCCTTGTTAACTCTCCATCTGATTTTGACTTGTACCCACCTCATGACACACACTACATTTCTAATAAGTAGTTTCTTTTCTTCACTTTATTCCCACAGAAGAATGCTGCCTGGATTTCTTGTAACTTGTACAGTAACTTAGTTCCCCTGAGATAGGATCCTTCCTTGCTTTTCATTTCCCATAGCCCATTTCTTCCTGTTTTTTTCTGGTTTCCATGACTCTTTATTACTTATCACTACACCTCTTGGTACTGACAGCTTATCTACCTAGACATCTCCCTTTTAGGTAAAGCATGACCTGCTGCTATCCATGGGGTCTCAGGGAGTTGGCATTCTCCTAGCCGGGTTATTACTGTCAACCTTTCCCAGATTGGAACATTTCTGCTACTCAGTTCTGTGTTAGATTTGTGAGAGACAACAAGAGAGAGAGAAAAGTGGGGGAGGGATGGGGAAAGAGAGAGAAATTGGTTTGTAAATAGAATCATTTTCTCTCACTCTCATCAGGTGACTAACAGGAAATGAGCAGAGGAGAGACAAGTCTGAAAACAGCTGTGGTATCATCATGAACTCAGAAACAGATCATCTCATCTGAAATTGGCCCACATAGCTTGCAGAAGTCCACGTGAATAAATACTCTGGGAGAAGACCTATTTCCTGAGATCCGCAGTTCCAGGAAGTCTCTTATCATCTGTACAATAAGAAGAGCTGCACAGTTCAACCCATCACTTTGCTAGGGAACTGTCATGTTTAACATTATGTTAAGGTGGAAACTGGGAGAAGGCAATGG
The DNA here is from genome assembly GCA_917880005.1 of Nanger dama. Taxonomy (NCBI): domain Eukaryota; kingdom Metazoa; phylum Chordata; class Mammalia; order Artiodactyla; family Bovidae; genus Nanger; species Nanger dama. The sequence goes on along the minus strand of CAKJTW010000047.1, from coordinate 283,165 downwards.
CACCCAACTCCAGTACTCTTGCCTGGAAAATCCCATGGACAGAGGAGCCTGGTGGGCTGCAGTCCATGGGGTCGCTAAGAGTCAGACACGACTAAGCGACTTCACTTTCACTTTTCACTTTCCTGCATTGGAGAAGGAAATGGCAACCCACTCCAGTGTTCTTGCCTGGAGAATCCCAAGGACGGGGGAGCCTGTTGGGCTGCCATCTATGGGGTCGCACAGAGTCGGACACGACTGAAGCCACTTAGCAGCAGCAGCAGCAGTAAGCAGCAAGGTGAAGACTGAAATGCTCTCTTCTTCAGAGATATGCTTCAAATTTCTGCCATCTGAGCCTTCACTGATCTTCCAGGCCAACCATTCAAGTGCCAGGAAAGCTTGTACTTGAGTTACTGTTGTCTTTTGAAAGGCCTGTGCTGAGCAAACCACACACTCTATATCAATCTTCCTTGTGATCCCTGGAAATACTAGTAAGGCTACTACTCTGCAGTTCCATTCAAACATGATTGAATTCACTTTCGTCTGTGTACCTTTCCATGTTCAGCTCTAACTGAGTTTGTTCAGAGCTTCAGTGTTTAGGGAATCCTATGGGCCATTGTTGTTACATGATAAGAAGCTATAATTGAGCATTTACTGTGGACAGGAGGAGTGGTATGCTAAAAATACTGCTTCAGTTTGAAACTACAAACAAAGCCCTGACTTGTTGCGCTGCCAATTTCCATGGTGTAAATACTTCTATCATGAGCAGTTTCAACTTACCAAAATTGAGAAGAGTTGAGAACGAGAGTTGGGAGGAGCTATACAGACTAGGTTCTCACAAGCCAGTTTCCAGCACACTGTAGGCATTTTACAGGTGTCATCTCCTCCTGTTTATATTAACTCCTCATGAAGTTTTTGTGTATTAGTATTATGATGTGTGTATTTAGTCTTTCAGTCGTGTCCAGCTTTTTGCAGTACTTTGGACTGTAGCCCTCCAGGCGCCTCTGTTCAGGGGATTTTTTCAGGCGAGAATGCTGGAGTGAGTTGTCATTTCCTCCTCCCTACCCAGGGATTGAACCCTTGTCTCCTGTGTCTCTTGCATTGGCAGGAGGATTCTTTACCCACTGAACCATCCAAGACATCCTGAGTACTATTATCTCCATGTTATTCATCAGAAAACAGAGGCTTAGAGAGATTATGCAACTTTCCTAAATCCACACACCTACTAAGGGGAAGAGTAGAGATTTGTGCCTCAGTCTGTGTACTCCATAACCATGCCCGTTGATGGAGATAGCCTGGTGATGGAGATAAAGTCTCCTTGTATATATTCATTTCATTCTTTTATTTGGATGGAACCAAGAAGGGGCTTGAATCTTTAGCATCTAGTTTCCTTAACTTCTCAAAGAGGTTCTGCCTTCTTACAGTTAAATGTAAGTAACTTCTCTGTTTCTCAGAGAAATACAGACAATGAATATACTTCATAAAATTTTTCCTCTGAAAAGACAATAAACATGATAAGGGATTCCTACTTGGCATCTCTTTGTGGCTTAGGCTGATTTTGTAATCTAATTTCTTTCCAAGGGTAAAAGTATCTTCAAGTTCTTGATGTAATCTATCAGTTCAAAGTTAAATTTGATAGTACCATAAATACTGCAATCACTGTTTTCACTTTTTGTAGAAAATTTTTTTCTCTGAATGAAGCTTGTGTTTCACCTTGTGCAGAAATACTTATTTACTTATACATCAGTTGGTGATAGTATTTGCCAACCAGAAACATGTATGCTGCTGCAAAGTTGCTTCAGTCGTGTCTGACTCTGTGCGACCCCAGAGACGGCAGCCCACCAGGCTCCCCCGTCCCTAGGATTCTCCAGGCAAGAACACTGGAGTGGGTTGCCATTTCCTTCTCCAATGCATGAAATATGCATACTTGTTGTTATATGCAGAAGAAAGGGCTTTATGAGTCTCGTTTAGGGACAGACATACACGTTTAGCCACTATTTAGATCCTGTAAAAAATTAGTAGGTTAAAAATAGGCCAAACCATTTTCTTGTCTATTACAGTGACTAAACCAGTCATATGTGTAGAAAATGCTTCTGTCATGAGATCGAAGTTTTTTGTTTTTTTTTTTTCTCATGGATGAGTGTGAAGAGGGAATTACTGTTTTGGATGATCTCAAATTTTTCTAAAAGTCAAATTTGTTGTGCGTAAACAGCTTTAAACAGGATGCATAAGTCTGGAAAATGAATTCACAAAAGGACAAAAAAGACAAGTGGATTCACTCATGTTAATGCCTCCAGATGGTGCTGAGCACAGAGTACAACCCTGACCTTGGCATGTCTTGCATATGTATGTCTCAGATTTCAGAGGGCAGCTGAACAAGCCTAGTGTGTTCTTGAAAACTTCACTGTCCCAGAATAATTGTGAAGACATTTACACTAAAAAGGAAAGTTGGAACCATTTCCTCTCAGCTGGACCTCTGGCCCCCTATTTCATCATGACTTTGACTTATTGCTTCTTTTAGCTCATGGTAAAGGGGACACATAAGGGCTGTAGGCCAGCAAGAGGTTGAGGGACTGTCTGCATTCCCTTGAGGTATAGTGCATCTCAGATAGAATCCTCTGAGACCTCCTTCCCAGCTGCTCTTCAGGATTGTTAACCAGAGTCTGCAGCCATCACTGCTCATTCATTGCTACCCTGTTGCTCTGGTCTTCTGCACTAATTTTCGATGAACAGTTTCCATAGCAACCAGATAACACCTCCAGCAGGCTACCTCTTAACTCCAGAGATGAAAAGAGTAAAGGAAATGTAAGCTAAGAGCAACATATGGATTTTAAAAGAATTACAGTTTAAGTCACAGTAATGCTTTTGAGGGTTGAGGACAGCCACTAGGCCATCGTGGTAAAGAGAAGGATAGTGAATAGCAAGGAGACACCGAATAGCAGAGAGAAGTCAGATTACACCAGCCGCAGTCCAAACGTGGGGCTTTCCTGGTGGCTCAGTGGTAAAGAATCCACTAGCTGATGTAGGAGATGCGGGTTTGATCACTGGGTTGGGAAGATCCCCTGGAGAAGGAAATGGCAACCCACTCCCATATTATTACCTGAGAAACCCATGGACAGAGGAGCTTGGTAGACTACAGATCATTGGTTCACAAAGACTCGGACACAACTTAGCGATGAGACAACAAATCCAATTGTGGGTATATTTATAAAGTGGTTGGATACAAGGTTGCTGGGGAGCCTACTCTGCTCACTCATTAGCTAAGCAACTCACAGGTGGCACATGGGCTGCTTTGTGCTTTTATCAAGATCACAAATGTCTATTAACACATCACTCTTTGGGATCACTAGAACAATTCAAATCTTGAATGTTACATCTGGAAATGCCAGGTTTTTTGGTATACTTAAAGTGAAAATGAAAGTGAAATAGTTCAATCATGTCTGACTCTTTGCGACCCTGTGGACTGTAGCCCACCAGGCTCCTCTGTCCATTGGATTCTCCAGGCAAGAATACTGGAGTGGGTTACCATTTCCTTCTCCAGATGATCTTCCCGATGCTGAGATCGAACCCAGGTCTCCTACATTGCAGGCAGGCGCAGGCAGACACTTTAACCTCTGAGCCACCAGGGAAGCTTTGGTATACTTAACTTACGTAACATTAACCTTATGAAATAATTTGGAAAAATACTTAATAAAATAATTGCACATTAAAAGAGGCAATGAGGTATCATTTCACACCAGTCAGAATGGCTGCGATCCAAAAGTCTACAAGCAATAAATGCTGGAGAGGGTGTGGAGAAAAGGGAACTCTCTTACACTGCTGGTGGGAATGCAAACTAGTACAGCCACTATGGAAAACAGTGTGGAGATTCCTTAAAAATTGCAAATAGAACTGCCTTATGACCCAGCAATCCCACTGCTGGGCATACACACTGAGGAAACCAGAATTGAAAGAGACACATGTACCCCAATGTTCATTGCAGCGCTGTTTATAATAGCCAGGACATGGAAGCAACCTAGATGTCCATCAGCAGATGAATGGATAAGAAAGCTGTGGTTCATATACACTATGGAATACTACTCAGCCCTTAAAAAGAATAAATTTGACTCAGTTCTAATGAGATGGATGAAATTGGAACCGATTATACAGAGTGAAGTAAGCCAGAAAGAAAAACACCAATACAGTATACTGACACATATATATGGAATTTAGAAGACAGTAATGATGACCCTATATGTGAGACAACAAGAGACACAGAGGTATAGAGTGAACTTTTGGACTCTGAGGGAGAGGGAAAGGGTGGGATGGTTTGGGAGAATGGCAGTGAAGCATGTGTATTTTCCTGTAAGAAACGAAGCGCTAATCTATGTTTGGTGTAGGATGCAGGATGCATGGGGCTGATGCACAGGATGATTCAGGTAGAGGATGTGGGGTGGGAGGTGGGAGGGGGCTTCGGCATTGGGCGATTGTGTTCACCTATGGCTGATTCGTGTCAATGTATGGCAAAACAAATACAGTATTGTAATTTAAAAAATAAATAAATTTAATTAAAAAAAAGAAATTAACACAACATTGTAAATGAACTATACTTCAATAAAATTTGAAAAAATAATAATAAAAAAAAGAATTCTTAGACTACAGTTTACAATAAAACTTTGTTATCTGAAAAAAATAAATAAATAAAAGAGGCAATAAAAGAGTATCCTTTCACAAGTAAAAAATAAAAAATTGCAGTTTAACTACCAATAATTATTTAATACAAAAATACAAATTGAATGGTCATATTTTACCTTGCTTTCAGTTCAGTCGCTCAGTCGTGTCCAACTCTCTGAGACCCCATGAACCGCAGCATGCCAGGCCTCCCTGTCCATCACCAGCTCCTGGAGTTGACTCAAACTCATGTCCATTGAGTCAGTGATGCCATCCAGCCATCTCATCCTCGGTCGTCCCCTTCTCCTCCTGCCCCCAATCCCTCCCAGCACCAGAGTCTTTTCAAATGAGTCAGCTCTTCTCTTGAGGTGGCCAAAGTACTGGAGTTTCAGCTTTAGCATCATTCCTTCCAAAGAGCACCCAGGGCTGATCTCCTTTAGGATGGACTGGTTGGATCTCCTTGCAGTCCAAAAGACTCTCAAGAGTCTTCTCCAATACCACAGTTCAAAAGCATCAATTCTTCAGCGCTCAGCTTTCTTCACAGTCCAGCTCTCACATCCATACATGACCACTGGAAAAACCCTAGCCTTGACTAGACGGACCTTTGTTGGCAAAGTAATGTCTCTGTTTTTGAATATACTGTCTAGGTTGGTCATAACTTTTCTTCCAAGGAGTAAGCGTCTTTTAATTTCATGGCTGCAATCACCATCTGCAGTGATTTTGGAGCCCCCAAAATAAAGTCTGACACTGTTTCCCCATCTGTTTGTCATGAAGTGATGGGACCAGATGCCATGATCTTCGTTTTCTGAATGTTGAGCTTTAAGCCAATTTTTTTCACTCTCCTCTTTCACTTTCATCAAGAGGCTTTTTAGTTCCTCTTCACTTTCTGCCATAAGGGTGGTGTCATCTGCATATCTGAGGGTATTGATATTTCTCCCAGCAATTTGATTCCAGCTTGTGCTTCTTTGAGCCCAGCGTTTCTCATGATGTACTCTGCATATAAGTTAAATAAGCAAGGTGACAGTATACAGCCTTGATGTACTCCTTTTACTATTTGGAATCAGTCTGTTGTTCCATATTTAGTTCTAACTGTTGCTTCCTGACCTGCATATAAGTTTCTTAAGAGGCAGGTCATGTGGTCTGGTATTCCTATCTCTTGTGTGCTTTAGATGGTATATATTATTTTCTTTTTTTAGCCTGTCTCCTAGTTGATCTATTTGCTTCCTTTTGTTAATTGATTCTAGGTAGGAGAAGGCAATGGCGACTCACTCCAGTGTTCTTGCCTGGAGAATCCCAGGGACGGGGGAGCCTGGTGGGTGCCGTCTATGGGGTTGCACAGAGTTGGACATGACTGAAGCGACTTAGCAGCAGCAGCAGTGACCTAAAAAAATGTTTCTCAAGCTGGTGGTTAGGACTCTTGAACAAATTAATGGTCCTGATACAGTGAAAGAGCCAAGAATGGAAACCTGAAGATTCTCAAAAGAAAGAAATAGAACTCTGGGATTTTCTTCCTCCACATGTGCCAGCTCTCAGCCTGCTTGCTTTTCTTTCTTTTTCCTGGCAACTCCAGGAATCTAAGTGACATTAACTGATGACTGACGGGAGAATGATGAGCAAAGTAACAGATAATGGGTAAGAAAGTGTAAAGTGTAATGGAGACAGCAATGGTTTTAGACTACTTTTTTATATAAAGTTATTTAATTTCAAAGGGTAATTACTTTACATAGATTACTATTTATTGCTGCGCCTCAAAATTTTCCTAATCACTGGAAGCTTGTAACTTATCTCTTTTGAAACTCTGGACTGTGAACCAGTATGATCCCTTCACCATCTGAGTTTTATTCATTATCCAACACATATTTATTCAAACGTTATACACCAGTTAAACAGAGAGGAACAGAAGAGACAAGTTTTCACAGAGAGTCTATGAGTATCTTAGCTTTTCTTCTTCGAGTCTTTGGTTGCTTCTGAATTAAAATAATTTCTGCCAAACCAAACTAAGATCACCGAAGTGCCCAGGCTGGCCAAGAATGACTTAGATTAGGAGTCTAACTGTTCAGTGAGGTCAACAAAGTAGAGTCAGAAAGTATGTGATTGATACCAGAGAAATCTGCTGGGGAAAGTGAAGCAGGTGTGTCCCATGGGGTGAGAGAGGGCACCATGGGTAGACAGCAGTGTGCTCTCATGATCAGTTGTTTTAGTCATGTCCGAGTCTTTGTGATTCTGTGGGCTATAGCCCGCCAGACTCCTCTGTCCACGGGATTCTCCAGGCAAGTATACTGCCGTGCCCACCTCCTGATCGAACCTGTATCTTTTACATCTCCTGCACTGGCAGGCGGGCTCTTTACCACTAGCTCTGCCTGTTATCCTACTTAAGATTTACTGTGATTTTTGGCTATGTAGATGAATGTTTTAAAAATCAAATTTGGAAAGTGTTCAACTATTATTTCTTCAAGTATTTCTTTCTCTGTGTCTCTCTCTTTCCCTTCTTCTTCCTTCTGTTCTTCAGATTGGACAATCTCTCTTTATCTGTCTTTAAGTTTGCAGGCTCTTCCTTCTGCCTGTTTAGATTTATTTTTGAACCAATCTAGTGAATTTTTCATTTTGGTTATTGTACTCTTCAGCTCCAGAACTTTTATTTGTTTTTGTTTTTTTTTTTCTGGAAAAGTTTTTGTTTCTTTATTGATATTCTCTATTTGGTGACGTATGACTGTAACGTGTTAGTCGGCTCAGTCGTATATCTGACTCTGTGACCCCATGGGGTGTAGCCTTGCCGTGGGGTTTTCCAGGTAAGAATACTGGAGGGGTTGTCATTTCCTTCTCCAGAGCATCTTCCTGACCCAGTGACCGAAACCGGGCCTCTTGTGCTGCAGGCAGACTCTTTACCATCTAAGCCAACAGGAAAGCCTTTCATTTAGTGATTAAACATGGCTTCTTTTCATTCTTTAAACATATCTATAATAGCAAATATGAAGCCTCTGTCTACTAAGTCCAATATCTGGGCTGTCTTAGAGAGTTTTATTGATTGCTTGTTTTCCAGTGTAGAGGCTACATTTCCCTGTTTCTCTGCATTTCTGGTAACAAAAAACCTGAACACGCTAGATAGTATATCATGGTAATTCTGGGTTTAGATCCTCCCAAGGGGTGTTGTTGGTTTGTGAAGTGTCTTGCCTGGACTGACACAGTCTGTTCAGCAGTTCAGCAACTGGCTGCTGAAGTTTCTGATCAGGTTTTTAATTGTTTTTATGTTCAAGTCAATTCTTAGCAATCATTTCTGGTTCAGCATAGCTGCATGGTTATCCAGTGATTGTCATAAGTTTACTTTAAACATCTTGAGTTAGCAAGGCTTCCGTCCGTTGCCAGGGGATCCGTATGGGTTGGTGCATACTTCAGAGTTCAAATGGCTCATGATTGGCTCTGAGCTTTCACTTTCTGTTTGCATAGGTCCTCATGCTCATTTAGCGGCCCTGGGACCCACTTTGGTCTTTCTGAATGTACATACTTCCTTCTACATGCACATAGTCTTCCAGATCTCCAGGAATATGTTGGATCTTTTCAAAACTCCCATGGCTGTCTCTTTTCTCCAGATATCCCTTTAACATTTTTGACTGGTCTCTGCTTATTTCAACCAGCAGGCTTAGACAAATGCAATATTGGTTTTCCCAACTGCTTGCCACTAATTGTTTTTAAAAAATTAATTTATTTATTTTAATTGGAAGCTAATTACTTTACAATATTGTTATTGCTTTTGTTTTTGACCATACCCTAGGGTATAAGATTTTTATGGGAAGCTTCAGACATGATCAACCCCCCTCCATGGCAGTGAGGTTTTTGGTCTTCGTGGTTACCGAACCGTGGATCTGGGGGGCTGGGTGGAGTAGGGAATACATGCTATAGACCCCACTCTTCTTACTGAAAGTCAGTTGCTTTTCCTGAATAAATGATTTTCAATTTGTTTTATGCCTTTGGTTAATTTCTAAAGTTTTGAAATTGCTGCTTTTGAGAATTTTGCCAGTTATGTCAATACTTTTTAATGGAAGATTTTCCAGGGTTCTTTTTCCACCATTTGTGAAGCACCCAACTCTCTCAGCATCTCTGTTTGGCATCCGAAACTCTAATTAATTATACAGAAAAAAACTTAGCCACAAAACTAAATATATTACTGGTTGAGATGATAGCAAAGTAACTGCAAACAAGTAAAAGTCTATCCAGAAAACTTAAAAACAAATTAATTTGATGAAACATATGTAAGCAAGAGGCTTCCCAGGTGGAACTAGTGGTCAAGAACCCACCTACCAATATAGGAGACATAAGAGATGCAAGTTTGATCCCTGGGTGGGGAGGATCCCCTGAAAGAGGGCACAGCAACCCACTGCAGTATTCTTGTCTGGAGAATACCATGGATGGCAGAGCCAGGCGGGCTATAGTGCATGGGGTTGCAAAGAGTCCGACACAACTGAAGCAATTTACTATGCATGCAAGCAAGAGGTTTTGTAGATTTGTCATTAGGAAGTGTCCAATGACTAGCCTCCCTTTAGAATTCCTGTACTATTCTTTGCATATTTTAGTCAGTACAGTCACCAAATGGTTTCTCCACTAAGCTATGAGCTACTCATAATAAAAGGTTCTGTTTTAATACTATAAGGAGTCTGTTGATGTGTGATCAGAGCCTACAGTAAATACTCTATTAGCTTTTTAAGACTTGGGTTTCCCTGGTGGCTCAGATGGTAAAGCGTCTGCCTGTAATGCAGGAGACCTGGGTTCAATCCCTGGGTTGGGAAGATCCCCTGGAGAAGGAAACGGCAACCCACTCCAGTACTCTTGCCTGGAAAATTCCATGGACTGAGGAGCCTGGTAGGCTACAGCAGAGTAGGATACGACTGGGGACTTCACTTATTTCATATACTTATTTATTTATTTTTGGCTGCGCTGGGTCTCCATTGTTGTGCTGACTTTTCTCTAGCCGCAGTGAAGGGGGCTCCTCTCTAGTTGTGGTACACAGGTTTCTTTTTGTGATGGCTTGTCTTGTTGCAGAACACAGGCTGTAGAGTGTGTAGGCTTCGGTAGTTCCCAGGCTCTAGAACACAGGCTCAGTAGTTGCTCTGGGGCAGGTGGGATCTTCCCAAATGTATCAAACCCTGTTTCCTGTCTTGACAGGCAGGTTCTTTACCACTGACCCACCAGATAGATATGTTTTAGAGATGGCCCAAAGCTGAGGGCAATGCTGATAGTGCCTAAACAGTGAAACAATCAATTTCCTTTCCAAAAAAAAAAAATCAGTCTTTTGCATACAGATTTCAAAAATTAATTTGAGTTGTTCTTTTACACACATTCTGCAATTAATTATCTTTAACCCAATTTGGTATTGACTTCTGAGACATCTTTCTTTCAAGCAGCATATTCCCAAAAGAAAAGTGCTAAAATCATCTTGGCTAGTTCTGTTGTTTAATGGCACCTCTGTGACACGTGTTAACTTCTGACTTGTGTTTGCAATAGCTTGAATAAATTACAGTTATCAACCATTTGAGAGCAGCCAATATAAAAACCTCGGAACACTTGTCAATTAGGAAGTGATTAACTGCAAATTATTTGATATCACATTCTCTTTAGTATCAAATTGTCAGTGTGCTCTTTGTTACCTCCTATAGCGCCTATATCCCCTATGAGGTCACCTCTAGCCTGCGTTACCACTGGGACAATCCCTCTGACTGTAGATGTCCCTCTGTTCTCATTTCAAGGATGAGACTGGTTTCCCCTGAATTCTACATGGTGGAGCAGATTGCTGCAGGTAGTAAGAATGTATCAAAATCTGAGATAATGGAAAGGAAATAACCACACTGCACAGATCCAGAATGTCTGGAGGGTTCAGGCTCAGATAGCTGTCTGCCTGATACACACAGCTAACATCTCTGTGGTCATGAGGGGTTCACCTCTCACCTTTGAGATTGCTATAGCATTTCCATGTCTCCTAGTCCAAGCCCTACTCATTTCTGGCTCTAAAAGAGAAAGGAATTGTTCCCTTAAGCCAGACTTCCTTCTGATTCCTCATTCTCTGACCCAGAATTATTCTCTTTTCCCAATATTAAGCAATCTAGATATTTATCTTGTTGAAGGACTCTTCAAGTCTACCCACCAGGGTGTGGTGTTACCCTGTGATCCCTAGTAGGACAGCAACAAAAGTATAGCATCACCACCATTTTTCAAAGCTTGAGTCAGCTGGTCTAAAAGAAAAGCTATTATTTTATACCAATTATTTTTTCATCCCTTCTCATTAAATATTCGTGAAATCTGGAGGTTGGGTCCTATCAACCAGAAGTTTATCACATAAATTTGCTCAGTATTCTAGACAAGATGACTTTCTAGGAACCATGATAAATATAGAGAAAAAGTTAAAGTCCCTTACATTGTATTTTTGAATGAGAGAAATACTTTCTGGTAATTAAATTAGGCAAAATTTGATAATTCCATATATTGATATTATCAAGGGGAAAGAGAAATTCATTACAGTAGGGAAGATATGGGGATGTAGAGCCAGGTTAAGACTTTGTATTAATACATAAACTCGAATTTGCATTGGAGTTTTAGGGATAGGTTGTATTTCAACAGGTGGAATGTAAGAAGCTGGCATTCCTGATGGAGGGAGAACCCTGCATACACAAGGGCACATGATGAGAAAGCAGTGAGCATGTTCAGGAAATGCTTAGTCTCCCAGCTTAGCTACACCTTTGACATTAGGGAGAGAGATAGAAGGAAAGGCTGGAAACGTAGGAAGGGAACAGTCATGGAAGGCTTTGAATATCTACTAGGGATTTTGGATAGCTTTTCTACAAAGAGGAGTGAGAAGGAAGTAGTGAGTTAGCCCCTTAGGTTGCCAAAAGGTAATAGGAATTTGAAGCCCTGGGGAGATTTTTGTCTGTTAGATTGATGTTTTCTGTGTCAATGACAAATTATCTAATAAAATGTCATGTTGGTAAGGCTACAGCAACTGGCAGATGAATTTCCTAGGATGAGTGAACAGAAATACCTGCTGAGCTCCTAGAAAGTGTCATTCACTGAAGTGGATGGTACCAAGTGTTGAGTTTAAGGGAAGGGAATACAAAATGGGTTTAAGCAGGAATTTTCCCCTGGGAGTTTTCTTAAGAGTTGTATTCAAATACAGGAAGTGTGGCAAGTGGCAGGAAGAAGGTCACTCTAGAATTCACACATAATTTATATTTTGTATTGAACATGCCAATACCGGGAATGCTAATACACTGAAGCTATCTTCTCCTAAGTTTGACATTTGAATTTCTTTATCCCACCTTACCACTCCCATCAATGACTCAGCATCTTGCAATTACAGTGGTGTCTGCTCAGCAAGCTGACAGATTCTCATAAAACTTAAAGGGAAAAAAAGTCTCTAGAAGAGGAAACTCACGTGCTTCCTTTCTCTCTATTTTTGCCACATCCCACAAGCAGAGGTATGTGGTGCAAATACAGATGGTGGTCTGTGATTCACTTCTAGATTCAAGAAACAGTCTAAGAGATGGAATCTGGGTGACAAAAAGTTAGAATGTGCAGCAATTTTGGTTGGTTATGGGGCCATGGCAAGAGTATTGGAAATGAGGACTGACCTAGAAAGTCTGAATGGTGCCTATGATGAAAAGAATGGATTGGGAAGGGAGGTGAGTGGAGAGCAAACTCAGCAGATACTAGTCAGGAATATTGTTCCAGAATACCTGGAACTCTGGGGCTTCCCCTGGTGACTCAGTGGTAAAGAACTCGCCTGTCAATGCAGGAGATATAAGAGATGTGGGGTTGATCCCTGGGTTGGGAAGATCCCCTGGAGGCAGGCATGGCAACCGACTCCAGTATTCTTGCCTGGAGAATCCCATGGATGGAGGAGCCTGGAGGGGTCACAAAGAGCTGGACACAACGTAACAATGACCTGGAACTACTCATTCCCAAATTCCTCATATCTCCCCACCCAGCCCTGCGCTTTTTCACCCCATCAAAGCCCAGGATGGAGAGTCTTCAGCCTGGAGGGGAGCTCCAGCTTCCAGTAGTCACCAGCCTTTTCAGGGAATAACCAAACTCTCTGTTTGCTCTGGAAGATTCCCTTCTCCTCTGTCTCAAGTGTGTTTTTTTTTTTTTTCCACATGTATCCGCCCCTCTTGTTGACACTGGAACCATCTTTTTGTCTCACCTCCCGTCTCTGTGGCTTATGACTTGATTAGAGGGAAAATATTTCCTTTTGAACACCCCTGTCACTCCCTCCTTGCAGAAAGCTATCATTTTCAGATAGGTCCTACCTTAAGGAAAGAGCAGGGTACCAGTTGTGAGAACCATTGGAGGCCATTCCTTGAGTCATCTTCAAAAACATGTTTCTGGGAGCACGCCAACCCGATTTTACAGGGATGGCAGGGCTGCAGATGGAACACGGAAAGAAATGATTGCCTTGGGCCAACTCCACAGACAAATGATGAGCTAATTTCTCCTCAGTGAGAGTGTTCTGTATTTGCCGGTCAGAATCTGCCAAAAGTTCAAGTTCATATGCTTAGAGCTGTATCTCTCCTTATGTCTATCTGGCTCCATTTAATGTTTAAATAGCCCATTTCACTGAGCCTTAGGCTGAACAGTGTGGAGTCATTTATTCATAGCTGAGGTGGTAATCAAGCTAATGAAGAAAATCAGAGGAAAGACAGTCAGCTGAATTTAAGGGTAAAACATCACGTAGTGTGGTGTGTATGTGCCTATGTGAGTTCAACCATCCATTAGTCACATATTGTTCTCCTTTGTGGCTTATTTGAAGCACACTTTGTCTCTAGTTTGCCTTTCCATTTTAGAAAGTGTCTTGCCCATCTTTCCTTTGTGTGTCTCTTTTTATGAACGCAAGGAAGGTAAATTTGTATTGTCACCTAGGCAAAACATAATTAGAAAGGAGAATGAATTATTTCAAAATCACTATAATGTTTTCTGGAACTGAAGATAAATATTTTTGTGTCATTATCCAACATTTCAAAATGGTCTGTGTTTCTGTTCATTTCCGCACCAAAGATACCCAGGATTACAAACCAAAGTACAATCCAGCCTAATATTAAAATAAAAAGACCAAAGTACATTTCTCAATTTGCATGCTGATACAGTTTCTTTTTAAAGATAGCTTCATTGAGATATACTTAACATACCATACAATTCACACATTTATAGCCTACAGTTCAATGGTTTTTAGTATATTCATAGATGTATGCAATCATCCCTGCAATCAATTTTGGAACATTTTTTTTTCATCTCAGAAGGAAACCTTGTACCTTTTAGCCATTACCTCCTCCACTCCCTGGCCTCCCTGCCCCAGCCTGAGGCAACCACTAATCCACTTTCTGTCTCTAAAATTTCCTTATTCTGGACATGTCATGCGAATAGAATCGTGTTATATCTAGTCTTTGTGACTTTCTTTCAGTTTGCACATTTCCAAGATTCATTTACATTGTATTAATAGCATGCATCAGTACTCTTATCACTTTTTCTGTACAAATAATATTCCATTTTATAGCTATGTCACATTTTGAACAATCACTTGTCCGTTGATGGCTTATTTGGGTTATTTCAATAACCATTTAGGTTATTTCTACATTTTGGCTATTATGAAAAATGCTGCATTGAGCACTCATGTATAAGTTCTTGTGTGGACATAATTTGTTGTTACAACTTCTGTTGTCAACTGTAAAAGAAAGCCTGCATCCATCCAACGACTCATCCATCCATTTTCTGTGTCAGAAGTAGCAGCCATTGTTGGTGCCCTGCCCAGTCCATATAGGTATAATAAATAATTAAATAAATACATGGGGGGCGCAAATATACAAATCAATGCATAAGAACTCAAAGTAATTTTGTAGATATTCCATCCTCAAGATACCCTGTTCCACAAGAATCAGCTGTTCCTAGGGACTCTGCCAAAGAGGATAGTGTGGAATGGGAAATAAAGGAGTAACAACACAGAAGAGAAATTTGATAAATACCACCTCATCTGATGATCAAAGTTAACATCCACAATGATAAATCATATTGATAATATATACCCTTCTTATGAATTAATGAAATGACATGCAATCTTCTCCTAAAAACATAACTGCTGTCTAATTATGAGAAAAATGTCAGACAAATTCCACTTGAGGGATATCTACAAAATACTTGACCAGTACTCCTCAAAACCGTCAAAGTGAAAGTGAAGTCGCTCAGTCGTGTCTGACTCTTTGCGACCCCCATGGACTGTAACCTACCAGGCTCCTCTGTCCGTGGGATTCTCCAGGCAAGAGTACTGGAGTGGGTTGCCATTTCCTTTTCCAGGAGATCTTCCCAACCCAGGGATCGAACCCGGGTCTCCCACATTGCAGGCAGACGCTTTACCATCTGAGCCACCAGGGAAGCCTCAAAACTGTCAAGGTCATCATAAACAAGGATGTTCTGAAAAGCAGTATGGCCAAGATGAATTTAAGGAACTATGATAGCTAAAAATAATGTAGTTCTGGATATGATACTGGAATAGGGAAAAGGATATTAGGGGAAAACTAAGGAAAACAATGAAGTACAACTCTAGTTAATAAAAATGTATCAACTTTGGTTCATTAATTGAGACAAATCCTATTAGTGTAAGATACTAATAATAGGGGAAACTAGATGTAGGGTATTTGGAAGTCTGTATTTTTCAGTAAATTTAAGACTATGCCTAAAAAATATTTTTAGGGCTACCCTGGTGGCTCAGTGGTAAAGAATCCACTTGCCAATGGAGGAGACAAAGTTTCAATCCTTGATCCAGGAAGATCTCAGGTGCTGGAGAGCAACTGAGCATATGCGCCACAACTACTGAGCCTACATGCTTCAACTACCAAAGCCCATGCACTATAGAACCCACGCTTTGCAATAAGAGAAACCACCACAATGAGAAGCCTGTGCACCGCAGCTGGAGAGTAGTCCTTGCTCTCCCAACTAGAGAAAAGCCCACAAAGCAACAGAGACTTAGCGCAGCCAAAAATAAATTAATTAATAAAATTATTTTTTAAGAAACTAAAAAGGAAAAATAAAAAAATGCTCTTCTAAAATTTTTTAAAAAACAGATGAAGATCATTTTTAAAAGACACAAATTTATTGATTTTCTAATTCTTATTCTCTTTTGCATATATCCACTTCTCTTCAGTCGGAGCACTGATGAGTGCTGCCTGTGACAACTTCTCCAGGGTTAAGAAATCAACTCAATGATGCCAAAGAAGAAGGAGAAAGGGACAGTGGACTGAAATTCAGGAAACCGCACTCTGCTCTCTAATTTCTTGTGACCATTTTCTTTCAAAACTGTGAATGAGTGGGGACAGAATGGGTGAATGAACTCGAAGGGTTTATCTAACCTAAAACCTCTGGGCTCCCATTTTATCAGGCTAAAAATTCTTGGCTCCATCTTGACTTCTCTCATATACCCCACATCTGGTCCATCAGTGTGTCCCAGGGTCTGTACCTGACTCTGATCAGTCCTCACTTCTGGTTCAGCTACTGCCTTGGTCCAAGCAGTCACCATCCCTCCTGGGATTATTGTAACAGTCTTCACATTCTTTTGCTGCTTTTCTTTTTGCATACTCACAATTCCCAATATAGGAACTGAAATGATCTTTTAAAACAGAAGTCAAATCATGTCATTTCTCTGTACAGAGCACTAATGACTTACCATCTCACTTGCTGGAAAAGACAATCTCCCTTCACTGGCTTCTAAAGTCTTAAATGATCTGGATTTCCATTTCTCTCTGACCTCAAGTCTTGCTCTCTTCCCTTCAGTCACTCCAACGCCACTGGCCTCCTTGGACACAGGAAGAACATTTCTGCCTCAGGGCCTTTGAGTCACTGTTCCCCTGCATGAAATGCTCTTTCTCTGGAGAGCCGCATTTTGCTCGCTTATCCCTTTCAGTCACCAAACTAGAGAGATTGTCCTCGAATCCTTTGTTATAAAACAGCAACTTCCTCCCTGACCCTGGGAGAGACTGAAGGCAGGAGGAGAGGACAACAGAGGAGGAGGTGGTTGGTTGGCATGGACTTGAGTTTGAGCAAACTCCAGGAGATGGTGAAGGACAGGGAAGCCTGGCATGCTGCAGTCAGTGGGGTCACACAGAGTCAGACACAACTGAGAGACTAACAACAACAAACCTCCTCCCCTATTCACCTCCAGCCCAACCTCTTCCTCCCTGCTCTGCATTGTTTTTCTCTAAAGCACTTATCACCATCTGATGTCTCATATGTTTAATAAGCTATCTGCTGACTTTTAGTCTCTTGTGCCCAAGAAATTAAGCATCTTGAAGCATTAGGACTTTGTGATTGTCGCTGCTGTGTTCCCAGTGCTTAAAGCAGTCCCTGGTCCATAGGATTTACTTAATAAACATGAGTTGAACAAATGCATGAGTGAGTGAATGATGAATGAATAGGTGAACAATTGCTTCTGTGGATACAGGAACTTGTCTCCCATGGCTTGGTTCATTTTTATCTTCCTCTTCTCCTTCCTCAAATATATGAGTTAAATCTCTCTTCCCTGAGGTTTTAGGCTTTTGTAGATTTAAGCTGAGAAGACTCCACTGAACTGACTTTCTGCTGGGTCACATCCCCCTTTATGGCAGTAGGTGGGTTGGCCTCATGCTTGCATGGGCATAAGGTAAAGAGAGAATTTACAGTGCTTAAAAAGAAATCAGTCAAAATTTCAGAAATTTTACACTGCTACTCCGTTCTCACACTACTCTTAGCTTTTTGTTTTCCAGGTGTGTCTCCCTTCATAGACTATGAGCAACTTTCACAGAAGGGTTACGTGTTACCTACCCACCTTTGTATTTCCAGTTTGTAGCATGGTGCTCAGCCCATAGCAGTTTTTCCATCAATATTCACGAGTGTCACTGAATCAATAAAATAGAAGCCCTGAGGACTTTTCTGGCAGGATGCTGAAAGTTCCATTTTTATTTGGTTTCTGGTGGAGATGAAGGAAGTTTTTCTGTGAAAACATTCCAGCTGGATGTAAATACAACTGCAAAGACTGACTTACCAGCAATCCCTTTATGGCCCAGAAACATGAAGACAGCTCCACAAGGGATTAAGTTCCAGCTCTATCACCAATATGGCCCTTTGGGCATATACTTAAGTTTCCTCATTTCCTAATAGCCTTATTCACCAATATTATATTATCCTTCAGTCATATAGGAGGAAGTAGCCAGCAGGCAATGCTGGCTCCAGAGCACACACTGGTAAGTTCATTACAGTCGCTCAGTCCTGTCTGACTGTTTGACTCCATGGCATACCAGGCCTCCCTGTCCATCACCAACTCCTAGAGTTTACTCAAACTCATGCTCATTGAGTCAGTGATGTCATCCAACCATCTCATGCTCTGTCATCCCCTTTTCCTTCTGCCTTCAATCTTTCCCAGCATCAAGGTCTTTTCGAATGAGTCAGCTCTTTGCATCAGGTAACCAAAGGATTGGACTTTCAGCTTCAACATCAGTCCTTTCAATGAACAATCAGGACTGATTTCCTTTAGGATAGACTGGTTGGATCTCCTTGCAGTCCAAGGGACTCGCAAGAGTCTTCTTCACCGCCACAGTTCAAAAGCATCAATTCTTCAGCACTCAGCTTTCTTTATAGTGCAACTCTCACGTACATTCATGACTACTGGAAAAACCATAGCCTTGACTAGACGGACCTTTATTGGCAAAGTAATGTCTCTGCTTTTTAATATGCTCTCTAGGGTGGTCATAGCTTTTCTTCCAGTGAGTCAGTATCTTTTAATTTCGTGACTGCAATCACCATCTGCAGTGATTTTGGAGCCCCCAAAAATAAAGTCGGGCACTGTTTCCACTGTTTCCCCGTCTATTTCCCATGAAGTGATGGGACCAGATGCCATGATCTTTGTTTTCTGAATGTTGAGCTTTAAGCCAACTTTTTCACTCTCCTCTTTCACTTTCATTAAGAGGCTCATTGGTTCTTCTTCACTTTCTGCCGTAAGTGTGGTGTCATCTGCATATCTGAGGTTATAGATATTTCTCCTAACAGTCTTGATTCTAGCTTGTGCTTCATCCAGCCCAGCATTTCTCATGATGTACTCTGCATAGAAGTTAAATAAGCAGGGTGAGAATATACAGTCTTGACGTACTCCTTTTCCTATTTGGAACCATTCTGTTGTTCCATGTCCAGTTCTAGCTGTTGCTTCCTGACCTACATACAGATATCTCAAAAGTCAGGTCAGGTGGTCTGGTATGCCCATCTCTTTGAGAATTTTCCACAGTTTATTGTGGAAACAATAAGGCTTTGGCATAGTCAATAAAGCAGAAATAGATGTTTTTCTGGAACTTTCTTGCTTTTTCAATGATCCAGCAGATGTTGGCAATTTGATCTCTGGTTCCTCTGCCTTTCTAAAACCAGCTTGAACATCTGGAAGTTCACAGTTCACATATTGCTGAAGCCTGGCTTGGAGAATTTTGAGCATTACTTTACTAGCATGTGAGATGCGTGCAACTGTGTGGGAGTTTGAGCATTCTCTGGCATTGCCTTTCTTTGGGATTGGAATGAAAACTGACCTTTTCCAGTCCTGTGGCCCTGCTGAGTTTTCCAAATTTGAAAAACCATAGCTTTGACTAGATGGACCTTTGTTGGAAAAGTAATGTCTCTGCTTTTTAATATGCTGTCTAGGTTGGTCATAGCTTTTCTTCCAAGGAGCAAGAATCGTTTAATTTCATGTCTGCAATCACCATCTGCAGTGATTTTGGAGCCCCCAAAATAAAATCTCTCACTGTTTCCATTGTTTCCCCATCTATTTGCCATGAAGTGATGGGACCAGATGCCATGATCTTCATTTTTGAATGTTGAGCTTTAAGCCAACTTTTTCACTGTCCTCTTTCACTTTCATCAAAAGGCTCTTCAGTTTTTCTTCACTTTCTGCCATAAGGGTGGTATCACTTGCATATCTGAGGTTATTGATATTTCTCCCGGCAATCTTGATTCCAGGTTGTGCTTCATACAGCCCAGCATTACTTATGATGCACTTTGCATATAAGTTAAACAAGCAGGTGACAATATACAGCCTTGACGTACTCCTTTCCCAATTTGGAACCAGTTCATTGTTCCATGTCTAGTTCTAACTGTTGCTTCTAAACACACTGATAAAGACCATACTGAAACATAAGTTCAAATAGACTGGTCTTAATTTTTAAAATGAGGTATCATTGGAGCCTAAAATCATATACCCATATGAAGCAAATTCCAAAAGACATCAGAAATATAGAGTATTATTTAGAAACAGACATGGGGTTGTTATAACTATATAGCCCATTCTGTGTAAGGCACATGGGTGTGCATGCTAAGTCACTTCAGTCATGTCTGACTCTGCAACCCTATGGACTCTAGCCCATCAGGCTTCTCTGTCCATGGAATTCTCCAGGCAAGAGTACTGGATAGGGTTGCCATGTTCTCCTCCCGGGGGATCTTCCCAACCCAGGGATTGAACTTGTGTCTCTTCTGTCTCCTGCATTGGTAGGTGTTGATCAGTGCCACCTGGGAAGCCTCATGTAAGGCACATAGAATAGTGCAAACAATGAGTACTCCCCAAGCCTTGGCTATTTTTGTTGTTATTTAGGGGCCACCCTCAGGTGCTCCTTCTTTAGCTCTTAGTCTCTCATCATCAGGGCTACCTGCTAGGCCTTTCTAGCAATTCTTTCTTTAAAATTAATTGATTAATTGGGCTACACTGGGTCTTAGTTGCCGCACATGGGATCTTTAATTGTTATCGCAGCATGCAAACTCTTAGTTGAGGCATGTGGACTCCAGTTCCCTGACCAGGGATCAAACCCAGGCTCCCTGCACTGGGATCATGGAATCTTAGCCACTGGACCACCTGGGAAGTCCCTGCAGCAGCCTTTTTTTTTTTTAATTGGAAGAAAATTGCTTTATAATGTTGTGTATAAGCTATAGTTATACATATATCTCCTCCCTCTTGAGCCTCCTTCCCCTCCTCCCATTCCATCCCTCTAGGTCATCACAGAGCATGAGGCTGGCCTCCCTATGTTATACAGCAACTTCTCACCAGATATCTATTTTATACATGGTAGTGTATATAGGTTGATATTACCTTCTGCATTCACCCCACTCTTTGCTTCCCCAACTATGTCTACAAGTCCGTTCCCTATATCTGCATCTCCATTCCTTCCCTGCAAATAGGTTCATCAATAACTTTTGTCTGGATTCCATACATATGCATTAATATATGACATCTGTTTTCTCTTTCTGACTTTCTTCACTCTGTGTAACAGGCTCTAGGTTCATCCACCTCACTAGAACTGACTCAAGTTCATTTTTAATGGCTGAGTAATATTCTGTTTTATATACGTACCACATCTTTATCCATTCATCTGTTGATGGATGTCTAGGTTGCTTCCACGTCCCGGCTATTATAAAATAGTGTGGTAGTGATATTCAAGCTGGTTTCAGAAAAGGCAGAAGAATCAGATATCAAATTGCCAACATCCGTTGGATCATCGAAAAGCAAGAGAGTTCCAGAAAAACATCTATTTCTGCTTTATTGACTATGCCAAAGCCTTTGACTATGTGGATCACAACAAACTGTGGAAAATTCTGAAAGAGATGAGAATACCAGACCACCTGACCTGCCTCTTGAGAAACCTGTATGCAGGTCAGGAAGCAGCAGTTAGAACTGGACATGGAACAACAGACTGGTTCCAAATAGGAAAAGGAATACGTCAAGGCTGTATACTGTCACCCTGCTTATTTAACTTCTATGCAGAGTACATCATGAGAAATGCTGGACTGGAAGAAACATAAGCTGGAATCAAGATTGCCAGGAGAAATATCAATAACCTCAGATATGCAGATGACACCACCCTTATGGCAGAAAGTGAAGAGGAACTAAAAAGCCTCTTGATGAAAGTGAAAGGGGAGAGTGAAAAAGTTGGCTTAAGGCTCAGCATTCAGAAAATGAAGATCATGGCATCTGGTCCCATCACTTCATGGCAAATAGATGGGGAAACAGTGGAAACAGTGAGAGATTTTATTTTGGGTGCTCCAAAGTCACTGCAGATGGTGATTGCAGTCATGAAATTAAAAGACACTTACTCCTTGGAAGAAAAGTTATGACCAACCTAGATAGCGTATTAAAAAGCAGAGACATTACTTTGCCAACAAAGATCTTTCTAGTCAAGGCTATGGTTTTTCCAGTGGTCATGTATGGATGTGAGAGTTGGACTGTGAAGAAGGCTGAGCACCGAAGAATTGATGCTTTTGAACTGTGGTGTTGGAGAAGAGTCTTGAGAGTCCCTTAAACTGCAAGGAGACCCAACCAGTCCATCCTAAAAGAAATCAGTCCTGGTTGTTCACTGGAAGGCCTGATGTTGACGTTGACACTCCAGTACTTTGGCCACCTGATGTGAAGAGTTGACTCATTGGAAATGACCCTGATGCTGGGAGGGATTGAGGGCAGGAGGAGAAGGGGACGCCAGAGGATGAGATGGCTGGATGGCATCACTGACTCGATGGACATGAGTTTAAATGAACTCTGGGAGTTGGTGATGGACAGGGAGACCTGGCGTGCTGTGATTCATGGGGTCGCAAATAGTTGGACACCCCTGGAGCGACTGAAGTGAACTGAACTGTGTCTTTTATAATTCTGGTTTTCTCAGGGTATATGCCAAGTAGTGGGGTTGTTGGGTCATATGGTAGATTTATTTCTAGTTTTTTAACGAATCTCCATACTGTTCTCCATAATAGCTATATCAGTTTACATTTCTACCAACATTGTAGGAGGGTTCCCTTTTCCCTACATCCTCTTCGGCATCTATTATTTATAGATTGTTTGATAATGACCATTCTGATAGGTGTGAGATAACAGCTCACTGTATCTTTGATTCACATTTCTCTAACAAATAGTGAAGCTGAGCATCTTTTCATGTGTTTATTGGCCATCTGTATGTTATCTTTGGAGTGCTTAATGACAAGGCCTATTTCCTCTGAAAATCAGCACCTCATAAATATACTGAGCTTGTGTTAGGGGTAAAAGAAAATATTCTCTTTATGGCACAGAGAGAAAGAAGCAAGGGTGCTGGGGAAAAAAAAACACAGAAGGTCAAGTTCAAGAGCTAGAACCTCTTTCAGAGCAGTGCTACATGTTCCAATTTCATACCGTTTGGCTTCATTGTCTGCTAGTCATTATATCACAGACCCTTGGAGTAGAATGAGCTACTGGAGATTTTTCCACATTGCACCCTGTCTCCTCCAAACCCTGACAGCTTGTTAAATATTCCTGTTTCCTTTTCTTGCCCCTTATAGCTTATGGCAGGAATCAGGCATGTAGTTAAAAAGACAATGGGCCTTGCAAGCAAACTGATGGGATCAAATTCTATTTCTACGCTGTGATATTGGGCAAGTTGACTTTTTCTGTCTTGATAGGAAAATAAGAATAGTAACAGCTACTTTTCTTTTTTTTTGGTTTTAGTGAAGAGTAAATGACAAAAATGGCTAAGTTTCCTTATACAATGTTTGGCACTCAAGTGTTCAACTATGGTTATTGCTATCATTGTTTTCTCTATCAAGGGCTGATTTTCCGTTGGTTTTATTATTATTGTTATTCATCTTTTGACCCATGTTTCAGTAGACCTATTTTTAAATATTTTCATTTTTATTTATATATTTGGCTACACCTGCTTGGGTCTCAGTTGCAGCACATGAACTCTTGGTTGTGGATCAAACCTGGGCCCTCTGCTTTGGGACCACAGAGCCTTAGCCACTGGACCACCAGGGTAGTCCTTGATTTTTCTCTGGACATTCTATTACATTGATACCCTCCTGAAAGCAAGGTGCCTTGAACAAAGCATAAGTCCTTTGATACTATCCCAGATCTGGAGAAATGTCAGAGAGAGAGGGGTAGATGAGGGCTTGATAGGCACAGAGCTTTGTGCCAAATACTGAGCATGCAGTAGCCCGTCAGGGCATTACACAAGTCTTTGAGGTGACACAATGTAGCATTTATCATGAAGAAGCTGAGGTTCAGAGAGGGTAAACAACGTGCACAAGACCACACACAGTCAAGGTGTGGTCAGGGTGGCTGGGGTTGAGAGTCGCCTTCTAGGACTGGGAACTAGGGTGAGGTTCTGTCTGAAGCAGCACTTCAGGGATGGGGCAGGGAGGTAGAAAGCCAGGAAGGCAAACCTGGTCAGAGTTTTTCAGAAAAAGTTGCACTTTATTGATTTTTTTAAACTTTTTTTTTTAATTGGCCACTCTGTAAGGCATGTGGGTTCCTATTTCCTCCACCAGGGACTGAACCCAGGCCCCCAGCATTGAAAGTGCAGAGTCTTAACTACTGGAGGCCCAGGAAAGTCCCGAGAGAGTTGCATTTTAAATCGTGGTAAAAACTCAAGTCCCCAGAGCCAAGCGATATTGGTTTCTTTGGAATCTAAAAATAGCATTTCAGGGAGAAGTAGGATAGTGGTCTTGGAGGCAAGGGATATTAGGGTTTCCTGAGCTAATTTTGTGAATGTAAGTGTGTGCCTGTATGGGCTGGTGGGTGCCTGAGTGAGTCTGAATTAAAGAGGCTGCATCAAGGCAGACATGAAACAGGGCCTACCAGAAGCTAAAGCTCCATGCATTCTGCAATGTGCTAAGTGAAGTTAGATCTAGACTGGTCAAAGTCTGAAACAGCATTCTTCTGTTGGGTGGTGGAAAATCAAGTCCCCCTCTGCTGTGTGTGTGGCTCAGTCACTTCAGTTCAGTTCAGTTCGGTTGCTCAGTCGTGTCCGACTCTTTGCGACTCCGTGAATCGCAGCACGCCAGGCCTCCCCGTCCATCATCAACTCCTGGAGTTCACTCAGACTCACGCCCATCGAGTCAGTGATGCCATCCAGCCATCTCATCCTCTGTCGTCCCCTTCTCCTCCTGCCACCAATCCCTCCCAGCATCAGAGTCTTTTCCAATGAATCAACTCTTCGCATGAGGTGGCCAAAATACTGGAGTTTCAGCTTTAGCATCATTCCTTCCAAAGAAATCCCAGGGCTGATCTCCTTCAGAATGGACTGGTTGGATCTCCTTGCAGTCCAAGGGACTCTCAAGAGTCTTCTCCAACACCACACTTCAAAAGCATCAATTCTTCGGTGCTCAGTCTCCTTCACAGTCCAACTCTCACATCCATACATGACTACTGGAAAAACCAAAGCCTTGACTAGACGGACCTTAGTCGGCAAAGAAATGTCTCTGCTTTTGAATATACTCTCTAGGTTGGTCATAACTTTTCTTCCAAGGAGTAAGTGTCTTTTAATTTCATGGCTACAGTCACCATCTGCAGTGATTTTGGAGCCCAAAAAAGTAAAGTCTGACACTACTCCCACTGTTTCCCCCATCTATTTGCCATGAAGTGAAGGGACCGGATGCCATGATCTTCTTTTTTCTGAATGTTGAGCTTTAAGCCAACTTTTTCAGTCTCCTCTTTCACTTTCATCAAGAGGCTTTTTAGTTCCTCTTCACTTTCTGCCATAAGGATAGTGTCATCTGCATATCTGAGGTTATTGATATTTCTCCTGGCAATCTTGATTCCAGCTTGTGTTGAGACCCCATGGACTGTAGCCCACCAGGCTCCCTCTGTACATGGAATTTTCCAGGCAAGAATACTGGGTTGGGTTGCCATGGCCTCCTCCAAGGGATCTTCCTGGCCCAGAGACTGAACTCTCCTCTCCTGCATTGGCAGGCAGTTCTTTACCACTAGTGCCACCTAAGAAGTCTGTAGAGCTCTCAAAACTCTTTAAACTAGTGACAAAGTTGTCCCTGCTTCCCTATTCCAATCAGGAAATGGACTTGTGTTGAGTTACAGAAAGACTTCTCAGCTTCCTGTCTCCCTCTTCTCACCATCTTGAAGGCAGACAACTCTTACAAAGCAATCTGCTGATTCAGTCTAGGGAGACCCAGGATCAGTTTCATAAACTCTTTCTCTTCCCATCTCTTTTACTTTGTAGCTATCTGTGCATATAGGTATATCTTCCTGCCAATCCTGGGAGACGTAAAAGCCAGGTGGTGGATATGGCACCATCCTAAGCAGCTCAGTCCAACAATCTATGATGTTAATGGCAAATCCAGATCCCCGAGTTCCAGTCGGGGGATTGTGTCACTACTCAACCTGCTAATGAGCTCGAGGTCGATGGAAAGTGCTTTGATAAGAGACATCTTTACATGTCATTTCTCGATTTTGTTTCCTTGAAGGAAAAAATTATGCTCATTTCTTAGATGACACTCCAAAATTTACCATGATATTAACATTTGCTCTCAGTAAGTACACATAGAGATAGATAGACAGATATGGATGCATGCGTGCTCGCATGTGCACACACACACACACACACACACACACACAGACACACACACATGGTTATTCCATCTAAGTTCCACATGAGAACTTAGACTTGCTTTCATATTGCTCAGAACTGCTGGCATCAGGAAGAACTGCCCTGCCTTTCCTTACAAAGATATAAGAATTACTGATGATTTGTAACTGAGAAAGAAATGCCAGTGACAAGTCTAATTAGATGCTGAAAGAGAGTGACGTGCCACATTTAGCTGATTCTGACTCTTTCTGATTAGAATCTTCCCGAACACAAACTAGTCATATTTACTTAAATATCAAGGCAAATTAAACTAGGTGAAAGAAGCACAAGTTCTGGCATTCCCATGGTAGGGAATTCATATGTGTCTGTGTTTTAAATATACATTGTGTTGGCCAAAAAAGCCCATTTTGGTTTTTCTGTACTATGTTATGAAAAGCCTGAAAAAACATTTTTGCCACCCCATTACATTTCTTGTGAGAGTGGTCACTCATTCAGTTGTATCCTACTCTTTGCAGCCTCATGGACTGTGGCCTGCCAGGATCCACTGTCCATGGGATTCTCCAGGCAAGAGTACTAGAGAGGGTTGCCACGCTCTCCTCCAGGAGATATTCCTGACTCAGGGATCAAACCTCAGCCTCCTGTGTCTCTTGCATTGGCAGGTGGATTCTTTACCACTGAGGCACCTGGAAAACCCATCCATTTCATACAGAGAGATTTATGTTTTCCTGTATTATTGCTTTTACTACTGTATTTAGAGAAAGAAATAGGAAAGATGAAGCAGATGTGATTTTTGTATTTCTCCCACTAAGTACAATGCAAAAGCTTGGACAGTACATATAGAGAAAGACTTAAGATGATTCTGAAAAGTAGAGAGAATGCTGACTAATGATTTTAAAGAGCAACATTGTGATAAGTTTTCTTTTTATTTCACGTTTCTCAGACACTAGTCTCAAGAAGTTGGCATCCCCAAACATGAATGGGTGCTGACAAAAAGACTCTACCAACGCCTGCTCTCTTAATCAGAGGACCAGGAAAAAGAAGAAAACTATTAGACAATAATTGGTCTGCTCCTGTCAACAACATGGAAAATACCGAGGTCCCACCCCACCCCTCCAGCAAAGGCTGGGAAGGGAACATTTGCACCTTGGTGAGGCTGTAATGAAGCACTACAAAGCCCGCACTCATTCCTATGGGGGTGATGTCCTAGAACGGCTAGAACCGACCAGGACTTCCATTCTTCCTTTGTGGACTGCAGTGTCCCTCCTCCTCTCCTGGGTTGGATCAGAGGAGGCCTAATGGAGTGGACTTTCACCACCACCCACCAATAAGGAGCTCCCTCCACCCTCTATCAGAAGAGGCCACGTGCAGAGCAGTAAGGAGGAAGCTCCAATGCCTTCCAGCCAGGGGGTATCAGCAGAGCCCAGTCGGAAGCTGGAACCCCAGCTTTGCTCAGCAGTAACTAGGAACATCCAGAGGCCAACAGGATGGGAGTAGGGTGGGAGTGGAGACCCCGACTTCTACATTCCCTGCTGGAGCAATGGCAGAGGACGTCAGCTAAAACAGAAGGTTTAATTAAGATCCATCTCTTACAAGGCAGTACCCAAAATGTCTAGTTCTCAGTCAAAAATTACTTGTCACATCCAGAGCTAAAAAGATCTCAAATGGAATGAAAAAAGAAAACCAATAGATGCCAACAGCAAACTGACAGAGATGTTACAATTATCTGACAAGGATTTTAAAGCAGCCACTGTAAAAATGCTTCAGTGAGCAATTGAGAACACATTTCAACCCCTCTCCCATCCTCCTAAAAGAAGTCAGCCAAAGGCTCAGGGAAAAAAACTCTTGATTTCACCAAACACTTTGCAAAATTGTTGTCAGTTTCTGCAGCAATGAAAATAAACTCAAAGCTTTATTTTAACCGACTTGGAGAACTCATTGTCAGTAACAGACAATTTGGGAGTAAAGATGAGTGGTCTGCATCTGGCCTTGGCTCCCAGGAGGCCTCAGTGGCCAGGAGGAAGGCAGATGGGGCTTGAATCAGGCCTAGCGTGTGTCCTGGGAGCCAGGATCAGCATGTGCAGTGAGTGTGTGTTAGTATCGAAGTCAGGAAGGCAAGCCCAGGACACAGTCAGAGAGTCCTGTGATCCAAGGGAGACTAGACTAGACACAACTTCCAATTAAGCAGCCTGGAGTTATCATTCAAGGTGATCCACCCAACGGGTGGGGATTCCTAGACAGTAAGGTGCTGGGAATGCTTCCTAAGCTCTAGCACAGAGGACCTGTCAGTAGACATAGCAAAATGGGTTTATGGATATGTATCTCAGCTCAGGTCAGACCCTGCATAAACAGGTGGTGGTGGTGATTTAGTCACTCAGGTGTGTCCAACTCACTGCGACCCCATGGACTATAGTGTTCATGGGAATGTCCAAGCAGGAATACTGGAATGGGTTGCCATTTGCTTCTCAGGGAGGCAGGGAGAAGCAGAAGCTGGCTTGCCTGTGTTCTCCACATTGTCAGGACACCTAACATCAGCAGGCTGCACTAACAGAGGCCTGGGCAGTGCCTGGGAAGGTGGGGCAGATAGTCTAAGCTAAATCACAGAACTACATAACTCTCAGACTGAGTCTCATAGCTCATTCGGTAAAGGATCTGCCTGCAATGCAGGAGACGCAGGTTCGATTTCTGGGTCAGGAAGATGCCCTGGAGAAGGAAATGGTAACCCACTCCAGCATCCTCGCTTAGAGAATCCTATGAACAGAGGAGCCCAGCGGGCTAGAGTCCATGGGGTCTCAAGAGTCGGACATGACTTAGCAACTAAACCACCACCACCACTACATGTGATTAGCAGTCAGGGTAGGCTGGTTATTGAAAATGTAAAAAAGCACTAATAATCTTCCATATACATAGAGCCAGTGTTTTCACTGTCATCCAGAGATGGCAAAGAGTATAAACCTGTTACCCTCTCAACTATCCAACCCCATGGCCCACAAATCCTGGTCACTGTGCTTCTCACCTGGGCTTCCCAAGTGGCGCTAGTGGTAAAGAACCACCTGCCAGTGCAGGAGACGTAAGAGATGTGCGTTCCATCCCTGGGTCAGGAAGATCCCAGGAGGAAGGCAAGGCAACCCACCCCAGTATTCTTGCCTGGAGAATCCCATGGACAGAGGAGCCTGGTGGGCCACAGTCCTTCAGTTTTGAAGAGTCGGACATGACTGAAGAAACTTAGCATGCATTCCCACTTGGGTTCATATATTTCCTTATGCCTGAACTCCATCTCACCTTAATGAGTAGCCTTCTGTTTTTACATCCCAGAAAGTGGCAGCAGGGGTGGTAGGTAATGGTAGAGGAATAACAGAGGGCTAGAAATCGAGGTGCAAGTCAGCTCACCTCTTGCCATCATGGCTCTTCCATTATTTCACTACATTCTGTGGGACCCCCCTTTTGACCTAGTTATTGCATATAACTCTTTGACCTAGTTACTGATGAGCCACTTGCATTCATCAGTCTATTGCTATTGATATAATTGTTTGCTTTTGCCAGAATTATTTGGATTACTCATAGTTCCCTCTATCACTGTCTTACCCTTCTACAGAAAGAAAAAGCCAAGTATCTATACTTTATAGACAGAGATATACTGGGCAGAAGAAAGAGAATTTGGAAAGATACAAAGTTACAGACTTATTTTATGCCAAAGTTACTACAGATGAATTACAGATTTATGTGTTAATTAAAAGGAATAGAAGAAAATGCAGGTGATTAAAAAGTAAGGAAGACATTTATAAAAATACCAAAAAATATAGAAATCATGAAAGAAAATATTAAAATGGTTCAGATTTTACTAAAAGTAAAAATATCTGCATTGTCTTGGTTCTTTCTGGGTAGCGATATTTAAGTGACTATTTTGTCTTATTGTATTTCTTTTTTTTTTTTTAAGTTTTTAGCAAATATATGGAGAAGGCAGTGGCACCCCCACTCCAGTATTCTTGCCTGGAAAATCCCATGGATGGAGGAGCCTGGTGGGCTGCAGTCCATGGGGTCACTAAGAGTCGGACACTACTGAGCAACTTTACTTTTCACTTTCATGCACTGGAGAAGGAAATGGCAACCCACTCCAGCGTTCTTGCCTGGAGAATCCCAGGGACAGGGGAGCCTAGTGGGCTGCTGTCTATGGGGTCGCAGAGTCGGACATGACTGAAGTGACTTAGCAGCAGCAGCAGCAGCAAATATATAAAAATGAAAATTACTTTACATGGTCTATACAATAAATAACATCGAAAGTTAAACATCAAATTGAAGAAAAAGTTGCAGCATATAGAATGTAATATATAAAGAGTTCTTAAACATCAATATGAAAAATATTCAGTTCTCAATAAAAAATCATATGTAAAAGTTGCTAATAGTGTATCACAAAAGTGGCATTAAAATGAATGACAAATTTTAAATATGCTTACTGTAATACTTATTGAAGTATTACAGTATAAATGCAAAATGAAACAATATTAATACACATTTCAGTGGGTGCCTATCAAAATGCCGGAGATTAAAGGAATTTTATACATAGCTGGTGGCCTTGTAATTTGGTGTAGCTTTTTGGAAAGACATTTGGTGATGTGTCAAAAGATATTTTTTTACCTTTGGAACAGCAATTTTTACAAGCTAGCAATTGATCTTTAAGAAAGGATCATAAATGTGTCAAAAGTGCAGATTTTATCCAAAGAATTTTTAATAAGAATAAATTTAAATGTTTCCCCAAATAAGAAAGTTAAGTAGCTTATGGTGTATTCATAAGGTTAAAAGAAAGTAATCTATATATATTCCTTTTATAAATGAATTTTCAGAACAATAGCTGATATGATGAGTATACAATATATTTTATTTGGTGAAAAAGCAGTACATGAAATAGTACATATAGTGTCGACTTTCTTTTTTGGTCAAAAGAAAATTCATGTATAGAAAAAGACAGAAGCAAGATACACATATCAAGTGTGAATAGTGGTTACCTCTAAGTGGTGGAATTGTTTGGCTTGTCTATGCTACATACATTTTCTTTAATTAGCATGCATTCTGTGGGAAAATATTTAAACTAGGTTGTTTTTCTTTTACCAAGTTGGCCGCCGGCATGGGCAGATAAAACAAGCCGCACTCTTTGTATGGTCTGTCACCCCTCCACAAAGGGCTGATATTATTTTGCTGACAACCCTGAAGACCACTCAATCTCACGTTGCAAATCCTGCCATGATGAGAACAAACCCAGTTCAAGGAGAGAATTTCAAAACGTACTCGGGTGAACAGTTTCTCCTCTTCCAGACTCAGGTGCACAAATGCTACAGTAATATTTTTGTCCACAGATTCGGAGAGAAAAAAATCTGACCCAGGAAAAGACACGCCCTTGGTTTGTCCATTGTGAATTTCTTTGAGAAGTACAGGGAGGGGAGGGGTTGGGGGGTTCCGTGTGGTTGCTTTTTACTGAATAGCACTAAGCTTCGAGAAAGCCCATAACTAATTGGCTCTGTCGGAGGGGGAAATTTTATTAAGACTTTCTTTCTTCCTTCCTTTCTTTCTTTCTTTCTTTCTTTTTAAAAGTGCAGTAGGCACAGAGCCGTGACACGGCATGTTGTGCAGTAATATTGGTGTCCTAGCCGATGCTCTCCTGGACAGAGGACTAAGGAGAAAAGCAACTGAGATTAGCATCCAGTGGCCAGCATCACATTTGCATCTGAAAGTGCCCGCCTCGAACAGCTGAGGCAGCATTTGTGCAGGAGGAGAGGGGACTTGCATAAATCCACCCGGGGCTATGTATCCTGTCTGAAGCCTCTGAGTCAAGACTTGCACAGCTCTACCCTCCAGAAGAGAGCCTTCTGGAATCAGTATTAACATCTTATCTCAAAAGAAATAGCCCCTATCTCAGGTTAAATACTCCATTTGGTAAGGATTCCAAGAGCGACATTTTTAGTTCCTTACCAGCTCTCTGTTCGTTTTTGTCTTTTCCTCATCCTTCCTGCCTAAAGCTCCACCTCTTTCACCATAGGGAGGATGTGGTCTGATATTCCTTTGTTACGTCATATGAAAATGTGTGGGGGAACAGTCCTTGAAGTTGAACAGATAAAAATCTCTTTAGCCCTGGAAATCTGATTAATTTTTCCCCTCCCTGAGGGTGTGAGTGCAGGACCTTACTTGGTCATTTGTTCTGGTACACAACTCTGTCCTCCGGGGGTGGGGCGCTGGGGCCGGGAGTGGGGGGGAACAGCAGGGACAAAGGAATGGAATTCCACTTCCTCCTCAGGGAAAGAGAAAAACTTGACATTGTGAGTTTTCCCAGGCTTCTTTTGGGACCTCAAATAAGACCGAATTGCATCATTTCAGAAAAATGCAAGAGGCAACCTACACCCCATCCATAAACTCTGATAATATAGAGTCCAGGGATTAGAAAAAGGGAGAAACACACGCATGATTTCCTGACCTGAGCACAATTAAAGACCTTGATTGCAAAAGCTAAGTGCCTCCAGACTGAAGAACTAGAGGCAGGCACTGAAATTCACCGTGAAGGGATCCTAATGCCACATGGAGCTCTTTCACAACCCAACCCAGAGACACATATGAGAGTCTTTTCCACTGCAAAGTAAACTCAAGGTTTTCCATATTGGAAACCTTGCCCGTCCCTCCAATAGAGATCAGTATTTGAAGACAAACAGAGCTTTTAAGATGTGGCTATTTCATAGATTTCCTAAGGAAATGGCAACCTACTCCAGTATTCTTGCCTGGAGAATCGCTGGGAGAGAGGGAGCCTGGTGGGCTGCCGTCTGTGGGGTCACACAGAGTTGGACACGACTGAAGTGACTTAGCAGCAGCGGCTTCTCTGAGGTCTCAGGCTAATTTCTTGATATTCAGTTGTTTGCATTTGTTTGTGCTTTAAAACGTGTTGATTATTTACTGTTGAACGGCAAGGATGGGCTCAGAGTGAAGCTGCTGAGCTTGGGACCCTACCCAACTACTCAGACGGCCTCAGCGACCATCCCATTGGCGGCCCAGGCCCAACTGACATGAAGGAGAGGGAGTGGGTTTCTGTTAAAGAGCTACTATTGGGCACCTATTATGCTAGAACTGTGTTAGAGAAAGCAAACCAGCCCTGCCCTTAAGAATATCATAGTCTGATGGGAAAATACACATAAAAATGAACTAATGTAATATGATAAGTGCTCAATTGGCACTATGAACAAACACTATTTTTATACACTGATCTTGGGCATAGAGGAGGGCCTTTAAAAATCCTTCAGCAAAAATCATGATCCAAAAGAATTTATCTAGACTTATTACAGAGAATCCTTTCTTTGACTTCTAATTCAGTGGTATCCAAGGTAGGTGTGGGTACCCTAGGAAGTGCAGAAAATAATTGTGCAGATGCAGAAATAAAATATTATAACATGTTTATGCTTGTTAATGTACTCTTTAGATTTTTGTATGTATTTTATAACATTATGGAATGGTTCAGTAGTAAATGTTTATCATTTACAAAAATAATATACTATATTGGGAGGGGCATGCTCAAAATATGTTAGCATGGTAGTGTGAGCAAAAGTTTGAAAACTACTGGAATCGTCTGCAAGGCTTGCATTGTTTTCCCTTGGGGGTCTGGACAGTTTGTCTGTGTCTTGGGAGTTCAAGTTCACCTGACTGTCTTCCATCACCTCTGCTCAGAAAAAAGAGGACCCTCCTATTACCTGTATCCTTCCTCCTTTGAAGGCTGTCTGTAATTATATGATCCCACTTTCCCCTTTATGTCATAAAGGGATGAGGAGGCAGACACGCATTAGTTATTAGTTGAAATAACTTGTTCAGCTAACACTACTCAGCTGCTCTCCGGGAGAAACAAAGCAAACAACCCTGATATTGGTTGAGGTATTCTACTAACAAGAAACTGGCCAGTCTTAAACAGAAAGTAAAAATCACAAAGCCTGTTGCTACAAGAACTGTAAAAGCCATGAAATAAATGAGACAGGGTAAATGAATCAGCGTAACTAATGGCTACTTGTGGGATTTTGTAGTCATACAAGTTGGAGTTAAAAACCCAGCTTTGCCACTGAGTATCTGTGAGATCTGAGCACTTACTGAACACATTCAAGTGTATCAGTTGCTGTTCTTGGGTTGCAAGGAATAGAAACCACCTCCACAAGCATTCCCAAAAGGAATTTGTCGGAAGGAAACATGGAGTCAAAGGAAGAGCTGAAACCCAGCCTTTGCAAAAGAGAAGATCTAGGGCAGTTTCAGGGATCTTGGCAGTGGCATTAAATCTCTTGTAGCTTTAGGGTTCTCAGCTCTGACAACTCCACTCTTAACCGCTTTTGAGTCCTCAAATGTGTCTCTACTCAGAATTCAGATTCTCAGGATTGAGATTCTAAATGGCTTTCTTGGTCACTTGCTTATCTCTATGATTAGACAGAGCTGAGATATACATACAGAAAAACCCACTCCACCCCTCCAAACCCTGAGAACTGGAAGATCAGCACCTCCACAATAAAAGATAAATGAGACACACTGAGATGAGAGGAGAGGAAGTGATAATTCCTCACCAGGACCCCACCTCAGGTGTGGCAACCTACAGCCAAGAAGGCCTTCCCAGAATAAGGAGCTCAGGAAGATCCCCTGGAGAGAATGGCTACCCACTCCAGTACTGCTGCCTGGAGCATTCCATGAACAGAGCAGCCTGGTAGGCTCCATGGGGTCTCACAGAGTTGGATACAATTGAGGACACTTTCACTTTTCACATTCCTTGAGTAGTGAACAGATTGTGCCCTCCGTCAGACACTCGGATCCTTGGGGCCAACATGGAAACATTAGGTTTTGAAAACCAGAGGAATTAGTGATAGAACTGCAGGGACTAGAGGACCAACTCTTAAAGGGTTCATCTGCAGACCCACTTGCCCTGAGATCCAGCTCAAAAGCAATAGTCTGAAAAGCATCTGGATTATAAGGGCTTAAAGTGACTACTGGAGAGGCAGAAATTTCCTGAGACCTTATCTGGAAATGACAGTGCTGATGGATGTCATTTTTGCAAACATCCTAGCTCGCTTGTGACAGAGCTGACAGGCTTAGTTTTTGGTGTCTTCCTTCTATCCTGCTAGCACAAAGATGTCCCGCCCAACTTGGCATAGCAAGCAGGCAGAATCTATGCCCTGCACTGGATAGGAACCCTAAGCTAAATCCTCCCCTTACAGCAGCTGACCTGTAACTGGATCAGGCAAACTCCCTGTGCCCTGTTCATCCTGTGGCCCTACTAAAGACAGTAGGTACATGCAGCCCGTGTAAAGGATGTCCATAGAAGGCCTGGCTCTGGTGGCTAAGAGAGATTTTATTTCTGAGTCACGTGAAATAAGACCACTTCTTCAAGACTAGAGGAAGTAGCCATTTTGCCTGTTACAGACAAACACACATAGGTAGGCAAAATGAGGAGAAAGAGTATTGATTCCAACCCAAAGAACAAAGAAAATCCCTAGAAAAAGACTTCAGTGAAACAAACATAAGCAACTTACCTGATAAAGAATTCAAGGTATCAGTCATAAAAATGTTCACTGATCTTAGGAGAAGAATGGATGAACACAGAGAAAACCTAAAAATGATAGAAAATATAAGAAGGAAGTTATAGGACTTCCTTTGTGATCCAGTGCTTAAGAATCCACCAGCCAATGCAGGGGACACGTATTTGAGCCCTGCTATGGGATGATTCCACATGCTAATGAGCAGCTAAGCCCATGCACCACAACTGCTGAGCCTGAGTGCTGCAGCTACTGAAGTCCATGTGCCCAGAGCTCATGCTCTGCAACAGGAGAAATCACCATAATGAGAAGCCCATACAATACAATGAAGAGGGGCCCCTGCTTGCTGCAACTAGAGAAAGCCCTCATGCAGCAATGAAGATCCAGTGCAGCCATAAATAAACGAAAAGAAGGAAGTTATAACTTAACTGAAAAGTACATTAGAAGAATTCAGCAGCAGAATGGATGAAATCGAAGCATGAATCAGTGAGCCAAAAGACGAAGAAATGGAAAATACCCAGACAGAGCAGCAAAATGAAAAAAAAAAAAAATTAAAGAAGTGAGAGAGGGGAAGAGAGGGCAGACAGACTGAAATGACAATCACAGACAACTAACCAGTCTGATCACGTGGACCACAGCCTTGTCTAATTCAATGAAACTAAGCCATGCCATACAGGGCCACCCAAGACGGATGGGTCGTGGTGGAGAGGTCTGACAGAATGTGGTCCACTGGAGAAGGGAATGGCAAGCCACTTCAGTATTCTTGCCTTAAAAAGGCAAGTATGAAAAGGCAAAAGATAGAACACTGAAAGATGAACTCCCCACGTTGGTAGGTGCCCAATATGCTACTGGAGATCAGTGGAGAAATAACTCCAGAAAGAATAAAGGGACGGAGCCAAAGCAAAAACAATACCCGGTTGTGAATGGGACTGGTGATAGAAGCAAGATTTGATGCTGTAAAGATCAGTATTGCATAGGAACCTGGAATGTTAGGTCCATGAATTAAGGCAAATTGGAAGTGGTCAAACAGGAGATGACAAGAGTGAACATCGACATTCTAGGAATCAGTGAACTAAAATGGACTGGAATGGGTGAATTTAACTCAGATGACCATTATATCTACTACTGTGGGCAGCAGTCCCTTAGAAGAAATGGAGTAGCCATCATGGTCAACAGAAGAGTCTGAAATGCAGTACTTGGATGCAATCTCAAAAACGACAGATGATCTCTGTTCGTTTCCAAGGCAAATCATTCAATATCATAGTAATCCAAGTCTATACCCCAACCAGTAACGCTGAAGAAGCTGAAGTTGAACAGTTCTATGAAGACTACAAGACCTTCTAGGACTAATACCCAAAAAGATGTCTTTTTCATTATAGAGGACTGGAATGCAAAAGTAGGAAGTCAAGAACACCTGGAGTAACAGGCAAATTTGGCCTTGGAGAACAGAATGAAGCAGGGCAAAGGCTAATAGAGTTTTGCCAAGAGAACACACTGGTCATGGCAAACACTGTCTTCCAACAACACAAGAGAAGGCTCTACACATGGATATCACCAGATGGTCAACACCGAAATCAGATTGATTATATTCTTTGCAGCCAAAGATGGAGATGCTGGATACCGTCAGCAAAAACAAGACTGGAGCTGACTGTGGCTCAAATCATGAACTCCTTATTGCCAAATTCAGACTTAAATTGAAGAAAGTAGGGAAAACCACTAGACCACTCAGGTATGACCTAAATCAAATCACTTATGATTATACAGTGGAAGTGAGAAATAGATTTAAGGGACTAGATCTGATAGAGAGCGTGCCTGATGAACTATGGATGGAGGTTTGTGACATTGTACAGGAGACAGGAATCAAGACCATCCCCAAGAAAAAGAAATGCAAAAGCAAAATGGCTGTCTGAGGAGACCTTACAAATAGCTGTGAAATGAAAAGAAGAGAAAACCAAAGGAAAAAGGAAAGATACAAGCATCTGAATGCCGAGTTCCAAAGAATAGCAAGGAGACATAAGAAAGCCTCCCTCAGTGATTAATGCAAAGAAATAGAGGAAAGCAACAGAATGGGGAAGGCTAGAGATTTCTTCAAGAAAATTAGAGATACCAGGGAACATTTCATGCAAAGATGGGTTCGATAAAGGAGAGAAATGGTAGGAACCTAACAGAAGCAGAAGATATTAAGAAGAGGTAGCAAGAATACATGGAAGAACTGTACAAAAAGATCTTCATGACCCAGATAATCATGATAATGTGATCACTAATCTAGAACCAGACATCCTGGAATGTGAAGTCAAGTGGGCATTAGGAAGCATCACTATGAACAAAGCTAGTGGAGGTGATGGAATTCCAGTTGAATTATTTCAAATCCTGAAAGATGGTTCTGTGAAAGTGCTGCATTCAATATGCCAGCAAATTTGGAAAACACAGCAATGGCCACAGGACTGGAAAATGTCAGTTTTCATTCCAATCCCAAAGAAAGGCAATGCCAAAGAATGCTCCAACTACTGCACAATTGCACTCATCTCACACACTAGGAAAGTAATGCTCAAAATTCTCCAAGCCAGACTTCAGCAATATGTGAACTGTGAACTTCCAGATGTTCAAGCTGGTTTTAGAAAAGGTAGAGGAACTGGAGATCAAATTGCCAACATCTGCTGGATCATGGAAAAAAGCAAGAGAGTTCCAGAAAAACATCTATTTCTGCTTTATTGACTATGCCAAAGCCTTTGACTGTGTGGATCACAACAAACTGTGGAAAATTCTGAAAGAGATGGGAGTACCAGACCACCTGATCTGCCTCTTGAGAAATCTGTATGCAGGTCAGAAAGCAACAGTTAGAACTGGACATGGAACAACAGACTGGTTCCAAATAGGAAAAGGAGTACATCAAGGCTGTATATTGTCACCTTGTTTATTTAACTTATATGCAGAGTACATCATGAGAAACGCTGGGTTGGATGAAGCACAAGCTAGAATCAAGATTTGTGGAAGAAATATCAATCACCTCAGATATGCAGATGACACCACCCTATAGCAGAAAGTGAAGAGGAACTAAAAAGCCTCTTGATGAAAGTGAAAGAGGAGAGTGAAAAAGTTGGCTTAAAGCTCAACATTCAGAAAATGAAGATCATGGCATCTGGTCCCAGCACTTCATGGGAAACAGATGGGGAAACAGTGGAAACAGTGTCAGACTTTATTTTTCTGGGCTCCAAATTCATTGCAGATAGTGATTGCACCATGAAATTAAAAGATGCTTGCTCCTTGGAAGGAAAGTTATGACCAACCTAGAAAGCATAGTAAAAGCAGAGATATTACTTTGCCAACAATGGTCCATCTAGTCAATGCTATGGTTTTTCCAATGGTCATGTATGGATGTGAGAGTTGGACTATAAAGAAAGCTGATCACTGAAGAATTGATACTTTTGAACTGTGGTGTTGGAGAAGACTCTTGAGAGTCCCTTGGACTGCAAGGAGATCCAACCAGTCCATCCTAAAGAAGATCAGTCGTGGGTGTTTATTGAAAGGACGGATTTTGAAGCTGAAACTCCAAAACTTTGGCCACCTTATGAGAAGAGCTGACTCATTTGAAAAGACCCTGATGCTGGGAGGGGTTGGGGACAGGAGGAGAAGGGGACGACAGAGGATGAGATGGTTGGATGGCCTCATCAACTCGATGGACATGGGTTTGGGTGGACTCCGGGAGCTGGTGATGGACAGGGGAGGCCTGATGTGCTGCAGTTCATGGGGTTGCAAAGAGTTGGACACGACTGAGCAACTGAACTGAACTGAAAGAAGTGAGAAGACCTTAAAGGATCTCCAGGACTTTCAAGCAGAATAACATTCACTTTACAAGGATTCCAGAAAGAAAAGAGAGAGAAAGGGTCTGAAAAATTACTTGAAGAAATAATGGCTGGAAAATTTCCTAGTTTGGGGAGGGAAACAGACATCCAGGTCCAGGAAGCCTGGAGTTCCAAGTAAGATGAATCCAAAGAGAAATACACTGAGACACATTATAATTAAAGTAGTAAAAATTAAGCATATTGAAGGAACTTTAAAAGCAAGAGAAAAGCAATTTATTATGTATAAGAGAAACCCTGTAAGTCCATCAGTAGGTTTTTCAGCAGAAACTTTATGGGTAGAGGTGGCAGGAGATTTTCGAAATGCCAAAAGGAAAAAATTTCCAGCCACAAATTCTCTACATGACAAGGTTATCATTCAGAATTGAAGAAGAGAATAAGAGCTTTCCAGATAAGCAAGATGCTTGCTCCTTGGGAAAAAAAGCTATGACAAACCTAGAAGCATATTAAGAAACAAAGACATTACCAACAAAATGCTGTCTAGTCAAAGCTATGGTTTTTCCAGTAGTCATATATGGATGTGAGAGTTGGACAATAAAAAAAAGCTGAGCACTGAAGAATTGATGCTTTTGAACTGTGGTGTTGGAGAAGACTCTTGAGAGTCGCTCGGACAGCATGGAGATCCAACCAGTCAATCCTAAAGGAGATCAGTCCTGAATATTCATTGGAAGGACTGATGCTGAAGCTGAAATTTCAATATTTTGGCCACCTGATGTGAAGAGCTGGCTCATTAGAAAAGACCCTGATGCTGGGAAAGACTGAAGGCAAAAGGAGAAGAGGATGAAACAGTTGGATGACATCACTGAGTCAATGGACATGAATTTGAGCACACTCTGGGAGATAGTGAAAGACAAGGAAGCCTGGTGTGCTGCAGTCCAGGGGTTGCAAAGAGTTGAACACAGCTTAGCAACTGAATAACAATAAAGGAGTTCATTATCAATCCTATAAGAAATGTTAAAGAGACTTCTCTAAGTCAAAAAGAAAAAGCACTGATTAATCAATACTAAGAAAACATGTGAATGTAAAAATATCACTGGGAAAGATAAACAAATAATAAAGGCATATCAAGCAGCTTTTCTAAAAAGACGCACATGTACCCCAATGTTCACTGCAGCACTGTTTATAATAGCCAGGACATGGAAGCAACCTAGATGTCCATCAGCAGATGAATGGATCAGAAAGCTGTGGTACATATACACAATGGAGTATTACTCAGCCATTAAAAAAATAAATTTGACTCAGTTCTAATGAGATGGATGAAACTGGAGCCGTTTATACAGAATGAAGCAAGCCAGAAAGAAAAACACCAATACAGTATACTGACACATATATATGGAATTTAGAAAGATAGTAATGATGACCCTGTATGTGAGACAACAAAAGAGACACAGATGTATAGAACAGACTTTTGGCCTCTGAGGGAGAGGGTGAGGGTGGGATGATTTGGGAGAATGGCATTGAAACATGTATACTATCATATAAGAAGTGAAGCGCCAGTCTATGTTCAATACAGGATACAAGATGCTTGGGGCTGGTGCAGGGATGATCCAGAAAGATGATATGGGGTGGGAGGTGGGAGGGGGCTTCAGCATTGGGAGATCGTGTACACCTGTGGCTGATTCATGTCAATGTATGGCAAAACCAATACAGTATTGTAATGTAGAATAAAGTATTAAAAAAATACCTTTCTTATAAAAAATAATAAAAATAAAAAAATAAAAATAGAAATCAACAAGAAGAAAACTGGAAAAGACATGAGTGGTGAAGGCTAAACAACATGGTACTAAAACCAATCGGTTAATGAAGGAATCAAAGGGGAAGTAAAATACATGTTGAGAAAAATGAAACTGGAAATGTAACATTTTAAAATCTATGGGATACCGCTAAAGCTGTCCTAAGATGGAAGCTGAGAGTAATACATGCTTATCTCAAAAAATGAGAAAATTTTCAAACAAACCACCAAACTTTCAATTTGTAGGAACTAGAAACAGAAAAAGCCTAAAGTAGATGAAAGGAAATAATGATTAATTAAACAAGGTAACATTTTCAAAGTCTTTAATACAATACATGTACTTAATACATGTTCAATTGTTATGAATTATGTGAGACTATCTGGAAATTATTAGAAGGCCAGGCTTCTTTTCTTATACAGTATTGGTAGAAGTGGCTTTTACTGAGGGATTTATTTGATTGAATGCCAATGATGGAATAATATTGGAAAAGAAGGTGATATTATAATTACTCCAGTGTGAAATTTTAGTTACTTTTATTCCTGCTTTGTGCATGAAATCCCACTCCTCATCACACGTCAGTATTCTTAGATTCTGTAATTACAAGTGCAATACGCAAAAGTCAAAAATATGAGCTATTCTTCTAAGCCAACCCTCTCCCCATTTGCTCTTTCTGTAAGGTCTTGAGGTCCTTTACTTAGTTTCCCTGAACTCTCCAAAGACACGTTGAGCTTGAGCAGGGAAATATTCTACTTTTGAGAAGAAGCTACTCACAGGGTATATCAACATGAACTAAAGAGTCAGTTAATTTTGTAAAACAGCAGTCAAACCAATAGACAGAATTTTAGATAATGGAATTCTTTAGTCATTGAGCTGAATTAAATGCATATTTAAATGTCTCATCAATATAATTTCAGGTTTGATATGAATTTGTTCCAAGGTTGATAAATAGTCTCCAGTTCTACAGTTATGATTGGCTGAATGACCCATGTCCCCACATTCAGTCATGGTTTGTGAGGCATGATGAATATGCATGGAGAGGAAGGTGGTGTGGCCAAGTGGGGAGCTTGTAAATAAGCAGAGCCGGGGCAGGTGGGATGGGCATGGTCCCACCACTGCTCTGGCAACATTTTTATCTCCCTGGCATAGTCCTAATCTCTGCCCCGGGACACGTTATCCCAGAACAGAAAGTCTTGTGAGAAAGAGCCTTGAGATGGGAGTAGTTAAAGGGTTGTTAAAGATCAAGATGACCAGAAAAATATTCAGAGAAGGTCCCAGCCAGCCTGTGCAAAATAAACAGATGGCTCTTGCATGCAAATGTGAGCAGTGCTTATATGCACATGGGTAAGCTTCCTGCTGACAAAGCAAAAGGGGAAACTGGAGAAATGGGCTGGGTAATTCAAGCAACAGGCTTATTGTGTCTGGCTGAGCTGAGTGATTCAGAAAGGCCTGGGAGTGGAGCTTCAGCAAACCAGTTCTTTGATGTGTGGAGTTCCTCCAAGCTGGATTTAGCAACCTCCTCCTCCCGCCAGCAGGCCATTGCCTTGAACAGTCTCTTCCCTCCCTGGTTTCACCAGCTCACCGTGTCCTTCAAAACAGACAAACAATATTTCACATAGACTTTGGGAAGATTCCAAGAAGTTCTTTCCCTCCTCCCTCTTATACTCTTAAAAATAAAACACACTGTCACCAGACATTCTGACACCTCAGATACTTATTGTGGGCATGAGGTAAATGACAATGAACTGGCATTTTCCTGTCTGAAAGTCAGGCAAATAATTAGGGCAGTAGTTTTTTTTTTTTTCTATATCAGGCCATTGAACTCCTTGAAAACAACAGAAAATCGAGTTTTAAAAATGGTAAATTTAGTGGGTAAGCCACGGTTTTATCCAATTTGTAAGCCAAGATGAATTTAGTATACACACACACACACACTCACTCATATGCACATGTGTTCAGTAGACAAAATGCTTTTTAAATAGCAAGGTCCCTGAGTACATTTAAAATGTGATTTGATTTGCAACATGTAACTTAAACATAACTTTGAGGAAATGCATTCTTTGCATAGATTGTGGCAAATGTACAAAGACAATGTTTAAATGCTGTCAAAATCATTGGCTGAAGAGTAGTTGGCTGCATATATCTTTGGTTTACAGAAGCTAAACACCCAGATAGTTTCTAAAATGTGTTTCTAAAAGAAAAGAAAAAAAAACCAAAACACTATGTTTCTCAAAAACTTCCCTTGGCCTATCATTCCAGTTCTCAGAATTTGGCCCAAACCTTATCTTTGAAATTTTCTTTCTCATTACTCTCCTACACAATTCTATTTCAGTTTCTTACAAACTAACTCAACACTTCAAAGTGTGTAGTATATCTATGAAGACTAAGGAATAAGGACTGAAATTTAGGATTCTCTCTGAGTCTCAGGCTCTAGAGTTGGAACCGCTGCAGAGATTGGGGGCAGGGGGTGCAGTGCTCAGTGAGAGATCATCTCTCCTTCATTCTCTGTCTCTATTTCTCTCTCCCCTCACACATGCTACTGAGTTCAAGCTCATACTGCTCACCACACCCAGGCCAGTAGATCAAGAGATGGGTTTGGGGGC
This sequence comes from Nanger dama, assembly GCA_917880005.1. Classification (NCBI taxonomy): domain Eukaryota; kingdom Metazoa; phylum Chordata; class Mammalia; order Artiodactyla; family Bovidae; genus Nanger; species Nanger dama. The sequence continues at coordinate 239,451 of CAKJTW010000047.1, read as the reverse complement.
AAGGAATAGAGACCTTTATACAGGAAACCAGCAGATAGGAAGACAGTGAACTAGTGTCCCAAAGACCATCTTGCCTGGGTTTGGATGCTGGTGTCTTTTATAAAACAAAGAGGGGGAGGTAAGGAGATAAAGTTAAACAAGGAGACAAGTCATTGCAAATATTTCCTGGTTCTGACCAGAATCAAAGGGAATGTGTTAATCTCTTCTTTCTTGCAGCCATTTACAGGTGGGCCTGGTCCACCTCTGATGTTTCCTGTGAGCTAAACAAACAAAGGCATTTTAGCTTAAGCTCAGGTATGGGAGGCAGAGTTCTCAGAGATGGGTCATTGTGCATACTTTAAGCTACAGGCAACATCCTTTTAGTGATTAACTTGTAGCAATAGAATATAAAGGAATGAATCCAATATGGAGTCACCTTTGTTTTTCTCTGTTACATAAACACACACATACAAAACTTCTGTAGACATAGTAGCACCACCAGATGTTAATAATAAGGGTGAGAACCCAGCCTGATGCTAAGGAAGTAAAATGGATGTTATGGGCAGGTCCTACTTTAAAAAATATTTTGACCAAGTAGATCTCAGGGGTCAATGGTTTAAGTATTGTGTTAGAATCAAAGCAACATGGGTTCAGTCTTCCTCAGTGGCTAAAGCCTGCTTTGCTGACCAAGTTAGTCCAGTCTTCATGTTGGAACCTGGGTGGTACTTTCTGCCTTTCAAGCAGAATATAAAAGTTTGAATTCTATCTTTGACCATGACACAGACTAATCCTATCTGTTTAACTGTACTTTTTTCCCCTGTCCAGGAACAAGGGGACCTCAGCTGAAATAAACTCTGACTGTCCTGGCCCCCCGTGTCTTTGTGCAAAAGCCAAACATCCACCTCTGCCCTGCATCACAGCATTTAGCTCAGTGCTCTTCACAGAAGGGAGTCAGGGAATATTTGAGTACCTAAAGGAGTTCAATAACAATTCAGGTGAAAATACAAAACAGAAACATAAAAAAAAATCATTTGTATGATAAGCTGAATTTTTATGTTTTAATTCAAATGTGTTAAAACTACATAGGAACATTTGTGTTCAGTGCTCTTTTCTCCTAGAGTATCTCTAGTCAAGGAAGTAACTTTGAGTCACTACTGACCCCTCCCTACAGTGGGGCTCAGAATGACCCAGAGAACAGGTGGGAGACTGGGGTCAGGAGCCTTGGATAAGTCAAAATTCTACAGGAGCTTTGTGACCTAGGTTATGTTAAATTTGTGAATCCCAGTGTTTTCATTTGCTCGTAGCAGGTTTTGCGTTTAAAATGTGGTACTGATGTGAACCTATTTTGACTGTTGTCACTTTTTATACGGCTTTTTCCCCCATGCTGGTAATACATAAGTACAAGGAGTTTAACCTAAAAATCTAAGGGTAACTTCTTACATGTAAGCAAAATTAAAAATGAAACTGTGCGAGATGATGGTCTACATATTTAAAAGCTTTCCTGAAATGGGAAATTAACACATGCTTTTGGTAATACGTTCAAAGCTTTAATTACTTGAATCCTGGAAAGTTTTGCATGTAACATACTTTGTGTTGCCTTTAGGTCCCACGCATGTGTGCATGCTCAGTTGCTTCAGTTGTGTTCGATGCTTTGCGAACCCATGGAATGTAGCCCATGGATGTGGGCAAGAATACTGGAGTGGGTTGCCCTGCCCACCTCCAGGGAATCTTCCCCACCCAAGGATTGAACACATTTTTCTTGTGCCTCCCACACTGGTGAGCAGGTTCTTTACCACTAGTGCCACCTGGGAAGCCCTTAGGTCCCATGCTGCTGCTGCTAAGTCACTTCAGTCATGTCCGACTCTGTGCGACCCCATAGACGGCAGCCCACCAGGCTCCCCCGTCCCTGGGATTCTCCAGGCAAGAACACTTTGAGTGGGTTGCCATTTCCTCCTCCAATGCATGAAAGTGAAAAGTGAAAGTGAAGCCGCTCAGTTGTGTCGGACTCCTAGCATCTATCAGAACGACTATCAATTAACTACTGATATAAGTAAGCCCCACCCTTTTCTGTTCACAATGGTGTCTCCAGCTATCTTTTTTGAATGGCCAGGGTAGTGCGGGATGATAGGCTGAGAATGGTTACTTCTTGCTGTCCTGTGAGCCATAGTGGGGGTGGAACCCATGAAACAGGAAACACTGTCCCTTATGACTCTTCCTGAGGTAATGCTACACTGGACTTCAATAAAGTTATGAGACATTAAAAAAATGTTTTTATTGATGTACTGTTGATTTACAATATTTTGTTAATTTCTGCTATACAACAAAGTGACTCAGTTACATATGTATATACATTCTTTTTTTTATTGTTTCTATATTTTGGTTTATATTATATGATGGCTTACCACATATTATATATTATATATGGTTATTATCTTATTACATTATGGTTTATTACAGAATATTGAGTGTAGTTCCCTGTGCTACTCTGTAGGACCTTGTTATTTATTCATTCTATATATGATAGGTTGAACCTGCTAACTCCAAATCCCCACCCTGTTCCTCTACCATCTCCCTCCCTCTTGGCAACCACAATTCTGTTCTCTACATCTGTGATTCTGTTTCTGTGTTGTAGATAAGTTCGTGTGTGTCATATTTTAGATTACATGTATAAGTGATACCATATGGTATTTGTCTTCCTCTTTCTGACTTACTTCCAGGTCTATCCATGTTGCCGCAAATGGTATTCTTTTCATTGCTGAGTTATATTCCATTATATATGTGTGTGTGTGTGTGTATATATATATATATATATATATATATATCATCTTCATTATCTTTTCATCTGTTGATGGACAATTAAATTGTTTCCATATCTCTGCTATTGTGAACAATGCTGCTATGAACAAAGGAGTGCATGTATCTTTTTGAATTATAGTTTTGTTCAGATATATGCCTCAGGAATTGCTGGATCATATGGCAACTTTATTTTCGGTTTTCTGAGGATTCTCCATACTGTTTTCCATAGTGGCTGCACCAACTTGTATTTCTACCAACAGTATAGGAGTATTCCCTTTTCAGCATGAGACAATTTTTAATGAAGGGCTTTAATTGACCAAAGTTCTGTAGAGTAGGGAAGAGGATTGCAATTTATAATAAGAAAAGTATATGTGGTCTTCATCCCCATTTATGGTACAGAGCTCCTAAAACACTTGGAATTTCCTAAGTGATAAGAGCCATAAAGCCGGGCTTGTGCCTTTTGTTATGTTAATAAGGTGATATTTGGACTGCAGCTAAGGTTGGGGCCAGTTGCCAGAAAAATGAACCATGTGATTCAAAAGTGGGAACATTTAGTCCCAACCCCTGACCCTGGGGAAGAGAGACAGACTGGAGGTTTAATCAGTTGCCAATGGCCAATAATTTAATCAATCGTGCCTATATAATGAATCCTCCATAAAAACCCAAAGGGTTAGAATTTGGAGAGCTTCCATGATGGTGAATATGTGGAGATTTATGGAGAGTGGTAAGCATGTGGTAAGTGGGGAGGGCATAGAAGTTGTATGCCTTTTTCCCATACTTTGCCCTATGCATCTTTTCCATAAGTAAAGTGTTTCTCTGAGTTGAGCCATCCCAGCAAATTAATGGGACCTGAGGGGAGGTTGTGGGAACTCCACAGCTGGTCAGTCAGAAGCCCAGGTAACAACCTGGACTTGAGAATGGCATCTGAAATGTGGGACTGAGCCCTTGACTGTCTCCAGGTCGACAGTGTCAGAACCGAGATGAGTTGTAGGGACACACAGTTGGTATTCCATAACTATTTGGATATGTGTATAATCCCCCACCCCTACCACAACACACACATATTGGGACCTTTAAAGATGGAGGGAGAATTGGCATTCTCCCCCAGGTTATTTCATTGGCTTCTCTGGATCATACAAGGGTCAAGATCTCACTGCCTAGGCCTGCTGGGAGAGGCTTACCTTGATATTTCCCAGGCAATGTGAGGGTGCCTTGCAGACGTCTCTTGATCCTAAACTTTCTACTCATCTCCCTCTACTAAGAGTTCTTACTCCTTCATTCCTTTCCACTTCTAGTACTTTTCATCTGCCTTTAGAAGTGCCTCTCATTTGGAAATCTTTAAATTCCAAGCTCAGTCTCAGGTCTTAAAAATTTCACAGCCTTCATCACTGAATGTCAGTGATGAATGGGCGGGGGACCACCCCTGTGTTTGCTTGTCCTTCAGGATCTAGTCTCATGTATGAGGAGGCAGAAGCTCTAGAGCTTCTTCTTCAGACAGTGGCTAGATGCCCTGGGTGAACTGAAGATTTGACTTTGCTCTTTTTGATCTGCAAGGAGATGTTGTTCCTCCCATTGACATAACTTTGACTCTCTTGTGAAATACTTTCATCAGCTTTATTATGCAGACGGAAGATTGTTGGCTCCTTCTCTGCCCTGAGTTATTTCACAATCCATCATATATGAACTTGACTCTAAAGAGCAGTATGTCTAATTGCTTCTGTTTGAGGTCCTCAGAGGTGGTGGTTGTGGAGATGGCGGGCTGAAAGAATAAACTCAGTTGACATCATCATCATCATCATCATCATCATCATCATCATGTACTGAGTATTGGCTGTCTGCCAGATATAATACCAACAATAACACTTTTAATAGCTTATACTTTTATTGCTTAATATGAGCCAGATAATGATATAGGAGTTTTAAATGCTGGAGAGGGTGTGGAGAAAGGGGAACCCTCCTACACTGTTGGTGGGAATGTAAATTGCACAGCCACTGTGGAGAACAGCATGGAGGCTCCTTAAAAACTAAGAATAAAGCTAACATATGATCCAGTCATCTGGGCATATATCTGGGGGAAAAAAAAAAAAAAACCAACCCATAGTTCAAAACTAAACATGCGTTCCAGAATTCACTGCAGCACTGTTTGCAGTAGTTAAGACATGGAAGCAACTCAAATGCCTATCGACAGATGAATGGATAAAGAAGATGTGGGTCTTCTTCTTATATATGTCTATACAATAGAATGCTGCTCAGCCATTAAAAAAGAGTGAAATAATGCCATTTGCAGTAACATGGGTGGACATGGAGATTATCATAAGGGAAGTAAATCAGCCAGAGAAAGACAGATATCATATGACATCGATTATATGCAGAATATAAAAAATTGATACAAATGAACTTACCTACAAAACAGAAACAGATTCATGGACTTCGAGAACAAACATAGTTACCAAGGGGAAGGGGTGGCAGGGAGGAACAGATTGGAAGTTTGGTATTGACATGTATACACTGCTATATTTAAAATAGATAACCCACAGGGACCTACTATATAGCACAGGGATCTCTGCTCAATATTTTGTAATAACCTAAATGGGAAAAGAATGTGTGTATATATATATATATATATATATATATATATATATAAAAATAGATACATGTATAACTGAATCACTTCACCATATACTTGAAATGAATGCAATATTGTTAATCAACTATACTCCAATATAAAATTGAAACTTTTAAAAATAATATAGAAACTTTACATAGAGAAGGAAATGGCAACCCACTCCAGTGTTCTTGCCTGGAGAATTCCAGGGAGGGAGGAGCCTGGTGGGTTGCCATCTATGGGGTCTCACAGAATTGGACATGACTGAAATGACTTAGCAGCAGCAGCAGCAGACGCTTTACATGTATTACATGTTATTATAACTTATTGATAACCCTATATGATAAGTCTTGTGGTTACCTCCATTTTACAGAACAGGACACTGAAGAACTGGTATGAAGTAGTTATGCCCACAGTCACAGCCAGAAAAAGTAAGTAGATGTGTTCAGACCCATGTCTGATGAGCTGCAGTGGCTTATCCATTATTCTCACTATGGTTGGCATTTCCTAAGTAGGGCTGATTGACTGATCTTCAAAAGACTATTTAGATCCGTGATATTTAAAACATAGGTGTAGTTAGGTGCCCTTGTTTAGGTCTGAGTAGTCACAGCTATCTGCAGTAAAGAAAGGAGGTGGGGCGGTCCTCAGATGGCAGAGGAATAGGACGGAGAGACCACTTTTTCCCCCACAAATTCACCAAAAGAACATTTCAACGCTGAATAAATTCTACAAAACAACTTCTGAATGCTGGCAGAAAGACATCAGGCACCCAGAAAAGCAGATCATTGTCTTCAAAAACAGGTAGGAAAAAAAAAAAGACGAAAAAAGAGACAAAGGAGGTAGGGGAGGGAATTCTGTCCCAGGAAGGGAGTTCCGTCCAGGGAAGGGAGTCTTTAAAGAGAGAAGTTTCCAAACACCAGGAAACACTCTCACTGCCGAGTCTGTGGCGAGCCTTGGAAGCACAGAGGGCAACATAATAGGGAAGAAAAATAAATAATTAAAACCAACAGATTACGAGCCCAACGGTAACTCCCCCAGCGGAGAAGCAGTGCAGATGCCTGCATCCGCCACTAGTAAGTGGGGGGCTGAGCAGGGAGGCGTGGGCTAAAGTGCTTTTAAGAATCGTGCCAAAAAGCCCCGAATGTAACCAGAGCAAACTAACTTGGGCTAGCATACCAGACTGTGGGATAGCTACTACGTGAAAAGCTCTAACATAAGACACCACCAGGACTGTGCACAGAACAAAGGATGGAACAGAAATAGCCAGCTGCAGACCATCCCCCACCAGTGACAGGCAGCCAGAGCCATAAAGGGCTGGAAGGGGGCAATCGTAGCCCGGGAGAGAGTTTACCTACCAAACTGCAAGCAGACTTCTTTGCTAACTAAGACTTCTTGGGGTTCTGGACAGTCACCGTATGCTTGACAAGGGGCGCCAGCAGTACACCCAGAAAACTGAGCAGCAGGGAAAGACGATAAGTTGCAGTGACTGCGCTTGCCAAACACCTGAGCTACTCCGTCCTGGGAAGGGCACAAAACGCAGGCCCAACTAAATCTGCACCTCTGAGGGCTACCTGACAGCCGAGCCTGAGCGGCTTAGACCAGGGAGGTGTATGCAGCCTAGGGCTGGCCTCAGACAGTTCCTGGCAGAGCAACATAGAGCTTGAGCGGAGTGCGCCATGTGCAGGGGCATGCCCAGCGTGGCTGAGACACTGTGAGCACACGCCAGTGTTATTTGTTTGCAGCATCCCTCCCTCCCCACAGTGCGACTGAACAAGTGAGCCCAAAAGAGTGTCCACCACTGCTCCCCTTGTGTCAGGGAAGAAATCAGACACTGAAGAGACCAGCAAACAGAAGAAGCTAAACAGAGGGAAGCACCTTGGAAGTGACCCCATACTGCCCACAACACCTGGGAAAGTCCAAGAAATATCTTTACTATTTTTACGACAATTCTCTCTCTCTCTCTCTCTCTCTTTTTTTTTTGGTGTTGGTGTTGATTATTTTTTTCTTCTCCTTTTTTAAACTTTTAAAAATTTTAAGTCCTCTACTTTCCTTTAATTTTAATTTTTATAACCTACTATCACTTTTCAAAAGAGAAAAGACCCTATTTTTAAAGCAAATGCCATACATATATATTTTTGTGGTGGTTGTTGTTGTTTTTTAATCATTCTTGTGACTTCTTTTTTCTTATTCTTCTTTTCTTTAATATTGTATTTTTAAAAATCCAACCTCTACTCTAGATTTTTAATCTTTACTTTTTGGTATTTGTTGTCAATTTTGTACATTTAAAAACCCAATCTTCAGTACCCAATTTTACCTGAGAGTGAGATTACTGGCTTGACCACTCTCTCCTCCTTTGGACTCTCCTTTTTCTCTACCAGGTTGTCTCTCTCTCCTCCCTCCCCTTCTGTTCTCTACTCAACTCTGAATCTCTGTGTGTTCCAAACGATGGAGAACACTTAGGGAACTGGTTACTGGCTGGATCTGTCTTTCTCCTTTCATTTACCTCTTTTATCCTCCTGGCCACATCTGTCCACTTCCTCCCTCTCCTCTTCCCTGTATAACTCCCCTGAACATCTCTGAGCGGTCCAGGCTGAGGAGCGCACATAAGGAAGTGATTACTGGCTAGCTTGCTCTCTCCTCTTTTGATCCCACCTCATCTTATTCCAGTCACCTCTAACTACACCCTCCCTCTTCTCTTCTCCATGTAACTTTGTGAACCTCTCTGGGTGTCCCTCAATGTGGAGAAAAACTTTTCATCTTTAACCTAGATGTTTTATCATCAGAGCTGTATAGATGGAGAAGTCTTCAGGCTACTGTAAAAATAAAACTGCAAGCCAGAAGCAGGAGGCTTAAGTCCAAATCCTGAGAACATCAGAGAGCTCCTGAATCCAGGGAACATTAATCGATAGGAGCTCATCAAACACCTCCATACCTACACTGAAACCAAGCACTACCCAAGGGCCAACAAGTTCCAGAGCAAGACATACCACGCAAATTCTCCAGCAACACAGGAACACACCTCTGAGCTTCAATATACAGGCAGCTCAAGTTACTCCAAAACCATAGACATCTCATAACTCATTACTGGACACTTCATTGTACTCCAGAGAGAAGAAATCCAGCTCTACCCACCAGAACTCTGACACAAGCTTCCCTAACCAAGAAGCCTTGACAAGCCACTGATACAATCCCACCCACAGTGAGGAAACTCCATAATAAAGAGAATTCCACAAATTCCCAGAATACAGAAAGGCCACCCCAAATGCAGCAATATAACCAAGATGAAGAGACAGAGGAATACCCAGCAGGTACAGGAACAGGAGAAATGCCCACCAAACCAAACAAAAGAGGAAGAGATAGGGAATCTACCTGAGAAAGAATTCCGAATAATGATAGTGAAAATGATCCCAAATCTTGAAATCAAAATGGAATCACAGATAAATAGCCTAGAGACAAGGACTGAGAAGATGCAAGAAAGGTTTAATGAGGACTTAGAAGAAATAAAAAGAGTCAATATATAATGAATAATGCAATAAATGAGATCGGAAACACTCCAGAGGCAACAAATAATAGAATATCAGAGGCAGAAGATAGGATTAGTGAAATAGAAGATAGAATGGTAGAAATAAATGAATCAGAGAGGAAAAAGAAAAACGAATTAAAAGAAATGAGGACAATCTCAGAGACCTCTGGGACAATGTTAAACACTCCAACATTCAAATCATAGGAGTCCCAGAAGAAGAAGACAAAAGAAAGACCATGAGAAAATACTTGAGGAGATAATAGTTAAAAACTATAATAGTTAAAAAATAGTACACTATGGAAAACAGTGTGGAGATTCCTTAAAAAATTGCAAATAGAACTGCCTTATGACCCAGCAATCCCACTGCTGTGTATACACACTGAGGAAACCAGAATTGAAAGAGACACATGTACCCCAATTTTCATTGCAGCATTGTTTATAATAGCCAGGACATGGAAGTAACCTCGATGTCCAACAGCAGATGAATGGATAAGAAAGCGGTGGTACATATACACAATGGAGTATTACTCAGCCATTAAAAAGAATACATTTGAATCAGTTCTAATGAGATGGATGAAACTGGAGCCGATTATACAGAGTAAAGTAAGCCAGAAAGAAAAACGCCAATACAGTCTACTGACACATATATATGGAATTTAGAAAGATAGTAATGATGACCCTGTATGTGAGACAACAAAAGAGACACAGATGTATAGAACGGACTTTTGGCCTCTGAGGAGGAGGAGAGGGTGGGATGATTTGAGGGAATGGCATTGAAACATGTATACTATCATGTAAGAAACGAAGCGCCAGTCTATGTTCTATACAGGATACAAGATGCTTGGGGCTGGTGCACGGGGATGACCCAGAGAGATGATATGGGGTGAGAGGTGGGAGGGGGTTTCAAGATTGGGAGCTCGTGTACACTTGTGTCTGTTTCATGTCAATGTATGGCAAAACCAATACAGTATTGTAAAGTAGAATAAAGTAAAAATTAAAAAAAAGAACAAATGAACCTAAAAAAAAAAAAGAAAAGATGCTCAACATCACTCATTAACAGAGAAATGCAAATCAAGACCACAATGAGGTACCATTTCATACCAGTCAGAATGGCTGCAATCCAAAAGTCTACAAGCAATAAATGCTGGAGAGGATGTGGAGAAAAGGAAACCGTCTTACACTGTTGGTGGGAATGCAAACTAGTACAGCCACTATGGAGAACAGTGTGGAGATTCCTTAAAAAATTGCAAATAGAACTGCGTTATGACCCAGCAATCCCACTGCTGGGCATACACACTGAGAAAACCAGAATGAAAGAGACACATGTACCCCAATGTTCATCGCAGCACTGTTTATAATAGCCAGGACATGGAAGCAACCTAGATGTCCATCAGCAGATGAATGGATAAGAAAGCTGTGATACATATACACAATGAAGTATTACTCAGCCATTAAAAAGAATACATTTGAATCAGTTCTAATGAGATGGATGAAACTGGAGCCTATCATACAGAGTGAAGTAAGCCAGAAAGAAAAACACCAATACAGTATACTGACATATATATATATATGGAATTTAGAAAGATAGTAATGATGACCCTGTATGCGAGACAGCAAAAGAGACACAGATGTATAGAACCGACTTTGGACTCTGAGGGAGAGGGAGAGGGTGGGATGATTTGGGAGAATGGCATTGAACATGTATACTATCATGTAAGAAATGAAGAGCCAGTCTATGTTCGATACAGGATACAGGATGCTTGGGGCTGGTGCACGGAGATGATCCAGAGAGATGATATGGGGTGGGAGGTGGGAGGGGGATTCCAGGATTGGGAGCTTGTATACACCCATGGCAGATTCATGTCAATGTATGGCAAAACCAATACAGTATTGTAAAGTAAAAATAAAATTTAAAAAAATAAAAATAAATAAAGTTAATTAAAAGGAAAAAAAATAGTAAAAACTTCCCTAAAATGGGGAAGGAAATAATCACCCAAGTCCAAGAAACCCAGAGAGTGCCAAACAGGATAAACCCAAGGCGAAACACCTCAAGAAACATATTAATCAAATTAACAAAAATCAAACACAAAGAACAAATATTAAAAGCAGCAAGGGAAAAACAACAAATAACACACAAGGGGATCCCCATAAGGATAACTGCAAACCTTTCAATAGAAACGCTTCAGGCCAGGAGAGAATGGCAAGACATACTTAAAGTGATGAAAGATAATAACCTACAGCCCAGATTAAGATTAGTGTACCCAGCAAGGATCTCATTCAAATATGAAGGAGAAATCAAAAGCTTTACAGACTAGCAAAAGCTGGGAGAATTCAGCACCACCAAACCAGCTCTCCAACAAATGCTAAAGAATATTCTCTAGACAGCAAACACAAAAGGGCATATAAACCTGAATCCAAAACAATAAATAAATGGCAGCAGGATCATCCTTATCAATAATTACCTTAAACGTAAATGGGTTGAATGCCCCAACCAAAAGGCAAAGACTGGCTGAATGGATACAAAAACAAGATCCCTATATATGCTGCCTACAAGAGACCCACCTCAAAACAACGGACACATACAGACTGAAAGTGAAGGGCTGGTAAAGGATATTCCATGCAAATAGAGACCAAAAGACAGCAGGAGTAGCAATACTCATATCAGATAAAAAGACTTTAAAACAAGGGCTGTGAAAAGAGACAAAGAAGGCCACTACATAATGATTAAAGGATCAGTCCAAGAAGAAAATATAACAATTATAAATATATATGCACCCAACATAGGAGCACCGCAATATGTAAGACAAATGCTAACAAGTATGAAAGGGGAAATTAACAATAACACAATAATAGTGGGAGACTTTAATACCCCACTCACATCTATGGACAGACCAACTAAACAGAAAATTAACAAAGAAATGCAAACTTTAAATGATACAATAGACCAGTTAGACCTAATTGATATCTATAGGACATTTCACCCCCAAAACAATGAATTTCACCTTTTTCTCAAGTGCTCATGGAACCTTCTCCAGGATAGATCACATCCTGGGCTATAAATCTAACCTTGATAAATTCAAAAAAAATTGAAATCATTCCAAGCATCTTTTCTGACCATAATGCATTAACATTAGATCTCAATTACAGGAGAAAAACTATTAAAAATTCCAACATATGGAGGCTGAATAACACACTTCTGAATAACCAACAAATCACAGAAGAAATCAAAAAGAAATAAAAATATGCATAGAAACAAATGAAAATGAAAACACAACAACCCAAAACCTGTGGGACACTATAAAAGCAGTGCTAAGAGGAAAGTTCATAGCAATACAGGCATACCTCAAGAAAAAAGAAAAAGTCAAATAAATAACCTAACTCTACACCTAAAGCAACTAGGAAAGGAAGAAATGGAGAACCCCAGAGTTAGTAGAAGGAAAGACATCTTAAAAATTAGGGCAGAAATAAATGCAAAAGAAACAAAAGAGACCATAGCAAAAATCAACAAAGCCAAAACTGGTCCTTTGAAAGGATAAATAAAATTGACAAACCATTAGCCAGACTCATCAAGAAACAAAGGGAGAAAAGTCAAATCAATAAAATTAGAAATGAAAATGGAGAGATCACAACAGACAACACAGAAATACAAAGGATCATAAGAGACTACTATCAACAATTATATGCCAATAAAATGGACAATGTAGAAGAAATGGACACATTCTTAGAAAAGTACAACTTTCCAAAACTGAACCAGGAAGAAATAGAAAATCTTAACAGACCCATCACAAGCACGAAAATTGAAACTGTAATCAGAAATCTTCCAGCAAACAAAAACCCAGGTCCAGACGGCTTCACAGCTGAATTCTACCAAAAATTTAGAGAAGAGCTAACACCTATCCTACTCAAAACTCTTCCAGAAAATTGAAGAGGAAGGTAAACTTCCAAACTCATTCTATGAGGCCACCATCACCCTAATATCAAAACCTGACAAAGATGCCACAAAAAAGAAAACTACAGGCCAATATCACTGATGAACATAGATGCAAAAATCCTTAACAAAATTCTAGCAATCAGAATCCAGCAACACATTAAAAAGATCATACATCATGACCAAGTGGACTTTATCCCAGGGATGCAAGGATTCTTCAATATCCACAAATCAATCAATGTAATTCACCACATTAACAAATTGAAAAATAAAAGCCATATGATTATCTCAGTAGATGCACAGAAGGCCTTTGACAAAATTCAACATCCATTTATGATAAAAACTCTTCAGAAAGCAGGAATAGAAGGAACATACCTCAACATAATAAAAGCTATATATGACAAACCCACAACAAACATTATCCTCAGTGGTGAAAAATTGAAAGCATTTCCCCTAAAGTCAGGAACAAGACAAGGGTGCCCACTTTCATGCTACTATTCAACATAGTTTTGGAAGTTTTGGCCACAGCAATCAGAGCAGAAAAAGAAATAAACGGAATCCAATTTGGAAAAGAATTAAAACTCTCACTGTTTGCAGATGACATGATCCTCAACATAGAAAATCCTAAAGACTCCACCAGAAAATTACTAGAGCTAACCAACGAATATAGTAAAGTTGCAGTATGTAAAATCAACACACAGAAATCCCTTGCATTCCTATACACTAATAATGAGAAAGTAAAAAGAAGTCAAGGAAACAATCCCATTCACCATTGCAACGAAAAGAATAAAATACTTAGGGATATACCTACCTAAAGAAACTAAAGACCTATATATCGAAAACTATAAAACACTGATGAAAGAAATCAAAGAGGACACTAATAGATGAACAAATGTACCATGTTCATGGATTGGAAGAATCAATATAGTGAAAATGAGTATACTACCCACAGCAATCTACAGATTCAATGCAATCCCTATCAAGCTACCAGTGGTATTTTTCACAGAGATAGAACAAATAATTTCACAATTTGTATGGAAATACAAAAAACCTCGAATAGCCAAAGCAACCTTGAGAAAGAAGAAGGGAACTGGAGGAATCAACCTGCCTGACTTCAGGCTCTACTACAAAGCCACAATCATCAAGACAGTATGGTATTGGCACAAAGACAGAAATATAGATCAGAAACAAAATAGAATGCCCAGAGATAAATCCACACACCTATGGACACCTTATCTTTGATAAAGGAGGCAAGAATATACAATGGATTAAAGACAATCTCTTTAATTAATGGCTGGGAAAACTAGTCAACCACTTGTAAAAGAATGAAACTAGATCACTTTCTAACACCATACACAAAAATAAACTCAAAATGAATTAAAGATCTAAATGTAAGACCAGATACAGACAAAACACTCTCTGACATAAATCACAGCAGGTTCCTCTACGATCCACCTCCCAAAATACTGGAAATAAAAGCAAAAATAAACAAATGGGATCTAATTAAAATTAAAAGCTTCTGCACAACAAAGGAAACTATAAGCAAGGTGAAAAGACAGCCTTCTAAATGGGAGAAAATAATAGCAAATGAAGCACTGACAAACAACTAATCTCAAAAGTATACAAGCAACTCATGCAGCTCAACTCCAGAAAAATAAACGAACCAATCAAAAAATGGGCCAAAAACTAAATAGACATTTCTCCAAAGAAGACATACGGATGGCTAACAAACACATGAAAAGATGCTCAACATCACTTATTATCAGAGAAAGGCAAATCAAAACCACAATGAGGTACCATTTCATACCAGACAGAATGGCTGCAATCCAAAAGTCTACAAGCAATAAATGCTGGAGAGGGTGTGGAGAAAAGGGAACCCTCTTACACTGTTGGTGGGAATGCAAACTACTACAGCCACTGTGGAGAACAGTGTGGAGATTCCTTAAAAATTGCAAATAGAACTGCATTATGATCCAGCAATCCCACTGCTGGGCATACACACCAAAGAAACCAGAAATGAAAGAGACACATGTACCCCAATGTTCATCGCAGCACTGTTTATAATAGCCAGGACATAGAAACAACCTAGATGTCCATCAGCAGATGAATGGATCAGAAAGCTGTGGTACATATACACAATGGAGTATTACTCAGCCATTAAAAAGAATACATTTGAATCAGTTCTAATGAGGTGGGTGAAACTGGAGCTGATTATACAGAGTGAAGTAAGCCAGAAAGAAAAACACCAATACAGTATACTAACACATATATATGGAATTTAGAAAGATGGTAATGATGACCCTGTATGCGAGACAGCAAAAGAGACACAAATGTATAGAACCGACTTTTAGACTCTGTGGGAGAGGGAAAGGGTGGGATGATTTGGGAGAATGGCATTGAAACATGTATACTATCATGTAAGAAACGAATCGCCAGTCTATGTTTGATACAGGATACAAGATGCTTGAGGCTGGTGCACAGGAATGATCCAGAGAGATGATACGGGGTGGGATGTGGGAGAGGGGTTCAGGATTGGGAAGTCATGTACATCCATGGCTGATTCATGTCAATGTATGGCAAAACCAACACAGTATTGTAAAAGCAAAATAAAGTAAAAATAAAAATAAATAAATAAATAAAAATATTGTTAAGATGGAAAAAAAAAGAAAGGAGGATGTGAGGAGGTGGGAAGGAGGTTCAAGAGGAAGGGGACATTGGTATACCTAAGGCTGATTCATGTTGATATATGGCAGAAACCAACACAATATTGTAAAGCAATTATCCTTCAATTAAAAATAAATTAATTTTAAAAAAGAGAGTCTAAGCACTCATAGTTGAAATTTATCCTAACTGAAATGGTGTTTTAAAAAGCCTCCTTTTCTGACTTGCTAAGTGAATTTAATGCTCCAAATGGGTGCCAGATTGGCAGCCCATGGGATAAATTGCACTCTTTATGCAAGAAATAGACACAGTGGCCATGTGCTTCAACCATAACCTTGAGGGACCTTCTCTGTAGAACATAAGGTTAATGCATCATTCACATCTTATTCCATCCTGGCCCCTAAGAGCTCTGCTGACGTAGGTCCTGGGCCAGTAGTTATAACTGTGCTAGATAGAAGCCTTTAGGGCTGTAATTCCAAACCTGCTTGTATATCAAAGCTTAAACAATATACAGATGCCTGGGCAATCACTTAACTTTCTGAATTAAAACCTGGCCGGGAACCTGTATGTATTTTCTATCTTCCACCCCAGGTTTGGGAACCATGGCTTTGGGAGCTGTGTTCTTTGTGGACTACTGCCCATTTTCCCTGTCGAGTCAGTAACCATCTGCTTGCTTATTTACCCTCTACCTTCCTGCACATACTATGAAGCAAGTGTCTTGCTAATGTCAGAAAAACCAGAGAAAATGTCAGGCTTTGTCAACTGAAGTCAATATTTACTTGAGAAGCCTGTTGGCACATCTGTGTTACCAGTAAATGTCTTTCCAAACAGCTCAAAGGAAAAAAAAAAAAAACACAAACCTAAACCTTAATCAGCAGGCTATATTTAAATACAGCCTCATCTTCTAAGTTGCATTCACATTTTTGTTAACATGTTTTCCTCATTACTTCTTCTCAGTGTATTCCATTGTTTGCTTATTTATTTCTTAAGAATTGTTTCCAGAGACAGGAAGGCAAGGAAAATGAAGCACGGTTAGAGAGTGGGGTGGGGTGGGGGTTGGAACCCATCCCTTTGATAGAGACTAACATAATAAGCTTCTTGGCAGTTTTTTGAAAGAAATATTATTCCAGTACAATAACCTTGTAGTGATTACTGTAGAAATGGCAATGTTGCAAATCTTTGGAGATTATAGGCAAGAAGGAAGATGGAAAATAAGTGACTCAAATTCTTTTGTAGGTGTTAGAGGAGAAAGAATGGGAGGATGAATAGAGAAAAATGTGCAGATGATCCTGATTTTGGAAGTTGTTAGTACTATCTGCTTCCTTACTGCCTGATGTTTTATTCATTATGTATAACCTATGTGTTGAAGAATCTTCTAGTTATATATGTTTTTACACTAGCTAGAGTCAAAAATCTGGAAAAAATACACTCTACAGAATAATCACATATTTCTCCATCATAAGGACTCTTAACAATGTTCATAAAAGACATTTAATAAATGGAATATACCTCTATGCTTCACAATCTATCAGAAAATTCTTACCCTGACATCATGGATTGTTGGACTTTAAACAGCTCATGCAGCTCTATGTTGAAAAAACAAGTAACCTAATCAAAAATGGGCAGAAGATCTAAACAGACATTTCTCCAAAGAAGACATACAGATGTCCAAAATGCACATGAAGAGATGTTCAACATCACTAATTATCAAAGAAATGGAAATCAAAACTACAGTGAAGTATCATCTCAAAACAGTCAGATGGCCATCATCAAAAAGTCTACAAACAACAAATGCTGGAGACGGTGTGGAGCAAAGGGAGCCCTCCTACACTGATGGTGGGAATGTAAATCCGTACAAGCTCTGTGGAAAACAGTATGGGGGTGTTCCTTAAAAACTAAAGATAGGGCTACCACATGATCCAGCAATCCCACTCCTGGATATACATCTGGAGAAAACCATAATTTGAAAAATGCATGCACCTTGGTGCTCATTTCAGCACTATTTACAATAGCCAAAACATGGAAGCAACCTGAATGTCCACCAACAGAGGAACAGATAAAGAAGATGTAGTACATATACAATTGAATATTCCTCAGGCATAAAAAAATGAATAATGCCATTTGCAGCAACATGGTTGATGAACCTATGTTCATCCATGTTGATAACCCTAAAGATTATCATATTAAGTGAAGTAAGTCAGAGAAAGACAAATATTACATGATATTACTTCTATCTGGAATCTTAAAAAATGATACGGTCATTCCTATGGTAGCCACAGGAAACCAACTCACCAATTTTAAGACAGAATGTTTGGCGATGGGTCTACTGTGAGATAAGGAAAGCAGAAAAAATTCTCCCAAAGGCACTCCCTCTTTGTCCTTCCTGCTTTCCTCCTGCTTTACCTTCTGCACATCTGTGATCTCACTAGTATCTTCTCTCTGCAGACAGCATTCTATTCACCACTAAAGAGCTCCCACCAATTCCAACTCTAGTGATAAAATGCCCCAAATAGTCTCAGTCTAGTTTTTCTATGAACTATAAGTAAGTCTCACTGTGGGTCTTTGTAATACCAGACAGCCAGCATCTCAGTGAGGAAAATAAAATATTGAATAAGGGAGACCAGCATAGAAGATGAGCTTTTATGACTATTTTTTAAAGCTACTAGACAGATAAGCTCTTGAAAAGCCGAATACATGTGGTTTCACAGCCCAGAGAGGTGGGGTAAAGTTGTGAATCTGACTTTTGCTCAAAATGGGAGAATGAAGGATCAGATTGGAGGCTTCATGTGGTCAGAGTGAAAAAAAGAGGATGATATTAACCATGGGATGCTGACATTACATGGCATTTCAGTGGCTGAATTTTCTCTGCCTTGGTCTTACACTCTTTCTAACCCCTCAGCTTTGACAATGCAGATGATCTCCAGGAGAAGGTGGAAACTTTCATAACAAAGCCACACATGCAACTGACTAAGTAGCTAGAAAAACGAAAGGAGGACTCAGCGCTACAGCAGCTGCAAGCCTGTCTGTGACTCTGGATCATCAAGATGAGATCAGCGACAAAGTACATGAGCTACAATGGTACCTGGTGTCTTGCCCCTAATTCTGAGCTTAAGAACGTGGCATCTGCTTCACTTCCATCTTCCAAATCAATGTCTCTTGGGGCTCATGCCAATCCAAAACTGTGCAGAGACGGAAATTCAGGGAAACATAGTTCCAGCTTAGCTAAGCTGACATAGTACAAACCCCATACAGCATTATTCCCTTTAGTAAGTGTAAGCAGAATCTGAAGGTTTAGTGATTTTTCAAAATGCCCGTACGGCTGTCAAGCCAAAAATGATAACTGAAAACCAGGATGGTAAACTCTTACCACTACATTAATGAGAACTTTTCTAAATGAACGCTGATTGCAAACTTTTCAAAATGAACTTTGATTTTGTGAGTGAACCTAGGGAAACAGCCATTATTGATAATGTTTTGGAGAAACGTCTTTCAAACAATCAGAAATGAACGTCGTGGGTCCCAGACTCTTGGGATCCATTGCAGCGGTGTGCCTGCCCTTTTCCTCTGACCCTCGGTCAAGGTCCCAGACACACAGTGGGGCTCAAGACTCACGTACGTGTAGATTGCTCTCTGTTCTAAGTGGTGATTTCTAGCTCAGAATTTCAGCAGTTTTTACCTTTTCTCCAGACATCTATACTGTTACTCTTGACCACAGTGAGGTCCATTTTCTGCTGTTTTGTCCTCTCACACAATGACTTACTGTGGGGTGTCTTCACCAGTGTGACCCTCTTTATCAAAAGAGTTTGATGTCTTTTATCTGTGAATTCCCTAGAAGAGCCTGATTTCTGAGGCAGGAATTCACCTTGGGTGAATTTTTGTCTCATCATGGGAGGTTGGACAGTTGAGAGCTTAATCATTTTAAGTTAAGTAGAAACATCTCACAGAGAATATTTAACTTTGGCCAATACTGAAAATATGCATAATAATGATGAAAAAAATTAGTATATGTTGGTCATTTTACTGTGAGTCTATGCCAGGCTGTTTTTTCCATCAATTATTTTATATAATTCCTCAACAATCTTATGAGGTAGATATTATGATTATCCCCATTCCAAAGCAAACAAAGGCTAGCCAGTTACTGGTTATCAAATAACTTCTCTTTTCTCCCTGACTGTATATCCCAGGCACTCTTACAGTCAGGTATAGCTAGAAGAATGTGGGCATAAGGGGTATAAACTATTGAACCATTAAAATCTCCCACCTAATCCTCCAGCCTGTTTCTCACCCCCTTATCTACTGAGTGGATATAAAGGATCCAGAGAGAGCCTGAAGGCATTAAGGGAACATTAGAACCATTTGATAAAAGGAGCCCGGGTACCTGAACATGTGTGTGGAGAGAGTATATCTTGGTGACATAAGCAAGAAATAAAAGTCTTCTCTGGTTATTCTGTTATATTAGATAGCACATATACTCATATTGAGGGCTTCTCTGGTGGATCTGACAGTAAAGAATCTACCTGCAATGCAGGAGACCCAGGTTTGATCCCGAGTTTGGGAAGACCCCTGCAGAAGGAAATGGCAACTCACTCCAGTATTCTTGCCTGGAGAATTCCATGGACAGAGGAGCCTAATAGGCTGCAGTCCATGCAGTCACAAAGAATCGGACATGAAAGAATCGGACATGACTGAGTGACTAACACATATTGTATTGCACTTCCCAAGTGTCGCCTGGCAATGCAGAAGACGTAAGAGACACGAGTTGGATCTTTGGGTTAGGGAAGATCCTTGGATCGGGGAGGGCATGGCAATCCACTCCAATATTCTTACTTGGATAATCCCATGGACAGAGGAACCTGGCGAGCTATAGTCCACAGGGTTGCAAAGAGTTGGACACAACTGAGTGACTTAATATGCCTGTATACTTCTATTGGTGCCTTGAAGTAGAGGTTCTGCCTTAAAAAAACCCCAAAATAGATGACATTGGCTTAGCAGTTGGGTAATGGGTAGCAAAGAAACTGACACCAAAGCCCAGAAAGGTTGTGATTATGTTATACAGTGAAATATTTGGTTAAACTATCAGCTTCTTTAATTTGGAAGACAATTAATGTATATTCGAACTGTAATGCCAAGAAAAATAGTTGGAATATATCAAAGTGTTAGTGGAAGTGTGGTTATTATTGGCTATCTTTGACAAGGTCTTCCCTGGTGGCCTAGAGGTTAAAGCGTCTGCCTGCAATGTGGGAGACCTGGCTTCGATCCCCTGGGTCGGGAATATTCCCCTGGACAAGGAAATGCAACCCACTCCAGTATTCTTGCCTGGAGAATCTCAAGGACAGAAGAGCCTGGTGGGCTACAGGCCACGGGGTCACAAAGAGTCAGACATGACTGAGCGACTTCTCTTTCTTTCTTTCACTTTGACAAGGTATGACAAAACGAACAAGTGAACAAGAGCAACAACAAAAAACAACATAGGAATCAAATCAACTATCCAGTTTACAAGTTACAGTGGAAGGAGAGAGAATGAGTCCAAGAACTCAGGGCATTAGGTTTGGGAAAACTAACTGATTCTAGATTCCCAAAGTTAAGACTCTTAGAAAAAGATTGAGTGACAAAGATCTAGTAACATTCCTCAACTGAACAAAGTGACTTAGGCTTTGGACCAAATCAGGTGAGGTGTGACTCTTTCCCTCATATTGTTTCAGATGAGTTCAGGGTGGTCACCATTAAGGAGAGAGACAGAGAGTGGGGGATAGGGGAAATGATGGAGGCAAACCAGGAAAGCTAGAAATCAGACTTGAGGGTTGTATTAGGAAAGAACTTTGGGAGTGGCTACGAGCACTTTTCACTTTCATGCATTGGAGAAGGAAATGGCAACCCACTCCAGTGTTCTTGCCTGGAGAATCCCAGGGACGAGGGAGCCTGGTGGGCTGCCGTCTATAGGGTCGCACAGAGTCAGACACGACTGAAGCGACTTAGCAGCAGCAGCAACGAGCACATGCAACTAACTGGTGGCAAGAACTTTCCCAGGTGTAAAACAGCCACTGTGCCTCAAAATGTGCTTCAGTAGGAAATGAACTCCTATAAAACTTCTAAGACATATACCCCAGTGCTCTCTTAAGCCATGGACAGAGAGATTATCAACTGGGAAAAACACCACAAAGTGCAAGTCAGGGACCAGAGAACGAGGGACAAAGTAATGCTCCCCAGAAAGCCAAATCAAGGTCTAATGAAAATACATCTCTAACCTCAAGGAAGGGAAACTCTTCCTGCCCTTCTAGTCATAGGCAAATACTGAGTGTTTGCTTTCTGAAGTGAAGTGAAGTGAGGTCGCTCAGTTGTGTCTGACTCTTTGCAACTCCATGGACTGTAGCCTACCGGGCTCCTCCATCTATGGGATTTTCAGGCAAGAATACTGGAGAATCCTTCTCCAGGGGAACTTCCGACCCAGGGATCGAAACTGGGTCTCCCGCATTGCAGGCAGATGCTTTACCATCTGAGCCACGTGGGATTTTCTATTGAGAATACCTTTCCCTTAATCCATCACTGTATATTGGGTGGGCACTGGGGAAAGGAAGTATAAGTCGTCTTTTTGATCTAAAGTTAAAATTTCTAGGGGCTTCCCAGGTGGCTCAGTGGTAAAGAATCTGTCTGCCAATGCCAGAGCCACAGAAGATGCTTGTGGATCCCTGGATCAGGAAGATCCCTTGGAGGAGGAAATGGCAACCCACTCCAGTATTCTTGTCTGGGAAATCCCATGGACAGAGGAGCCTGGTCAGCTATAGTCCATAGCTTTGCAAAGAGTCAGACATGACTCAACTGAGTGACTGAGCAGGCAGGCACAGATCTCTAGACAAGAAGAGGGTAGCAATCTGGACTTGATGGGGAGGATTGTGCATTCCTTGGCAATCCTGGATGGAAACTAGCAACAGGCACTGGATGGGCTCTAGGATTTGGGTTGTCTCCTGTGGATTGTCTATGTGAAGGACTAAGCATCAACAAACATGTGATGACCAGAATAGGAGTCTATGGCAGAGACCAAATCCAACCCCTTACTTTTCTCCTGGGTGTACAGAGGCATGGCATTTCTGTCGTCTTTTATGGTGAGGGGCAACCACGTTCCTATGTTTAAGCCAGTAGACTATGGATGTCATGCGTGCCATTCCAGGTCTGGCCCTGACAGCCCTGCATGATGCTCCCTGTCCTCTCTTTTCTCTCATTCGCCAGCTTGGCTCAGTGGATCCAGCAGGACACTGCAGGAGTTGGTGGCACCTGATGGAAGGAATCTGGACCTGACTTCCTGTGTGAGGTGGAAACGCCATCCAGCCTGTGCTGGACCATGGCACACATGAGAAATAAACCTATGCTGTGTTAAGTCACTGAGATTCTCAGGGTGCTTTTATAGCAGCTTGCTTATCCTCACAGGTGAAATTAGATTTAGAGCAACTGAAGAATCTGCCCAAGGTCATGAAGCTACCAAGGGGATAGAGCAGAAATACTCCTGAAGAGTAAGGCCCAAGGTCTGTAGAAGAAGATGATCAGAATCACTGGGGAAGTTTCTCAAAATACAGATGCTTTATCTCTACTCCAAAAATGCTGTTTCACTGACATGTAGAGAGGGAACTTATGGTTGCCAGAGAGGAGAGACGACAGGGAGGGATAGTTAGGGAGTTTGAGATGGACGTGTACTCACTGTTATATTTAAAATGGATAACCAACAAGGACATACTGTATAGTACAGGGAACTCTGCTCAGTGTTTATGTGGCAGCCTGGAAGGGAGGGGAGTTTGGGGCAGAAGGGATACATGTGAACGTGTGGCTGAGTCCCTTTGCTGTCCCTCTGAAGCTATCACAACACTGTTCATCAGCTCTACTCTAATATAAAATGAAATGCTTTTAAAAAATAAAAATGCTGTTTCTGTAGTTTTCTGTGGGGAGGGGTGCAGAGGCACTTGAAATCTATTTTGAATAAGCTTCGTGATTAACAT
Organism: Nanger dama; assembly: GCA_917880005.1. NCBI lineage: Eukaryota > Metazoa > Chordata > Mammalia > Artiodactyla > Bovidae > Nanger > Nanger dama. The sequence goes on along the minus strand of CAKJTW010000047.1, from coordinate 215,974 downwards.
TACCTAACTAATGCTGAGAGGCACCAAATGCTACCAGTTATTCCAAAACATACATGCTGAATTCCCATGGAGAGATGTCATCTGAGTAGGACGGCCGTTCAGCTCATTGTGTGATCTGGGACACTTCTGAGAGTGAAAGGGGAGCTAGCAGTGACTGCGGGGTGGGAAACCAGGCAAACGACAGGGTTTTGCCGGGAGGTCGGCCTCTAAGAGCCTATGCTCGTGGAAGCAGAAGGTGAGACAGCTGTGTTTTCTGCTAAAAATTTATTTCCTATTAGGTGAATTTTTAATTTTTCTAGAGCATGCTAGCTACCATCTGGGTTGGACAAAGGTGGGCTTTGAACTAGGGGCAAAGCTGAATCCTAAAGAGAAGTCCTGAAGGGTATTTGGAGGAAGGAGGCTAAGGTGTCTTCTGAGTTGGAGAAATGAGACCTCTGTTATCACAACTGCTCAAACAGACCTTAGAACCACCAAAGCCTTAAGGAGTAAATACAAGCAGTAGAAAATGATGAGAACAGCCCTGATGGAAACCTCTAAGAAGCAGGCAAAGTGCACAGCCAGGATTCAGACTGGGAGAGTGGGAGAGGAGCCGTCTTGGTTAATTTTCCAAGAAAGGATTTTGCTCTCTCCTTTGGAAGTCTCTAGTACTCATCCAGTGAGTTGGAGGCATGAACAGTACCCAAAACACCCAGACTCCCAAGAAATAATTCTCCAGAAGACTGCCTTCAGATTACAATGTACAGATGATATTCAAGTGTGAAAAAGAAGTACCAGAATTTGACTCATATCCACTCTTAGGACCACAAAAAATAATTTTTTTCTCAAAAAATTGTCATCTTTAAGCCACTTACTACTTGAGCAATCTGGTAGCACCTTAATCTTTCTAAATCTCAGTTTCTCATCAGTCTAATGTGGATAATTATACCTCTCTCTGCCTACTTTATAAAGGATGATTGGGTGGATCAAACAACATAATACATAAATAGCATGTGTGGGTGCGCTCAGTTGCTCAATCGTGTCCAACTTTCTGTGACCCCATGGACTATAGCCGACCAGGCTCCTCTGTCTATGGTATTCCCCAGGCAAGAATACTGGAGTGGTTTGCCATTTCCTCTTCCAGGGATCTTCCTGATCCAGGGATCGAACTGTGGCAGTCTCCCGCATCTCCTGCATTCGCAAGAGGCTTCTTTACAAGCAAACTGAGCCACCAGGCTTTTAATATGTAAATAATAGTGCTTTATAAATAGCAAAGCTTACTCAAATGGAAGATATTAATATAATATTAATTATAATGTTAATAATGTTAACAAAAAATATAAAATACAGTTAGTTCAGTTGCTCAGTCATGTCTACTCTGCAACTCCTTGGGCGGCAGGGACGCCAGGCTTCCCTGTCCACCATCAACTCCCAGAGCTTACTCAAACTCATGCACATTGAGTCGGTGATGCCATCCAACCATGTCATCCTCTGTCTACCCTTCTACTCCCACCTTCAATCTTTCACAGCATCAAGGTCTTTTCAAATGAGTCAGTTCTTCTCATCAGGTGGCCAAAGTGTTGGAGTTTCAGCTTCAACATTAGTCCTTCTAATGAATATTCAGGACTGATTTTCTTTAGGATAGACTGGTTGGATCTCCTTGCAGTCCAAGGGACTCTCAAGAGTCTTCTCAACACCACAGTTCAAAAGCAGTCAGTTGTTCAGTGCTCAGCTTTCTTCATGGTCCAACTCTCACATCCGTACATGACTACTGGAAAAACCATAGCTGTGACTAGATGGACCTTTGTCAGCAAAGTAATGTCTTTGCTTTTTAATATGCTGTCTATGTTGGTCACAGCTTTTCTTCTGAGGTGCAAGGGTCGTTTAATTTCATGGCTGCAGTCACCATTTGCAGTGATTTAGAGCCCCCAAAATAAGGTCTCTGTTTCCATTGTTTCCCCATCTATTTGCCATGAAGTGATGGGACCAGATGCCATAATCTTAGTTTTCTGAATGTTGAGTTTTAAATCAACTTTTACTCTCCTCTTTCACTTCCATCAAGAGGCTCTTCTTCACTGTCTTCCATAAGGATGGTGTCATTTGCATATCTGAGGTGATTGATATTTCTCCCAGGAATCTTAATTCCAGCTTGTGCTTCATCCAGCCCAGCATTTCGCATGATGTACTCTGCATGTAAGTTAAATAAGCAGGGTGACAATATACAGCCTTGACATACTTCTTTCCCTATTTGGAAACAGTCTGTTGTCCGTGTCTGGTTCTAACTGTTGCTTCTTGACCTGCATACAGATTTCTCAGGAGGCAGATCAGGTGATCTGGTATTCCCATCTCTTGAAGAATTTTCCACAGTGTGTTGTGATACACACAGTCACAGGCTTTGGCATAGTCAATAAAGTAGAAGTAGATGTTTTCTAGAACTCTCTTGCTTTTTCGATGATCCAGCGGATGTTGGCAATTTGATCTATCGTTCCTCTGAATTTTCTAAATCCAGCTTGAACATCTGGAAGTTCACGGTTCACATACTGTTGAAGCCTGGCTTGGGGAATTTTGAGCATTACTTTAGTAGCGTATGAAATGAGTGCAATTGTGCGGTAGTTTGAGCATTCTTTGGCATTGCCTTTCTTTGGGATTGGAATGAAAACTGACCTTTTCCAGTCCTGAGGCCACTGCTGAGTTTTCCAAATTTGCTGGCATATTGAGTGCAGCACTTTCACAGCATCATCTTTCAGGATTTGAAACAGCTCAACTGGAATTCCATCACCTCCACTAGCTTTGTTCATAGTGATGCTTGACTTCACATTCCAGGATGTCTGGCTCTAGGTGAGTGATCACACCATCGTGATTATCTGGGTCATGAAGATCTTTTTGTATAGTTCTTCTGTGTATTTTTGCCACCTCTTCTTAATATCTTCTGCTTCTGCTAGGTCCATACCATTTTCGTTTTTTATTGTGTCCATCTTTGCATGAAATGTTCCCTTGGTATCTCTAACTTTCTTGAAGAGATCTCTAGTCTTTCCCATTCTATTGTTTTCCTCTATTTCTTTGCATTGATCACTGAGGAAGACTTTCTTATCTCTCCTTGCTAGTCTTTGGAACTCTGCATTCAAATGGGTATAGCTTTCTTTTCTCCTTTGCCTTTATTTCTCTTCTTTTCTTAGCTATTTGTAAGGCCTCACCAGACAACCATTTTCCCTTTTTGCGTTTCTTTTTCTTGGAGATGTTCTTGATCACTGTTTCCTGCACAATGTCATGAACCTCTGTCCAGAGTTCTTTAGGCACTCTGTGTATCAGATCTAATCTCTTGCATCTATTTGTCACTTCCATTGTATAATCATAAGGGATTTGATTTAGGTCATATCTGAATGGTCTAATGGTTTTCCCTACTTTCTTCAAGTCTGAATTTTGCAATAAGGAGTTCATATAAAGTACAGTATCAGATAATAAGAAGTTTCCTAGGGTATATGAACATTTTCTTTGTGAATTGAGTTGATCCTTAAATGAAAGAAGTAAGCAAACATTCTCCTTTATGTCTGTCGGGTGCATGTGTGTGTGTGTTGAATATATCTCCTATGTCAGTATCTCCTGGGGCTGCTTGGTAAAAACGCAGATTCATTCCAGATTTACTGAATTTCTAGTGGTAGAGGCCAAAAGTCTGTAATTTAGCAGGCTTTCCAGATAGTTTATATGTACCATTTTGGAGATGAAATGCTTTAAAAGATGGAACTCTAGGAATCAGCTTATCCTTGTTTGGAGAATAGTTGGTTATCAAATATTATTGTAATTTGACCCAGGAGGCAGAATCTATCAATATTTCTATGAAGTTGAAAGAGCACTCCAATAGAACTAGGTTTTGCTGTGTGTGGTACTGTGTGATTAAGTATCTGAATTACCAAATGAAGCCAAACTGTGGATCACAGCACCTGACTGGTTGCTCACAAAGACATAAGAGGGTAGGAAAGTTTCTTGCCTCCATTCTCCAAAGAGCAACCTGAAACTAACCAGTTGGACTTTTCCATCCATTTCTCAAGTCCCACTAGAGTTTATGGAGCTGGGAATAAATTTCAGGTCCAGAGGATGATTATTCCTTAGACATTAGAGGAATATCTATTTAATGTCTATTCCTTAGATATTAAAAGAAAAACATTTAAAAACATTTTCACATCTCTCTTTGTTGGATGTCAGGAAGTTCTCATTCATTTTGAATGAGTATTTGTTTCATTCACTCAACCAACATTTATTCTCCAGTTGTTATAATATTTATTCTCAGGTTGCTGTGGACCCTGTTGGTCAACAAAGAAAAATTAGTGACCAAGATAGACAGCCCTTCAGGATAAGTCAGCTCTGGATACTACTTGTCCAACTTGCTTTCTTATTCCAGCCTAATCTTGGATGCTCCTGTGATGGTTAATTTTATGGGCACAGATACTTGGTCAAACATTCTTTGCCGTGTTTCTAGGATAGTGTTTTGGATGACAGTAACATTTAAATCAGCTCCATAATGTGGGTGGGCCTCATCCAATCAGTTGAAGGCCTGAACAGTACCCAAAAAAAATAGCCTCTAAAGACATAATTCTCCAGAAGACTGCCCTCAGAATTCATCTGCAATGTTAGTTCTTCTAGGCTCAAAAGCAGACTAGCTTAAACTAAAACATCAGCTCTAGTGGGTTAGCATTCTGCCAGCCCACTGTGCCAGTTCTGAATTTGTTAGCTTCCATAATCATGTGATCCAATTCATTGAAATAGATAGATAGCTAGCCTGTGGGGTTTTCCCTCTGCAAACCTATTACAATTTCCTAACCTAGTCACTGAATCCAGTATGCATCCAAAGGTTTTCCTCCTAATTCCCCATGGCAGTTACATGCTTAGCTGAAAGGATAGATGCCAAGATAAAATTTCCATCCTTCATCTGGGATCCCTTAATATGAGCACACCGAGAGCATCAAAGTATTAAGCATGTGGGGGAAACAGTGAATCTGGTTCTGAATGGTGAAGGGTGATAGAACTGTCCATCCAAGGTCGTTACAAGGATTCAGTGAGCATCTATGTAAAACCCTTAGCATGGTGCTTATGGGGTCCAAGCTGCCTCTAACTACTTGTTATGTTGTTCTTTCCCATGAACAATAAAATAATGAAAAGTTTCTGAGAAGAGGTGGAATCTCAGCTCTACATTTGATGTGTGTTGTCTTTAAAGATCTGAAATGGAGTTTGATTTTTGTCTTCAAGTATTTAGAGTTAGGGAATGGAATTCCATGCAGAAAGTGGCAAAGGGTGGATCTCTTTAGGGCTCTGGAAAGTGGCAGGATTTGAGTGGCAAGATTAATCTGTGGTAGATATGAAATACAGATCCCTAAGCTGTGAAGTATTGAATAATTTATTGCTGATTTTAGCTCACAAAAATCATCGCTGCTTCTTTTACCTCAAACCACTATTTGCCAGAAGAGTTTGGCCTGTGGTTTTCAAATTAAGGTGTTCATCAGAATCACCTGGAGGATTTGTTAAATAAAACACAGCCTATTGGATTTTATTCCCAGAGCTGCTAACTTGGCAGTTCTGGGGAGGGACGCAAGCATTTGCCTTTCTAACAAACTGTAACAAGGAGATGTTGATGCTGTTCATCCAGGGACCACATTTTGAGAATCACTGTGATGATGAAAGAGACAACAGTCAAGTGAGAGAACTGCTAGTGAGGGAAAGAAGCAGTCCATTAGCATGCTCACATCGTGTCTCCTCTGAATTCCTAAGGCAATTATCATCTGCACAATACATTTGGCAATTAATCATGTCTTGCCTTTTGACAACTCTTTTCTTTGCCTGAATGCTATTTACATATTTCTGTTGGTTTTATGCTTAAGAATCAGGCAGGAAGTGAGGCCAGCAATGGGACAACCCAGTGGGAGGAAGGGGTGTAAAGCAGGAAAAGGATAAATAAGGAGAGGATCCACCTGCGAGGAAGTGGAATTGGAGCTGGACTGAGGCTACCTCTTAAGATGCTGAAGGGATAAAGTGAGGAGAAAGAGAATTCACATGGCATCCAGAACACAGAGTATGGGAAAGGCAGGTACCAAAAGCTATAGGGTAACCTCATAGAAAAGTGACCCAGCTGCCATGTAAGATAGAGAGGAGGGGACGTTCATGAAGAATATGATAGCCCCTGAAAAGGAAGTCAGATATTGTTGGACATCGTCTTTTATCCTCTGTAGAAGAAGAAGGTGCTGCTGTGTTGTTTGTTGAAGATGAACAGGGCTGTTTACTATTCAGTTCAGTTCAGTTCAGTTCAGTCGCTCAGTCTTGTCTGACCCTTTGTGACCCCATGAATCGCAGCACGCCAGGCATCCCTGTTCATCACCATCTCCCAGAGTTCACTCAGACTCATGCCCATCGAGTCAGTGATGCCATCCAGCCATCTCATCCTCGGCAGTCCCCTTTTCCTCCTGCCCCCAATCCCTTCCAGCATCAGAGTCTTTTCCAATGAGTCAACTCTTCGCATGAGGTGGCCAAAGTACTGGAATTTCGGCTTTAGCATCATTCCTTCCAAAGAAATCCCAGGGTTGATCTCCTTCAGAATGGACTGGTTGGATCTCCTTGCAGTCCAAGGGACTCTCAAGAGTCTTCTCCAACACCACACTTCAAAAGCATCAATTCTTCGGCGCTCAGCCTCCTTCATAGTCCAACTCTCACATCCATACATGACCACAGGAAAAACCATAGTCTTGACTAGACAGACCTTTGTTGGCAAAGTAATGTCTCTGCTTTTGAATATACTCTCTAGGTTGGTCATAACTTTCCTTCCAAGGACTAAGTATCTTTTAATTTCATGGATGAGCCCCCCAAAATAGTTTGACACTATTTCCACTGTTTCCCCATCTATTTCCCATGAAGTGACGGGACCAGATGCCATGATCTTCGTTTTCCGAATGTTGAACTTTAAGCCAACTTTTCCGCTCTCCTCTTTCACTTTCATCAAGAGGCTTTTTAGTTCCTCTTCACTTTCTGCCATAAGGGTGGTATCATCTGCATATCTGAGGTGACTGATATTTCTCCTGGAAATCTTGATTCCAGCTTGTGTTTCTTCCAGTCCAGCATTTCTCATGATGTACTCTGCATAGAAGTTAAATAAGCAGGGTGACAATATATAGCCTTGACGTACTCCTTTTCCTATTTGAAACCAGTCTGTTTTTCCATGTCCAGTTCTAACTGTTGCTTCTTGACCTACATATAGGTTTCTCAAGAGGCAAGTCAGGTGGTCTGGTATTCCCATCTCTTTCAGAATTTTCCACAGTTTATTGTGATCCACACAGTCAAAGGCTTTGGAATAGTCAATAAATGAATGAAGCAGGGCAAAGACTAATAAAGTTTTGCCAAGAAAATGCACCTGGTCATAGCAAACACCCTCTTCCAACAACACAAGAGAAGACTCTACACATGGACATCACCAGATGGTCAACACCGAAATCAGATTGATTACATTCTATGTAGCCAAAGATGGAGAAGCTCTATACAGTCAACAAAAACAAGACCAGGAGCTGACTGTGGCTCAGATCATGAACTCCTTATTACCAAATTCAGGCTTAAATTGAAGAAAGTAGGGAAAACCACTAGACCATTCAGGTATGACCTAAATCAAATCCCTTATGATTATACAGTGGAAGTGAGAAATATATTTAAGGGCCTAGATCTGATAGATAGTGTGCCTGATGAACTATGGAATGAGGTTCATGACACTGTACAGGAGACAGGAATCAAGACCATCCCCGTGGAAAAGAAATGCAAAAAAGCAATATGGTTGTCTGGGGAGGCCTTACAAATAGCTGTTTACTATTAGGAGGTCAAATTCACAGACTCAAGCAATTTGAGTCAGCAAGTTTCAGGATCAGGATCAAGGTCAAATGCCTGGGAAAAGTCATTTTTAAAGACACCAAACCAAGAGGAGTAGAGCTAGATAGAGCCTGAATGGAAAGAAGGATCAGGATGTGGGTTGGTTTGAAAGAACTAGAAGCGATTGCTGTCGTTTAGTCTGTAAGTCATGTTCAACTCTTTGTGACCCCATGGACTGTTGCCCACCAGACTCCTCTGTCCATGGTTTTTCCCAGGCAAGAAAGACTATTGGAGTGGGTTGTCATTTCCTCCTCCAGGGCATCTTCCCATCTCAGAGATCAAACCCACGTCTCCTGAATTGGCAGGAGGATTCTTTTCACTGAACCACCGGGAAGCCCTTGAGATGGGGTGTTCTGTGTTTTATTTTGCATTTTGCTATACTCTTTTCTTTTGTGGACAGTTGCAAGCTGCAGCCTTTCTCAACTGCTTCTGACAGGTGAATTAATTTGGAGTGCTAGCAGGCTCAGGGAAATTCTCAGGAAGCACCAGCAGCCAGAGATGTCCTGGATAAGAGGGCAAGGCCCTCAAAGGTGCCATCACGTTTGGACCAGGACTACCATTTCACATTTGAAAAACAAATGAAAGAGATTCTGGTGAAAAGCTATGATTTCCTTTCTACCCACAATCCTATTTCCCAAAACAAGATTTTTCAATTGTTTCTGTTTTTGGTTCTTTGGATAAATCCAAATATTTAAATAATGTGTGTGTGCTCCTTTTTCTTGATTTATCTACATAGCACATTTGTTGACTCCTCAGTATGAAAGTTGAATATTTAACTTAACAGCATAACTCCATTTCCCCTCCTTGTCTCCATACCAATATTTGGTTGTTTTTAGTTCTTCTAAACTAAACCTTCACACTTGATTATTTAATACATTGAGATTTCTATTTCTTGTTATGTCCCTTCACATAGGATTGCTAGATTTTCCAATTCCTAAAATGAAGATATTTTATTCTCTATTTTTTCTATTATTTTTCTCTCTCCCCATTTCATCCTACACTCTGGTTAAATCTTTCTACTTTTACATTGTGTCAAAATTGTTAACATTTACTTTCCATGAACTAATTAAATAAAATTGGTCCTAGCTTCATGGTCAAGTAGTTACTCTTTTTACACTGTATCAGTTGCTTAAAATCTCTTAGATGGTCTTAATATTTGATCTATGACTTTTTTTGGAGCGCTGTATGTTTTTCCTAGAGTTTCTAGTTCTCTGTTTCCTTTTCTTATAATTTATCATACATTCAAGTTTTCCAATCTTTACCTCATTTTATCTACTCTGTAGTATCTTTTTCAAGAGACTTACCTCCTCCTGGAGTTTTCAGGTTAATTTAGGCTAACTCCCAGCTGACATCTTGGAAGTTTCCACTCTGCCTTCCTGAATTGGATTCTCTGGAGTCCACGTCATCTCTTTCTTGGTTTACTTCCATTTGCTGAGACTATCAGTGAGTATTGGGTTGGCCAGAAAGTTCCTTTGTTTGGGTTTTTAAGATGGCACAGAAAACCCCAAACAAACTTTTTGGCTAGCCCAATAATTTCTTAAGAAAGGATGCAGCTTTGTATCTTCAAAAATACTTTCTACTCTCACAGTTGCCTAATAATGTCATGTGTACAGACTTCAGATTAAAAAACTGTTTTAAAGACACATATTTGGGGGACGAAAAAGATGGCGGAGGAATAGGAGGGGAAGAACACTTTCTCCCTCACTACTTCATCAAAAGAACATTTCAAAGCTGAGTAAATTCCACAAAACAACTTCTGACTGCTGGCAGAAGACATCAGGCATCCAGCAAAGAGGATCATCGGCTTCAAAATCAGGTAGGAATTAATACACACGACGAAGACAGAGACAAAGGAGGTAGGGAGGAAGCCCCGTCCCGGGAAGGGAATCCCGTCCCGGGAAGGGAATCCTGTCCCAGGAAGAGACTCTTAAAAAGAGAGGTTCCCTAAAATAGGGGAGCATTCTCACAGCTGTGTATGGGGCGAGCCCTGGAAGCACAGAGGGCAACATAACAGGAAGGAAGAATAAATAAATAAATAATTAAAACCAACAGATTACGAATTCAACAGTATAACCCCCAGCGGATAAGCAGCGCAAACGCCTGCGTCCGACAGCAGTGGGGGCTGGGCAGGGGAGGAGCGCGCCCGCGACAGAGCTTTCTAAGAATTGGGCCTCGGGAGACGTAGGCTAGAGGGCTTATCTCGAGAATCGGGCGTAACTGGGCCAGAATCGGGTCCGCGCATGGCTAGAAAGAACTATCTTGGTCTAGCAAACCAGACTGTGGGATAGCCAACACGCGGGCACGCTCGAACATAAGGACGGATCGGCAATAGCCGGCTGCAGACCATCCCCCTCTGGCGACAGGCAGCCAGAGCCTTAAGTGCTGGAAGGGGGCAATCGCAGCTCAAGAGTGACGTTACCTACCAAATTGCAAACTGATTTCTTTGCTATTGAAACTGCTGGGGGCTCTGAACAATCATCATCTGCCTGAGAAAGAGATCTGGTGGAGCTCCCAGAAAATTGAGAGACCCGGAAGCCCAGAAGTCGCAATAGCGAACGCCAAACTCCCAAGCCACTTGGACCTGGGAAGGGAACAAAGCCCCTGTTCAACCAAATTCAAGTCTCAGAGGGCTTCCTGACAGCCAATCCTGAACGCCAAAGACCAGGGAAGTGCTCGAAGCATAGGGCAGGCCCCACAAGGTTATCCCAAGGAGCAAGAAGGGGCAAGCCCAGTGCAGAGTCCACCACCACCCTCCCTGTGTCAAGACGGAAATCAGACACGGAAGAGACCAGCAAACAGAGGAAGTCAAACAGAGGGAACTGCCTTGGTAGCGACCAAAGCACCAGATATACCATTACTACCTTTATGATCAATTTTTTTTTTGGGGGGTGAGGGTGGGGGGATGATGTGGAAGCGTGATTTTTTTTTTTAAGAATTTTTTTTCTTTCTTAAAAATTTTTTTTTCTTTTTAAATTTGTTTTCTCTTCTTTTCTTTTCATTTTTTTCTAAACTTGCTTAAAATTTTAAGTCTTCTATATTTCTATTTATTATCTTTATAACCTATTATTACTTTACAAAAAAAAAAACCCTATCTTTAAAGCAAATGCTGTATATAGTCCTATTGGTGGTGGAAGTTGTCTTTTAATAATTCTGGAATCTTTTATTTTATTCAATTTTTATTATTATTTTTTCTCAATTTTTTAAAATTTTTCTCTCCTTTTTTTTTATCTTTAATATTTTATCTTTGAAAATCCAATCTCTACTCCAGATTTTTAATCTCAACATTTTGGTAAAAACCTAATCTTCAGTACCCAATTTTACATGAGAGCGAGACTACTGGCTTGACCACTCTCTCCCCCTTTGGAATCTCTCTTTTTCTCCACCAGGTGGCTTTTGTCTCATCCCTCCCCCTTCTCTTCTCTACCCAACTCTATGAATCTCTGTGTGCTCCCGAAGGTGGAGAATTCTCAGGGAACTGGTCACTGGCCAGATCTGTATCCCTCCTTTGCATCTCCCTCTTTCATCCTCCTGACCACCTCTATCTACTTCCTCCCTCTCCTCTTCCATGTATAACTCTGTGACCACCTCTGAGAGGTCCAGACTTTGGAGCGCACACAAGAAAGTGGTTACAGGCTAGTTTGCTTTTTCCTCTTTTGATTCCACCTCATCCCATTCCACTCACCTCTAACTACCCCCTCCCTCTTCTCTCCTCCAAGTAACTCAGCGATCCTCTAGGGACGACCCTCAAAGTGGAGAAACCTATCATCATTAACCCAGATGTTTCAACAGTAGTGCTGAATAGATGGAGAAATCATGAGACTATTGTAAAAATAAATCTGAAAACCAGAATCAGGAGGTGTAAGTCCAAATCCTGAGATCATCAAAGAATTCCTGAATGCAGGGAACATTATCCAATAAGAGCTCATCAAACGCCTTCATACCTATACTGAAATTGAGCACCACCCAAGGGCCAACAAGCTCCAGAGCAAGACATACCACGCAAATTCTCCAGCAACACAAGAACAAGCCCCTGAGCTTCAATACACAGGCAGTTCAAAATACTCCAAAATCATTGACGTCCCATAATCCATTACTTGACACTTCACAGCACTCCAGAGAGAGGAAATCCAACTCCACCCACCAGAGCCTCAACACAAGCCTCTCTAATCAAGAAACTTTGACAAGCCACTGTTATAACCCCAAACACAGAGAGGAAGCTCTATAATAAAGAGAATTCCACAAATTCCCAGAATATAGAAAAGCCACCCCAAACGCAGCAATATAACCAGGATGAAGAGACAGAGGAATACCCAGCAGGTAAAGGAACAGGAGACATGCCCACCAAACCAAACAAAAGAGGAAGAGGTAGGGAATCTACCTGAGAAAGAATTCGAATACTGATAATGAAAATGATCCAAAATCTTGAAATCAAAATGGAATCACAGATAAATAGCCTGGGGTCAAGGATTGAGAAGATGCAAGAAAGGTTTAACAAGGACCTAGAAGAAATAAAAAAGAGTCAACATATAATGAATAATGCAATAAATGAGATCAGAAACACTCTGGAGGCCACAAATAGTAGAATATCGGAGGCAGAAGATAGGATTAGTGAAATAGAAGATAAAATGGTAGAAATAAATGAGTCAGCGAGGGAAAAAGAAAGATGAATTAAAAGAAATGAGGACAACCTCAGAGACCTCCAAGACAATATGAAACGCTCCAACATTCGAATTATAGGAGTCCCAGAAGAAGAAGACAAAAGAAACACCATGAGAAAATACTTGAGGAGATAATAGTTGAAAACTTCCCTAAAATAGGGAAGGAAATAATCACCCAAGTCCAAGAAACCCAGAGAGTGCCAAACAGGATAAACCCAAGGCGGAACACCCCAAGACATATACTAATCAAACTAACAAAGACCAAACACAAAGAACAAATATTAAAAGCAGCAAGGGAAAAACAACAAATAACACACAAGGGGATCCCCATAAGAATAACTGCAGATCTTTCAATAGAAACTCTTCAGGCTAGGAGGGAATGGCAAGACATACTTAAAGTGATGAAAGATAATAACCTTCAACCAAGACTACTGTACCCAGCAAGAATCTCATTCAAATATGAAGGAGAAATCAAAAGCTTTACAGACAAACAAAAGCTGAGAGAATTCAGCACCACCAAACCAGCTCTCCAACAAATACTAAAGGATAGACTTTAGACAGGAAACACAAAAAGGACGAATAAACCTGAACCCAAAACACTAAAGTAAACGGCAACAGGTGCATACTTATCAATAATTACCTTAAATGTAAATGGGTTGAATGCCCCAACCAAAAGGCAAAGACTGGCTGAATGGATACAAAAACAAGATCCCTATATATGCTGCCTACAAGAGACCCACCTCAAAACAACGGACACATACAGACTGAAAGTGAAGGGCTGGAAAAAGATATTCCATGCAAATAAAGACCAAAAGAAAGCAGGAGTAGCAATACTCATATCCGATAAAATAGACTTTAAAACAAAGGCTGTGAAAAGGGACAAAGAAGGCCACTACATAATGATTAAAGGATGAATCCAAGAAGAAGATATAACAATTATAAATATATATGCACCCAACATAGGAGCACCGCAATATGTAAGACAATTGCTAACAAGCATGAAAGGGGAAATTAATAATAACACAATAATAGTGGGAGACTTTAATACCCCACTCACATCTATGGACAGACCAACTAAACAGAAAATTAACAAAGAAACGCAAACTTTAAACGATACAATAGACCAGTTAGACCTAACTGATATCTATAGGACATTTCACCCCAAAACAATGAATTTCACCTTTTACTCAAGTGCACACGGAACCTTTTCCAGGATAGATCACATCCTGGGTCATAAATCTAACCTTGATAAATTCAAAAAAATCGAAATTATTCCAAGCATCTTCTCTGACCATAATGCACTAAGGTTAGATCTCAATTACAGGAGAAAAGCTATTAAAAATTCCAACATTTGGAGGCTGAACAACACCCTTCTGAATAATCAACAAATCACAGAGGAAATCAAAAAAGAAATCAAATTATGCATCGAAATGAACGAAAATGAAAACACAACTACACAGAACCTATGGGACACTATAAAAGCAGTCCTAAGAGGAAAGTTCATAGCCATACAGGCATACCTCAAGAAACAAGAAAAAAGCCAAATAAATAACCTAACTCTACACCTAAAGCAACTAGAAAAGGAAGAAATAGAGAACCCCAGAGTTAGTAGAAGGAAAGAAATCCTAAAAATTAGGGCAGAAATAAATGCAAAAGAAACAAAAGAGACCATAGCAAAAATCAACAAAGCAAAAAGCTGGTTCTTTGAAAGGGTAAATAAAATTGACAAACCATTAGCCAGACTCATCAAGAAACAAAGAGGAAAAAAATCAAATCAACAAAATTAGAAATGAAAATGGAGAGATCACGACAGACAACACAGAAATACAAAGAATCATAAGAGACTACTATCAGCAATTATATGCCAATAAAATGGACAACTTGGAAGAAATGGACAAATTCTTAGAAAAATACAACTTTCCAAAACTGAACCAGGAAGAAATAGAAAATCTTAACAGACCCATCACAAGCATGGAAATTGAAACTGTAATCAGAAATCTTCCAGCAAACAAAAGCCCAGGTCCAGACGGCTTCACAGCTGAATTATACCAAAAATTTCGAGAAGAGCTAACACCTATCTTACTGAAGCTATTCCAGAAAATTGCAGAGGAAGGTAAACTTCCAAACTCATTCTATGAGGCCACCATCACCCTAATACCAAAACCTGACAAAGACACCACAAAAAAGAAAACTACAGGCCAATATCACTGATGAACATAGATGCAAAAATCCTCAACAAAATCCTAGCAATCAGAATCCAGCAACACATGAAAAAGATCATACACCATGACCAAGTGGGCTTTATCTAGGGATGCAAGGATTCTTCAATATCCGCAAATCAATCAATGTAATTCATCACATTAACAAACTGAAAAATAAAAATCATATGATTATTTCAATAGATGCAGAAAAAGCCTTTGACAAAATTCAACATCCATTTATGATAAAAACTCTCCAGAAAGCAGGAATAGAAGAAACGTACCTCAACATAATAAAAGCTATATATGACAAACCCACAGCTAACATTATCCTCAGTGGTGAAAAATTGAAACCATTTCCCCTAAAGTCAGGAACAAGACAAGGGTGTCCACTCTCACCACTATTATTCAATATCGTACTGGAAGTTTTGGCCACAGCAATCAGAGCAGAAAAAGAAATAAAAGGAATCCAAATTGGAAAAGAAGAAGTAAAACTCTCACTGTTTGCGGACGACATGATCCTCTATATAGAAAACCCTAAAGACTCGACCAGAAAACTACTAGAGCTAATCAACAAATATAGTAAAGTTGCAGGATATAAAATCAACACTCAGAAATCCCTTGCATTCCTATACACTAATAATGAGAAAGTAAAAAAAAGAAGTCAAGGGAAACAATCCCATTCACCATTGCAACGAAAAGAATAAAATACTTAGGGATATACCTACCTAAAGAAACTAAAGACCTATATATCGAAAACTATAAAACACTGATGAAAGAAATCAAAGAGGACACTAATAGATGGAGAAATACACCATGAGCATGGGTTGGAAGAATCAATATAGTGAAAATGAGTATACTACCCAAAGCAATCTACAGATTCAATGCAATTCCTATCAAGTTACCAGCAGTATTTTTCACAGAACTAGATCAAATAATCTCAAGATTTATATGGAAACACAAAAAGCCTCGAATAGCCAAAGCAATCTTGAGAAAGAAGAATGGAACTGGAGGAATCAACTTGCCTGACTTCAGGCTCTACTACAAAGCCATAGTCATTAAGACAGTATGGTACTGGCACAAAGACAGAAATATAGATCAATGGAACAAAATAGAAAGCCCTGAGATAAACCCACACACCTATGGACACCTTATCTTCGACAAAGGAGACAAGAATATACAATGGAGTAAAGACAGTCTCTTTAACAGGTGGTGCTGGGAAAACTGGTCAACCACTTGTAAAAGAATGAAACTAGATCTCTTTCTAACACCATACACAAAAATAAACTCAAAATGGATTAAAGATCTAAATGTAAGACCAGAAACTATAAAACTCCTAGAGGAAAACATAGGCAAAACACTCTCCGACATAAATCACAGCAGGATCCTCTATGATCCACCTCCCAGTATACTGGAAATAAAAGCAAAAATAAACAAATGGGATCTAATTAAAATTAAAAGCTTCTGCACAATGAAGGAAACTATAAGCAAGGTGAAAAGACAGCCTTCTGAATGGGAGAAAACAATAGCAAATGAAACAACTGACAAACAACTAATCTCAAAGATATACAAGCAACTTATGCAGCTCAACTCCAGAAAAATAAACGAACCAATCAAAACATGGGCCAAAGAACTAAATAGGCATCTCTCCAAAGAAGACACACGGATGGCTAACAAACACATGAAAAGATGCTCAACATCACTTATTATCAGAGAAATGCAAATCAAGACCACAATGAGGTATCATTTCACACCAGTCAGAATGGCTGCGATCCAAAAGTCTACAAGCAATAAATGCTGGAGAGGGTGTGGAGAAAAGGGAACCCTCTTACACTGCTGGTGGGAATGCAAACTAGTACAGCCACTATGGAAAACAGTGTGGAGATTCCTTAAAAAATTGCAAATAGAACTGCCTTATGATCCAGCAATCCCATTGCTGGGCATACACACCGAGGAAACCAGAATTGAAAGAGACACATGTACCCCAATGTTCATTGCAGCACTGTTTATAATAGCCAGGACATGGAAACAACCTAGATGTCCATCAGCAGATGAATGGATAAGAAAGCTGTGGTACATATACACAATGGAGTACTACTCAGCCCTTAAAAAGAATAAATTCGACTCAGTTCTAATGAGATGGATGAAATTGGAGCTGATTATACAGAGTGAAGTAAGCCAGAAAGAAAAACACCAATACAGTATACTGACACATATATATGGAATTTAGAAGGATAGTAATGAAGACCCTCTATGTGAGACAACAAAAGAGACTCAGAGGTATAGAACAGACTTTTGGACTCTGAGGGAGAGGGAGAGGGAGGGATGATTTGGGAGAACGGCATTGAAACATGTATACTATCTTGTAAGAATGAAGTGCCAGTCTATGTTCAATACAGGATGCAGGATGCATGGGGCGGGTGCACAGGATGATTCAGGGAGAGGGTGTGGGGTGAGAGGTGGGAGGGGGGCTTTGGCATTGGGAGATCGTGGACACCTGTGGCTGATTCATGTCAATGTATGGCAAAACAAATACAGTATTGTGGGGTGGGAGGTGGGAGGGGGCTTCGGCATTGGGAGATTGTGTTCACCTATGGCTGATTCGTGTCAATGTATGGCAAAACAAATACAGTATTGTAATTAAAAAAAATAAATAAATTTAATAAAAAATATAAGGCACATATTTGAACATCCATGGGGCTTCCCAGATGTCTCTTTTCCTTAAGATTTGTATACGTCTGATGTTGAATCAGATCTTTCAGACAATCCTTCTGCTATTTTTTCCAAGAGATTTTCTTGGTTTTATTTCCAGTTATTATATTGACAAAATTTTTTCATATTCAATGGACCTAGGAGGTATCATGCTTAGCAAAATAAATCAGGGAGAAAGACAAGTACTCTTTTACAATTTATATATGGAATCTGGTAAAAATAAATGAATGTATATAACAAAACAAAAACAGACTCAAAGATCTAGAAAATTAGTGGTTACCCATAAAGAGAAGGAAGAGGGAAGGGACATGAAGGACTAAAGGATTAAGAAACACAGCTACTATGCATAGAATAAATAAGCAACCAGGATATACTGTACAGCACACGGAAACATGCCATTATTTTTAATAACTTTAAATGGAGTATAATACATAAAAATATCAAATCACTATGTTGACACCTAACACCTAAACTAAGATTGTAAATCAACACTATACTTCAATTTAAAAAGATCTTTAACAGTTTTCTGATGATTGTTTCTTTTCATGCTATCACATTCTTGTTTAAGAGAGTAACATATTCACTTATCTGTTGGTTTTTGACACTTGCTTTTCTTCAGAGGTTCTGCATGTGTGTTGAGAAGGAAGAGCCACACAAATAGAAATAGCCTGGGTCCTTGCCACCATGGGACCTCCCTGTCCATACAGGGATGTTCAAACTCAGACTTTCCCCGAAAGACAAATAAACCTCTATTATTAGCTGCACCGGGTCTTCGTTGCTGCCTGCAGGCTTTCTCTAGCTGCCCTGAGCAGGGGCTCCCCTCTAGTTGCGATGCACAGGCTTACTCCCCGCAGTGGCTTCTCTTGTTGCAGAGCATGGGCTCTGGAGCACGGGCTTCTGTAGCTGCGGCACACAAGTGTGCAGGCTTAGTTGTTCCTCGGCATGTGGGATCTTCTTGGACCAGGGATCAAACCCATGTCCTCTGCACTGGCAGGAGAATTCTCAACCACTAGACCACCAGGGCAGTCCCTGGGTTTTCTTTACAGGCAATGAAGAACCATTGTAAAAATGACATGGTAAGATTGTTCAGTGAGCCTGGGGGTGAAACAAATGACAACGGCTTGTGATCAGAGCGGATTCGTAGCTCTGCCCCACAGTAGAGGCACGCGTCTCAGGAAGCAGATCCTTGCACTCATATGAAGGATGGCCTCCTTCCTCTCAGTGCTTGGATGGGAGCTCATTCTAAGTTGCCAGTCATCTTTCTCATATCCTAGCTTCTCAACAAACATGGTATGAAGCAGTCAATTCATTTTCATATTTCAGTCATATTTCAGTATTCCTTTCCTAAAACCACTCGAGAGTCCTCATTCTCTTCATAACTGGTTGATGAATTATCTGCAAACTTAACTGATTCCCAACACATATTCTGCATGTGGGCCAGACTGAACCATTAGCTGTTCCTGTACACGCCCTGGCTCCTGCTTCCTCTCTTTTACTGATACTTCCCAGCAGTCTGGAATGCCCTTCTTTCCATCTCTGCTCACTGAAATCCTATCCACCCTTGGGGACTTAGTTCCAATGTCACTTTCTGCCTTAGGCCTTTTCTGAGTCCCTGCAGGAGTTGGGATCTCTTTCTCTGCTGTGCCTTTGACCTTTATCATCCCCTGCCTGGCACATTTGTTGCTGTTTGCGTGTCTGGGAGTACTCCTCAATCAAGGACAAGAAACTTCACCTTTGATCTCTCCAACAGTGCCTGGCTTTAGCAGGCTTTTTTCTGAAGGGATCTGTGAGTCTATTTAAAATGGGACTAACTGTTCTTGTCAGGCTGATGGGAACTTGCTTCTGAAAAAAGAGACAGTGACAGAAACAGTTAATAATAGACAGTATTGGCAATCAGTTGGGATAACATAATCCCAAGTTATATATTATATATATACATATGCACATATATATGAATGTATGTATGTATGTATATCTGTTTTTTATTAAGAGAAATATTCCTCATTCAGGCATATCAGAAAATCTCTTTGAGGCAATGAACAGTTTTTATTTTTATGAAAAAAAGAGAATTAAGTAAAGTAGCAGCTGAACTCATGAACAAGTCATGAGTCAGAGTCTGAAGCAGAGACTGAGTCCAAAATTTACAGGGTTTTTCTTAGCAGAATTAAGTGAATAAAACAAAATTTCATAAATTTACATCATTATTTCATAAATTGTCTCCACTTGGTAATTCTCAGTGAGTAACTGATATAGCAAATTAAAGTTTAATTTAACAAATTCCAGTTTCTTTGCTTGTGGTTCTTAAATATCTGGTCCCTGGTTGGCATAGCCTAAGCTCTATAGCGAGAACATGTTAGTTGAATTTTACAGATCAGTCAGAATTCTCTCAAACCTTCAAAATGTCATTTAAATTTTTTTATTGAAGTATAGTTGATTTACAATGTTGTATTCATTTCAGGTGTACAGCAAAGTGATTCAGTTATATATATATACTAATACATAAATTTTCAGATTCTTTTACATTATAGATAATTAAAACATATTGATATAATTCCCTGTGCTATGTGGTAGGTCCTTGTTATTCATCTATTTTATATATAGTAGTATGTGTATTTTAATTCCAAACTCCTAAATTATTCCTCCCCACTTTCCCTTTGATAACCGTTAAGTTTCTTTCCTATGTCTGTGTTTTTGTTTTGTAAATAAGTTCATTTGTATCATTTTTTAGATCTATTATATGAAATGTCCTGGTTTAGCTGCTAAGTTGTGTCTGACTCTTTTGTGACCCCAGGGACCACAGTCTGCCAGTATCATATGGTATTTGTCTTTCTCTGTCTGACTTTTACTTCACTTAGTATGACAATCTCTAGGTCCATCCATGTTGCTGCAAATAGCATTGTTTCATTCTTCTTTATGGCTACTATTCCATTGTGTGTGTGTGTGTGTGTGTGTGTGTGTGCGTGTGTTGTGTGTGTGTGCTTCCCTCGTGGCTCAGCTGTTAAAGAATCTGCCTGCATGCAGGAGACCTGGGTTGAAGCCTACAGTCCACGGGGTCACAAAGAGTCGGACACGACTGAGAGACTTCACCTCACTTCATATATATATACACACACCATATCTTCCTTATCCATTCATCTTTTTTCCCCTGTTTTTGGCATTGCTCTGAAGTGTTTGGGATCTTAATTCCCCATTTTGTGCCCCCCTGTATTGGGAGTTTGAGCCCAGTTGAACTTGTGCCCCGCTGTATTGGGAGTTCAGTCGTAACAACTGGACTGCCAGGTAAGTTCCTATCTATTCACCTGTTTGTGGACATTCAGGTTGTTTCCATGTCTTCCTCACTGTAAACAATGCTCCTAAGAACGCTGCATGCATGTATCTTCTTGAACTATCAAAACACTACAGTATTACAGCAGAGGCTTTCCAGGGTGGCCCAGCTCCAAATCCCTGTTCAGCTTGTTCTCACTCCTACCTAGAATTTTTTTAAAAAGGACAATTTTGACTACTAGACTTCAAAGAATCTACTAGATTCTTCAAAGACTACTAGTCTTCTTGCCTTTCAACACCACTTGACCTTGACCAAATGACCTCCTTTCTTATAAAAACAGACATAATTGCCTTCTGAAGACTCTGCATTCAGTTCAGTTCAGTTCAATCGCTCAGTCGTGTCCAACTCTTTGCGACTCCATGAATCGCAGCATGCCAGGCCTCCCTGTCCATCACCAATTCCCAGAGTTCACTCAAACTCATGTCCGTCGAGTCAGTGATACCATTCAGCCATCTGATCCTCTGTCGTCCCCTTCTCCTCCTGCCCCCAATCCCTCCCAAAATCAGAGTCTTTTCCAGTGAGTCAGCTCTTCACATGAGGTGGCCAAAGTACTGGAGTTTCAGCTTTAGCATCATTCCTTCCAAAGAATACCCAGGGCTGATCTCCTTTAGAATGGACTGGTTGGATCTCCTTGCAGTCCAACTCCACATTAACGATTCCTAATCTCCTCTGCTGTGAAGACTCGTGATATCCCAGTATGGTGTGCCTATCACACTGAAAGCACTAAAGG
The DNA here is from genome assembly GCA_917880005.1 of Nanger dama. Lineage (NCBI taxonomy): Eukaryota > Metazoa > Chordata > Mammalia > Artiodactyla > Bovidae > Nanger > Nanger dama. Next base: position 194,482 of record CAKJTW010000047.1, on the reverse strand, counting down.
AAGGCAAATTGCCTGATCATTCTCTTCTCTGGTCCAGGCAACAGGAAGCACCAGCCAGTTAGGGAAACCAGAACCATTCCAGGTGAGCAGATTGGAACTGTTCTTAAGGTTAAAAAAAAAAAATAGATTTTTGTTTTGAAAGCAACAGAAGGAATAAATACCTAGTAGGCCATTTGGATGACTCTTTGCAAAAGCGGGGATCAGAGAGGCTGGTGTTTCAGTGGGCTGGGCTCTGCTGGGCAAGTGCAGGTCCTTGCTAGTGGGACACAGTTTGTTTCCACCACCACCAGGGCTGCCACATTCTGCCGCATTCCAGGATCCTGGAATTTGAAATCAAAAAGTAATTTTTCCAGTATTTAGATCCAGTTTTTGGATCCTCTCTCTTCCTTTGCCACAAAAGGTGCTTATTATGCTCCATTTTCCCTCATCTGTCTCCTTAAATGTGAGATGTGTCCCTTAGGTGTAAACTCCAAAGACACAACATCAAGAAAATCTTAAAAAAAAAAAAAAAAAAAGAAAGTCAGAGTAGCTGTAAGTATGTTGAATTTGACCATCATCCTGTAGTAGTTCAAAGTGGGGAATGATCATCACAAGATTTATAAGAGGTATTTTCCTCCTCTTATATACTTCATAAGCCTGTCATTATTCCTGCCTCCACTGTAACTAAGAAGAATACTATAAGATGTTCCCTCCATGAGGCACCAAAGGTCATCCTTTCCCCTCCACTCCCCAGAAATATGGTGCTCTAAACGTCTTTGGCTACTCCTGCTACTGCTGCTGTGTCCAACTCTGTGCAACCCCACAGACAGCAGCCCACCAGGCTCCCCCGTCCCTGGGATTTTCCAGGCAAGAACACTGGAGTGGGTTGCCATTTCCTTCTCCAATGCATGAAAGTGAAAAGTGAAAGGGAAGTCGCTCAGTCGTGTCTGACTCTTTGCGACCCCATGGACTGCAGCCTACCAGGCTCCTCTGTCCATGGGATAGTCCAGGCAAGAGTACTGGAGTGGGGTGCCATTGCTACTTCAGAGACACATAAATGGTAAAACTCAGATCCTCTTCTTTTTTGTTGTTGTTAAAATTCTTTGATTTTAAAAATTGTGGTAAAACACACATAACATAAAATTCACCATCCTAGCTATTCTTAAGCGTATGGTTCAGTTGCATTAAGGACATTCACACTGTTATGCAACTGTCGCCACCATCCACCTCCAGGACTTCTTTCATCTTGCAAAATTGAAGCTCTGCACCCATTGAGCAATACCTCCTTATTTCTCTTACCCCAGCTCCTGCTAACCACTGATCTATTTTCTGTCTCTCTGAATTTGACTCCTCCAAGTACTTGAAATAAGTTGAATGAAACAGTATTGTTCTTTGATGACTGGCTTATTTCACTTAGCATAATATCTTTACGGTTCATACATGCAGTAGCTTGTGTCAGACTTTCCTTCTTTTTAAAGCTTAATAATATTCCACTACATATACATACATATACATTTTGCTTACTATTCATTCACTGAAGGACAGTTGGGTTGCTTCCACCCTTTGGCTGCTATGAACATAATTTTGCTTCCTCTTCTTTTGAGAGGATGTAAAAAGAGTTGGGAAGATGGTTAGGAAGAAAAGTGCAGAGTAAGATAATTTTGTTCTTCGTAAATATACATAATAAAAATTCAAGCAATTCTGAAAAGTGTAAGTCAGTCTAAATCTACTACTAAGAAAAAATAATTTGTTGCATGTTAGTGACCTTCTTTCCGGTTATCTCAGCATATGTGCATGCCAGATATATTGATATTTTATGTAAATGAATTGTCTTTAATGTTGTGCAGTAACCCCAGTTTCTTTCAGCTTTACAATGTGAACTTCTACTCATATTAATAAAACATACTTTTATGCCTTATTTTTCATGGCTGCTTTTATGGATGTACCATAATATTATTTATCCAATCTTCTATTGAAGAACCAGTTTCCTTTAAGTGACTTCCTTTGTTTTTTTCAATGTTATTTAGTATAAAGGAATACAGTGACAAATATTATGATACATTTGTCTTTGCGATCCTGTTTCATAAGTTCCTAAAATTGGGTTTAAGTGAAAAGACTTAAACTAACATTTTATTTATTTGCCAAGAACAGTTTGTTTATGTGAAAACTCTGATGTCTTAGATCTTTTATTCTTATATATTTATCTATGACAAAACACATATTTCATATCCTAAAAGACAGAGTAAGAACTTTCTAGATCTTTTTGGGGAACACTCTATGGGAAGGAAGATAGAGACACTGGGTTATATCAAAATGTTATATTGGAGGGATTTCTCTGGTGGTGCAGTGGCTAAGACTCCATGCTCCCAATGCAGGCTGCCCAGGTTTGTTCCTTGCTGAAGGATCTAGATCTCACACACTGCAACTAAAAGAAAAAATAATCACGAGTGTAGCAACAAAGACTGAAGATCTCACATGCTACAGCTAGGGCCTGGTGAAGCCAGGTAAATATAATAAAAATATTTTTAAAAATATATTATATTATATATAAATACATGTCAATGCAATGTAGTAGAGAAAGTTAGATGTTACCATCCTTGTGAGCTCAACAAAGGAGTGTAGATACAGTCATAGTGAAAGGGAAATGATTATAAATTTAGTTATAATTTGTTTTAATACAGAATGCCAATCAAACCCAAAACTAGTACATAGCAGATCGAATCACAGCATCCAAAGTGATTGGCCAGTTTTGTTACTAAAAGTGGCTCAACTGTAGAACCTATTGGCAAGTTACATTTTAAAAAACTTACAGGTGGTGGTTTTATATTTTTAAATGGCCTAACGGTCCATCTGCTAAAGGTATGGTGAGTAGGATCCACCTATCTGTGGGAGGGGACAGGTAAGGTCTTCACAAGAATTCTGATCATCAGCGAGAGGGCCAGAATTTGAAATAAGCTTTTAACTTGGGGGAGAGTCTGGAATAGAAGTGGTACTCTTTCATGGGACAAGTTTCCAAGAAAACAAATGGAGGTGAAGATTTGCAGGGAGGAAGTTTTAGGGGGAATGTCTTAGGAACAACACCTGTAAGAATATGAGGGAAGTAGGATTCATCAGAGGGAGAAGTGCAATTGTAATACCATTGTAATAAAGGTCTCATCCAGGGCTTCCCAGGTGGTTCAGTGGTAAAGAATCTGCCTGCCAAGCGAGAGACACGGGTTCAATCTGTGGGTCAGGAAGACGCTTGAAGTAGGAAATGGCAACCCACTCTAATATTCTTGCCTGCAAAATCCCATTGACAGAGGCACCTGGCAGGCTTCAGTCCATGGGGTTGCACACAATTTAGTGACTAAATGACAACAACAGAGGTATCATCCAAATCCCACAGTGAACTCTGAAGCTTCCATGACCATCAGAGATGTCCTAACTGAGGCAAGGGGCCAGCTCCCACAGTGATCAGCCCTTGGGTATGGACAGCCCACAAAGGGTTATAATCTTGGGCAAGGCAGGTTCCTTGGTTGAAGGCAGTCCCGAAGGGAGGATGTGGATGACATATCATGGCATCTCCTACAGACTCTAACCAGAAGTTCAGCTATATGAACCAAGCAGACAAAATACCTTGGCGGACAGAGAGACACCCTTAGTTCACCCCAGTCACATCCCATACCACCAGACCAATTTCACATCTTCCCCTTCCACCATCACCTCACTTCTATTTCATCTCACCTCAATGCACAAACACACACTGAAGTAAATGAGTCGCCAGCATCAGCCAGGATTGAGTCAGTAATCCTGTAGGGCGAGACGCTGAGGATGAAGCTCTTCTTTCCTATTTACAGCTGAGCAGGAAAGACAAGACAGGCATGGACTCCAAGAGCAAACTACGAAAAGAATCACCTTTAAAAACCAGAGATTTAAAGATCTGATATGCAGAGGCCATATAAAATATTTGTGTATTTCTATTTTTAATAAGAAATTTCAACTCTTAAGCAACCCCTTTAGTAACATATCACTATGAAAACAAGTCCAGCACTATCATAAAATGTTCATTTGTTCATTCTTTTTTGTTGTTGTTCAGTCATGTCTGACTCTTTGCAACCTCGTGGACTGCAGGACGCAAGGCTGCCCTGTCCTTCACCATCTCCCGGAGTTTGCTCAAATTCATGCCCACTGAGTCAGTGATGCCATCTAACCGTCTCATCCTCTGTCGTCCCCTTCTCCTCCTCTGTTGTCCCCTTCTCCTCCTGCCTTCAATCTTTCCCAGCATCAGGGTCTTTTCTAATGAGTCAGCTCTTCGCATCAGGTGGCCAAAGTATTGGAGCTTCAGCTTCAGCATCAGTCCTTTCACTGAATATTCAGGGTGGATTTCCTTTAGGATTGACTGGTTTGATCTCCTTATAGTCCAACTCTCAAGAGTCTTCTCCAACACCACAGTTTAAAAACATCAGTTCTTCAGCGCTCAGCCTTCTTTATGGTCCAACTCTCACATCCATACATGACTACTGGAAAAACCAGAGCTTTGACTAGATGGAGCTTTGTTGGCAAAGTAATGTATCTGCTTTTGATATGCTGTCTTTAATACTCATTCTTTAAATATTTTAAAATTGATCATTGTATGCCAGCACTGAGCTAGATTCCAAATCATCCAAAACAAATAAAACTCAGTTCCTGCTTTCAAGGAGTTCACAGGTAGTGGGCGAGACAGATAAGACAGGACCTTCAAATGAGTGTTGGTTCCCAAGCATGCTGGAGACATAGGGGTGGTGCCTTATTTTGGAGTAGAGGCCATAAAAAAAAAGCTTTCCATTCTGCATTTCTGTCAACATTGCATTTAGCAATAGTTGAAATGGGTCTTTTCATATTTGGCAGGTCGTTCTGGAATTTAAGCTTAAGATCTGGTTAAAGTTGTCTGGTTTTCAGAAAAGAAAAAAAAATGCATTATAGTATAAAAGATAGTAACTATAGTCAGTGATTAAGCAATGCCCTTCTAAGATTATATAAAAGTACCTGTAGACAGCAATTAAGCAATATCCTTCTAAGATTATTGAAGAGTTGGGTTAGGTGTACTGCTAAAATATTTTGGAAGTCTAAGAATTGCTGAAACAGAACATGTCTTTCCAAGTTTCTACCTTTGTATTCACTTGTTCTCTTTTATGTTCTTCAGTCCTAGGAATTAAACACTTTCTTATGTAGCCAATTCTGTGGTTGCAATTGGAAGCTAAGTTTCCTGCCTCTCCAGCACTCAGATCTTAGGATTTGCATTTGTTTACATCTTATTTGGAAAGTACTGTATCAAGTTTTCCATACCATGCACCACTTTCTATCATACTGTACAATTTACTATTTTATTATTTATTGCCTGTCTAACCCTGCTAGAAAGTAAATACCACAAGAGCAAAGATTTTGTTTTGCTTTGTTTTGTTCCTAGCTGTAGCTCCACTGCCTAAAATGGTACCTGGCACATAGCATGTACTTCATAAATATTTATTGACTGAATGAAATAAAACATAAAGAGAAAAGATTTTGCTGAGATCACTGACAATAATGTGCTATGAACTGAAGAATATAAACAACTCAGTAATATGCATCCCCTAAATAAATTAAAATATAATTTGTATGTTCATCACTTGTATGTCCGTAGAAGCATCCATCTATAGCTTTAGAACTTCAAGGTTATCCTCTATAGTATTAGGTTTTCTAATCCAGATTTCCCTGGTCAGACCCACCTTACCATCTATTGCTTAGGCCTATTATGATATGGTTCACTTCACATGGATGTATTATAACTTCTTTGAGACTATTGGGCCCGAATATGGAAAAACAAATCAAGTCAAGGTGGAGATAGAGAGGAGCTTATTGCATTTGCACATCCAATACCACAGAAAAATACCAAACCTCTTCCAAATGCATCATCATATATTCACATTCCACCAAGTGAGTGGAAATACTTCTGCTAATCCCGTTACAGTTTTGCCATTGCATCTTATTTGCTAGAATTGGGTTAATTTATGGGCTTCCCTGATGGCTCACCTGCCAATGTAGGAGATTCAGGTTTGATCCCTGGGTCAGGAAGATCCCCCCTCAAAGAAGGAAATGGCAACCCACTCTGGTATTCTTGCCTGGGAAATCCCATAGACGGAGGAGCCAGATGGGTTACAGTCCATGGGGCTGCAAAAGAGTCAGACACGACTTAGCAACTAAACAACAACAAATTCTGCCTCTAGTCAGAGTGCCAGGAACAGGCTATTTTGCAGATACATCTCTGACCAAGGGCTCTCTTGAAATTTTGATCTTAGAGACATAGTATTAATAGAATCTTCTTTTCCTCATGTGATGTAGTTAAATGAAAATAAGAGTAAAATGGTTTCCCTCGTTGCAACTCAAGCACTATATAACCATTGTGCAAAAGTAAGGCACACGTGCAGAAATACACCCCACTTATGAATGAAATGATCTTTTGTGGTTAGCAATGAGGCTGTCTCAATGCAGAGAATTTGTTTCAGAGCTGAAAGAAATCAGATTGAGCCAATCAAAGCACAGAACATCGTGTACTGGTAAACTTCCGAGAACAATTTCTTGAAGTTACAAATACAAGTAAACAGTGAGTTTGGTTATTGACATTAATGAGTTTACCATCATAAAGATGTGTTTTAACTTGATTTCAATGGCTTTTCAGCCTAGAGTCAAGTGATAAGGACTGGAAGGCTACTACTATTTCCCATGATGCCATCATCTGAAAAGATGCACTGTTATCAAAAGAGAGGGCCAAAAAAAAGAGAAGAAATTCTAAAATAAATAAATAAATAAAAGGGACAAGTTGGGGGTCAGAAAACTGAGAACCCAGTATACTGGAAACAATTTTGAGATTCCACATCTGATCAGTTGAATGTATAGATGTACAGGCAGCAGGAAGTGGCAGGCAGTGTACAGCATGTGCTTATGTGAGGGTGGGCCAGGCCAGTGCCCCCAACTCATGCTGGGCAAAGGCGCTGAGGGCGGGGCAGCAGTTGTCTGAAAGTTGCATGGAAAAAAGGATGATCCTGGGCTGCCTAACACAAGGACGTTGCTTCTTGAGTTTGTATATCCTTTTGCTTATATGGTCATTGCTCTCTAAGTCACACACCTGTGGATGACACTTTGGGATGATTTAAGGCAATGGCACCCCACTCCAGTACTCTTGCCTGGAAAATCCCATGGACAGAGGAGCCTGGTAGGCTGCAGTCCATGGGGTGGCTAAGAGTCGGACACGACTGAGCGACTTCATTTTCACTTTTCACTTTCATGCATTGGAGAAGGAAATGGCAACCCACTCCAGTGTTCTTGCCTGGAGAATCCCAGGGACGGGGGAGCCTGGTGAGTTGCCGTCTCTGGGGTCACACAGAGTCGGACACGACTGAAGCGACTTAGCAGCAGCAGCAGCAGTCCCATGTCCCATTTCCTTCTTGGGATAATCCACTAGCTACCCTCCACAGAAAAGCAATGCATAAACATATATCTGGCTGGTTCTTTTCTGCAGCCAAAGTGGCATGGCTGTACTACTGTGACATGGCACCCCCTGTTCCCCGAGTTGGTGAAGGGGTTTCCACTAATCAGTTCTCAGAGACCAGTTGGCTGTCCTACAGCTCAACTCAGTATCAGAGATAGTGTCAGATCCCACATCTTCTGTCTGTTTTTCAGAATATTTATTTATTTATTCTGGGGGGCTATGCTGGGTCTTCGTTGCTGGGCACGGGCTTTCTCTAGCTGCGGAGAGTGGTGGCTACTCTTCGTGCGCCCGGCTTCTCATTGTGGTGGCTTCTCTTGGAGCCGAGCACTGGCTCTAGGTGCCTGGGCTTCAGTAGTGGTGGTGCACGGACTTCCTTGCCCCGTAGCATGTGGGTTCTTCCCAGACCAGGGATCGAATCCATGTCCCCTGCATCGATAGGCGGATTCTTAACCGCTAGACCACCAGGGAGGTCCCAGATCCCACAGTTTAAGAGTTCAGTCCTACAAGACTGTCCCCACCTTCACTTCAGATGCTACTTGTAAGTCTAGGCTATCACCTCTATTCAAGATCCACAGGCTATAGATCAGAGCTCTGTGACCACCCCCTGGCCGCCCCCCCACACCCTCCTCCAGCTTCTTGGACCATTAATTTGCTACAGTGGCGCAGAACGCAGAGAAACATTTTACTTACTAGATACACCAGGTTATTATTAAAGGGTATCACTCAAGTCCAGCTAGATGGAAGAAAGGCATAAGCATAGGGAAAAGGTATGGGGCTTCCATGCCCTTCCATTCGCCATTGTCCTCAAATTTTCTCATGTTCACCAACCCAGAAGCTCTCCACAAACCTGACCTTCTTGGGGTTTTGTGGATGCTTCATTATATAGGCACAACTGATTAAATCATTGGCCATTGGCGATGGATTTACCCTCTAGCCCCTCTTCACTTTCTGGAGGTTAGCAGGTGGTACTGAGAGTCCCAATCCTTTAATCATGTAGTTGGTTCTGCTGGCATTCAGCTCCCACCCTTATATACAGTCCCAGAGTAGTCTCATTAGCTTAATAAAAGACATCTTTGCAGTTTCAGTTATGACATTCCAAAGGTTTCAGGAGCTCTGTGCCAAAATTTGAGACAAAGACCAGATACATTTATTATAAATCACATATTACAACTACACACACCATCATATAGATACCCACTGACTTCTCCCTTACCCTAACCCTACATCTTTCAGCCCCATCTAAGCAGTTGGAACTTGAGGGAGATTTGGGATGGGAAAAAACTGCTTGCCTAAAATTGCCCGAAGTACTCTCTCCTTAATGACAGCAGCAGAGCAATGCTGTCCTACAAGCTGGCATGGTGACCCAGAAAGTTTGAGAAAATGCATATTTTTACCTGCACAGGGTGATGAGAAAGTGTCATCACACTTAAAACAGAATTAGAAGTAGGTCCATACTCATCAAACACCTAGGGAATAAATTAATATGTGGATTTATGTGTATATGTGTGTGGAAGACAGAAGAGAGAAAGGATTTAAACATTTGTTTCTTATTGAAGGATCTGTTCTGGACTACAAAGTATTTCACCGAATTATGGAAGCGTCACCTGATTGAGTAAAAATGGGTCACAAGTAATTGTTCCTCATCATACCCACCCCTGACATATGCCCCAATATACAAATAGGCAGGCCCATACCATTTAATTTTTTTTTAATACTTACTGCCTTTAAAAATGCTGCTGCTGCTGCTGCTACTGCTAAATCACTTCAGTCGTGTCCGACTCTGTGCGACCCCATAGACAGCAGCCCATTAGGCTCCACTGTCCCTGGGATTCTCCAGGCAAGAACACTGGAGCGGGTTGCCATTTCCTTCTTCAATGCATGAAAGTGAAAAGTGAAAGTGAAGTCGCTCAGTCATGTCTGATTCTTAGCGACCCCATGGACTGCAGCCCACCAGGCTCCTCTATCAGATACATTCTTATTGTAAATGATTCAAATATTATAAAATACAAAAAAATAAAGGAATGGAAATGCGAATATCTTTGTGCTTCCCAATCTGATTCATTTACCTAGAGGAGAAAGTGTCAACGTTTTGGTAAACAACCTTCTCGTCTTTGAAAAAAAATGCACACAGACATATTTATATATTACACACTACACAAATTCGATCTTGGTTGGTTGTGTTATACACATGTGATCATAATATATAGACAAACCATTCTTCACCTTCTTTTTCACCTAACAATAGGTCTTGTAGAGCTCTATACATCACTTCATGAAGCTCTTTCTACCTCCTTCTAATGACAACCAGTATTTCATATTATGGATACAATATACAGTGTAACACCACATCCCCATATAACTGATACTGAACATCTTGTGAACATATCTGAGTACATTTTTAGGGTGGGAAAATTGCTGAATCAAAGGTTATATGCATTTTAAAAATTGTTCTTCCAGGTTCACTCCCCACCCCCACATATCTTATATTATGCATTGGGTGCTTAGTCACTTAATCGTGTGCAACTCTTTCTGAGCTCATGGACTGTAACCTGCCTGCCTCCTCTGTCCATGGGGATTCTCCAGGCAAGAATACTCGAGTGGGTTGCCATGCCCTCCTCCAGGGAATCTTCCCAATCCAGGGATGAGCCCAGGTCTCCTGCATTGCAGGCAGATTCTCTACCACCTGGTCTACTCATATATGTATTATATATATTAATCCATATATGTTATGCATTAGTTCCTGATTAAGTATTTGATACTTTCATTTATTTTAATTTTTAACAATTAGTAGGCAAAAATTGGTACCAATTCAGTTCAGTCACTCAGTCGTGTCCAACTTTTTGCAACCCCATGAACCACAGCACACCAGGCCTCCCTATCCATCACCAGCTCCCAGAGTTCACTCAGACTAAAGTCCATGTAGTCAGTGATGCCATCCAGCCATCTCATCCTCTGTCATCCCCTTTTCCTCCTGCCCCCAATCCCTTCCAGCATCAGAGTCTTTTCCAATGAGTCAACTCTTCGCATGAGGTGGCCAATGTACTGGAGTTTCAGCTTTAGCATCATTCCTTCCACAGAATACCCAGGGCTGATCTCCTTCAAAATGGACTGTTTGGATCTCCTTGCATTCCAAGGGACTCTCAAGAGTCTTCTCCAACACCACACTTCAAAAGCATCAATTCTTCAGTGCTCAGCTTTCTTCACAGTCCAACTCTCACATCCATACATGACTACTGGAAAAACCATAGCCTTGACTAGATGTACCTTTGCTGGCAAAGTAATATCTCTGCTTTTCAATATGCTATCTAGGTTGGTCATAACTTTTCTTCCAAGGACTAAGCGTCTTTTAATTTCATGGCTGCAGCCACCATCTGCAGTGATTTTGGAGCCCCCAAAAATAAAGTCTGACAATGTTTCCACTGTTTCCCCATCTATTTCCCATAAAGTGATGGGACCGGATGCCATGATCTTCGTTTTCTGAATGTTGAGCTTTAAGCCAACTTTTTCACGCTCCTCTTTCACTTTCATCAAGAGGTTTTTTAGTTCTTCTTCACTTTCTGCAATAAGGATGGTATCATCTGCATATCTGAGTATTTCTCCCAGCAATCTTGATTCCAGTTTGTGCTTCTCCTAGCCCAGCATTTCTCATAATGTACTCTGCATATAAGTTAAATAAGCAGGGTGACAATGTGCAGTCTTGACATACTCCTTTTCCTATTTGGAACCAGTCTATTGTTCCATGTCCAGTTCTAACTGTTGTTTCCTGACCTGTATACAGGTTTCTCAAGAGGCAGGTCAGGTGGTCTGGTATTCCCATCTCTTTCAGGATTTTCCACAGTTTATTGTGATCCACACAGTCAAAGGCTTTGGCATAGTCAATAAAGCAGAAATAGATGTTTTTCTGGAACTCTCTTGCTTTCTCCATGATCCAGCGGATGTTGGCAATTTGGTCTCTGGTTCCTCTGCCTCTTCTAAAACCAGCTTGAACATCTGGAAGTTCATGGTTCATGTATTGCTGAAGCCTGGCTTGCAGGATTTTGAGCATTACTTCACTTGCATGTGAGATGAGTGCAGTTGTGCGGTAGTTTGAGCATTCTTTGGCATTGCCTTTCTTTGGGATTGGAATGAAAACTGACCTTTTCCAGTCCTAAGGCCACTGCTGAGTTTTCCAAATTTGCTGGCATATTGAGTGCAGCACTTTCACAGCATCATCTTTCAGGATTTGAAATAGCTCAACTGGAATTCCATCACCTCCACTAGCTTTGTTCATAGTGATGCTTTCTAAGGCCCACTTGACTTCACATTCCAGGATGTCTGGCTCTAGATGGGTGATCACACCATTGTGATTATCTGGGTCATGACGATCTTTTTTGTACAGTTCTGTGTATTCTTGCCACCTCTTCTTAATATCTTCTGCTTCTGTTAGGTCCATACCATTTCTGTCCTTTATCGAGCCCATCTTTGCATGAAATATTATTTTAATTTGTATATTTCAGATGACAGCAAATTTAAATATATTTCATTACTTATCATTTATCTTCTGTAAATTTTAAAAATATCTTTTGCCTTATTTTAAATAGATTTTTTTAAGATTTCCTTATTAATTTGTAGGAATTCAATATGCACTAAGAGCTTCCCTCATAGCTCAGTTGATAAAAATCTGCCTGCAGTGCAGGAGACCCTGGTTTGATTCCTGGGTCAGGAAGATCCACTGGAGAAGGGATAGGTTATCCACTCCAGTATTCTTGGGCCTCCCTTGTGGCTTAGCTGGTAAAGAATCCGCCCGCAATGTGGAGACCTGGGTTTGATCCTTGGGTTGGAAAGATGCCCTGGAGAAGGGAGAGGCTACCCACTCTAGTATTCTGGCCTGGAGAATTCCATGGACTGTTATAGTCCACGGGGTCACAGAGTTGGATACCACTGAGTGCTTTCACTTTCACTTTCAATATACACTGGATACTAATTATAAGTCCTTTAAACATGTAGCAATTTTTTCTCCCTGTCATGTAACAATTTTACTCATGGTGTCTTTTGCTGTACTAAAATTTTTAATCAGAAAAATTTACCAGTATTTTCCTTTATGGTTTTTCTGTCCTTCTTTTTTTTTGAATTTATTTCCTTATCCTAAAGTTGGAGAAATATTCTACAATGTTTTGTTCTGACATACATTTTAAGAATAACTCTGAATTTATCTGGAGTTTATTCCAGTAAGTGGTACTTAGATATGAAGATTCATTACAAATATATCAATAGTTATTTCACTCAACATAATTTGACAAACTGTCCATTTTCCCAGTTTAAATGTCACTTTTATTATAAACTAAGTCGTTATTAGAGAAGGAAATGGCAATCCACTCCAGTACTATTGCCTGGAAAATCCCATGGACAGAGGAGCCTTGTAGGCTACAGTCCATGGGCTCGCAAAGAGTTGGACACGACTGAGCCACCTCACTCACTCACTCAAGTTGTTATTTACATCTTGCTTTGTGTTTGGTCATTGGTTAAGAATTATGTGTTACAAGAAAATTTAGCACATAGCATTTAACACTGGAAAATGAATTCTGCCCCCAGGCCCCAAGCAGAATTCCAAGAAACTTTAAGAAACATGTAGAGAAAGTACAGATACACAAAATTTTAAATGATAAATGAGAAATAACCACATTAAAAGAAACATTAAAGATGACTGAGATATATGCAAATGATTTAGAAACCTAGATTAAAATGAATAACTTTCTAGAAATTTTCCAAATTTACCATAAATGATTCCATAAGAGTTAGAAAATCTAAACAATCAGATTTTTGTAGAAGAAATCAGAAAATTGTCAAAGAGCTACACCCTCACAAAAGCAACAGGGCCAGATAGTATTATAGGTGAATTTGATAAGACCACTAGGAATATTAGTAAAAACTCTGTCTTACTAGTAAGTCTAAAATTGTACGTTTCTATATGCGTGTATTTTATTTGGTAACTATTCAAAGAGATTGCCTGTTCAGTACTCATCAGTTAGTTTTCATTGTTACTTCTGTGTAAGGGAAAAAAAATTGTACAAATAATTTTGTAAACAAACAAACAAAATAATACTGAGCTAAAGTTACCTTCTATAGGACTTCCCTTCAGCCCTACTTCTCCTCTCCCCAAAACACATTTTACAAATACCCTCATCTGGAGAGCCCAACCCAGGACAGACGCATGTCCTATTATGGTCTAGTGCCCTTTTGCTTGTTTCCAGTTGTTTATCTGCATTCATTGGTTGCAGTAAAGGGTTCCATGGGGATATGAACAGTGCACTGAGAGAATGTGGTTTTGCCACATTGCCACATCTGTATACTTTACACTTCATACCAGTATATATACTGGTATATATACCAGGGCTTCCCTGGTGGCTCAGATGGTAAAGAATCTGCCTGCATTGTGAGAGACCTAGGTTTGATCCCTGGGTCAGAAAGATCCCCCTGGAGAAGGGAATGGCAACCCACTCCAGTGTTCTTGCCTGGAGAATTCCATGGACAGAGGACCCTGGCAGGCTATGGTCCACGGGATCACAGTCAGACACAGCTGAGTGACTTTCACTTTATACTTCCCATGGCATAGTTCTACGCACAATAGGAACCAGACTTTTTACTGATTTTTTTCAACTGATTATTAAAAACTGATACCATGTATTCTCAGACGAAATGAAAAACCAACTTCCCTGGTGGTCCAGTGGTTAACACCTTGCCTTTCAATGCACCGGGTGTGGGTTCAATCCCTGGTCAAAGAGCTTAAGATCCCATATGCCTCATGGCCAAAAAAACCCCATAAAGCAGAAGCAATATTGTAACAAAGATAGACTAAAGAAAAATCTTTTTTAAAGAAAGCAAACTCTCTCAATAATAAAATATTTTAAAAACAAAATGCTCAGAAAATCTGCATATTTAACATGCAAAGGATATTACAATTGTTAGGATTTTAATGTTATTTTCTGAATATAAAAATATTTTAGACTAATTTATAAAGATCAGAGAAAATTTAGGTTGATATGAATATTGCATGAAATTATTATATGGGTATTGAACAACTCAGGATATGCTCTTATTGACATTTTAAAGTTGAAGTTGCTCTTAAGTATTAACTAGTGAACTAGTGAATAATTAAAATGTTGTTAGAATGGATTCAAGGCCAACTAGTTTGCTTGCGGACCAAAGATCCTAAGAAATCTGCTACTGTCAATAAGGGCAATTGATACACTTTTATTTGCATGCTAAAGAAAAGTAGTGTGGATACCAAAATGTACATTTTCTAGAATATGGCAGTTTAGGCTTTCTTGCCTAAACTGGAAATGTGATACTAACATAAATGAATCAATAATGGAAGTGCAGGAAAATTATGGCATAGTAATAATATCTGACATTTGTATATGCTTTATTGCTTTTCAAATAAATTTCATAGCTCTTTTATTGGGATTACTAGACCTAAAACCTATTTAGACAGTTTATGCAGGCTATCATTTCCTTCACTTTGAATGGATTGATTCAGGGATTTCAAACAACCAGTCTGACATTTTTGTACTAAATTAACTGCTTTCTTGACCAAACACTGACTTAATTTTAAACTGTTGTCCTGATGAAAGGCAGATGTTTCCTGAGACAATTTTGGTCAGTTTATGCCAGTTCAGAACATGAATCTGAATCTGAATATGTGTAATACAGAACATGAATGTGTGTGTCTAACTCTGCATAGTATGAAGACTTGGAGCAGAGGCAGGCCTAGTGTTAGGAGCTCTCCAACACCCATCAGGGGACTTGCATCTCCTTTACTTCTATTTTTTGTGTCCTTTTGCTCTACAATCTGTTGTTGATATTCATTTATTTGGCTGCTTCAGGTCTTAATTGGGACATGTGAGATCTAGTTCTCTGACCAGGAATAGAACCCAGGCCCTGTGTACTGGAGAATGGAGTTTCAGCCACTGGGCCACCAGGGAAGTCCCTCCATGGTCTGGTTTTATACTCCTGCTCTCTTAACTGGTTTTCCCAGCCCTAGTTCTGCCTTTATTCTCCCAGTTCCATTTATTGCTGATAGCAACAAATTCCATTCATGCCTTATGATAGGGTCTTTGCATTAAAAAAAAAAAAAAAAAAAAACCAACTATAGTCAAATAGTTTCATCAGGAAGGTAATAAAATATGCAGGTGTCCTTTGGTTAAATGAGTCCAAAACCCACAAGGGATGTTAAAATTTCTTTAGAAAAAGAGGGGGAAGAGAAAGAAATCTAGGAAGAAATTTAGGAAGTTTTACATATATTTTAAAACTAGACTTTCTCTTAGCAAATTGGAGATGTTAGCTGAGATTTTGCAGACAACGCAAGCCCCTACATATTTCAATTTGAAATATTATTATGATGCATAAGAAAAATGTTTGTTCTGCTGAGATTAAAAGGTTAATTTTAAAAAGTTTTACTTTATACTTACGTATTTTATAGAAAGTACATAACCTCTTATTGTCTACTCCATTCTCCTTCCAGACCTTTAGCCCACTAGTCTTCCAATGAAATACTGAGCAACAAAACCTCTTGGAGAGACTCCTTCACTGGTGATGTGAGGAGGGAAATTTTGCTTTCCTTTCCCTGTGGAGGCAGGGGGCAGTCAAATGTACATATTTTATTTTGAGGCTACAAGAAGCATCTTCATCAAATAACTGCTCACATGGATTTCTAACTGGAAAGAGTAGCTATTTCTCAGTAAAGATTTTGTTCATCAGCTACATGTCCAGGGTGAAGGTGGTCAAGAGATCTTTTTTTCCTCTTTGTGACGGGGGAATATGAAAGTCATTCATTGGAACACAGACTATGACATGCAAGAAACAACAGTGATCAGTTTCCTTCTTTACCCTGAAGACACCCACAGGCTTGTCCAAGTACGTGTAAGAGATACCACCCAGACTCACAATTCGTAACTTGTCCCATTTATCACAACCATGGAATCTCACTGGATTCATCTTTTGGTTTGTGTTGCACTTTCAGTTTCATGCATTGGAGAAGGAAATGGCAACCCACTCCAGTGTTCTTGCCTGGAGAATCCCAGGGATGGGGGAGCCTGGTGGGCTTCCGTCTATGGGGTTGCACAGTCGGACACGACTGGTGACTTAGCAGCAGCAGCAGCAGCATTTTGACAAATCACTCAGAAGGTTGCCAAAGATAATCATCTCCCTTGAGGAATTAAATATTTTGTATCTTTGCTTTCTTCCCAAATGGAAACTCTGGATCATTAGGATCTGGTGTAATGTTTTTTCTTAACTCACATTCTGGCATCAAACTTACCCCCACATTACCCCCATTAAACTTACCCCATATTAATAGAAAAGGTTTTTTACCAGCTGTTTTCATGTTGGTATTGAGTTCCCGTCGTTAATATTTAGTTCTTTTGCCTCTTTGGAAGCCTCATCACTTGTGGGTCTGTACCATGATAGGATGTCAGCCACTGTTAGATTATGTCTAGACAGGACAGTCAAACTGGCCAAGGTAAATTCAATATTCAGTCACTTAAGTGGATGATGGTGTGTTGGCAACCTGCTGGGTTGTGCGGTCGTTTGCTTCAGATTTTGCTGTTGAGACAGACCAAGAAGCCTTGTCAGCCATGTCATGATCTTTCAGACATGGTAGGAAATTGTTCATTATCGGAGAAAAGAAATTTCAAATGCTATTAAAGCAAATGGGCTGTTTCAGAATGTTCGTACATCAGTCCATATAGACACACCATCCTAAATTATAACAACATCTCTCATGATGGTGTGTACTAACTCAAGTGTCAGACATGAATCAACTGAATGTTTTTCATATGTAAATTTAGTGAGCCCTTAAAAGACCCTATAAAATAGATACCATTGTTATCTTTACTTTACACATGGGAAAACTGAGACACATATTAAGTAACTTATCCAAAATCACACAGCTATTAAGTGGCAGGGTCAGGATTTGAATGAGTCTTGGTATCATTTGTTTGTAAATACTCACCTCAACATCTCAAAGTGCAATTATCGTCAAAATATTCCCCTAACACTTTTGGAAAAGGAAATGGCAACCCACTCCAGTATTTTTGCTGAGGAAATCCCATGGATAGAGGAGCCTGGTGGGTTACAGTCCATAGGGTCACAAAAGAGTCGGACACGACTTAGCAACTAAACAACTAATGTGCGCCTGTAAAGTAAAGCTATGTGGTCCAGGTAATGAGGTCAGTTTTTCATTCTACCCATGTGTGTAGCTACAGATTCATTTTCTGAGTTGTCTGTCTTTTCTATGCTGAACAGTACAGACACACTGGCTGACCTTCTAGGAATCCTTCTATCATCAGAAGCGTCTTAAATGGAGTGTTATCTATAAAAACATTGATCATTGTGCTGTACACCTGAAATTGTATGATGCTGTAAATCAACTATAATTCAATTTTTTTTTAAGTATCTTTTCTAGTGGGAAGTCACAGCTTTCAGAAGACAAGTCTAACTTTTATAGGATGTTCACATAGATAATAACCTCTGATGCTGATCCCAACTGCTTGAAGCACAGAAGGTTACAAACATGTCCTGTAGGGACTTCCCTGGTGGTCCAGTGGTTAAGAATCCACCTGCCAATGGAGGGGACGTGTGTTCGATCCACGGTCTAGGAATATCCCACATGCTGCAGAGCAACAGAGCCGGTGCACCCCAAATCCTGAGCATGTGCACCTGAGTCAAACCACCGACAGGAAGAGTAGGCCCTGCTTCCCATAACTAGAGAAAGCCTGGCGTGCAGCAAGGAAGACCCAGCACAGCCAAAAATAAACAAATATTTTTAAATGTCCTGTGCTATTTATCACATTTCTCTCACTTCTGCTGGTAAATCCATTGTTTTACTTACCACTCAGGACAGCATTTTGTCCTTATAAGAATTACCTTTGAGTGGTTCATAGCAATTCTTCCCCTGAATAGTTAGCTTCTTTATCTATGAAATGGGTATAGAAATGTAGACCTTTGTATGTTATTGCAAAAAAAGACCATCAACAGACATCTAATCCTTTTAATAAGATTTAAGGTATGCACAGCATTCCATAGCTGACTGATCCAGAATTTCGACAAATGCCTTTACAAATGGAAATCCATTACTTACACAGTTAATCTTCACAGTAGAATTTCCTGGCTTTGATCACTGCAATCAATTCAGCTCCATTTAGGAATATTGCCTTCTTCCTGAGGCGATTTTCATATTGTCTGTTTGTGTTTTCTCCAGCAATACCCATTTTGGAATTTCAGGCAAAAAGAATTATGTACCCACTTCTCTCTGTAGCCTGCTCACTAGAGTGTAAACTCTACGAGGCCCAGAAGTTTTGTTTAATTTGTTCCTTGGTTTATCACAAATATCTGGCATATAGTGGGTGCTCAACAATGAATATACAAATGTGCATATCCAGATTTTAGAGGGACTCAAAACTATTTTAGCTATTAGCCTTTGAAGTCACAAGCTTCTGGATTAGAATTTCAGCTCAGTTTACCAATTGAGGAAGCCAGAGCAAATTCTTAGGTTCTTTGAAATGCAGTTTCCTCCTTTGAAACTTGGGGGATACCTAATTCACAGGGCAGGTATGAGGATTAGAGGGTCATGCAGGCACAGTGCCTGGCCTGCGTTAAGTGCCAGCTGAAGCCCCAGCCCCTGGGAGGGCTCAGGAAGGATCACCTTCCACCCATCAGCAATCTCAAAGCTCTTCTCAGTTATCAATGTGCAATAGGCTGGTGTGGGAAAAGGAAATGGCAACCCACTCCAGTACCCTTGCCTGGAAAATCCCATGGATGGAGGAGCCTGGTAGGCTACAGTCCTTGGGGTTGTGAAGAGTTGGACACGACTGAGCGACTTCATTTTCACTTTTCACTTTCATGCATTGGAGAAGGAAATGGCAACCCACTCCAGTGTTCTTGCCTGGAGAATCCCAGGGACGGCAGAGCTTGGTGGGCTGCCGTCTATGGGGTCGCACAGAGTCAGACACTACTGAAGCGACTTAGCAGCAGCAGCAGGCTGGTGTAGTTTGTCTTATTTTGTCTATGATTAACTAATGGCCATTTAGTTACAGTTACATCTTGCTTCCCTCACTCTCCAGGATGCCCAGGGATGAGTCGGAATTTAGAATATACTTTGGGAGCTGAAGCAGGTGGTTTTGTAAAAACCATTAAATAATTTCTTGTGTCTTTGGAGTAATTTTCAGTGTTAAAGAAGGAAACATGATTTAAAAAAGGTTAAAGAAGGAAAACATGGTTAAAGAAGGAAACATGGTTTATCAGCCTATGACTTGAGCTTCTACCCATCTGGGAGGGGGCAGGACTATTGTGTGTTGAAAGACACAGGAGGAGAGCTGGTGACCGCACACTCAATGCCTTTAGCACATTATTTACAGCCCACTGCATTGATCAGGATAACTTCCATTGCAGCTTCCCTTTGGAATTCCTCGGGCTTGGAAGCAGCAGCTTCAGCAGCTCCTTAAAGAAAACTGAGCCCATCCTTTTGCGGACAGTGTGTTTGGCGGGTTAGATTTGATGGCTGGGTGGCTGACTCCAGGTAAACACATCCCGCTCGTGGCCTGGCTTGCCCAGTCTTCCTGCTCCTGGCTATAGGGGACATGGGACACAGAGGAGGCTGGAGAGGAAGGAACGGCTCATATGTTTGCAAGATCATCTTACAGGTTCCAGAGTCCTAGCCTCAGCTAAAGAGAAGCACAGATGTGCTGCCTAATAAATGCCTCCTGAGATGGGGTTGGGGGAGGGGAGGCAGAAAGACAGAGAACTGTCTGGAGTGATGATTCCTAGGCAAGCTGGCTTTGGTTGTCACCAGCATCATCCTTGCGCTGGCAGCACAAGTGCAGAGAAGGAGCAAACTGCTGAGTCTTGGCCGAACGCTTTCCATTACTCAGTTTTCACAAAACGTGGCTCTAGATGCGGATGCTTGGTGGGAAACTCTCTTAGTTGATCACTTCCATACCATTAAGGCTCCACTGTTGTATCAACCGCACAGTCATCTGTTTAAGCAGCGCCTGTTTGTCTCAAGCAAGATGCTCTAAGAGCGCATTGAATAAAAATATTCAACAATTATGACCAGGACAGTGAGGGTGACTTGATTCTTCCATTCCATCATGATTCAGGTAGAATTGGCCAAAGCTGGCACCTCAAGAACAGCGTGGTGGGACGTCCCTGGTGGTCCAGTGGCCAAGACACTGTGTTCCAAATACAGGGGATCTGGGCTTGATCCCTGGTCAGGAAACTAGACCCCACATGATACAACTAAGTGTTCTGCCACAGCTAAAGAGTCCACATGCCACAAGTAAGACTCAGTGCAACCTAATAAATTAAAAAAAAAAAAAAAAAGTATGGTGAGCTGATGGAAGATGTCAAGACTAGAGAGGGGTGGGGTCAACTGACCACACAGAGATGCAGAGATCCGTGCAGAAGATTTGGAAGAAAAGAGAAGAGCAGGCAAGCACAAGATGTGGACAAGTATTCATATCAGCAGAGGGCCAGTTCACAGGTGAGGAGAGGCAACCAGAGCTCAGAACATCAGGTTCTAGACTTTCACTTCCTTCACTGCAAGATCCCAGCCCAAAGCAGGGGTCTGAGAGACAGGGAGTGACAGAGACTGAGATGATATCAGGACCCCAGCATGCCTCGGGTGGGGCTCAAAACCCACAGCCAGGTAGAGCTGGACTGTGGGCTCTGGGAGGCAGGACCTTCTTTTCTTTACATCTGCATCCAGAAGCAAGGACACTGCCTGATATGAACAAGTACCTAATAAATATTTGTTGAGGGAACAAATGAAAGAAAACAAAGCAAAAGGCAAGCCAAGACATTCAGACTGAGTTAATATTGGGCTGGGCAGGCAGGCTGGAATTGTTCAGAAGTGCAGATGCTTAGGATAAACAAAGATCATAGGTTTGTTCCAAAGCAGCTGTAGGAATTAAGTCCAAACCCCACTAATGGGTGGACTAAGGTTGAAGGACTATGCCTTGTCGATGACAGTCTGACTCAGGAACCACCAGGGTCAAAGCATTTGGTTAGAGGGCTGACAGAGGTTGATATCTACAGGTGAGCCTTGCAGGTGATCTCCCTGAAGCAGGTTTTATTCCCTTATATGACATCCTTCCCTTATTTAACATTCCCTTATATGACATCCTGTATGGAGGTCAGGAAGCAACAGTTAGAGTCGGACATGGAACAACAGACTGATTCAAAACTGGGAAAGGAGTACATCAAGGCTATATATTGTCACCCTGCTTATTTAACTTATATGCAGAGTACATCATGTGAAATGCCCGACTGGATAAAGCACAAGCTGGAATCAAGATTTCCAGGAGAAATATCAATAATCTCAGATAAGCCGATGACACCACACTAATGGCAGAAAGCAAAGAGGAACTAAAGAGCCTCTTGATGAAAGTGAAAGAGGAGAGTGAAAAAGCTGGCTTAAAACTCAAGATAAAAAAAAAAAAAAAATGAAGACCATGGAGTCTGGTCCCACCTCTTCATGATAAATAGATGGGGAAACAGTGGAAGCAGTGGCAGACTATTTTCTTGGGCTCTAAAATCACTACAAATGGTGATTACAGCATGAAGTAAAAAGATGCTTGTTCCTTGGAAGAAAAGCTATGACCAACCTAGATAGCATATTAAAAAGCAGAGACATTACTTTGCCAACAAAGGTCTATCTAGTCAAAGCTATGGTTTTTCCAGTAGTCATGTATGGATGTGAAAGTTGTACCATAAAAAAGGCTGAGAGCCAAAGAACTGATGCTTTTGAATTGTGGTGTTGGAGAAAACTCTTGAGAGTCCCTTGGATTGCAAGGAGATCAAAGCAGTCAATTCCAAAAGAAATCAACCCTGAATATTTATTGGAAGGACGGATGCTAAAGCTGAAGCCCTAATACTTTGGCCACTTGATGCAAAGAACCAACACTTTGGAAAATACCCTGATGCTGGGAAAGATTGAAGACAGGAGGAGAAGGGGACTACAGAGGATGAGATGGTTGGATGGCATCACTGGCTCAATAAACATGAGTTTGAAGAGGCTCTGGGAGATGGTGAAGGACAGAGAAGCCTGGTGTGCTGTAGTCCATGGGGTTGCAAAGAGTTGGACATGACCGAGCAACTGATCAACAAAGTAACATCCTTCTGTGACTCTGTCACTGAGGACCCAGAAACTCAGATTACCCACAGCAGGACAGATTTAGAGAACTGTAAGGCTGGTAGGTGTTCTGAAGGCTATTTAAAATAGACAAGGTAATTGGGACCAAAAGAAAATTAATGACTTGGTGGACAGAGTCCAAAACATTTCTCTTTCACTCTGTTTAGTTTTCATACTTATCGTTTGTGCTTTGGTCTGTGCCCATAAGAGATTGTAATTTCCCCAAGGAAGATATTTTTATAGCATCATTGTCTCAAGTACATGTGGTATAAAAAATGATGGGCAAGAAGTTTCAAATACAGCTGTTGACTGATAGAATGAGTGAGCAAATTTTGTAAAAGAAAACCAAAAAACAAAAAACACCTTTTTAAAGAAACAAGTGAGGGGCTTCCCTGGTGGCTCAGTGGTAAAGAATCTGTCTGCCAATGCAGGGGACACGTGTTTGATCCCTGATCCAGGAAGATCCTACACGCTGTAGAGCAAGTAAGCCAATGTGCCACAACTATTAGTGACGCAGTTGTGGCATCATTAGAGCCCATGCTTGGCAACAAGAGAAGCCACCTCAAAGAGAAACCCACGCACACCACAACTAGAGAAAAGCCCGCACAGCAAAGAAGACCCAGCACAGCCAAAAATAAATAAAAAGACAGTGATTTGTTTTGAAATTCAGATTCCCTGCATCCACGCACACCACAACTAGAGAAAAGTCCGCGCAGCAAAGAAGACCCAGCACAGCCAAAATTAAATAAAAAGACAGTGATTTGTTTTGAAATTCAGATTCCTTGCATAATGAAAAATCTATAAAGAGCTCAGTGTAGCCGCTTTTCCTCTCATTCATCTCCATTCTTCAGGATTCAGACAGTAATACCACCTCTGGTTTAGGGCCTGATAATAGAAACAGTGGAGATGAGATGGTTCTAGGTTTTCCTAGTGGTACAGCTGGCAAAGAATCTGCCTGCAATGAGGGAGACCTGGGTTCGATCCCCGGGTTGGGAAGCTCCCCTGCAGAAGGGAAAGGCCACCTACTCCAGTATTCTGGCCTGGAGAATTCCATGAGCTCTATAGTCTTAAAGAGTAGGACACAACTGAGTGACTTTCACTTTCACTTTGTGATTTTACTAATTCAGTTTTGAAAATTCTATGTACAACGTAAAAATTTAGAGTATGCCCTCAATATTCTTTTTAGCCATGTGTTTATTATGCATAAATGAAAACTGGTATTTTATAATCAGCTTTTGTTATTTTATCCTGGTCAGCTTTTGTTATTTTATAACAACCCTATTTTATGTTAGCCTTCTACATTTCTCTGCTGCTGTTGCTAAGTCACTTCAGTTGTGTCCGATTCTGTGTGACCCCATAGATGGCAGCCCACCAGGCTCCCCCGTCCCTGGGATTCTCCAGACAGGAACACTGGAGTGGATTGCCATTTCCTTCTCCAATGCATGAAAGTGAAAAGTGAAAGGGAAGTCACTCAGTCATGTCTGACTCTTTGCGACCCCATGGACTGCAGCCTATCAGGCTCCTCTGTCCATGGGATTCGCCAGGCAAGGGTAGTGGAGTTGAGTGCCATCGCCTTCTCTAATAGTACATTAAAATACATTAGGAATCATTAGGTCATTTGGAGTCTAAAAAACAAAAACCAAATTCATGGATACAGAGAACAGACTGGTGGTTGCCAGAGGGGAGGGGCTTTGGGGATGGGTGAGATGCGTGAAGGGGGATTAAAGTTACAGACTTTCATTGATAAAGTAAATAAATCACAGGAATGTAATGCACAGCATGGTGACAATAGTCAATAATACTGTATTACATATTTGAAACTTGCTAAGAGAGTCAGTATTATAAGTCCTCATCACAAGAAAAAGAGTTTTTTTGTAGCTAGGTATGGTGACAGATGATAACTAGACTTATTGTGATCATTTCACAATGTATACAAATATCATTATGTTGTACACCAGAAACTAAAGCAATTTTATGCCAATTATACCTCAATTTTAAAAAAGAAAGATGTAATTCCAGTGTTGTTGCTTAGTCACTAAGTCATGTCTGACTCTTTTGCAACCCCATGAACTGTAGCCCATCAGACTCTTCTGTCCATGGAATTTCCCAGGCAAGATTACTGGGGTGGGTTGTCATTTCCTTGTCCAGGGGGTCCTCCCAACCCAGGGATCAAACCCATGTCTCCTGCATCATTGGTAGACAGGTTCTTTACCACCAAGCCACCGGGGAAGCCCCCAGTGTTGATGGGAGGCAATAAAATTAAAAATCTCAAAATCTTTAAAATGGTTAGTTCTTTCAAAGTGGAAACTCTGCGATTGGGAAAGAAAGGTTGGAACAGGGAAGAGGGGAGAGTGAATAGGGAGACTGGACTGACATATACACACACTCAGTTCAGTTCAGTCGCTCAGTCGTGTCCTACTACACACACACGACTGCATGTAAAATGGATAACTAATAAGAATCTACTGTATACAGTAGGGAACCCTACTCAAGATTCTCTCATGGTCTATATGGGAAACAACTCTTAAAAAGAGTGGGTATATGTATAGTTATATGTATATAAAACAGTATCATTTTGCTGTACAGTGGAAATTGCCATAGCATTGTAAATCAATTACACTTCAATAAAATTTTTTTAAAACAAGGAAGAAAGTCTAGAACAGTGGTCATACTGGCTAATGTTCTTTAGCACACTGGTTTGAAAGCAAAGGTGCAGATCCTGAGGAGTCCTCTAAAAACAAGTATCCGGGAATTCCCTTGCTGTCCAGTGGCTAGGGCTCTGTGCTCTCACTACCGAGGGCCTGGGCTCAGTCCTGGTCGGGGAACTAAGATTCCACAAGCCACACAGCCAATATCAAATAAAATAAAAAGCATATATCCAGACCCAATTCTAAGCAAGATGCAAAGATGGGACTCAAGCATTTTTATTTTAAAAAAAAACTCCCGAGGATTTTGATGTACACTCTGATTAACAGACAGCCCTAGAAGAAAAAACCAAATTAACAAATTCTTTAGTGACTGCCCCAAAGAAAGTGATACTTCCTCTGAAAATTCTGAATTTCTCTTTCAGTTTCCTCTTTCACATTTGAAGTCTCTCCATCCACTCTCACCACCCTCCACCACTACCGGTACCCAAATTATTCAGCTTCAACCCATTCACACTGCTCTCATGGAAGGTCTCTTAAAGTCATTCACACTAAGATGCAGATAACTGATAAGGCTTAGTACTTCATCCATTGACAGAAGCAGGGTCTCTGGACCTTGGCACTGTTGACACGCTGGGCTGGGTAACTCTTTGCTGTAGGGGCCATCCTGGGTCTTGTAGGAAGTTTAGCAGTATCACTCACATAATCTACTCACAAGATGACAGTATCACCCTCCCAGGTTATAACAATCAAAAGTGTCTCCCCACATTGCCAAACATCCCCTGGAGGGAAAACTTGCCCTGCCTTGAGAATCACTGAGCTAGAAAACAACCCCAAATGTGTATCAGCAGGAGCTAGGGTGCTTTGTGCACAAAGATAGACCCTGTAGAAACTGAGAAATGGAGAAGATCATTATGGCTAAGAAATCTGGAGAACCTTATGTAAGAGGCAGAACCTACAGGGCCTGGATTAGGACAGAGCGTATTATTGTCTCCATGCACCCATCTCACCTCTATTTGTAGAGTGATTTGAGTTTTAACGATGATCAAAGGACGAGAAGGACTCTAACTATAGCATTTTAGGCCTGAGCTAATTCATGGCTGAAGTATTTGAAGAACTGGAGAGAGTTTTCCTGTACTCACCCCATCCTGGCACTCTCCCAGAGGTAAAAATGGGTCTCGGGAATACTACTCAGCCAGGATAAGAATGAAATAATGCAGTGACATGGATGGGCCTAGAAATTCTCATGCTAAGCAAAGTCAGTCGGAAAGAGAAAGACAAATAGCCTAGGATATGACTTACACGTGGACTCTAAAACAGGACACAGACGAACTCAGCTACGAGAGAGACATGAGAACAGACTGGCGGTTGCCAAAGGGGGAGGGGAGGGAGGTGGAGGAGGGAAGGACTGGGAGTTTGAGATTAGCAGACGCAAATTAGTATATACAGAATGGATAACCGACAAGGTCCTACTGTATAGCACAGGTAACTATGTTCAGTATCTTGTGATAAAGTGTAATGGAAAAGAATATGATAAGGAATGTATATATGCGTATAAATGAGTCACTTTGCTGTACAGCGGACATTAACACAACACTGTAAATCAACTCTACTTCGGTAAAAATGTTAAATAGTATCCCCGAGGAGGCAAACTCCAGTCAGAGAGAGTCTGGGAAGCTGGAGACAGTCCAGGTAAATTCCAGAAGTCAGGGCACTAAAGAGCCGCTCACTTCCGAGGGCCGTCACAGCCCTCCAGCGCCCTGCGACACTGGGCCCCCTGGGAGGGCTTTCCAGTAGACGCAGCCACCATTCAGAAAGAGTGTTGCTGTTGGCTGTGAAACAATAGAAAATAGTTACACAAAGAGTGCGGTGCCAGCAGGCCAAAGAGGCCTCGGTGAGGAGCCATTTCTGAAGTCTGAAGGTGTGCGTGGGGGCTGTGTAAACGCCCGGGTTAATTTTTAACCTCCCCAAGGATGAGTACTGAATCAGAGGACAGCATTTCTCGCATTTCTATGGTGTCAGGCAATATTCCTCTTGAGGCCAGGGTGTCACCTGACAGGTACCAGGTGAGTAATGCCCCGGGCAGTGGCACCACTGTACCCTAAGTCACCTCCCCCACGGCCCAGTTTAAATTACACTGGGATCCAGGGTTTCACACTTGTCCTGGCTGACGTGTTCCTTCCAGCTACCTTTCCATTGTTCCAACTTCCCCTTCGTTGCAGCTTTCAGGAGACTACCATTTCACATTGTTAACTCATTGCCATGGTTTCCATTCAATGAGCGGTGATGTCACAGCGATGAGAACTAGAGCTCTCTCCTCTGATTACAGCCTGCTACAGTTCCCTTGTCACATGCCCTACAATTTGGTTAATGCTCACAGCAATCAGTTCTCTTTTACATGGGTTCTGTCTTTCACTGGCCGTGTGATTTCCAGCTGATCACAGGGCAGGGACTGAGCGGAGATGAAAGCTGGGATGGGCGGGATCCACGGGTGGCCACCAGGTGCAGGCTCCGTGCCTTATCACAGAGGCAGCCTCAGGCACGGGCAGTAAAAATGAAGGAATGGAAGATTACAAAGTCTGCAGCTCTTAAAAGTTTTATTTTGACATCAATAGCAAACTTTTCAAATCAAGGTGAGTAAAAAGATACCCACTCCAGTATTTGTGCCTGGAGCATCCCACGGACAGAGGAGCCTGGTGGGCTGCAGTCCATAGGTCGCAAAGAGTTGGGCACGACTGAAGCGATTGAACAAAAGATGTAAAAACTATCTGTCATCCCACCACATAGAGCTAACCATTGTCAACATTTTCACTCTCATCCTAGACTTTATTCATACGTATGGGTAGCCTGGACGAGAGCCCATGAATGGAGACTTAAACCTGATGTAAAGGACTTCCAGGGTGGTCCAGTGGCTAAGACTCCGAGGTCCCAGTGCAGGGGACCTGGGTTTGATCCCTGGTCAGGGAACTAGGTCCCGCATGCCATAACTAAGACCTGTCAAATAAATAAGCAAATAAAATATTTTAAAAACAAACAAAAAAACTGATAAAGATGCATGTTTTTCTTGCCCATATGCACAGGGATCCCAGCATTCTGGATAAAAGAAGAGGGAAGGGATTACACATGTTGATTAGGGGGAAAGAGATGAGGTTCTCCTGGGTTCTATGGAGTGGTTTGGAGGCACTGTGAATAAAAAGGGTTAGATGTAATCAGATCCTGAAGGAGCTAATTCTCAGGACAGCCTGGGACTCAGACCAAAAGCAGAGAATACAGGGGACGCCCTTTCTCCCTGAGTCCACTGCAGACCACTGAGCAGCCTTGAGGTTCACACCTTCTGTAAACAACTGAGTGCTTGGGCATATCTGACTCTTTTGAGACCCATGGACTCTTATAGCCCACCAGACTCCTCTGTCCATAGGATTTCCGAGGCAAGTATACTGGAGCAGTTTGCCATTTTCTGCTCCAGAGGATCTTCCCAACCCAGAGATCAAACCCGTGTCTCCTATATTGTAGGCAGATTCTTTACCACTAGTGCCACATGGGAAGCCACTGGCCTTCTGTGCCACTGGAAGGAATTACCTTTGGAATGTCTCCTCTGGGATGTCTTGCAGGTCCCTCTAACTCAACAAGTGCCAGCATGAACTCTTACCTATTCCCTTTCTCTTGCTGTGTTCCCAGCCTGTGATTGTCAGCACCATCATCTGCCAGTTGTTCAAGTCACACCCTTGGGAGTGATCTTAGCCTTTGTCCTCTCCCTCGCCCTCCATAATCCATCAACCATCAAGTCCTACCGAATCTATCTGCATGCCAATTGTCTCTTGAATCCGTTCCCACTGCCTCTGTTCTAGTCCAGGACGACATCATCTGGTTACCTGTATGGCTCTGTAGTTTCCTAGAAGCTATGCAGGCTTTGGTCTCAGTCCCCCTCCGCCCTTCCTCCCCGGGGCTGTCAGAGTGAACCTTCTAAAGCCAAGGTAGAACCCTGTCTCTCTGCTGCTCACACGATGCCAGCAACACTTCATCCTGGATGGAGCCTGCCATCCCAGGGTCTGCATAGCCAGGCCTGACTGTCAGTCTTGTAATTGTGCCTCACCCTTCATGCCTTTGTAACGTCTAACCATGCGAAACTCTGCAAATACATGTGTTTCTTTTTCCCCTCCTTCTCTCTCATCTGCACGTTGCTCAGCTTATCGTCCTAAAAGCTACTGTCTTTACAATTCTCATTTCTAGGGTTTCTCACCTTTTAAACGATCTCTGGCCCCTCCAGGGAGATTTAAGTATCTCTTCTCCTGTGTTCTTATTGTAGTTTGTTCATAAATTCATTGTAGTTCCTCACATTCTTCTGTCATGGAGGGTTAGCAGACCCATGTCTCCATTAATTTGTAAGCTCCCTTGAGAAGAGAGACATGACTTTTGATCTTGAGGTCCTAGCATTTAGCAACATGATTAACACCCATGAGGTCCTCAGTAAATGTTCAAGACACAGATGAATGAATGGGTGGATAAACAAATGACAAACAACCCCCAACTCTAAAACTGAACAATAAGCCCGAACCTTTGCCCCGTCTTTGAACTGTTCTCTGGGTGTAGATTATTGTGCATCAGCATAAAGCAGGTTCTACCCGCTCCTATTTCCACAACAGGAGGTTAGGACCTGGAAATTGGAGGCACAGGCTTTGGAGTGAGACCACCTTGAGTTCAAATCTGGCTTCTCTCATTTATTAGCCGAGTGACAGTCAAGCTACGTGAGCTTCTCGTTTCTACTAACTTCATAGCCTTACAATCTTACTCCTCTCCCTTCCCACTGTGCAGTCCAACTCCATATTTGGTTGATGCTCCCAAAACACGCCAGATTTTCTCTTTCTTTCTGTTAAATGGGTGTATTACAGCATCCTTTATAGGATTGTTGGGAGGAAGAAATTATATATTTTATATAAAGAGTTCAACATCATACTTGACAGGTAGGAATTGCTCAATAATTGATGGTTGTTATTTCTATTATTTTCAGTCTTATTTCATTACTGTGTTATCCAACCACTGAAATAATTGTTCTTAACCTTTTAGTGTCAAAGACTCTCTTAGTCTTTGATGTCAAAAAGTCTTTGCACATGAACACAAATTTTACATATAATTTCAGGAGTGTCAAGAAACTCTGCAAACAGTTCCTTGAATCCACATTGGGATTCCTGTCACTAGAAGGTGGAAAAGTAAACCAGATCTACTATTCAAACTGTATTCTGCTTAAAAAAATCTGAAACAGCTGTAAACTGTCAATAACTGAGTGAAAGACAAGAGATACATCTGAATTTCTTAATACTTCTGGCAAAATGCCATCAGACTACGGTAATTATTTGAAGAAAAAACTTGACAGGTTTCAAAAATGCAGCGCAGGGACTTCTCCTAACTTTCTAGTGGACCCTATCTGCCCCTCTGGACACTGGTTAGTGGTTCTCCTAACAGTTTTCAAGATGGATAAATCAGTGAGAATTCATTAGCCATGTGTGTATACTAAGTTTCTTCACTTGTGTCTGACTCTATGCGACCCTATGGACTGTAACCCACCAGGCTCCTCTGTCCTTGGGATTCTCCAGGCAAGAATACTGAAGCGAGTTGCCATGCCTTCCTCCAGGGGATCTTTCTGACCCAGGGATCAAACCTGCATCTCTTATGTCTCCTGCATTGGCAGGCAGTTTCTTTACTATTAGCACCACTTGGGAAGCCCCTCATTAGCCATAAAAATGAAAGTATTAGCCGTTCAGTCATGTCTGACTCTTTGCAACCCCATGGACTGTAGCCCACCAGGCTCCTTTGTCCACGGAGTTGGCACTATCAAATAATTCAATAAAGGAAAATTTTAAAATCAATTAAAATTCAGAAACACTAGGCATTGTTCTGGGTCCCATTATGTCAGTTGGAAATCATCCACCATCAGTGTCTGGAAATGATGTGGACAACATGGCAATCAAAACCTAATCAGTGCTTGTCTTTCTAATAGAACTTATCAGGCACCAACTTGTTTTTATGTCAATAGGGGAATACAGAGTTTTTCCTTTTAGATAAATTATAACCTTTTATAATAAATGAAATGTACTAAGATCCCTCTTGATTTAAAAGACTATATGATCAAATGTATAAAAAGTTAAGAATCCTTCTCTTTATTAGCAATTATCCAGTAATTTAAATATGTTATATGTTTGGATTTTATCATTTAGGATATTTTAATAACAAAATATGGCCATACAGCATTGAGGTCATCGGTAAAGCACCTAATTTTTCTTTCTACTTTGGGAAAACACCATATTTGAACGAACCCTTATTTGGGCTGGAATCAGTATTTTAGTGAAGCTTGAAATTGCTAGACTAGTATTGGCAGCTATGCCAGCCCACATACAGAATTTTCTAGGTAACCATCACAGCTCCAAAGAGAATGTCAGCGTTGTGAGGAATAAACATCTGTTGTGTGACCTGAAAGTAACAAGGTAAAAGTTCAACCCTCCTGTCATTCTTGGGCACTTTGGTGGAGACCATTTATTCCTCTCCAGTGTCCATTCTCTTCTCTTTCTTTAACAGGAAACTTCCTCTCAAGTTCTGACAGGCACGTGACTGATCAACAGAAAACATTTCTCAGCCTCCTCGTAGCTATGGCCATGGGCCCCAGTTCCCACCCATGAGATGTGAGTAGAAGGGACCAGTGCAACTTCTCTGATGTATCACATCCTTAAGATAAATTTGATTCCATCCTTATCTCCTCTTTTAAATTCCAAGGAATTAGATTGAGGATGAAGTATAAACCACTTGTAACCACCAGACTAGAACAGCATCTTGCAGGAAGACTGAGCAATAGGAGAAAAGAAGCCTGGGTCCTTGGTCCTTGGAGAGGCACAACCACTTCTCAACCTTGGACTGACTGGTCTATAACGAGAGAGTGAGAAAGAGAGCACTCAATTTCTAGCCTTTAAGACACTGTATATGCACCTCTTTGTTGTAGCAGCCTAGCTTGTACCCTAATTGAGCTACACATCCCTTTATAATGATAAACGGCTTGCTAGGTATGTGCTAAGCTAGTGATCTCTGTACACTTTTGTGCAAACCCCGTCTGTTGAACATGGACTCTCTTCTAGCCAATAGCATCTGGCAAATATGACGGATGTCCATGATTATGTTTTAAAAGATGATTATTTCTCTAACAGATTTTTGCTGGTTTTGATGATGCAAGCTGCCGGGTTGAAGAAGGACATGGAACTGAAGGAACAGCCAGCAAGAAACTGAGAACCTAGGTCCAACAGCCCACAGTGGCCTCAATTCTGCCAACAACCCTAGGGGATGGGAAATAGATTCTTAAGACTGTAAGACAGCTACTCCCAACTGACACCTTGATTACTGTCTGTGAAAGGGTCTACTAGGTAAGCCATGCTCAGATTTCTGACCCACAGGGACTCTGAGATAATAAGTGTGTAGTCTTTCAAGCTTTGTGTTAATTTGTTATGCAGTAATAGTATAATATACCACACAGACATAATTTTACTTCCACACAATGATATGTCACAGACACAGTGTACTGACATCAGAATATTAATTCTAAAATATCAGAGGAAGTGAGCCAGACACTCATAGGGCAAAGGGTGCAGTCACTGAGTTCTCAGGTGTGACCCTCCACTTTGGGGTCCACAGACTTCATTTATTCATAAGCCCAGAGTTGTTCAGGCTCAGGGGACCTTAGCTGGCTAAACAACTCTCAAAAGACTTCTAACTAAATCAGAATGCTAATTTGTTAATTTACCTCGAGGAAGAAAACTTTCAAGTGGATCAGATAAGTTATATCTTTATAAATTGGAGGGTTTTGAGGCTCAGTTAAATTGAAGAAAGTAGGGAAAACCACTAGACCATTCAGGTATGACCTAAATCAAATCCCTTATGATTATACAGTGGAAGTGACAAATAGATTCAAGGGATTAGATCTGATAGATAGAGTGCCTGAAGGAAGAACTATGGACAGAGGTTCGTAACATTGTACAGGAGGCAGTGATCAAGACCATCCACAAGAAAAAGAAATGCAAAAGGCAAAATAATTGTCTGGTGAGGCCTTACAAATAGCTGAGAAAAGAAGAGAAGCTAAAGGCAAAGGAGAAAAAGATATACCCATTTGAATGCAGAGTTCCAAAGAATAGCAAGGAGAGATAAGAAAACCTTCTTCAGAGATCAAAGCAAAGAAACAGAGGAAAAGAACAGAATGGGAAAGGCTGGAGAGCTCTTCAAGAAAATTAGAAATACCAGGGGAACATTTTATGCGAAAAGGGGTACAATTAAGGACATAAATGGTATGGACCTAATAGAAGCAGAAGATATCAAGAAGAGGTGGCAAGAATATACTGAAGAACTATGCAAAAAGATCTTCATGACCCAAATAACCACAATGGCGTGATCACTCATCTAGAGCCAGACATCCTGGAATGCAAAGTCAAGTGGGCCTTAGGAAGCATCACTACAAACAAAGCTAGTGGAGGTGATAGAATTTCAGTTGAGCTATTTCAAATCCTAAAAGATGATGCTGTTTAAGTGCTGCATTCAATATACAGACAAATTTGGAAAACTCAGCAGTGGCCATGGGACTGGAATATGTCAGTTTTCATGCCAATCCCTAAGAAAGGCAATGCCAAAGAATGTTCAAACTACTGCACAATTGCACTCATGTTACATGCTAGTAAAGTAATGCTCAAAATACTTCAGGGCACGCCACTCCAGTACTCTTGCCTGGAAAATCCCATAGATGGAGGAGCCCGTAGGCTGCAGTTCATGGGGTCACACAGAGTTGGACATGACTGAAGCAACACAGCAGCAGCAGCAGCAGGCTTCAACAGTAGGTGAATCGTGAACTTCTGCATGTTCAAGATGGATTTAGAACAGGCAGAGGAACCAGAGATCATATTGCTAACATCTGCTGGATCACAGAAAAAGCAAGAGAATTCCAGAAAAAACATCTGCTCTTCATTGACTATGCTATAGACTGTGTGGATCACAACAAACTGTGGAAAATTCTGAAAGAGATGGGAATACCAGACCACCTGACCTGCCTCCTGAGAAATCTGTATGCAGGTCGAGAAGAAACATAACTGGACATAGAAGAACAAACAGACTGATTCCAAATTGGGAAAGGAGTACTTCAAGGCTGTATATTGTCACTCTGCTTATTTAACTTCTATGCAGAGTACACCATGTGAAATGTTGGGCTAGAAGCACACGCTAGAATCAAGATTGCTGGGAGAAATATCAGTAACCTCAGATATGCAGATGACACCACCCTTATGACAGAAAGCAAAGAACTAAAGAGCCTCTTGATGAAAGAGAAAGAGGAGAGTGAAAAAAGTTGCCTTAAAATTCAACATTCAAAAAACTAAGATCATGGCATCCGGTCCCATCACTTCAGGGCAAAAAGTGGGGAAACAATGGAAACAGTGAAAGACTTTATTTTCTTGGGCTCCAACATCACTGCAGATGGTGGCTGCAGTCATGAAATTCAAGGAGGCTTGCTCCTCAGAAGAAAACCTATGACCAACCTAGATAGCATATTAAAAAGCAGAGACATTACTTTTCCAACAAGATCCATATAGTCAAAGCTACTGGATTTTCCATAGTCATGTATGGATGTGAGAGTTGGACCATAAAGAAGGCTGAGCACTGAAGAACTGATGCTTTTGAACTATATTGTTGGAGAAGACTCTTGAGAGTCCCTTGGACTGCAAGGAGGTCAAGCCAGTGATTCCTAAAGGAAATTGGTCCTGAATATTCATTGGAAGGACTGATGCTGAAGCTGAAGCTCCAATACTTTATTGCAAAGAGCTGACCCATTAGAAAGACCATGATGCTGGGAAATATTGAAGGCAAGAGGAGAAGAAGGTGACAGAAGATGAGATGATTGGATGGCATCACCGACTTGATCAACATGAAGTTGAGCAATCTCCAGGAGTTGATGATGGACAGGGAAGCAGTTCATGGAACTGCAAAGAGTTGGACACGACTAATCGACGAACTGAACTTAATGCCTTCTTTTTCCATTCATTTTTTACCAAAAAAAACTGCACTTGCAAACATATATACATATAAATGTATAGATAGTTGATAGAATGATAGATATGGATATAGATGATAGGTAAATGAAGTTATAAATAGATGATAAATATAGATGGATAATCTTATATATTCCTACTTTTAGACCACACTTCTGATATCAGTCATGATACTATTGACTAGGTCACAGCTTGCTTTTACAATCAGCCATGCCTTGATTAGATGTCTAGATCTGGTTAAACCTGCTTAGTTCTAGGAAACATCTGAAAGTCGATAAGCCTAGAGCTTCCCATCTCAGTCTCCTCCTCAGGGTTGAGTCTTGCTCAGCCAAAAATGACTTTTCATTCACTTTGCTTTGGCATCCTGGGCCAAAACGATCAAACTCTGGCCGCCCAAACCATCCGTCTGTGGCACCGTCAGTGCCTACGCTTTCTCCTCACTCTCACCTACTGTTCATAGACAATGGCTCCTTAACCCATTGTCACAGGCACCTCTTGCGTCCCACCTCACATTCTCTCTGCCCACCTTTTACCTCCAGTACTGCTGTGCCAGTCAGCTTCAGGCAGCTGGAAAGCTGATGGCGCATTGCCTCAGCTGCACTTTGTTGTCTTTTGACTTCTACCTGGGGCATCCTAGAAGCTTTAGCACGGGACACGTGCATAAACTTGCTTGGCACTCACGCTAGTGCTGCCTCACTGATGGGAAGTTTCAGCCGCCCAGCATAACACTCAGTGAAGGGGAGGAGACACCAGTGGATAAGTTCTAAGGTTTATTCCATATGGCTTCTCAGAAGATTTTGAGGGCGGGACTGAGCCCCCCTCACTCACAGTGGTGCTCATTGCTTGCCCTTCCCATTATCCCATCCTATTTCTTAGGATTGCTTCTAAAATCAATCAACTACAGGCAAGCTCTACTAACTCAGGCTCCACTTTCTGGGAAACCCTGGCTGAGACTCACTCTGAGGCTCATTGCACGGGGGCTCTCCTCTCTGATGCTCACTTACTGACTTCCCTGTCGGTGCACCCATGATGTCTTTGGCCTGGGGCTCTTCCTCCATTGCCAGTGTTGCCATTGTGCAACACAACAAAAGTGACCCAACCACCACCCAAGTGTTACATACTGCTTTGACCTTCTTTTCTTAAATGGAAATCAATCCTAAATATTCATTAGAAGGACTGATGCAAAAGCTGAAGCTCCAATACTCTGGCCACCTGATGCTTGGAAAGATTCTAAAGCAGGAGGAGAAGGGGATGACAGAGGATGAGATGACTGGATGGTATCACTGATTCAATGGGCATGAATTTGAGTGTCAGGAGATAGTGAAGGAGAGGGAAGCCTAGTGTATTGCGGTCCATGGCGTCGCAGAGTCAGACACGACTGAGCAACTGAACTAGAACAACTACTTCCGCATACCCACTGGACACTGACATAATCCTCCATGGTTCCATTTCCCATTTTTATACATACACATTCCCCTTTTTGTCCTGTTTCTTCATTTTAAGCCCCATTCTCCAATCTTGAAACCTCATGAAGTTTCTGGTTCACTGACCACTTTTTCATTTTCTTTGAGCTTCATTCCTTCTCTCTTCATTCTAGACTTTATGTTTCGTTGCTTCAACTGCTTCCAGGAGGGCCCTTGGCCTTTCTGCTCCTGTAAATTTCGCTTTCTGGAACTTACTATGATCCAGATTATCCAATGATCCCATTCAAAATCAAGCAGTTGAAATTGCTGCATAAATTCACACCATCAAGCAGAATGGTGCCACTCTAGACATGATCTCCAAGCTCAGATGGGCACTCCTCATTCCCCCTACCCTGATTATGGGTCCTGCTTCCAAGCTCTGCATGTACATGAGACACACACATTCGACACCTATCTGTTAAATGTCAGTTGTTGCATTAAGGATGGAACTTTGAATACAAATATGGTCCGCATCCTTCCTGAAACTTATATTGTACTTAAATCATTATACTGTACTTCGCTGACTCCCTCATTAGGCTCACCTCATTTTATTTATATTTTGGTTTCACAGTGTATGAGATATAGGAGGTGTTCTATATATTTTTGTTGTATAAATGAACAAATGAATGAAAAAGATAACTACTGCAGATAATTAAGCCTACCTAGAATATCCAAATTTTCCTATTCAACAGTCAAAGGGCTGTCTCTTCTCAGAGTGACTATAAGATGCATGAGAAGAAAAAAGCATCATTTGATTCAACTTCTCTATCTCAAATATTTATTGCCATTCTCCATTTAGATATCAAGTTTTAAAAAATTTGTCAAGTTGTTTAGGACAAATGCTGTCCAAGACAATACATTTCCCCTCATATAGTCACGTGGGTGTCTCTGTCCTTGCCAGTTAAACTTCTATCTTTTGGTCTCTGCCTTGCTGTCTTTCTTTGTTTTGCTTTTTTTTAAATTCAATATTTGGTTGCAACAGATCTTGATTGTGGCATGCAGGATCTTTAATTGCAGCATGCAAACTCTTAGTTGCAACCTGTGGGATCTAGTTCTCTGACTAGAAATCGAACCCGGGCTCTTGCACTGGGAGTGTGGAGTCTTAGCCACTGGACCACCAGGGACGCTCCTTCCCTGTCCTTCTGAGGGACTTTTTCTGGTTAGCTGATCTCTGTCTGCTCTGGACATTAATTCCAGAGCAGGGGTTTGTCCTACTACATAGCTCAGAGAACTATATTCAATATTCTGTAACAAACCCCTGCTGGGGTGGGGAATGCCTGAATATTTAGAAGCCATCTAGGTTACCATCTCATTGCCTGTTGGTCATGGGAGATCTTCCTGGACAAAGAGGTCAATAAGTCAGGGGGGAAGACATGGCAATGGAAAGGGGCTTGAGACAGAGAAAGTGACTGTGAGCAAGAAAAAGCTCCTTCAAGGCTATAATTCAAAAAGATACATGCACACCTCTGTTCCAAGCAGCAGTCTTCACAATAAGCAAGACATGGAACTGTCCATCAACAGATAAATGGATAAAGAAGATGTGGTACATATATACAATGGAATATTACTCGATCATAAAAAGAATGAAATAATGCCATTTGTAGCAACATGGATGGACCCAGACATTATCATAGTAAGTGAAGTAAGACAGAATGAGAAAGACAAATACCATATGATATCACTTACAAGGGGAATCTAAAATCTGACACAAATGAATTTATCTACAGAATAGAAACAGACTCACAGACATGGAGAACAGGCTTGTGGTTGACAAAGGGTGGGAGGGATGGATTGGAAGTTTGAACTTAGCAGATTAGCAGATACAAACTATTGCATATAGAATGGATAAACAACAAGGTCCTACTACATAGCTCAGAGAACTATATTCAATATTCTGTAACAAACTATAATGGAAAAGAATATTTAAAAGAATAGGTGTATATGTGTATATATATAGGTGTATACATGTATATATATATACACACATATATGCATATATGTATATATATGTATATATGTATGTGTGTGTGTATATATATATATATGTATAAAACTAAATCACTTTTCTGTACATCTAAAACTAACACAAAGTTGTAAATCAACTAAATTCAATAAAATAAAATTTTAAAAACCAAATGAAAAAGAACAAGTTCCTCTTCTTTGAACTCCAAACTCATATGCAGAATTATTTTATTTCAGAGTCTTTTTACCTAATTGCTACAGTGATGTGGTAATTGAGCACATGGTCCCAGAAATCCTGGGTGAA
The DNA here is from genome assembly GCA_917880005.1 of Nanger dama. Classification (NCBI taxonomy): domain Eukaryota; kingdom Metazoa; phylum Chordata; class Mammalia; order Artiodactyla; family Bovidae; genus Nanger; species Nanger dama. The sequence goes on along the minus strand of CAKJTW010000047.1, from coordinate 155,416 downwards.
TAGTAATAATCAGGCAATAGGGGAAAGGGAGAAAGGGCAAAGAAAAACCATCTTCCCTGATGTGAAACATCACCTCCCCAGTGAGCCTTACCCAGCCGCTCACATTTAACTTCATGCCTCATGTTTAGGTTCTAATAATGCCTTTTACATCACATCACAGGAATCTTTAGCACTGTTTTTAGCACGTTTCCTGAATGGTGGGCACTCTGGAGAGATATTTTCTTATATAATCCCAAGATGTGGCTATTCCTGGTTATCCAGCTAGTCCTGTGTTTAATTGTTTTCACCTTCAAAGAGCATAATATTCAGTTTAAGGAAAAGAATTTCAAAATCAATTTGTAATATACCAGCCTTTTTGCTACTATTTTGAAGGTTGCTCAAGATATTTCATAAAAAATTCTTAATGTGAAATCAAGAAAATGCATGTATTTTGATAATACTGGTCAAACCATAGAAGGAAAGGTGGATGTAAACACAGCACTCTGCTTTTGAACACCCCATCAAAGTATATTATTTTCACTTACCATCATACTTAATAGCTGTCAATCTCATAATCAGCATATGAAAGAAAAATCCCGTGAATATAAAGCCTATAAAGAATAATTCAAGTAGCAAACCACAAAGAGAGAAAAAAAACCCCAAAAGCTACAGTTAGTAAATGCAAGTTAATGTCTTATCTACAAATGCATTCTTCAGTTTCCAGAATTTACAGGAGGGTATTCAGAGATCAGAAATAATTATCTAAAAGGCAGGAACAAATTTAGAAGTCTTTGGAAGTAAATATTGCTATAAAATGGGTACAAATTAAAGTATTAGCTATTGGATACATTTTCTTATATATAGGTCAATTTTGCTGATTGGTTAATTGTTAATTTCATAGCTTATATTTATACCATCTAGTCAAGGCTATGGTTTTTCCAGTAGTCATGTATGGATGTGAGAGTTGGACTGTGAAGAAAGCTGAGTGCCAAAGAATTGATGCTTTTGAACTATGGTATTGAAGAAGACTCTTGAGAGTCCTTCGGACTGCAAGGAGATCCAACCAGTCCATTCTGAAGGAGATCAACCCTGGGATTTCTTTGGAAGGAATGATGCTAAGGATGAAACTCCAGTACTTTGGCCATATCATGCAAAGAGTTGACTCATTGGAAAAGATTCTGATGCTGGGAGAGATTGGGCACAGGAGGAAAAGGGGATGACAGAGGATGAGATGGCTGGATGGCATCACTGACTCGATGGACGAGTCGTGAGTTGGTGAAAGACAGGGAGGCCTGGTGTGCTGTGGTTCATGGGGTTGCAAAGAGTCGGACACGACTGAGTGACTCAATTGAACTGAAATGAACTGAAAAAAAAATAATACAGTTGTTATTGTGTCTGATCTGAAATTACATGCTAGATTTCGATTCATTCCACTAGCAAAAATAAAATTTGAAAGGTAAAAAAAAATTCATATCCCAAAGTGAGAAAAAAGATAATACATGTATTTTTGTTAAAAACTCCAGCATCTTTTGGACTCGACCTAGCCTGCCCCACTCAGAGCCCACGTCAGAGTCAAAATGAGCCCTTTTCCTGACATGCTTCAAGCTGCCCAAGCTTCCTCTGCTTGCTCACCTCAGTACTTGCTGTTACCTCTGCTCAATAGCCCCTCCTCCTCCCCTCCTCACCTCTTTTCTATTTGTTGTGGATAAATGGTCAGGGGGTGTCGACAGCTGGTCCATTTCACGCTGTACTTCCCCTGTCACCTACCACATTATATTCAAGTCATTTGTTTAATTACTCATCTCTATCACTAGACTACAGACTTCTCGACCACATCCACCTTGGTTCTTTTCATAGCTCCAGCTCCATATCTGATTCAGGGTAAGTGTACAACTAATGCTTAGTGAATGAATGAACTTTTCAGCCACTCCTTCTCCAAGTGACTTATCCTTCTGAGCAAACAACTTTACCCAGGTTTTGCCCAGACCCTCCTGTCTAGCCTGGATTTCAGGATGCCACTTCCGTAAATTTTCCCAGACCACTGAGACATCAAAAGCCCTTTCAAATCTGAATGTATTGATAGGTCAAGAGAAGTAATGCAGACTTGTAATGGGCTTTATATTCATTTCATAAAAATGACTGATAGAACAATTGCTATAATAAACGAGTAAAACAGGATCTGTGTTTATTTTAACTTTACGTGACAACAAAAAACATTTTTACATAGTCCTACATGGATTTATAAAGAGGGTGTTTTGTTTACCATGTAGGGTACTGGTAGGCAGGTCTGGAAGAGCTAGAGGGGTGTACCAGCGGAGGAAGGAGGAAAAAGCAGATGGAGAAACAGAGACAAGAAGACAGTCCTGGGGAGAGATGTTCCAGGGGACATCTCATAATGGAGCTATCCATGATGCGAAGGAAACATCTCCTTGGTCTCCACTGTGAAATCTTCAGAAAGTCTACCTTGCACATTCATGCTCTGTTGAGTGGGTTTCCCACTGCGGAAATTGGGAGTGCTGTCCATAATGGCACAGGACAAACACGGAGGATGCTGAGAAGACAGGCCACTTTCTGTGTGCCGATATGAAGGCCACCCCAGCACAGTGACATAGCTAAAAGGAACACATTAATAAACCTGGCTTCAAATGTCTTAAAGACTAATCATGATTACTGTTGAAGGTTACCTTGAGAGGATAGCAAAAGAGAGGATTATGTCACAAAGCAAAGAGAAAAACTAGAATGCTTTTGTCCATCCTTCTCAATACAAAAGCACCGCTATTTACGAATGCTGCCTCCAGCTTTCTTCTCTGTCTTTAAAAGTTCTGATGACCTCTCTCTGTCTCTAAATTTCTGTGTCGTTCTTTTTTGTATGATCTTTTCTAAGAATTCACTGACCTTCTCATGGTTTCTACCACCTTTTTATCTCATCAATACAACAAAGGTACAAGGAACTAAACGTTAAGCATAGGATTCTCTTCAGAAGGTTTGACAAGGGCAAGAGTATGTCAGATTACATATTTTGTTACTTACATAAAATTGTCACAAAAATTTTAAAAATGAAATACATTAGGAACAATGTATTGGACAGTGAACAATGGAAACATTTAAGAACATATTTTACATGTCAATATAAAATGTGACATTAAAACTACACACTGTTTCAATGAAAATAGTATTTTGTTTTTATTGTTTTTTCATAAGTTGCCTTAATTGTAAGAATATTGTTGACCCAAATCCAAATATGAAGTGCAGCATTAAATCTATATTTTCTTTTACTGCAAAATTTCCATGCTGTGCAAACGTTATGGAGAAAGGAATTGTAGGTTTTGCAAAATCTTGGTATTCTTGACTCCGATTGTTCCAGAAAATTTCATTGTTTTATTTCAGACAGCTTGGTTCCAGGCATTTTTAGAAAGAAAAGGTGTAACCTTCATTTTGATGTGCTCTTACTTTTGATTATTTGATTGTGGCACAGTCTGAGAAGCTCGAGACTCTCCTTTTTGTTTGAAAACATCCTTCCCTTCAGCATGGATCTGTGGAGAATGAGTTTGTGTAATATAAATATTTAATATATAAGAAACATTAAATATTAATTAATGTTGAAAGTGTAAAACAAGATCCATAGCATACATCATCATTGAATAAACAGCATGGATCAACGTGGAATCAATGGAGCTTCAGCTTTGCATCAACATAGAGGGTGTACATTTTACATTCTTGTATCAAGTGTTAATCTTTCAAGGAAAATTTTCTTGAGTAAGGCAGATAATACGTGGTGTCATTATATAAAAGTATATTTTGCATTTCCCTAAGAACATCTAGATGAAAAATAATCATTAGCATTGGTTCAATTTACTTTGTTTTCCAGAGTATAGTTAATGTCTTGAGACATAATAGTGTTTCAGGGAACTTAGTTTGGGGAATGTGTCTATGGCAGGTCAACTCTAAGAGGGACGCCGATGACCCCAGCCTCCTGGGATTCATACTCTTGTGTAATCCCCTCCCCTTAAGTGTGGTGGGACTTGTGACTCACTGTTTTGTTTTGTTTTTAATTTTGGCTGTGTTGAGTCCTTGGTGCGGTGTACGGGCTTCTCCAGTTATGGCTCGAAGGCTTTTTTACCTAGTGGCGTGTCGGATCTTAGTTGCCCAACCAGGAATCAAACCCATGCTCCCTGCACTGCAAGGTGAATTCCTAACCGTTGGGCCACCAGAGAAGTCTTGTGGCTTACTTCTAACCAGCAGAGAATAACAAAGGTGATGGGATGCTACTTCTATGATTAGGTTACCTGTGACCGTGACTTCTGTCTTTCTAGCAGAATCTCTTTCTTGCTGGCTTTAATGAAGAAAGCTGACATATTAAAGAAGCCCAAATGACAAGGGATGAGGACAGGGGCTTGGCCTGAGCTAATAAGGAACTAAATCCTATCAACAACCACATTGGCTTAGAAGTATATCCTTCCCCAGTACAGCCTTCATATAAACTCAGCTCTAGTAGGCATCTCAATCAATCTCAGAGTGAGGGATTCAGAATCAGAGTACCCAGGCAAGTTGTGCCTGAATTGTCAGCCCATGAGAAATCAACCCTGAGATTATAGATGTGTGTTGCCTTAAGCCACTAAGGTTACACAGTTATACTTAACAAATACACTGCCCTGACATGAGATCTGAGTTTGAATTTAAATACTAATGCTGAGAATGTTTCACTTTTTATTAGGAATGTATGTCAGGAGTTTCCAAGCAAAATCTGAATTATAGGTAAGTTATTTTCCTTTTTCTTTTTTATTTTTGAGCAAATACTGATTTGGGGGGATGACATAAACTGATAAATGATGGCTATATGATGATTTTGCTTTCAGTTCAGTTGCTCAGTTGTGTCCGACTCTTTGCGACCCCATGGACTGCAGCAAGCCAGGCTTCCCTGTTCATCACCAACTCCTGGAGCCTACTCATAGTCATGTCCATTACATCGATGATGCCATCCAACCATCACATCCTCTGTCTTCCCTTCTCCTTCTGCCTTCAATCTTTCCCAGCATCAAGGTCTTTTCAAATGAGTCAGTTCTTCACATCAGGTGGCCAAAGTACTGGAGTTTCAGCTTCAGCATCAGTCCTTCCAATGAATATTCAGGAATGATTTCCTTTAGGATGGACTGGTTAGATCTCCTTGCTGTCCAAGGGACTCTCAAGAGTGTTCTCCAACACCACAGTTCAAAAGCATCAATTCTTTGGTGCTCATCTCTCTTTATAGTCAAACACTTACATCCATACATGACTGCTGGAAAAACCATAGCTTTGACTAGATGGACCTTTATTGGCAAAGTAATGTCTTTTCTTTTTAATATACTGTCTAGGTTGCTCATAACCTTTCTTCCAAGGAGCAAGCATGTTTTAATTTCATGGCTGTTGTCACCAACTGCAGTGATTTGGGAGCCCAAGAAAATAAAGTCTCTGTTTCCATTGTTTCCTCATCTATTTGCCATGAAGTGATGGGACCGGATGCCATAATCTTAGTTTTCTGAATGTTGACTTTTAGCCAACTTTTTCACTCTCCTCTTTCACTTTCATCAAGAGGCTCTTTAGTTGTTTGCTTTCTGCCATAAGGGTGGTGTCATCTGCATATCTGAGGTTATTGATATTCTCCCAGCAATCTTGATTCCAGCTTGTGCTTCATCCAGCCTGGCATTTCATATGATGTACCCTAAGTGGATTAATAAAATATTAATCCTCAAAGATTGACCACAGGAGAATGATCCGCTCTTCTCTGGACTTTTAAAGGCACTGGATTTTTCCCCCCCTGTCTTCTCTGGCCCTTTTCCAGGCAAGTCCTGTTCAAACAGCCTTGCTGCAATCTCCAGTTTTCTACTTAGGCAGCTTCAGAGCTAGACAAAGGCAACAACAACTAGTATTTATCAAGACTATACAGGAGCCAGGCACTGTATTATATGCACTACCATGATTTATTCATTTAATGCTCATAGCTATCCCATGAAACAAATACCACATCCATCTCCATTTTGCAGATGTGAAGACTGAGGTATATGAAATTAAATGACTGCTAGTCCTCATTTCTGTCCTGGTTGGGTCTGTCCTGGGTCACTTCTTACTCGAAACTGAGAATGTCTTCCTGGGTGATGAATGATAACTAACCTGGGGTGAATATCACAGTCTCCTGGGGTTTCAAAGTACACTGGATCAGAGACTATTCAGTGAAAAGGGTATTTTGAAAATTCTCCCTAGTTAAACTGAATAATCACCCTCAGAGCTTCTTGTCCCATAGATGTGGGACTAGAAGTCAGCAGTCCGAGGCTGAACATGACCACATGGATTTCAACCAAACCGTCAGCCATAGTTTGTAGAAAGAAAAGCAAAGGTGAGATGAATTAGAAGATTGGGATTGATATATATACATTAACATGTATAAAATGGATAACTAATGAAAATCTACTGGATAGCTCAGGGAACCCTCTCAGTGCTCTGTGGTAACCTAAATGGGAAGGAAATCCAAAAAGAAGGAATACACACACACAGACACACACACACACACACATATTCGCATAGCTGATTCACTTTGCTGTACAGCATAAACCTAACACAACATTGTAAAGCAACTATACTCCAATAAAATTATTATTTTTTTAAAAAGTCAATTTAAAAAATGTAGAAAAGGTATCTCGCAGACTTGTCAAATTCTACCAGTGTATAAAAAGAGCTTGCTGTTCTGTTGAGTGGTCACATCATTTTAGCTACTTCCAACATAGACTAACGCCTCCATGGGGACTTCCACCCATTTGGGAGGAGCTGTGCTTCTGGGAGGTGCTGCCTGCTCCCTCCCTTCCCTTTGTGGGGAATGATGGAGGCACACCCCTGGGGATTGGAGGATGGGGACTTTCCTGTTCTTTTCTTCCATCAACTCGTGCTCTGACACAGTCTAAATTCCACTCATTCCTCCTCTCTTTCAAGTAATGTTGGGCATATTATTGGGTATCACTGTTTCACTGCCATTTTGGGGAGCCGCTGCCTTGAAATTAGAGTCAATATTAATAAATCCAAGTCCATGAAGTGTTGCAGACTCCTGTAAATGTGTATGTAGGGCTGAGGTGGAGATAACTTGAAAATATGAGAGGAAAAGCTACTGACATCTTTTCTTGACTTGACCCTTGCCTGATCATCTCACCTTCTCTAACTGTATCAGAAGTTTCAGAATTACTGACCAAGATGGGAAGACCATCCTTATGGACAGATTTTCTTTCAAAGGACCTGTACCCTTTGCATATAGTGTATCTTTATCTCATAATGCATAGCAGGAGCACACAGGCACATTTGCCCTAGCCCTAATCCTTTAAGGTGGAGCTTCATCCAGCATCACGTAGTCTGTGCCCACCTAGGCCATCTACAATAGTGTTCTCGTTTGGTTATATTTGCCATAGGTTCTTCACTTTGAACCCTTTGCAGGACTTTCTATATTGTCACGACATACTCGGTTTCTCCCTAAAAATTTTATTTTCTTGTTTTTCCAGAGAAGCATAAGAACTCTCCTACTGAAGAAGAATGTATATTAGAATTTTCAATTTTGAGAAGAAAGTTTCTCTCTCTGTCTGTCTTGATTTGGAATCTAGACGTGAAAAAGTGGGCTGCTTCTCTGTCTAGTTTTTATCACTGCACTAGAACGCTTGGACGTGTACATGAAAACTTAGGTCATATTGATGATAACCATAAGTAATGTGAAATGAAAAATCTACTAACAGATGTACCAATATAAAACAATATCCTGTATTTCTACAGCTCACTTCCTTGATACGCTAGGGTGTTGATAAATATTAGCAGATTTTCTCTATCTTCCAAGGTAGTTGGAAAAACCTGCATTTGTGGTGGAGCCTAGATAAAGTCTCTGTTGAGTCACATACCTGCCATTTAACAGTGACATTTTGAACAGCTTTCTCACAGGTATGATCTGGTTTCTAGTTCTTTTGATGGGAGAAGAAGAGATTGATGCCACAGGGTAGGGATGCTATATTTTGGGAACACTTGGAGTCTTGATGCCCTGAAAGTTAATCCTTCTCACAAAACTGCCTCTGTTATTGGCTAATATCTACAATACAGAGCATTTTCTTCTTGCTCTGTTATGATGTCACATGTGGTTCTATAGGATCATAAAATTGGTTTAAATGCAATTATTTCAAGACTATTTAATGGACATTTATTATTTAACAGTGCCTTTAAGGTCACTTGCAGTCAGGAAGGAGAAGCTACCTTCTAGAACTTCTCTACTCTGCTAAGAAACATACATTCATTATTGAAAATACGCGCTAATGACTTGGGCTTATTTGTTAATTTAGGAGGTTTATTTCTTGATGAAACAGGGGTGCAGCTATTTGGCTACCTTAATGGGGTGGCAAAGAGCCTTTTAAAGAGAAACACTCACTCTCATTACAACACTGTTCTTAAAAAGCTAGAAGCTGCTATTTAGAGGTGTTCCCAGACGTTCTCCCCGTATGAATTCATCTTGCAAGCCACCCTCCTCAAGGTTATTATCCCACTCAGGCAGAGACTGCTATTATAGAAAGTCAGAGAGCTTTCTCTTATTCACTAGTGACCTCTAAGACGTCTTCACCAATTATCATTTCGATTCTAGTATCTGCTAAGCCACTGCCAGTAAAATCTATAACAGTTGTTTGAGCATCTTCTGCCTGTGATCCTTCATCCCAGGATAGCAGCTGGCCTGTCTCTGAACTGACAGCAGTTCAGCCCTCCCAGCTGTTAGGAGGTCCCAGGGAGCATTTATAACATCAGCCTTCAGATGTCTGTGGAGCTGAGGGCAGCTCTGTGTTCTCTCCTGTGGCTTCTCTTGTGTAGAAGCAGGGCTTGGCACAGGAGAGAGAAAGAAAGGTGGCATCAAATGACATTTTAGATTTCTGGAGCTGGAGGGGCTCTTGGAGTTTATTTAGGCAACCTTCCTTATTTGTTGTTGTTTAGTCGCTAAGTCACGTCCAGCTCTTTTGCAACCCCAAGGACTGTAGCCCACCAGACTCCTCTGTCTCTGGAATTCTTCGGCCAAGAATACTGGAGTGGGTTGCCATTTCCTTCTCCAAGGCATCTTCCCAACCCAGGGGTCAAACCCAGGTCTCCTGCATTGCAGGCAGATTCTTTACTGTCTGAGCCATCCAGGAAGCTGCCCGATGATTAAAGGAAACCAAATATTGGCTTCCTCTGTTGGCAGGCAGATTCTTTACCATTGCACCCCCTGGGAAACCCATCTTTCTTATTTGTCTTTATCTTAACATGGAAACATGACATGAAAATGTTTCTGCTACTGGCAACAGTGGGACATCCAATCATGGATTTTACCAAAAGCATAGACTATTAGAAGGAGGAGGGACCTCCTGGGATATTTACAACCCACCCCCCTGTCCCTCAGGAAAGAACAGGAAGAGAAGTGATGTAAAGTCTGTGCAGCCCAGCACCAGGCATTGGATATGAGACAGTGTTCTGGCTTTCCACTGCTCCTAGCTTGGGAGAGGAAAACAGACCAGTCAGTCCCCTCTTCTGACCATGGTAATAAATGCTACTATAGAAGCCTGCACTTTGCAGAGAACAAGGTGGAGGGCATTTTAATGTGATTGTGCAGCAAGCCTTCAAATGCTTCTTGCAGGAGGTAAGGCTAGAGCTCATTTTGAAGAATGTTAGAATCAGCTGCTCTGAGGGTAGAAAACCTGACTTCTGCATCCAGCAATGTCCCTCCTGTGACCTTGGACTAAAATCTCATGATAGGAAATGCATGTGGCCAGAAAACCTTATGTAAGAGCACAGAGAAAAGCAAGGCCATATTCCTTTCTTAACTGTTCTGTCTTTGGCCCTCATAGTAGGTGAGAAGACTCAGAGAGGAAGTATTCGTTATGGGACTTGTCAACAGCACCGGGCCTTGGGAATCTGGTGACATTTTGTGTGTGTGTGTGTTTGAAGTGACAAGTGGAAACAATTGCTCTCTGAGGTCTTCCACCCAGAAAGTATAAAGGTTTGCAAGTTGAGGGTTTCTCTGATTGCACTGGGCTCTTGCACAGGCTATTGCTGTTCACACTTTGGACACATGTGAGATTGCTTCTGCCAGTAGCTCTTTAACAGCAAGATCAGGCTCCATTTTTCAGACTTAAAGGCTCTATCTTGTTATGGCATATTTACTAATTCATTATTTACATGTACTGTCTTTTTTGTGCCATGTACTAGACTAGAAACTACTATACTAAAATGACACGATCACAACCCATAAGATACATGCGGTACAGTAGGTGAGACTAACAGAAAACTCATGGTTACAGTTCAGTGCAGTTCAGTTCAGTCACTCAGTCGTGTCTGGCTCTTTGTGACCCCATGAATCGCAGCACGCCAGGCCTCCCTGTCCATCACCAACTCCCAGAGTTCACTCAGACTCACGCCCAGTGAGCCCGTGGTGATGCCATCCAGCCATCGCATCCTCGGTCGTCCCCTTCTCCTCCTGCCTCCAACCCTTTTCAGCATCAGAGTCTTTTCCAGTGAGTCAACTCTTCACATGAGGTGGCCAAAGTACTGGAGTTTCAGCTTTAGCATCATTCCTTCCAAAGAAATCCCAGGGTTGATCTTCAGAATGGACTGGTTGGATCTCCTTGCAGTCCAAGGGACTCTCAAGAGTCTTCTCCAACACCACAGTTCAAAAGCATCAATTCTTCGGCACTCAGCCTTCTTCACAGTCCAACTCTCACATCCATACATGACCACTGGAAAAACCATAGCCTTGACTAGACGGACCTTAGTCAGCAAAGTAATGTCTCTGCTTTTGAATATGCTATCTAGGTTGGTCATAACTTTTCTTCCAAAGAGTAAGCGTCTTTTAATTTCATGGCTGCAGTCACCATCTGCAGTGATTTTGGAGCCCAGAAAAATAGTCTGACACTGTTTCCACTGTTTCCCCATCTATTTCCCATGAAGTGATGGGACCGGATGCCATGATCTTCATTTTCTGAATGTTGAGCTTTAGGCCAACGTTCTCGCTCTCCTCTTTCACTTTCATCAAGAGGCTTTTTAGTTCCTCTTCACTTTCTGCCATAAGGGTGGTGTCATCTGCATATCTAAGGTTACTGATATTTTTCCCGGCAATCTTGATTCCAGCTTGTGCTTCTTCCAGCCCAGCGTTTCTCATGGTGTACTCTGCATAGAAGTTAAATAAGCAGGATGACAATACACAGCCTTGACATACTTCTTTTCCTGTTTGGAACCAGTGTGTTGTTCCATGTCCAGTTCTAACTGTTGCTTCCTGACCTGCATACAGATTTCTCAAGAGGCAGGTCAGGTGGTCTGGTATTCCCATCTCTTTCAGAATTTTCCACAGTTTATTGTGATCCACACAGTCAAAGGCTTTGGCATAGTCAATAAAGCAGAAAGAGATGTTTTTCTGGAACTCTCTTGCTTTTTCTATGATCCAGCGGATGTTGGCAATTTGATCTCTGGTTCCTCTGCCTTTTCTAAAACCAGCTTGAACATCAGGGAGTTCACGGTTCACATATTGCTGAAGCCTAGCTTGGAGAATTTTGAGCATCACTTTACTAGCATGTGAGATGAGTACAACTGTGCGGTAGTTTGAGCATTCTTTTGCATTGCCTTTCTTTGGGATTGGAATGAAAACTGACCTTTTCCAGTCTTGTGGCCACTGCTGAGCTCTCCAAATTTGCTGGCATATTGAGTGCAGCACTTTCATAGCATCATCTTTCAGGATTTGAAACAGTTCAATTGGAATTCCATCACCTCCACTAGCTTTGTTTGTAGTGATGCTTTCTAAGGCCCACTTGACTTCACATTCCAGGATGTCTGGCTCTAGATGAATGATCACATCATCATGATTATCTGGGTCGTGAAGATCTTTTTTGTACAGTTCTTCTGTGTATTCTTGCCACCTCCTCTTAATATCTTCTGTTTCTGTTAGGTCCATACCATTTCTGTCCTTTATCGAGCCCATCTTTGCATGAAATGTTCCCTTGGTATCTCTAATTTTCTTGGAGAGATCTCTAGTGTTTCCCATTCTGTTCTTTTCCTCTATTTCTTTGTATTGATCGCTGAGGAAGGCTTTCTTATCTCTTCTTGATATTCTTTGGAATTCTGCGTTCAGATGCTTATATCTTTCCTTTTCTCCTTTGCTTTTCACCTCTCTTCTTTTCACAGTTATTTGTAAGGCCTCTCCAGACAGTCATTTTGCTTTTTGCATTTCTTTTCCATGGGGATGGTCTTGATTCCTGTCTCCTGTACAGTGTCACGAACCTCATTCCATAGTTCATCAGGCACTCTATCTATCAGATCTGGGCCCTTAAATCTATTTCTCACTTCCACTGTATAATCATAAGGGATTTGATTTAGGTCATACCTGAATGGTCTAGCGGTTTTCCCTACTTTCTTCAATTTCAGTCTGAATTTGGTAATAAGGAGTTCATGTTCTGAGCCACAGTCAGCTCCTGGTCTTGTTTTTGTTGACTGTATAGAGTTTCTCCATCTTTGGCTGCATAGAATATAATCAATCTGATTTCGGTGTTGACCATCTGGTGATGTCCATGTGTAGAGTCTTCTCTTGTGTTACAAGACACTGTAATGAATCCTCTGACGGTCTACAGTATTGACAGGTAGATTCTTTACCACTAGCACCACCTGGAAAGCCCTCCTTTCCTGTATATTCCCTTTATTAAAGAATGAGGCTATCATCAATTCTAGTGGTCCCTGAGCTTCTTAGTTAGAGAAGACCCTTGAGAGTTCCTTGGGCTGCAAGGAGATCCAACCAGTCGATATTAAAGGAAAGGGATTCTCTGATGGCTTAGAGGGTAAAGAATCTGCCTGCAATGTAGGAGACCTGAGTTTGATCACTGGGTTAGGATGATCTTCTGGAGAAAAAATGGCAACCCACACCAGTGTTCTTGCCTGGAGAATCCCATGGATGGAGGAACCTGGCAAACTACAGTCCACGGGGTCGCAAAGAGGTCGAACACTACTGAGCAACTTCACTTTCACTTTCCTGTGCACTCAGTTGCTTCAGTTGAGTATGACTGTTTGTGACCCATGGACTGTTGCCCACCAGGCTTCTGTGTCCATGGGATTCTCCAGGCAAGAATACTGGGGTGGGTTGCCATTACTTTCGCACTTTCCTATATCAAGTGTTATTTTATTTAGATGTTTTCCCTGACTTTCTGCTCCTTAGGGTTGGGAGTCATTCTGTACAAGCTCATGGAGATGATTCCTCTGCGCTTCCCACCAGAATCTTGTAATGCTCTACCGTGATCGTCTGCTTCTTGAATTGTCTGCCTCCCTCACTAGGAGGCAAACTCTGGGCAAGTAGGGTCGTGTGTACTTCGTTTGCCATTAATATCTTGGAGCATAGCAGAAGCTCTTGCACTCAGTAGGCATTCAGTGAATACTTGTGGATTGAATTAAGTCTTTTCAACAACTCAGCTTCCTTCCTCTTTTTTCCCTCCATGCATCTGCCTCTACTGCTGCCTAGCCTCTCACTGTCTCCCATATAGATTATGGTAAAGCTTCCATCCCTTAAACACCCCATCATTCTCATCTTCCCCATCATCATATGAACCAATGACAGATACTTATGCCTATGCTCTTGCAATAGCTTCCTTGAAAAGAGTTTGCTTTGTTGCCTATTCGATTAAATTCAAAGTCCATTCATCATTTCAAGACTTCGATGTTCCAGGCTGACGTAAACATACAAACTAAGGTGACTTTTATTCCCAAATATAAACTCCTATCTTCAGACAAGCTGATTTTCTTACTCATCTTCCATGCTGCTGCTGCTGGTAAGTTGCTTCAGTTGTGTCCGACTCTGCAACCCCATAGACAGCAGCCCACCAGGCTCCCCCATCCCTGGGATTCTCCAAGCAAGAACACTGGAGTGGGTTGCCATTTCCTTCTCCAATGCATGAAAGTGAAAAGTGAAAGTGAAGTTACTCAGTCATGTCTGACTCCTAGGGACCCCATGGACTACAGCCTACCAGGTTTCTCTGTCCATGGGATTTTTTAGACAAGAGTACTGGAGTGGGTTGCCATTGCCTTCGCCCCTCATCTTCCACACATCTGGTCAAATTGCCAACATCCGTTAAATATCCAGAAAAACATCTACTTCTGCTTTATTGACTACACCAAAGCTTTTGACTTGTGGATCACAACAAACTGTGGAAAATTCTGAAAGAGATGGGAATACCAGACCACCGAAAATCTGTATGCAGGTCAAGAAGCAACAGTTAGAACTGAGCATGAAACAATGCACTGGTTCCAAATCAAGAAAGCAGTACGTCAAGGCTGTATATTGTCACCCTGCTTATTTAACTTATATGCAGAGTACATCATGAGGAACACTGGACTGGATGAAGAACACACTGGAATCAAGATTGCCAGAAGAAATATCAATAACCTCAGATATGCAGACGACACCATCCTTATGACAGAATGTGAAGAAAAACTAAAGAGCCTCTTGTAAAAGTGAAAGAGGAGGGTGAAAAAGCTCCCTTAAAACTCAACATTCAGAAAACAAAGATCACGGCATCTGGTCCCATCACTTCATGGCAAATAGATGGGGAAACAATGGAAACAATGACAGACTTTATTTTCTTGGGCTCCAAAATCACTGCAGATGGTGACTGCAGCCATGAAATTAAAAGACACGTGCTCCTTGGAAGAAAAGTTATGACCAACCCAGACAGCATATTAAAAAGCAGAGACATTACTTTGCCAACAAAAGTCTATCTAGTCAAAGTTGTGGTTTTTCCAGTGGTCATGTATGGATGTGAGAGTTGGGCTATAAAGAAAGCTGAGCAATGAAGAATTGATGCTTTTGAAGTGTGGTGTTGGAGAAGACTCTTGAGAGTCCCTTGGGCTGCAAGGAGATCCAACCAGTCCATCGTAAAGGAAATCATTCCTGAATATTCATTGGAAGGACTGATGCTGATGCTGAAACTCCAATACTTTGGCCACCTGATGGGAAGAGCTGACTCATTGGAAAAGACCTTGATGCTGGGAAAGACTGATGGTGGGAGGAGAAGAGGACGACAGAGGATGAGATGATTGAATGGCACTCAATGGACATGAGTTCGAGTAAATTCCAGGAATTGGTGATGGACAGGGAAGCCTGGCATGCTGGAGTCCGTGGGGTCACAAAGAGTCAGACACAACCGAGCAACTGAACTGAACTGAACTTCCACACATGCTGAACTCAAGCTTACCTTGTTTAGGCCTTGTGTGTGCTTTCTCTGTCACTGAGTTGTGTCAGACTCTTTGCTACCCCATGGACTGTAGTCCACCAAGTTCTTCTGTCCATGATATTTTCCAGGCAAGAATTCTGGAGTGGTTTGCCATTTCTTCCTCCAGGAGATCTTCCCAACCCAGATATCGAACTTGTGTCTCCTGCATTGGCAGGCAGATTCTTCACCACTGAGCTACCTGGGGAAGCCCTCTACTTTGTGATTTTCCCCCAACTGTCTTTTCTTCTCTCCTTTCTATCTTTGTAAATTCTTTTCATCCTTCAGAGTTCAATCCCAGGCCCACCTACAAGCAGCCTTCCTTCAGTCATTCGTGCACATATTAATCTTATAACTGTGAAACTATCTCTGAAATTTATAGCCAGTTATACATCAGTACCTCCCAATATGTTTCTAATTTCATAGACAATTCTCTCAACTTGATTTTAAGATGCTTGAAAAATTATTCCTTGAAATAGTGTGCCAGAGCCTGACCTAACATGTGGTTGATTGACATACTATTCTTCAGTCTGATTGATATATCAGAGTAGTCCTAGATATCAAGACATCCTC
This sequence comes from Nanger dama, assembly GCA_917880005.1. Lineage (NCBI taxonomy): Eukaryota > Metazoa > Chordata > Mammalia > Artiodactyla > Bovidae > Nanger > Nanger dama. The sequence goes on along the minus strand of CAKJTW010000047.1, from coordinate 139,613 downwards.
CAAAGTCATGCAAGAAATTCTCCAGGCCAGAATTCTGGAGTGGGTAGCCTATTCCTTCTCCAGTGGATCTTCCCAACCCAGGAATAGAACTGGGGTCTCCTGCTTTGCAGGCAGATTCTTTACCAACTGAGCTATTAGGGAAGCCCTGCTTAAATTTTAAGTACTTTCAAATTGTGTTACTTTGTTACCCAATGACATAAGTAGAAGTCCTACACATCTCAACTCCATCCCAGGAAAATATTTCTTATTTCCTCTGTCATTCAGCCTATTCTTAAAAAAAAAAAAATTGATGTATAGTTAATTTATGAGGCTGTGTTAGCTTCAAGTGTACAGCAAAGTGATTCAGTTATCCATATACATCTATTCTTTTCTTGGGTTCTTTTTCATTATAAGTTATGACAAGATAGTGCGTATAGTTCCCTGTGCTGTACAGTAGAGCCTTACTGTTTATCTATTTTCTATAGTAGTGTACGTATATATTAACCCCAAATTCCTAATTTATCTTCCCTCCAGGCAAATATTTTTTAATGGAAATACAAGAATTGCAAATCGTGACATTTGGATTAAGTCTCAAGAATTAAGCAGCATTTAATTGTTGCAGTCACTGGGGTAACCAGAACCTTACTTGGCAACCTGAACAAGCAGCAAGGAAGAGGAGGTGGAAATACTCAAACCAGAGTTTACTGTGTGCCCTCCACCCTCTATCTCTATGAAAATGGAGGATGGACTTATTTTATGCTGATAGGGCATTTATAAAAGAATAAATCACAGTTCCTACCCTCTAGAAACTTGTATTCAGTAGGGTCAATAGAGGAGCACATGCATAATTATAATACAAACAATGTGCATTATGTGTGAAAGGTGTACGTAGGAATAAGCTGGAGAGAAACCCGAGGTCTTGGGATAGGGCACTGAAACAAAATGGAAAGTCTGAAAGAGAAGCCATTCTAAGGAACAAAGAGGCAACTTTTGGTTTCGAGCCCATTTGAGATTAAGGTTTTTAAGTAGAAATATATTTAAATTTCCTTGGAGCTAGGTCAGAAATGAATGACCTTGGTGGGAGTGTCATTTGGGGAGTCAGGAGCAGAGAAATAATGACAGAAGCATGTGGCTAAGCCGCCCAGAGGTTACAAGTGAGTTTTTCTACATGTTATTTCATCTCTAAACCTATGTTAACCATACTTGATTTCTACTTCACATGAAGTTCTGAGAATTAGATCTTGAAAGTGCTTTATTGAACTTGTACTGACAGATCAAGGGGGTGGGCTTTCATCTTGCTGCTGTGAGGTTCATGGAGACAAGGGGGCAAGAGGTTGCTTTCCCCTCACATTCCCAGGTGCTGCGGCTGAAAGGACCGTATGTGATCCCTCTTCCCCAACATCTAAGACGTGCCTCGTGCCTGAAATGAGCCTGTGGTTCTGTTGGACTGGCCAAAAAGTTCATTCAGATTTCCATAATATCTTACGGAAAAACTCGAATGAACTTTTGCAGCCCAATATATGCCCAGTTGTTCCTCTTTCAAACCACCTAACTACAGAACAAATCACCCTGACTAAGAAATTTCCAATCAACTCATATCAGCATTGTAATAGTTACCTTAAGCTCATAACCTACCTCCATTAAGGTCACCTGAGTTGCTTGCCCACTGGCAGATTTCTAGTAAGCAGGTCTTGTGTGGAAAGGGCCTGGGAATATGCATTTTAAGTCACTGCCCAGGTGATTCTTATGTATACGCAGGTCTGAGAACTAAATCTCTACATCTGCAACTTTCAACCCATCTTGGCCCCACCGTGTAAGAAATATATTTTACAAGATCTCATACACACATATGATAAAAGTGTCATGAAATAGTACAGACCCTGAGTACATGTGAGGCTGGTGATGATTATGACTGGTGATTATTTCGTTCATTCTAATTCATTTTTTAATGTCCATAGTGATTCATGGTACAGATCACAACTTGTACTTTGGAAAATACAGTGTCTAGATGGAGAGGAAATATTATATAAGGCTTGAGGTTAATACTGTGGAAAATCATTTACGATTAAGTTAGAGGTTTTAACTTTTTTAAATGCAACTCTTGTAATCTGATTAGCACGAAGTCTTCATTTTATAGAAAAAGTCACAAGCACACATACTTTCTCATATCTTTTCAGGGAGTTTTTGGATCTTCCTCTGTCTCAGAACTCTAGATAAATAACCAATCATTTAATTGCAGCTCTATCAGAAGCAAGAGTAAAGAGTGGGCAACCTCCTGTTATGATGTCATGGTGGGGAGGGCTTGAAGGTCTTTTCATCTTACAGTCCTAAAGACTGCTACTCATTGGCAGTTCTTTTTTTTTTATGATTATCTGATATCACAGGAATGTAGTCATTACAGAAAAATGCTGCCAGAGGATAAGAATGGTTGATGGGAAAAATCTTTTTTTTTGAAGAAGAAGAAGAGGTCATTACCAAAGACCAGAATACTGGAGTGGGTAGGAAGGAGGAAGAGGTGATCTTACCAACCCAGGGATCAAACCCAGGTCTCTTCCATTGCGGGCACACTCTTTTCCAGCTGAGCCACAAGGGAAGCCCAAGAATATTGAAGTGGGTAGCCTATCCCTTCTCCAGTGGATCTTCCCAACCCAGGAATCAAACCAGGGTCTGCTGCATTGCAGGTGGATTCTGTAACAACTGAGCTATGAGAAAAGTGAAAGGAAAGTGAAGTCGCTCAGTCATGTCCGACTCTTTGCGACCCCATGGGCTGTAGCCTACTACGCTCCTCCATCCATGGGATTTTCCAGGCAAGAGTACTGGAAGGGGTTGCCATTTCCCTCTCCAGAGGATCTTCCTGACCCACGGACTGAACCCAGGTCTCCCACACTGTAAGCAGACGCTTTACCATCTGAGCCACTAGGGAAGACCACCAAAGATGGCAGAAGTCGTTAACAAAGGGTAGAAAGGAGGAGGACTTCCGCAGAGCCTGACTCTCTTGGGCCCCTCTGGCTCTGGGTCAGGAATTAGGACGTGGAAGATCTAGCTTTAGACTGTGACTAAGCACCTTCGTGGCATGTCTCAGGAATCCCCAAGGTAGCCCAGCAATGGTATGTGACTTTGGAGTTGTTTGGGCAAGCCTAGAATATTTAGCTTTCTTTCCAAGAAAGCTATGTAATAAGGAAGAGTCAATTTTACTCTTCCATGCTTAATCTTTTTCTTTGTCCACTTTTGTTATTATAATCACACATAAAGGCCTGCCTGAGAGAATCCAGCCCCCTCTGCCTGACTGTTAAGCTAAAGTGCCTTTGTTCAGAACCCCGTTCTGCTGTAGAAGGCAAGAAGGAAGAAACACATTCCTTGTATGATGCTTGCCATTCTAGGAGATACGTACAAGATTAAATGAGTTTTTACTTTGTTTCCTCACCTCCCCACATCTCTGATCCATAAAAGAACCTGGCATCCAGATCCTGGGAAGATAGTTAATTTGAGACATTAGTCTCAGTCAGCTGGCTTTATGAATAATGTTATATTCCTTGCCTCAACACCTTGTCCCTCAGATTTATTGGCCTCTCGTGCAGCAAGCAGAGTGAGCTTGGACTCAGTAATAGCTATTTAATTAAGGAATGACTCAGATGTATCTCTGCACTTGAAATGGAGACAAAAGCTGAGAAGATGCTCTACCTCCCAGCACTAACTGAAAACTCCCCTGTGCATAGTCATGCTTCAGTGTTAAGAAGAATTTCTGGGAGGGCACAGTAGAGAGTAGAGGAAAGAGAGTTTGGGGAGTGCCAACTGGAAAAAAAAAAGCACAACCTAAAAGTTGAGAGTTATGCTCGATATGGTGCACTTTCTGAGGACTTCAAGCCTAGGACACAGCATCTCAGATAATGCTGAGAAAACTATTCTGAAGAGGCAAGGAGGGATGTCAGGATACATAGAAGTTTTTGTAGTGAAAGACCAGGTAGTCAGTGCATCAAAGGATTGCTGCTGCTGCTGCTAAGTCGCTTCAGTCGTGTCCAACTCTGTGCGATACCATAGACAGCAGCCCACCAGGATCCCCCGTCCCTGGGATTCTCCGGGCAAGAACACTGGAGTGGGTTGCCATTGTCTTCTCCAGTGCATGAAAGTGAAAAGTGAAAGTGAAGTCGCTTAGTCATGTCCGACCCTCAGCGACCCCATGGACTGCAGCCCACCAGGCTCCTCCATCCATGGGATTTTCCAGGCAAGAGTACTGGAGTGGGGTGCCATTGCCTTCTCTGGCATCAAAGGATTACTGTTAATAAAACCTGACAATTCAAGCTAAAAGAATTTAGCACTTTTCTACATACTGGAAGATGCAAAGCCTGGACTCACTGAAATCATTCGTTTGATATGCACCTCAGCTGTGGAGCAGCCGAGACCCTGTGTTTTCTCATCCTGAGTCTCCTCTGGGTACACTGTTGGGAGGTGGCTGCCATGGCTGACTGCTGGGGGGATGGGGTGGGGCGTGAATCGTACTTCCATCCTGAGTTCCCTCAGGGCAGGGGGCCAGCTGTAATGTGATGGCTTGATGGCCACAACACTCTTTATTTACTGATATGGCAGGCAATATTTCCGTTCTCAGGAGGGTGCTTTGGAGCGGTGCTCCTCAAAACTCAGCCGTTCCCTTCACCAGTGCCACACCCAGAAGCGTTCATCATCTCTCAGCAACACGCTAAGTACATGTTGAGAATGCTTAGGAACATCTAGAATTGTACAGTGATTTTATGTCTGTGGGGTCTAATAATAAATTTAACCTTTCATTGTGTGTGTCTAATTTTAAAATATTAGTATTTCTCTGAATAACATGTATTTTTACAAAAGTGTCAGCTGGGACAGATTTGAAATTGGGGTGAAGGAAGAAACAGAACATGTCCTATCTTGAAAGCAGGACTCCATCTTGGGCCAGACTGTGGACTTTGAGCTATATGCCCAGTATCGATGGAAATGACATAGCAGCTGGAAAACCAGGCCCCTGGAAGGAAGAGCCCCAGGGCTCTCCGTTGCCCTAAAAGAATACCCTAATCATCTGTGTAACTGAATAGGATCATACATTTTATTAAGCTTATTGGGGTATGACCACAGGCCTATTGATAATTGTCCACTGTTAACCTCCTAGGCTTAAGGCCTATGAGTCACGGGTTAACTCTGATTGTATCTTTCTTCTTCCTTTGTTCAGACTAGTTTCACAGAATTTGAGGAGGGTGGGTTTGTGCACTTACACTTAGGGTATATAAGGTTTTCACAAAAACTGGTCGGGGTCCCTGGCTAAGAGGAGACTCTGCCTTGGGCCCCTGGTGTAATAAACTGCGCTCCACTCCCTGCATCGTCCTTCTGAGTGAGTTTGTTTCCCGGAAGTGTGGCTACAACAAGGGGAGAGGGAAACCTGGCCCTTGAGTGTAATTCGTTTGAATAGCACTGTTCTAGAGCAGTGAGACACAAGTTCAGAAGCCTAGGAGAGTGATGCAGAGACCAGAGCAATGAACACTTCCCTGAGAACCGGGCCTCGTCTCCATGAGTGTGATTTCCAGCGGCACTTTGGTCGTCATCTGAGAGGGCTGAGGTGGATGAGGGGTGCTCTATTCTGGGAACATGCCGTCATGGAGATTTTGAATTTTTACCATAAATAGAAAGGAGTGAGTACTTTAAAGCCTATGTGGGCATGTTTGGGTGCTTGTGTGTACTTTTTCTATTGTACCTCACTAAGGCTTTGAATATATTTTAAAAGCATTTATTATGAAGTGAAAATGGCTCTCCCCATTTAATAGGTAGCAAAACTGAGACCCAGGGAACAAACAGTTACACAGTTACATGATCTGTGTAACTGAATAGGATCACACATTCAGTGTGGCACACTGAAACCAGAAATCAGACCGAGTTCCGATCATTCCATCCATCTGGTACGGCTTAACATCCAGACCCCACTTTTTCCCCAGAGGAGATTCTGGGGAGTCAGGACAGTGTTCATGTATTGTTTATCATTTAAAGTCCTTGCTATCACAAAGAAATGGTCTATAAAAATAACAGGCAGCAGAGCAAAGCAAACATTTCTTCAGTAATGCATGAAGCTATCTTAGTGAAATGAGTTTCCACATGTCGAACTGCAAAATAGTCTCGCAGTACAAATAGTTATGGTCTTATTTGGGGAAAGAATGTCAGAAAACACACAATAATACATTTCAATTTTAAATTGAAATTCTATTTACTCAGGGAAAGAGAGAGTTTTGTGATTTTTCTTTTTTTGGGGTCTAATAGACCCAAGGGAGTAAGTTCTGTTAGAATTCAGAGCAGCCCAAAGACAAGGAGGATTGAACAGTCCCCCTGGGACAAAACTGTTAAGGAATTAAAAAGAGCAAGCAATGGTTCCCAGCATTATTTTAAAGCTGGCTCAGTAAAAGCTCATGGTTCTATTCGGGGAAAGACTGACTTTCACATATAAGCACACAGAGTTGAGTCCTTAAATATTTTTGCACATGAATGATTTTTCCGGACTGCTGAAAACTCTGTGGCTGTCCAACAACAAATCTCCTTGTCATCTCCTGTCCCCAGCATGCTCATTCTTGTCTCCGTGCCGTTGCCCATCACTTGCTCTTCAGAGAATGCCTGATTCACACCTCTTCTCCTATACTGGTCTTTCTGTCTTTTAAAATGCAGCTTAAAGCTCTGCTCCCCAGAAAGGCGTTTTTAACGAGCCCCATGTAACTCTGGTCCACTTTGTTGTTTCCTCATGGCCCTGCCAGGTGCCTTGTGTACTATCTTCCTATGCGGTTATTTTCCTTTATAGTTGCTTTTGATGTTGTGGTGTGTGTGTGTGCTCAGATCCTGGTGGTAGATCAGGGTGAGTGGGGATGAGAGTAGGGTCTTGGTCTAACTGGCTCAAGCATGAGCTCCTTGAGAGGAGGGACAATTCCTTCTGCTGGCATCTGGGCTCAGTGGAGTCTGACATATTCTGTGACGGCGTGCATGACTCTGGGCAAGTCCCATAGGGCTCCTGTGGAGATTAAACAAAGCAGTGAGTGGAAACTGCCGGGTGTTCAGTAGGTTGTTAAATAATCGGAGCCTTCTATTTCTGTAGATTCTAGTCTACAAGTCACACTATGGGAGCTCTCACTTCCTGACGGCTGGTTGTTTTGTTGCTGTTGCGGTTTGCTTACTAGAAATGGCCCACATTTACTCTCTTGGGCTGGATAGATGGTCATTTAGTCCGACACTGGCATTTAGGACACACCTAGTCTTCCATTTATGGCTTATCCTTTGAGGCAAGTGGTTATGAATTTAGTGACGCTTGCTGGACTAAGGTCATTGCCTGGTTTCCCTGTATTCCAGGAGCAGAGCTAATAATAGTAATTAATAATAATAATAATGATAATAATGTAAAGCACTATAGAATTTAAAGAGTCTTTCATTCAATTAAAAGAAGAAACAATAAATAACATTACTGAGAGGCAGTTATGGTGTTTAGAACTATTTAATGTATCTTATTGGAGAAGGCGATGGCACCCCACTCCAGTACTCTTGCCTGGAAAATCCCATGGACGGAGGAGCCTGGTGGGCTGCAGTCCATGGGGTTGTTAAGACTCGGACACAGCTGAGCGACTTCACTTTCACTTTTCACTTTCATGCATTGGAGAAGGAAATGGCAACCCACTCCAGTGTTCTTGCCTGGAGAATCCCAGGGACAGAGGAGCCTGGAGGGCTGCCATCTATGGGTTCGCACAGAGTCGGACACGACTGAAGTGACTTAGCATTTAGCATTAGCAATGTATCGTATGTGTATTAATTTGCTTAACCCTCAGAACAACTTGGCAAGAAGGACTGGCTGCATGAACTGTGGGCCCAGGGCAAGTCCCTCATTTAAAAATTGTTCAGAATTTCAAGACAGTGGGAGCAAAGTATTAACTTAAGCTCAGGTTCAAGCCCAGGTCCTCATGAGTAGGGCCCCATGTGACCGCATGGGTTGTGTGCCCGCAAAGCCAGCCCAGCCTACATGAAAGTTATTGTTATTCTTACTTCTGGCAATTTATATCTTTTAGTCCAATTGACAAAGAGGACTGAAAGTTTCCTCAGTCTTCTGAGAGTCAGCCCACCCTGCCTGCCCTTTCTTCATTGTACCAGTTCCAGACATTTTCTCAAACATCCACCTACTGTAACTGCTAGACAGTTCACATCCACAACCTTTGCCCTGTGGGAGCCTGTCTATTCATAAGTGTGTGCCAATTGAATGCACTTGGAGTTATTTACGCTTGATAGTTGCCTACTCCTACTAACAGTAAAGATCTCACAGGCTTTGAAAACAAACTTAGAGTTGCCAAAGCAGAAAGATGGTGGGGGAGGATAAACTAGGAGTTTGGGATTAATATATACACACCGCTGGGTTTCCCTGGTAGCTCAGCTGGTAAAGAATCCGCCTGCAATGCAGGAGACCTGGTTTGATTTCTAGGTTGGGAAAATTCCCTGGGGGAGAACACGGCAACTCACTCCAGTATTCTTTCCTGGAGAATCTCCATGGGCAGAGGAGCCTGGGAGGCTACAGCCCATGGGGTTGCAGAGTCAGACATGACTGAGTGACTAAGCACAGCACAGCACATACTACTATATATAGACTGTTGCTGCTAAGTCTTTTCGGTCATGTCCGACTCTGTGCAAACCCATAGACGGCAGTCCACCAGGCTTCCCTGTCCCTGGGATTCTCCAGGCAAGAACACTGGAGTGGGTTACCATTTCCTTCCCCAGTGCATGAAAGGGAAAAGTGAAAGTGAAGTCGCTCAGTCGTGTCCGACTCTTAGCAACCCCATGGACTGCAGCCCACCAGGCTCCTCTGTCCATGGGATTTTCCAGGCAAGAGTGCTGGAGTGGGGTGCTAAATCAACAAGATAATCAACAAAGACCTATTGTATAGCACAGAGAACTCTACTTGATATTCTGTAATAACCTATATGGGAAAAGAATCGGGAAAAGAATGGTTATATGTATATGTATACAGCTTCCCTGGTGGCTCAGACAGTAAAGAATCTGCCTGCAGTGCAGAACACTTGGGTTTGTATAACTGAATCACTTTACTCTACACCTGAAACTAACACAACATTGTAAATCAAGTATACTCCGAGATAAAATAAAATTTTAAAAAAATCTAATGCCTTTAACTATATAATTAGTCCACAAGCTCTCTCACAACCATTACCCAGGCAACTCCTCTCTCCATCTCTACACATAGGCTTAAAACTCAATATTAAAAAACTAAGATCATCACCTCCCATCCCATCACTTCATGGCAAATGGATGGGGAAAGAATGACAGATTTTATTTTATTGGACTCCAAAATCACTGCAGATGGTGACTGCAGGAATGAAATTAAAAGATGCTTGCTCCTTGGAAGAAAAGCTATGACCAACCTAGACAGCATACTACAAAGCAGAGATATTACTTTGCTGATAAAAGTCCGTCTAGTCAAGGCTATGGTTTTTCCAGTAGTCATGTATGGATGTGAGAGTTGAACTATAAAGAAAGCTGAGTGACGAAGAACTGATGTTTTTGAACTGTGGTATTGGAGAAGACTCTTGAGAGTCCCTTGGACTGCAGGGAGATCAAAATAGCCAGTCCTGAAGGAGTGAGTGAAAGTATTTGACTCTTTGTGACCCTTTGGCCTATACAGTCCATGGAATTCTCCAGGCCATAATACTGAATTGGGTAGCCTTTCCCTTCTCCAAGGGATCTTCCCAACCCAGTGATCAAACCCAGGTATCCTGCATTGCAGGTAGATTCTTTACCAACTGATCCACAAGGGAAGACCAATGGAAATTACTCCTGAATATTCATTGGAAAGACGGATGCTGAAGCTGAAACTCCAATACTTTGGCCACCTGATGTGAAGAGCTGACTCATTAGAAAAGACCCTGATGCTGAAAAAGATTGAAGGCAGGAGGAGAAGGGGACAACAGAAGATGAGATGATTGGATGGTATCTCCGACTTGATGGACATCAGTTTGAGCAGGTTCCAGGAGCTGGTGATGGACAGTGAAGCCTGTTGTGCTGCAGTCCATGGGGTGACAAAGAGCTGGACATGATTGAGAGACTGAACTGAACTGAATCCTCTCCATAATCACACCTCCTCATACACAAACACATACTCTCCAGGCTGTAAGTTACATCTTTTCATTATTTCTTTTCTAATTCTTATTTGCTCTTGGTTTTCATTCTAATCTGATATCATCCATATAAGAACATCAAAGAAGCTACATAATACAGTTTTGGCCTGGATCCTGGCTGTAGGGCCAGACTTGCTTTTACTTCACGTGTAAGAAGGTAAACTCAGCTCTTCACATATATTCCTGTCCCTGACACTTACCTCCATGTCTCAGCTGCACTGATGTTCTCATTTTCAGAAGGCTAACAGTCGTTTTTAGGGTGAGTATAATGGAAGGTAAATAAGGGAGATGGGTGTGGGAGTCAGTAATTCTCAGATAGATGCCTAGGTGTACAAGCGAGAGACCCAGAAATGAATGAAAAGAGGCCTTGGTTTGGAGCTGGAAGATCCAGGTTTTCAGATGTTTGTTGTGAAATGTATGCTACCAAGCAGTCATTTCACCTTTGGAGACTTGATTTCTCCTTTGGGGACTGAACTAAGAATTTTTGTCTGCTTATCAGACTTTCAGTGTGGATTATATAAGATAATGCAAAGAAACAAGTTTAAGAAATGCACAAAAACATTGGGTCATTCTATTTTTATTGAGATATAGTTGACATATAATGTTAGTTTCAGGTATAAACCATAATGATATGATATTTGTATACACTGAGAAATGATAACCACAATAAATCTGGTTAACATCTATCACTTTACAGAGTTACAAAAATTTTTTAAGGTCTACTCTTTTAGTAACTATGATATATGTGATTATCATATTATTAATGTAGTGTTATTGACTACAGTCACCATTCTGTACTTACTTTCTCATGACTTATTTAGTTTTAGCTGGGAGCTGGGAGTTTGTAACTTTTGACTACTTTTATCTACTTTGCCCTGTGTCACCCCTCGCCTCTGGCAACCATCAATCTGTTCTCTGTGTATGTGAAGTTTTTTTTTTTTAAGATTTCACATGTAAGTGAGATCATATGATATTTGTCTTTCTCTGTCTGACTTTTTCACGTAACATAATGCCCTCAAGGTCCGTTCGTGTTATTGCAAATGGCAAGTTTCCCTTCTTTTTAACGGCTGGATAATATTGCATTATATATATATATATATATGTGTGTGTGTATATATATATATATATATATTCCCACAGTTTCTTTATCCATTCATCCATTGGTGGACACTTAGATTGTTTTCATGTTTTAGCTATTGTAAATACTGCTGCAATAAATATGGGGGTACATATATTTTTTATTCAAATATAATTGCTTTGTTGTATTAGTTTCTGCTATACAAATAAGTAAATCAGCTATATGTATACATAGATCCCCTCTCTTTTGGACTTCCCTCCCACCCCACCCCACCCCTCTAGGTCATCACAGAGCACTAAGTTGAGCTTCCTGTGCTTTATAGCAGCTTCCAGTTCAGTTCAGTTCAGTCAGTTCAGTCGCTCAGTTGTGTCCGACTCTCTGCGACCCCATGAACTGCAGCACGCCAGGCCTCCCTGTCCATCACCAACTCCCGGAGTTCACTCAGACTCACGTCCATCGAGTCAGTGATGCCATCCAGCCATCTCATCCTCTGTTGTCCCCTTCTTCTCCTGCCCCCAATCCCTCCCAGCATCAAAGTCTCTTTCAATGAGTCAACTCTTTGCATGAGGTGGCCAAAGTACTGGAGTTTCAGCTTTAGCATCATTCCTTCCAAGAAATCCCAGGGCTGATCTCCTTTAGAATGGACTGGTTGGATCTCCTTGCAGTCCAAGGGACTCTCAAGAGTCTTCTCCAACACCACAGTTCAAAAGCATCAATTCTTCGGTGCTCATCCTTCTTCACAGTCCAACTCTCACATCCATACATGACTACTGGAAAAACCAAAGCCTTGGCTAGACAGACCTTAGTCAGCAAAGTAATGTTTCTGCTTTTGAATATACTTTCTAGGTTGCTCATAACCTTTCTTCCAAGGAGTAAGCATCTGTTAATTTCATGGCTGTAATCACCATCTGCAGTGATTTTGGAGCCCCCAAAAATAAAGTCTGACACTGTTTCCACTGTTTCCCCATCTATTTCCCATGAAGTGATGGGACCGGATGCCATGATCTTCGTTTTCTGAATGTTGAGCTTTAAGCCAACTTTTTCAATCTCCACTTTCACTTTCATCAAGAGGCTTTTTAGTTCCTCTTCACTTTCTGCCATAAGAGTGGTGTCATCTGCATATCTGAGGTTATTGATATTTCTCCCGGCAATCTTGATTCCAGCTTGTGCTTCTTCCAGCCCAGCGTTTCTCATGATGTACTCTGCATAGAAGTTAAATAAGCAGGGTGACAGTATACAGCCTTGACGTACTCCTTTTCCTATTTGGAACCAGTCTGTTGTTCCATGTCCGGTTCTAACTGTTGCTTCCTGGCCTGCATACAGATTTCTCAAGAGGCAGGTTAGGTGGTCTGGTATTCCCATCTGTTTCAGAATTTTCCACAGTTTATTGTGATCCACATAGTCAGAGGCTTTGGCATAGTCAATAAAGCAGAAATAGATGTTTTTCTGGAACTCTCTTGCTTTTTCCATGATCCAGCGGATGTTGGTAATTTGATCTCTGGTTCCTCTGCCTTTTCTAAAACCAGCTTGATTTTACCCATGGTAGTGTATTATATCGGCTTCCCTGGTGGCTCAGACGGTAAAGCATCTGCCTGCAAAGCGGGAGACCTGGGTTCAAACCCTGGGTCAGGAAGATCTCCTGGAGAAGGAAATGGCAACCCACTCCAGTAATCTTGCCTGAAAAATTCCATGGACTGAGGAGCCTGGTAGGCTACAGTCTGCAGGGTCGCAGAGAGTCGGACATGACTGAGCAAATTCACTTCACTTCACTACAGTGTATTATATATAGACACACACACATATATATATGTCAGTTAGTGTTTTCACTTTCTTTGATGTATATACGGAAGTGAAACTGCTGGATCATGCGGTAGTTCTGGTTTTGATTTTATGGGGCATCTCCATACTGTTTTCCATAATTGTCGCCAAATTTACATTCCCACCAGCAGTGCACAGGTTTCCTTTTCTCCATATCCTCACCAGCGCTTGTGATTTCTTGTCTTTTGATAATAATCATCCTAACAGGGGTAAGGTGATATCTTGTGATTTTGATGAGCATTTCCCTGATGGTTAGTGGTGCTGAGTACCTTTTCGTATGTTTCTTGGCCATCTGTAAACACTGCCTCTCATACCCATTGGGCACTTAGCAATTAACACTGTATTTTGTTATTCAACTTCTCATCATTCTATCAAGTGTTCATGTTCCTTAACTTTATGAGCCACATAACCACAAGGGAGCCTGGTGGGCTGCCGTCTATGGGGTCACACAGAGTCGGACACGACTGAAGCAACTTAGCAGCAGCAGCAGCAACCACAAGCAGAAGTGATTCTGAAAACCATGATAAAACAATGAGAACATGTCTTAAAATAGTCACTTTTAAAGGTTCCATGCTTATTCCAAACAGGCTCTTATCTTTCAATGCTTTAACCATTTCTTTAAAACATGATCCAGCTTGAGGAATACAAGAAAATATTTTTCAAATATTACATTTCTAATGTTTGATCAAATGTGAGATTATCCAGTTGACTCACCCATACTGTGCGATGGAGTTTGTTCTGAATGACACTTCATTAAAATAAACCCTTGAAAGATGGCGACTTACCACCACTGAGAATATACAATAGCTTGTGTCACAGGCTGCAGAGGCAATCACAAAAGAGGGGTGCCTAATGTGTGACATCACAGCACTGCAGACTTCTTCAGAGTGACCACTTGGAAAGCTCAACTCAATGTATGCTATGTAAGTCCTGCTATATTCATGTAAAAATTATTTTTAACATGTCAGTGTCAGACTTTGGGATATCTCCTCTTAGCATGTATAGCACAGAGCAAGTAGAAGACATTAATACTCGGTAACGTGCAATGGATTTGTAGCATGGTGTTAAGGTGGAATTAAGATTTAATATGAGATAAGGAAGCAGCAAGAACGACTAAAAATATTACAAAGGAAATACATTTTTTTCACATAAAAGTAAACTTGGATTCTAGCCATAGTAGTCTTCTAAGATGCATATTTCATGTTTGTGATGCCTTTAAAAAGAGGCATTTCTAACTTTAGGAATTTGGATACTTGTTTGAGAACTAGAAAAGAAAGATACTGGCAAAGAGTGAGAAAATGTCATCCGGATCCTTGGCAACTGACCTATTAAGCAATGGAAGGGCCTAAGGGGTGACTGTGAATAGATAGTTTGAAAAGATTGAGGGAAACCTAAACTGGTTCCCTCATGTTTGAGTGGCAGTATACCAAGGTTGTCTGCAAGAAATCTAGGATCTGAAAACATATGTTTAAATTCAGAGAAGTTATAAAACTGATGATTCATTTCTCCAATCATTGTTGAGTTATCCCCATATTCTAGGCATTGGAATAAAACACCCACAGAGCCTCCTTACCATCATTACTGTAAGAGCTGCATAGGAAAATAGAATGTTCCATTAAAATGAGTAGTGGGGCTTTTTTTCTTAGGACTGACAGGAAATTTCCAAAACCATTTCTTTATCTGAAAAAAATTCTGATGGTTATAAATGCAGATTCCTATCTATTATATGATTCTTGCTGAACTAAAATACTGACAGTTTATCTGGGGCTAATAGAAAAAAAAAAAAAAACTACCAGTGATTGAAGATAAATCGTCCCTAATGATGAAATGTGGTAAATATGCTGGTGTCAAGATAATAAAGGATAATATTACAAAATGTAGATCAAATACAAGCCACCTGGTCATGAAGCCATCTTTATTATGATTTTAAAGTACCCACGCTACTTGTGGAACCAGTTGAAGCCGTTTATACAAAAGCTTACTGGAGAAAAGCCAAAGTATTAAGAGAGAAAGCAATTACCTTTGGATTGAAGAAAAGATTTAACTACTGCAATTCATTACTTAAAAAATAAATTAGACCTGGGAGCTTATGTTTGTTAAAAGCGCAAAATAACCAATGCACAGTTTCAGAAAATGTTATTTGTTTTATGGAAGCCTCTGCTTTTGAACTGTCTAGACACTGAAAGTGCCTAGCCAAATGTTTACTTCCTGTGGATGGGGTCTTTTGTCTATTTTATCTACTGCTCTTTCTGAAGAGCTTAATATAGTGACTGGCATTAGCAGGGCTCAATATTTTTAATGAATCAATGAATCAATGAAAGAAAAGTGAAGTAACAAGTGGTGTCCATATTTAAGTAGGAAGGAAAGAAAATCATCAAAGTGTAAGTAACGTAACATTTAATATGGCAAAAACAGTTTGAAGGGATTGAGTAAATTAAGTAGAGTTTATGGAAAGAAGCTACAAAACTGATATTTTTATACTCAGAAAATAAGTATAAGAATTTAAAGGAACCATTCATCCAGTATACTATCCATGAAATCAGCTAATCAAATTACAGGTTGCTTAAATGGATGTTGAATTACATCATGTGTCAGTTTGTCGTTGTAAAGGCCGAGTGAAAGATGACCAAACTCTTGTTTTTGGGTGGCTACCATAAGACTTTGAAAGATTGTTTAGCTTCCTATGTGACATTACAAAACTACAGTTTGAAAGGTACAATAGTGTGGGTGTTTCCACACTTGTATGGGAGATGATGCTATTAAGGCCGATTTTCATCTGTGGTTTTTTTTTTTTTTTTTTTGATGTTGCTAAAGACTCATGCATCACTCATCTCCAGTAGTCATTTTGCTCTTTCAGTCTGCACTGCCAAGTGATGCTGTGGTGCTCAGTCTGCTGTTTTTGCTTAGAAAGAGCCACCTGATTGCTAATGACTCCTCCCTGGAGTTGATTTGCCAGCTTCATTGCTTTCAGTACTCCATCATTGTGTTATTCCACTTTTAATTTTTCAGCCTACCTTTAAGTACTTCCTCCTAAGACTTACTGTTGGTACACCTTGGTTTATGAAGATACTCATTCAAAAGACTGTTTTATTGAAATATCAGTGAGCAGCAACTCTTCTGTATGGATAAAAATGAATGATTACAGTAAAATCACATAATACTAAACAGCACCACTACAGTAAGCAACTGCTCTACAGGAGACAGAACAGTCTCTTTGCTACGCAATCAGTAACATTTATTTAGGAAGATACTTTGTATACTGTGTGAACTCGGGTATTCCTGAAGTCCCTGGTTGTAAACTTGAACGATTCTGATTTTGCTGTAACATCTTTTCAATTCCCATGTAATGCTTCTTAGAAACTCGGAAGAATGTGAAGTGCTGGAAAATTTACAACAGGAGACAATTCAGTAAAAGTCATTTAGGAAATTGAGTATCTGCTAATTTCTAGGTACTGCTGCTAGGCATTGGGTGAAAAGTTAAATAGGACATTTTTCTCTCCTTGACTCAGCTCACAGTTGGGTGGGGGACCAGTCAGGTACACACAGCTCAGACGGACCAACAGTAAAGTCTGGGCAAGGTATAGACAGTGGGTGACACTCAGTCATGTCTGACTCTTTGCAACCCCATGGACTGTAGGCTGCCAGGCTCCTCTGTCCATGGAATTCTCCAGGCAAGAATACTGGAGTGGGTTGCCATTCCCTTCTCCAGGGGATCTTCTTGACCCAGGGATCAAGCCCAAGTCTCCTGCATTGCAAGCAGATTCTTTACCATCTGAGCCACCAGGGAAGTCTGGAGATAGTGGGCCTGGGGGAGATTAATTAACTCTGTGGTATGAGGAGGAGTAAGTATGTCAGGGAAGCCTTCCAAAAGATGGTTTTTAAAAATCAACTTGAATTCCATCAGGCAGAAAAGAGGGGAGAATATTCCAAAAAGTAAGAACAGATGACAAAGGTGCAGAGGAATAAAGCAATATGCCACATGTGGGGAATTCCAAACAGTGAAATACTGCTGAGCCTAGAGTCCTTGTGGGGAATGGAAGGAGGGTAAATGTCACCTAGACAATAATTGTGTTTGCAACGTGCAGAGTGGCCCAACCAAAATAACAAAGGCAGTTTGTGAGATAAAATATATCTTTTCTTTGAGACCCTTTTCCATTTCAGTGATTTACCATTCTGAGTCGTGATTGTTGACATGCAATAAAAACTTACCTTGTTAACCATAGCAGAGCAATCAGGATCCAGTTTATCTTATGGAAGGAACTAACCATGTTTCTCTTTAGCTGGGATAACTCTTGGGTGCTTTACAAAACCTCCCATATTGTAGTTTTCTTGTTGTGGATTAAATGAGAGATTGGAGACAGCTTTGTAGCCTATTGAAACAAAGTATACCCTCAACAAACAGTTATTGATTGACTGGTCAAGTCTATCAGACACTGGATACATTTAAAGCACATGATAAAAGATGTACAGGTTCTGAATTTCTTATAAGTTCTGCTGAATCTGTCACATTTGATAAATTGTTTATAAATGACTATTATCTGTGAACGTTTGTATGAATTCACCATGTTTTTTATTTAGCTCTGTAAAAAGAATATTATAATGCTAACTGCAAGTAACTATTAGTTGAAGAATATATCCTTTGAGCAGTTCAGTGCTTGGGATGTGATAGAGTAGCACTTAATACATGTTTGTTGAGTCAAAGAAGAAATTATTAACAGCTTCTAATCAAGGCCTTTATTCTTCAGCAATTAAATCTCTTTATTCTTATTTTTTACTTTATGGAGAAATGCTGACCAATATGATTTAAGTCACATACATAATTTTATATTTTTCAGTATCCACATTTGAAAAAGTAAAAAGAAACAGCTGAAATTAATTTTAATAATGTATTTTATTTAACCCATGTCAATATATTATGATTTTGATATATAATCAATATAAAATCTATTAAAGTGATACCTTACACTTTTTTCCCTAAGTATTTAAAAATCAGCATGCATTTTATATTCAGAGCACATCTCAATCCAGATGATAAATTTTCTAAATTTATTTAAATCTGTATTTAGATTTCAGAATATTTATAGTTGCAAAGATAGAGTCATGTACCCAAGTTTTACCCAACATAATTTAAAATTTTCCAATAACTGAATCAAATATCAGTTTTCAAATTATTTAAAGTGATATCAAATGAAAAAGTCAGTTCCTCAGTCACAGGGGCAACCAGTCAAGAGCTCAGTAGCTGCCTGTAGTTAGTACCTGCTGTATACAACAGCGTAGTTCTAGAGAATTCTGCTCCATAGAGCTGCTGGAAGACAGTGCTCATTCAGCACATTTCAGTGTGGGTTTAGCACCTCATATATATTTTAACTTTGTCTTCTGTTTTTGCATTGTTTCATTTTTTTTTCTGAAACTTGTATTACACCTTAGAGGTTAGAAATCTCTATATTAAGCATGCCCCATTTAGTTAATAATCCTAAGGAAAATTACTAAAAGCCTTAAGATATTCCTTTGGTCATTTCTTCATAGTCACTAGCACAAGAAGCTATATCTGGTGACACACAAATAATTTGCTTATGAGCAGTCTCACTATTAAGGACTATGGCTAAACAGTTTTCATTCAATCACAGTACTGCCTCAAGCCATTTTAAGGCGGGAGGCGGGGGGGTGAGCTCACATCGTAGTACACACTCAATTTTGTAGTTGTTTTTCAGTCACTAAGTCGTGTCCAACTCTTTGTGACTCCATGGACTGCAGCACATCAGGCTTCTCTGTCCAATACTATCACTGGGAGTTTCCTCAAATTCATGTCCATTGAGTTGGTGATGCCATCCAACCATCTCATCCTCTGTCATCCCCTTCTCCTCCTGCCCTCAATCTTTCCCAGCATCAGGGTCTTTTCCAATGAGTCAGCTCTTTGCATCAGGTGGCCAAAGTATTGGCGCTTCAGCTTCACCATCAGTTCTTCCAATGAATATTCAGGACTGTTTCCTTTAGGATTGACTGGTTTGATCTCCTTGCTGTCCAAGGGACTCTCAAGAGTCTTATCCAACACCACAGTTCAAAAACATCAGTTCTATGGTGCTCAGCCTTCTTTATGGTCCAACTCTCACATCTGTACATGACTACTAGAAAAACCATAGCTTTGACTATACAGACTTTTGTCAGGTAAGTGATGTCTTTTAAAAGACACAATGACTTTTTCTAACCCAAGTAAAGTGAAATTTATGTACCAAGCCTAAAATTGTGGGTATGAATAGGATTGTTTGAATGCCATTTTTGGATAGAGTTGTTTCTAGCCTATTTTGTTAACCATAATTATGGATTTGAGTTATCCATCTAGTAACAACTATCTTTGAATATAGTTCCATTGCTATAAAGACATCTTTATGGGTTGATTAAAAAAATAAATATCTGTCATTATAGTATGTAATATTCAGTAAGTTTCAACATGTGAGCACAGTGTAGCAAATACAGCTAAGGGATTTACTGAAGACTTTTAAAACAGTTTTTTAATTAAAAAAATTTTTATTGAGGTATAGTTGTTTACCTGTGGTGTTAATTTCTGCTGTACAATGAAGTGAATCAGCCATATGTAGACATATATCCCTTTCCTCTTGAACCTCCCTCCCCTCTCCATCCCACCCACCTCGGTCATTACAGAGCATCAAGCTGAGTTCCCTGCACTACACAGCGCGTTCCCACTAAGTAGCACACATGGCAATGCACATATGTCCATCCCAGTCTCCCAGTTCATCCCCCCCACCCTTGTTCACACATCCATTCTCCACATCTGCATCTCCATTCCTGCACCTAGGTTCATCTGTACCATTTTCCCAGATTCCACATGCATGCATTAATATACGATATTTGTTTTTCTCTTTCTGACTTACTTCACTCTGTATGACAGACTCCAGGTCCATCCCTGTCTCTATGAATGATTCAATCTCATTCCTTTTTATGGCTGAGTAATAGTCCATTGGAGGGAAGATGTAGCATATACATATAATGGAATATAACCCAAGGCTTTGAATGTGTATGTCAAAATTTTAGAAGCTATTAGGCCAGAATCCTGGGCGCTCCTTTGAGCTCTGTCTCTAGCCACTGTATCTCAGAGGTATAATGACCTTACAGGGTCAAGGGAGGACTGTTGATCTTCTGACCACTGCAAGACTGAACTGTACCATATTATCTTTTTTTCTGTACACCATTAACCTGGTGCATCCATGATTTTGAATAAGCCAGTAGAGTGGAATTTTGTAAAATGGGAAGAAATATGCCTGTCTGGGTCACCATATGGATAGATAACATGTGAGTGGACACTGAAAAAACAACATCCAAGCTACCAGTTCAAGGACTGATTCATAGTCCAATGGGGTTGAACACCCTTTCATAGATGCTTGTTTCCTCTCATGTTGCTAAGCTAAGTTGCTTTAGTCGTGTCCAACTCTGTGTGACCCCAGAGTGGGCAGCCCTCTAGGCTCCCCCGTCCCTGGGATTCTCCAGGCAAGAATACTGGAGTGGGTTGCCATTTCCTTCTCCAATGCATGAAGTGAACAGGGAAAGTGAAGTCGCTCAGTCGTGCCCGACTCTTGGCTACCCCATTAACTACAACCCACCAGGCTCCTCTGTCCATGGGATTTTCCAGTCAAGAGTACTGGAGTGGGGTGCCATTGCCTTCTCCGTCCTCTCATGTTATTGCCACATAAGGTACTCTTGAGCGGCTGCACCGTGGATTGTAGCAGTGGCTGTAGTTGATCAGAAAAGCACAAGCTCCTATCTGGCAACTTCAGTACATCTTGATGATTCAGGACCTCGGCAGAAGGACCGAGAAAGCTTGGCATTCCCAATTGCACACCGATTTTTTAGTATGCAGCCTTGTAGTTCTGAAGCCTGAATTCTGTTTGAGGAATGGTGATGAACACCTAAGGGATCTTGTGACTTTTTATTGGCTTTGTGAAATTGAGATGTGTCTATAAATAAAATGTTAAAGAAATAAATACATAGATGATAGTCTAGAAGCAAATTTATATGCTGGGTGAGATTTTTTTTTCTCAGAGGTCCTCCATGTCTGCTATTTTTAAGTCTTTTGTACCATGTTTTAAGGGTCAAGTGTTACGTTTTCAGAAACAACCTTTAATGAGTCAGGGTAAAAGCCATCTGGTGCAAATGGATGAACTTCAGGAGAAAGGAGGAATTTCTCATCATCTTAAGATTCCCATTGGGTTTGAGAAAGTAGCTCAAAAACTGGATAAATCCAGTCTCCTGCTCCTTTTATCTTCCAGTCATGAGAGAATGTGAAAAAGACATACTGGAAAGACGAGGAATAGGGAAATGGTATGGTTTTTGTCCTAGAGGCTGAGTGTGCAAAATGTAAGCTTTCAAATTAGAAAGAAGTAGCATTGCTTTTTAGAGGGCTAATGGGCCCTGGGTAACGCTTTACAGAGGTGGGTTTGCAGGATGTAAGACGTGGCAGGTGGGTGGCAGGGTGATAAAACCACCTGGTAGGAGGTAGGACAGGACAAATCAGAGCCAGCTCTCTGCCCTCCCTAAACAAGCTCGCCTAAGTGACACTTCCTTGCGTCCCAGGAAGTGACGATCAGCCAGAGTAGACGTCCGGACTCCCGGTTCTCAGCCACTCCGGGGTGCCGCGGTGGGCGCCTGGCGACCTCTTCCGCCGGCCGGGTTCCCTAGGAGGCCATCCAGTCCCGGCACATCGGCGAGCCGTCTGGCCGGAGCCCATCGCACAGCTTCCCGGAGCACCGCCTCCGAGGCTGCTGGCGCTTTTAGGGGGACTTTTATGCCCTCTTCCCAACTATTAGGGTGACCCTGAACCCAACGGCTCCCGGGAGAAGGGGACCGACAGGGCTCGGGGGAGGACAGAAACCGAGAAAGCTGGGGAACGGCGAAGGAGGCGATGAATTTAAGAACAGAAGTCCCGAGACAGCAGATAGGATCCACCGTAGGATCGTACCCATTCTCCCCGCCCCGCCCCCGCCCCCCCGACACGAAACGGACAAAAAGGACCACTCAATTGCATCAGCGCCCTCTCACCTCCCCACCCCCGCCGCCCCGGCAAAACCCAAACACTAATCAAAAATTAAATCCACCAGAAGCTCTGAGAGACTACCGTACTCCGCGGGTGGGGGCGAGAAACAAAAATAAACTCGGGGACAGACGGGCGATGGAGCGCGGAAGGAGGAGGAGGAGGCGGCCCCGCATCCCTAATGAGGGAATGAATGGAGAGGCCCCCCTCGGCTGGCGCCCGCCCACCCGGCGGCGGCCGCCAGAGTGCCTCTGGGCGCAGCGTGCCGCGCCCGCCGCTCCTCGCGCAGCCGGCTCGGGCCGCTCCTCCCGGTTCAGGCGCGGCGGCTGCGGCGGCGGAGACCGCGCGGGACTCTGAGTCTGGGCTGGCGCGCCGAGGGCGCGGGGGCGCCGCCGCGCTGGGCCCCGGGCGCGTGGCTGCGGCTCGGCCGGGCGGCGCCGCTCACCTGAGGCGGGGCGTGGGGCGCGGCGCGGGCGGTGCTGTCAGGGCCGCGGCTCCCGGCTCCCGGCCGCGCTCGGCGGGACGAGCCAGGCAGTGATTTGCGGCGCCGCTTCGCCTTCGGCCATGGCCCGGAGAGCCTAGCGGGGCCCGGACCCCGCCCCCCTCACCGCCCCTCTCCGGCTCCCGCCCCGCCTCCCAGCCTCGGCGTCGCGTCCCGCCGGCCTCGCCGCCCGGCCCGCGCCGGGCAACCGCCCTCGCCCGGAGCCCTCCCTCGCCCCGGCCCGCGTCCCCCGGCGGCGCCGCCGCGGGAAGCGGCTCCCCCTCCTCTTCCTCCGCGTCCTCTGTCCCCCCCCGTTCCCCCGCCGCGGCCGCTTGTTGCACCGCCCGCGGCCTGCGGGAGCCGCTCTCCCCCGGCCCGGCCCCGGCTTCGCGCGAAGCGGCCGCAACCCCTGCCTCTCGCCCCCGGGGCCCGCAGCAAGCCCGGGCCCGGCCCGGCCCACGAGACCCCGGCCCGACCCCGCCGCCCGCACAAAATGTCGGCCCGGACGCCATTGCCGACGGTGAACGAGCGGGACACGGAGAACGTGAGTAGCCGGAGCCTCCCCGGCAGCGGTGGGGCCGGGCGCTGCCCCCGACCGCCGCTTCACCTTCCGCGTGGGCCACCCGCCGCAGGGTCTCCACCCGGAGCCCCGCGTGACCCTCGCCCCCCGGCTCAGCCCCTGTCCTCCTTTCCAGCCCCATTTCGCTGCTTTCCTCTGAAGGATGAGGGTTGGGGGGCGCCGTCGGTGGCGCCCTCCCCGCGGAGGTGGTCCTCCGGGAGGATGGCGGTGATGGAGGGCAGAGAGGCACAAGGAGATGGCAGAGTGGGCATCCCGGAGGGCTTTATTTCCACTCGGCATTCCGTATTCCCCACCCGAATGTTTGCTTTATGATCACAGACGAGCCGGCCGACTGCCTCTTCTCCCCTTCCTTTTCTGGCCCTTTCGGTCCTTTGCACCCCACCCCCTGCATTGCCCCATGACTTTGCTTTTTATCACATTAGGTCCACAGTTGGGTCTTGGTTACCAAAGGGGAACGGTGGGGAATGGAAGGACGAGAAGGGGAGTAGAGACAGATGTGTGTGTATGTGTGTGTGTGTGTGTGTGTGTGTGTGTGAGTGAGTTTATACTGCTGTGTGATACTCTTCCATAGAAATGAGTGGAAGAATTTCACCACCCGCTTCTGTGGTCCCAGGGTGACGGCAAAATGTTTAAAAGTCCAGTGAAGCCAACGGCTTTTACTTCTCTTTCTCGAGTCAGTGGTGATAATTCAGGGCAGGTTTTACTTTAAATACCTCTTCTCCTCCTCCTCGGAGTGTCACAAGGTGCATTTCTTTGAAGGAAGGATTTTCTGTGCCTTTGATCAAATTGCCCTCAGGAGTTTTCACCTCGCTGCCGTGGTCCCCGGTGTTTAAACTTCTGAAAACCGAAAGAACCAAATCAGTTGTATTTCCATGTTCTGAAAAGTACAGTTGTGTGTGAATGCATGAGTTCCTTTGTGGCAAAGGGTTTAAAAAAATTTTTTTTTTTAAGCCCTCATGACTTGTAAAGAGGGCCTTGGCTGATTTTTCTGACCGGTTTTGAGTACCACTTAGAGGGGTACTAAGTTTTGGTCTGCTGTCCAGTCTCTGTCAACTCAACTCCGTGACTCTCCAGCTCTTGGTTGGAGAGGCTTCATAGTGTTGGTAAAATAAAATAATGAAGGACTTTGGCATTCTTAGACAAAAGATGCAAGAGAGAAGACATACAAGCTCACCGCCAGAGTGTTGGAGGGAGGTACATAAACAATTTATTTCATCTTGGAGCATAGAGGAACGCAGAAACTTGATAGAAGGGAGATGGAATTCTGGTAAGAGACTGTCGAAGATCCAAGAAATTTCAGAGTATGCTTATGTGCTGTTTAGTGTCCTGCATTTCACATGGTAAAGATACAGTGCAAGGCTGCTGACACCGTAAATTATAACAGTTTACAACATAACTGTTTTCTAAAAGCCTGTTTTTAAATATATAATTGATACATCATTTTGATTGAGAGATTGAAGAAGATGACGGGAAAAGACACAAAATTGGGTTAAAGCTGATTTTAAAGCCAAAGTAGTACAGGATTTTTCTAATAGAAAATCTTCAAAAAACAGTGTGAATGAAAAGTAGGCAAATGATGACCTTTGCTTTTATGAGCAAAACACTGTGTTTTTAACCTAAGATAGGTGGAAAAATACATTGTTCTTATTTTCTTTTGAATTGTGACTAGTACAGCTTTTTCCAGAGTCTGATGTCTGCTTTATACAGACATGAGATAGCATTATACAAATATCTCTCAGGGAATAGTACAGTATGCAGCATCACATGTAAACCAGAAAAGGGGGAGTTCAGTTAAGCAATAGCAGTGTACTACATTTTGCTTCTGAAAATGAATATGCTATGTAAACTCATCTGGTCTGTTTCTGGACATGGTTTTTCTAAGTTGCTTTTATGATCTTGTCCCTTGTTGTTGGTTCTGTTGTGCATAACTATACTCTCTTAGACTGTCTTTACCCACATCCTGATTTTCTCCTGATTGCCATGGAAAGTATCTGTTGTACTATAGCTGTTAATTTATCAGCAAGTATACGCTCAGTTTTGTTTTGAGCTACAAGGGATGCGGAGGTAGTATTGACAAGGCCTCTGCCCTCAAGGAACTTAAGAAGGAAGGTAAATAGAGTCCCAAAGAAATAATGTACAGTAGAAAGCTGTGTGTAAATATGGCTGAATTGTTTTATAGGTACTATAGGTTTTTAATCAGCAGGATCACCAGTGATGGCTATTGAATCACCATTCGTGTCTCTGTCTATTCTCTGGTTGGTAGTAAATGTCATTACTCATTCTTGCTTACTTGTCATCAGTGAGATAAAGTAACAAATCTACTGGGTTAGCTAATATACAAAGACCAGTATGGCAATCAAAATGAACGTTTGTTTGTAGCTGTTTTCAGTGAAATTGACATTTAAAAAAAAGATTGTGAAAAATTTACATTCACGTGACTATCAAATGCTGGTAAGCCTTTTGGAATATTAAGGACCTAACTAAACACCTTTTATGATTGCTAAAAATAGTTTAAACAAAATAATTAAAGAACCTTTGAATTTTATTATCATTTGCACTTGTTATAAACATTTTAGTTATACATGAATGGATTTGGTATCTTTGGGAATATGTAGTATTCACCCTTCACTAATATATATTGAGGGTATATAAGTAAACATTAATATTATATAGAAAACAATTCAGAAGACTGATGTTACAGCATTGTAACATTAGTAGTAAATATTCTCATCTTTACTACTGGTGTATAGTAGAATGAGAAAGAATTGCTTTTCTTGGAGAACATTCTGTGTGTTTTTTCAGAAGTATTTTCTTAGATGAAGGGTTTGTATGTGCATTGTTAATAGGCCTCAAATGGCTAAATACAATAGAACAACTGATGATTAACTTTAAGGGCAATGAATACTTGCTAGTGAAGTAGAAAACATATGTTGAATATCGTAGAATTAATTTATGCAAAATGCGTTTGATTTTAGGTTGTAAATAAGTCCAGAAAGAGAATGGGTATTGGAATGGATATTTCCTTATTTTACCTCTGTTAGATTATACTTGGATAATTGCAGAATGGATATAGAGAATTTATTGCCATTACTCTTCTGTGCTTTTAGATAAAACACTTTTTTTTCATGTTTTAGGAGACAAATTTTCTACACAAATTTTCTAAACAATTTTCCTGTAATGTGTTTTAGGAAACAATTTTTTTCATGTTTTAGGAAAACTAATTTTGCTGATTGTTATGGCTCCAAAGTGTCCCAGCTAGCTTTCTGTTGTGAAATTCTGATCAGTACGAAGGAAATTAACTTGTTTCCTTCTTGGGATCTTGTAAAATGGACTTTGGATAAATTTATCTTGAAACTTTTAATAACAAAACTCTTGATGATGATTCTTTTCAAAAGTCCGAAATTCACTATGGTGACCACGATGTACTACAAAGGTGGACGTCAGTAGTTTGCCTAATGGGAATAATTGTTAATTATGTGAAAAGGCAGGAGAGAAGCATGCTTTTGCCACTACTGTTGGGTTTTATCAGTACTAGGTGCGTACATCACGTGTCACAGGACCTTTCACATTGCCTTCTAATTGCTAATTTACTTTGTCTCCTTTGTTGTGTATCTCCAGTGCCAGCACAGTGACTGGCAGTAATATATAAGAGAGCAGTCCTATAATATTCCCCGTTTGAATTTTTTCCTTTGTCATCAAAATGTATTAGTAACAGTGGGAAGGGAACATACTACAAAGCCCTCAGAGAGTGAAGTGACCTGCCCAAGGTCATAACCAATCTCAGATGTCTTCTACTGTTGCTGTGCTCATGCTATTGCTTCTTCAGGTTTTTGTTTTGTTTCTGTCTCAGAGATTTTTAAAGAACATTCATGATGATAGGAGATAATTAGAGGAAGAACAGGGTATGCCATGCTTGTCTGATTCCTGAACCTTTGCTCAAAGAAACTTTTGTTGTTTTCCCTTTGTCCCAAACTTTCTTTAAGGCTTTTGAAATTACTGTACCCAACGTTGCTGTCTGCTGTAACTGAACATCTGTGTATGTATAGTCCATACAATTGGTTTCTAGAGTGGGTATGCAGGACCATCCATTGTGAGAAAAAAATGTCTTTGCCTTCTATCATCTTCCTTCTGACCTCAATGCTGTCATTAACTCCCCTCCTCCTCTCCCTCCCCTCCTCCTCTAAATCTTAGGTTGTTTAGAATCAGCCACATATTTAAAAATGATTGTTCCTTTGCCATTTCTTTTACATTTCAGGTTTTCCTTTGGAGGTCATTTTCCCTTTTGTTTATAGATGTCTTTTGGTGATAATTTTCATAAACTTTTTTTTAATATAAAAATATATTTTGCTTGTTTCTTGAAAGATAGCCTTGCTCAGTCTCCAATTCTGAGTTGCTTTTCCATTGTCTACTTATTGCCATTGCTTCTGTTCAGAAGTCATCTGCCAGTATGTTGGTGTCTTTTCTCTCCCTCTTTTTAAGATTCTCTCTTTTTCTTAAGTGTTACACTTTCACTACAGTGTATTTAAGTATAGATTTCTTTTCTTCCTGTTTGTATCTCCTGTCTTTGAATTCCTTTTTTAAAATTAAAAACTAGGATACTTATCAACTATTATTTTTTTAAAATATGGCCTTGCTTCTGGTCTCTTTAGAATTTTATCTTGGTACTCTGATTAGATTATGTTGGACCTTAACTCTTCCATATCTTAACTACTTTTTATTTTTTAAATTGAAATACAGTTGATTTATAATATTGTATTAGCTTCAGGTGTATATCAAAGTGATTCAGTTACATATGTGTGTACATATATGACACTACACATATATATTTTCCAGATTCTTTTACATGATAGGTTATTACAAGATATGAATATAGTTACCTGTGCTATACAGTAAGTCCTTGTTGTTTAGCTGTTTTGTATATAGCAGTATGTATCTGTTAGTCCCAGACTCCTGATTTATCTCTCCCTTCCCCGCTTTCTCCTTTGGTAACTGTAAGTTTGTTTTCCGTGTCTGTGAATCTATTTCTGTTTTGTAATAGCTTTGCTTATATCATTTTTTTAGATTCCACATATAAGTGATACCATATGATACTTATCTTTCTCTGACTTCTTTACTTGGTGTGATAATCTCTAGGTTCATCCACGTTGTTGCTGCAAATGGCATTATTTTATTCTTCTTTATGCCTGAGTAATATTCCATTGTGCATATATACTCCATCTTTAGCCATTCATTTGTTGATTGCTGTTTAGGTTTCCTTCCATGTCTTGGCTGTTGTGAAAATTGGGCTACATGTATCTTTTCAAATTAAAGTTTGCATCTTCTTTGGATATATACCCAAGAGTGGGATTGCTGGATCATGTGGTAACTCTATTTTTAGTTTTTTTTTTTCCCTGTAGTTAATCTTTATTGAGGTATAGTTACTTCACAATGTTATGTTATTAATAGTTTCTGCTATACAGCAAGGTAAATCAGCTATATATATCCCCTCGTTTTTGGATTTTCTTCCCATTTAGGTCACCATAGAGCACTGAGTAGAGTTCCCTGAGCTATATGGTAGATTCTCATTAGTTATCAGTTTTATACATGGTGTATGTGTATACACACACACACACACACACACACACATATATATATACACGTCAAACCCAACCTAGAAATTCATACCATTCCTCATTCCCCCTTGGTAGCCATAAGTTTGTTCTTTATGTCAGCGTCTCAATTTCTGCTTTGCAAATAAGTCCCTCTGTATCCTTTTTCTAGATTCCATATGTAAGTAATAGTATATGGTTTTGTTTTTATCTTTCTGACTATCTTCATTCTGTATGACAGTCTCTAGGTCCATCCATGTCTCTGCAAATGGCACAATTTCATTCCATTTTATGACTGAGTAATGTTCCATTGTATATATGTACCACATCTTCTTTATCCATTTCTGTATTGATGGATGTTTAGGTTGCTTCCGTATCCTAGCTATTGTAAATAGTGCTGCAGTAAAAAGTGAGGTGCATGTATCTTTTCAAATTATGGTTTTCTGTGGATGTGTGCCCAGGAGTGGGATTGCTGGATCATCAGTCAGTCAGTTCAGTCGCTCAGTCGTGTCTGACTCTTTGCGACCCCATGGACCACAGCATGCCAGGCCTCCCTGTCCATTACCAACTCCTGGAGTCCACCCAAACTCATGTCCATTGAGTCGGTGATGCCATCCAACCATCTCATCCTCCGTCATCCCTTTCTGCCCTCAATCTTTCCCAGCATCTGGGTCTTTAAAAGTGAGTCAGCCCTTCACATCAGGTGACCAGAGTATTGGAGTTTCAGCTTCAACATCAGTCCTTCCAATGAACACTCAGGACTGATTTCCCTCTGAATGGACTGGTTGGACTTCCTTGCAGTCCAAGGGACTCTCAAGAGTCTTCTCCAGCACCACAGTTCAAAGGCATCAATTCTTCGGTGCTCCGCTTTCTTTTAGTCCCACTGTCACATGCATACATGACCACTGGAAAAACCATAGCCTTGACTAGATGGACCTTTGTTGACAAAGTATTGTCTCTGCTTTTTAATATGCTGTCTAGATTGGTCATAACTTTCCTTCCAAGGAGTAAGCGTCTTTTAATTTCATGGCTGCAGTCACCATCTGCAGTGATTTGGAGCATATGATATTCTTTTTAGTTTAAGAATCTTCCTACTGTTCTCCATACTGGTTGTAGCAATTTATATTGCTTTTAAATCACAGTTTCAGTTTCATTACTTGTGGTTGATTTGTTCGTATTTCTGTGTCTTCCTGGTTCCATCTTGGAAAGCTGTACCTTCCTAAACATTTGTTCGTTTCTTCTAGGTCCTCCATTTTGTTGGCACGTAGTTGCCTTTCGTAGTCTCTCACGCTCCTTTGTATTTCTGTGGTGTCAGATGTCTCCGTTTTCATTTCTAATTTGATGGATTTGTGTCCTCTCCCTTTTTTTCTCGATGAGTCTAGCTAAAGGTTTAACAGCTTTATCTTCTCAAAGAACCAGATTTTAGTTTCATGGCCTTTTCTATTATTTTCTTTGTGTCTCCTTTTTTCTACTCTTTTCTTTAATATTTCTTTCTTCCTACTAACTCTGGGCTTTGTTCTTTCTCTAGTTGCTTTGGGTTTAAGGTTAGGTTTGTTATTTGAGATTTTTATTGTTTTCTGAGATGCTTTATTTCCTTTTGATTTCTTCAGTGATCTGTTGATTGTTTAGTAGCATATTGTTAGCCTCCACATGTTTGTATTGAAGTTTTTTTCCCTCATAGTTGATTTCTGGTCTCATAATGTGGTTGGAAGAGATGCTTGATAGAATTTCAGTTTTCTTAAATTTAGTGAGGCTTGTTTTGTAGCCTAACATGTCATCTGCTTTTGGTCTGTTGGGTCATTTAAGGCCCATGTTTCCTTATTGATTTTCTATCTAGATGATCCATTAATGTCAGTGGAGTTTTAAAGTCCTCTACTATTACTATGTTACAGTTGATTTCTCCCTTTGTCATTTAATATTTGCTCAAAGTATTTAGGTTCTCCTACGTTGAGTGCATATATTTACAATGATTATATCTTCATGTTGGATTGACCCCTTGATCATTATGTAGTGTCCTTCTTTGTCTCTTTTAATCTCTGTTTTAAAGTCTAGTCTGATGTAAGCATTGCTACCTTAGCTTTCTTTAAATTTCCATTTGCATGGATGCCTTTTTTCATTCTTTCATTTTCATTCTGTGAGTGTCTTTATATCTGAAGTGAATCTCTTTTATACAGCATATAAACAGGTCTTGTTTTCATTTCCATTTAGCTATTCTATTTCTTTTGATTGGAACATTTAATCCATTTAAATTTAAGACAGTTACTGATGTGTATGTTCTTACTGCCATTTGCCACTTGTTTTGGGTTGTTTTTATAGCTCTTTCCTCACTTTCTTTTGTGTGTGTGATGACACAAAATAGATATATACATTTTGTGTATATCTATTAAAATTTTTGGTTTGTGGTTACCATGAGGTTTTCATCTAGTTATACACACACACACACACCCACACACACCTACGATTGTTTTATTTTGCTGGTCTCTTAATTGTAAATGTAGTTTTAAAACTCTGCCTTTGTACTCCTTCCCTCAAAGTTATTTTTTTGATATCATTTTATATATATATATAGCTATTTTCTAGATTAATTTCTTATTGTGAATATAGATGGTTTTCAGTTGAATTCAGTTCAGTTGCTCAGTCCGACTCTTTGCGACTCCATGAATCGCAGCACACCAGGCCTCCCTGTCCATCACCATCTCCCAGAGTTCACTCAGACTCACGTCCATCGAGTCAGTGATGCCATCCAGCCATCTCATCCTTGGTCATCCCCTCCTTCTCCTGCCCCCAATCCCTCCCAGCATCAAAGCCTTTTCCAATGAGTCAGCACTTCGCATGAGGTGGCCAAAGTACTGGAGTTTCAGCTTTAGCATCATTCCTTCCAAAGAAATCCCAGGGTTGATCTCCTTTAGAATGGACTGGTTGGATCTCCTTGCAGTCCAAGGGAGTCTCAAGAGTCTTCTCCAACACCACAGTTCAAAAGCATCAATTCTTTGGCGCTCAGCCTTCTTCACAGTCCAACTCTCACATCCATACATGACCACTGGAAAAACCATAGCCTTGACTAGATTGACCTTAGTCGGCAAAGTAATGTCTCTGCTTTTGAATATACTATCTAGGTTGGTCATAACTTTCCTTCCAAGGAGTAAGCGTCTTTTAATTTCATGGCTGTATTCACCATCTGCAGTGATTTTGGAGCTCCTAAAAATAAAGTCTCACACTGTTTCCACTGTTTCCTTTTCTATTTCCCATGAAGTGATGGGACTGGATGCCATGATCTTGCTTTTCTGAATGTTGAGCTTTAAGCCAACTTTTTACTCTTCTCTTTCACTTTCATCAAGAGGCTTCTTAGCTCCTCTTCACTTTCTGCCATAAGGGTGGTGTCATCTGCATGTCTGAGGTTATTGATGTTTCTCCCAGCAATCTTGATTCCAGCTTGTGTTTCTTCCAGTCCAGCGTTTCTCATGATGTACTCTGCATAGAAGTTAAATAAGCAGGGTGACAATATATAGCCTTGACGTACTCCTTTTCCTATTTGGAACCAGTTTGTTGTTCCATGTCCAGTTCTAACTGTTGCTTCCTGACCTGCATATAGGTTTCTCAAGAGGCAGGTCAGGTGGTCTGGTATTCCCATCTCTTTCAGAATTTTCCACAGTTTATTGTGATCCACAGAGTCAAAGGCTTTGGCATAGTCAATAAAGCATAAATAGATGTTTTTCTGGAACTCTCTTGGTTTTTTCATGATCCAGGAGATGTTGGCAATTTGATCTCTGGTTCCTCTGCCTTTTCTAAAACCAGCTTGAACATCAGGGAGTTCACAGTTCACATATTGCTGAAGCCTGTCTTGCAGAATTTTGAGCATTACTTTACTAGCATGTGAGAGGAGTGCAATTGTGCAGTAGTTTGAGCATTCTTTGGCATTGCCTTTCTTTGGGATTGGAATGAAAACTGACCTTTTCCAGTCCTGAGGCCACTACTGAGTTTTCCATATTTGCTGGCATATTGAGTACAGCACTTTCACAGCATCATCTTTCAGGATTTGAAATAACTCTACCGGAATTCCATCACCTCCACGAGCTTTGTTCGTAGTGATGCTTTCTAAGGCCCACCTGACTTCATATTCCAAGATGTCTGGCTCCAGATGAGTGATCACACCATCGTGATTATCCGGGTTGTGAAGATCCTTTTTGTACAGTTCTTCTGTGTATTCTTGCTATCTCTTCTAGTATCTTCTGCTTCTGTTATGTCCATACCATTTCTGTCCTTTATCGAGCCCATCTTTGCATGAAATGTTCCCTTGGTATCTCTAATTTTCTTGAAGAGATCTCTAGTGCTTCCCATTCTGTTCTTTTCCTCTATTTCCTTGCATTGATCACTGAAGAAGGCTTTCTTATCTCTTCTTGCTATTCTTTGGAACTCTGCATTCAGATGCTTATATCTTTCCTTTTCTCCTTTGCTTTTCGCTTCTCTTCTTTTCACAGCTATTTGTAGAGCTTCCCTAGACAGCCATTTTGCTTTTTTGCATTTCTTTTCCATGGGGATGGTTTTGATTCCTGTCTCCTGTACAGTGTCAGGAACCTCATTCCATAGTTCATCAGGCACTCTATCT
Source organism: Nanger dama (assembly GCA_917880005.1). Taxonomy (NCBI): domain Eukaryota; kingdom Metazoa; phylum Chordata; class Mammalia; order Artiodactyla; family Bovidae; genus Nanger; species Nanger dama. The sequence goes on along the minus strand of CAKJTW010000047.1, from coordinate 106,277 downwards.
ATCAGATCTGGGCCCTTAAATCTATTTCTCACTTCCACTGTATAATCATAAGAGATTTGATTTAGGTCATACCTGAATGGTCTAGTGGTTTTCCCTACTTTCTTCAATTTAAGTCTGAATTTGGTAATAAGGAGTTCATGTTCTGAGCCACAGTCAGCTCCTGGTCTTGTTTTTGTTGACTGTATAGAGTTTCTCCATCTTTGGCTGCATAGAATATAATCAATCTGATTTTGGTGTTGACCATCTGGTGATGTCCATGTGTAGAGTCTTCTCTTTTGTTGTTGGAAGAGGGTGTTTGCTATGACCAGTGCATTATCTTGGCAAAACTCTATTAGTCTTTGCCCTGCTTCATTCCGCATTCCAAGGCCAAATTTGCCTGTTACCCCAGGTGTTTCTTGACTTCCTACTTTTGCATTCCAGTCCCCTGTAATGAAAAGGACATCTTTTTAGGTGTTAGTTCTAAAAGGTCTTGTAAGTCTTCATAGAACCATTCAACTTCAGCTTCTTCAGCGTTACTCATTGGGGCATAGACTTGGATAACTGTGATATTGAATGGTTTGCCTTGGAGATGAACAGAGATCATTCTGTCGTTTTTGAGATTGTATCCAAGTACTGCATTTCGGACTCTTGTTGACCATGATGGCTACTCCATTTCTTCTGAGGGATTCCTGCCTGCAGTAGTAGTACTGCTTTCATATTTTAAACTTCCCACTAGCTTTGTGTGTGGATGATTTCCAACCTTTATATTTGCCTCTACTGATGAGCTTTTTCATTTTTGTGATTTTCATGTTTCTAGTTGTGGCCTTTTCTTTTCTTGCCTGGAGAAATTCCTTTAACATTTGTTGTAAAGGTGGTTTGGTCGTGCTAAACTCTGAGCTTTTGCTCATCTGTAAAGTGTTTAATCTCTCCATCAAATCTGAACAAGAGCCTTGTTGGGTAGAGTAGTTTTGGTTGTGGGCTTTTCCTTTTCACTGCTTTAGATATATTGTGTCATTCCCTTCTGGCTGCAGGGTTTCTGCTGAGAAGCCAGCTGATAGCTTTAAGGACGTTCTCTTGTATATTGTTTGTTGCTTTTAGTACTCTTTTCCTTTAATTTTTGTCATTTTAATTACTGTGTGTCTTTGTGTGTTCCTCTTTGGGTTAATCCCCTATGAAACTCTGTGCCTTGTGGACTTGCGCATATGTTTCTTTTCCAAGGCTAGCAAAGTTTTCAGCTATGCTGTTTTCAGATAAATTCTCTGCCCCTTTTTCTCTTCTCTTCTGGGACCCCTATAATGTGAATATTAGTGTGCTTGATGTTGTCCCGGAAGTCCCTTGAATGATCCTCATTTCTTTTCATTCTTTTTACTTTTTTTCTCTTCAGCATCAGTGATTTCCCCTACTCTGTCTTATAGGTCACTAACCTATTCCTCTGTATAATTTAGTTTACTGTTGACTCTCTTTACTGTACTTTTCATGTCTGTTACCGTGTTTTCATTGCTTTTTGATTGTTCTTCATGTTTTATAACTCTGTTAAAGCGTCTAGCTTCTCTCTGTGCATCCATTGTTTCTTGAGTTCTCTGGTCATTTTTACGATCACTATCCTGAAAACCTTCTTGGGTAGATTAATTTACCTCTAATTCACTTAGTAGTTCTTCTGGTTTTATCTTGTTCCTTTGTCAAGAGTTCTGTCTTGTTCCTCTGTCACCACATTTTGCCTAAGTTAGGTTTTATTTTTTTATTTTTCTGTATCTGGTAGGTTGGCTACATTTTTCAGTCTTGGAGAAGTGGCCTTTTGTTGAAGACTTCCGGTGCGTCCCAGGAATGCAGTCCGCATCACCTGGGCTGTGTGCTCTAGGAGCTCCTCCTATGGGGCTGCACGGATGCTTCTGTTGTTGTGGGCTGTGTGCGCAGTCTCTTAGTGCTGGGTCCCAGTCCAGTAGTTTGCTAGGGCCCTGCCTCATGGAAAGGCTGCTGGCTGCAGGTTAGCAGCACTGTCATGAAGTGGCTGTTTGTGGAATCCCTAGGTTCCCCAGAGCTTAACTGGCTCATTGCTGGACAGAGTCATAATCCAGAAGATTCTGGGGCGGTTGCTTGCCCACTGGTGGATGAAGCCAGGTCCTGGGGTTGATGCTGGACTGCTGGCAGACAGCATTGGACCCTGGAGTCTGGTTGCAAGGCCTAGGGATCCCAGAGGTGGTGTCAGGTCACCCGTTGAGGGTCTGGTTCCTGACTGAGTTGGATATGAGGTCGGGGTGTCCTGAACTTGGCCTGCTAGTGGGCAGGGCGGTGGTCCAGCTGGTCTCTGGTCAGGGTCTGGACTGCTGTGGGCAGCCTGGACCTATAGGCTGTTGGATTATGGTTTTCTTACATCTAGTGTCTGTCCACTGGTTGGTGAGGCTGCTCCAGAGGCTAAAGCAGGCTTCCTGGAAGTCAGGGGAGTTAGGATATGAGATTTTGGAGCTGGTGGGTGGATCTGGTCCTGGTCTTCTGGAGGACAGGGCCATGTCTTGAGGTGTGCTTATAGCTGTTGTGGGCTCAGGAGGTCTTTTTAGTAGTCCGTCTGCTGTTGGGTGGGGCTGTGATCCTTGCCAGTTAGTTAGTTAGAGGCCTTCCAGCACTGGTGCCTACAGGCTGTTGGCAGTGGGGGGCGGGCCTCAGCACTGATGAGTTGGAGGGAGGGTCTTATCCTGGCGCCTGTCAGCACGAGCATTCTCGAGGTACAGGCCGTCCCTAGTGTGAGCTGCAGCTGCCCCTGCCTCTCGGGGAGGCTCTCCAAGGCCAGCAGGTAGGTCTAGTCCAGGCTTCTGTCAAGTAACTGCTTTTGTCCGGGGTCCTGAAGTGTGTGACATTTTGTCTGCGCCCTTTAATGGTGAATTCTCTACTTCCCCCAGTCCTGTGGGGCTCCCGAAATTATGCCTGGCTGGCCTTCAGAGCCAGGTTCTCTGGGGGCTTGTCTGCTTGGCATGAGACCTGGGGCTGGGGAGCATGGTATGTGGCACAGACCCTGACTCCTGTGGGAGAACTTCTGCAGTGGCTCTCGCCTGTGGGCCGCCCATTTGGGAGCATGGGACTTCACTAGGTTTTGAGTCCAAAGACCCTACCTGTCTTGTTGCGTTTCCTTCTTTATGCCTTTAGTTGTAGATTTTCTGGTGGGTTTCTGATCTTTTTCACTGATGGCTGTTGTGCAGATCATTGTGATCTTAGTGTGTTCTTAAGACGAGTAGAGCTTAGGGTCTTTCTGCTCTGCCATCTTGGCCCAGCTGAACTCATGCAGTATTATTCATTCTGTGACTAATTTAGAATAGTGTCCTCTAAGTGCATACATGTTGTAGCATATAACAGAATTCCCGTCCTTTTTATGGTTGAAAATACTCCATTGAATGTGTATTGCACATTTTCTTTATACACTTAGATACTGATGGACCTTTGGGTTGTTTTCATATCTTGGCTATTGTGAGTAATGCTGCAAAGATCTCTTTGAGATACTAATTCCAATTCTTTTGAATAAATACCTAGAAGTGAGACTGCTTGGTTATGTGGCAGTTCTATTTTTAACTTTTTGAGGCATGGCTACACTGTTTTCTGCACCATTTTACTGTTGCTCTAACAGTGCACAAGGGTTCCAGTTTCTTCACATCCTTGTCATTACTTCTTTTCTTTTTTTTTTGAGAATAAAGTTTAAAACATTGTTTGTTTCTTGTGTATTCTGTTGCTGCTCTGTCTTTGTTGCTGTGTGCCCCTTTCTGTAGCTGTGGTAAGCGGGGCTTCTCCCTGTGGTGCCTTCTCTTGCTGTAGAATGTGGGCTCTGGAGCATGGCCACTTCTGTAGTTATGGCACATGGGCTTTCCTGACCCGTGGCATGTGGAATCTTCCCAGACCAGGGGTAGAATTTGTGTTCCCTGCATTGGCAGACAGTGGCATTCCCATTGGACCACCAGGGAAGTCCTGGTATTGGTTTTTGATAAACACATTCTAACACATGAAGTGATTCCTCTTTGTGGTTTTGTCATGCATTTTCCTGATAGCATTTTCCTAATCCTAATGATTAATGACGTCAAGCATCTTTTCATATCCCCGTTGGCTATTTATACATCTTTGGAGAAATATCTACTCAAATTTTACAAATCACTTTTTTTTTTGGCTGTGGTAACAGTTCTGAATATTTTGGCTCTTAACCCCTTTTCACATATATGGTTTGCAGATCTTTCCTTTCCGTACGTAGGCTGCATTTTCACTCAGTTGATTGTTTCCTTTGCTGTACAGAAGCTTCTTAATTTGATGCAGTCCCATACTTATTTTTGTATTTAGTAGTCCCACTTATCTGTATTTATTTTTCTTGCCTAATTGCTTTGGCTAGGACTTTCAGTACAGTAGCCCTCTATATCTGAAGGTTCTGCACCCTAGGGGTTTAATCAGTTGTAGATTAAGAATATTTTAAAAATAAAATTACAGATTTTTATAAAGCAAAAGTTGAATTTGCTGTGCATTTAGCTATTTATGTAGTTTTTATATACATTGTGCTATGACAGTACTTAATAATAATCTAGAGATGATAAAAGTATATGGAAGAATGTGTGTAGGTTCTGTACAAATAATCTGCCTTTTATGTAAGGGACTTGAGCATCTGGATTTTGGTAGCCACGGAGGGAGGGGTCCTGGAAGCTATTTCCTAAGCATACTGAGAGACAAGTGTATAGTGTTGAATATAAGAGGCAAGAGTGGGTATCATGCCTTATTCCTAATTTTAGCAGACTTTCACTGAGTATGATGTTAACTGTGGACTTTTCATATGTGGCTTTTATTTGTTGTTGTTGAGTCACTCAGTCATGTCTGACTCTTGCGACTCTGTGAACCGTAGCCCTCCAGGCTCCTTTGTCCATGGGATTTTCTGGGCGAGATTACTGGGGTGGGTTGCCATTTCCTCCTCCATGGGATCTTCCCAACCCAGGGATTGACCCCACGTCTCCTGCTTCACAAGTGCATTCTTTACCCCTGAGCCACCAGGTAACGTTGAGGTAATTTTCCTGTTCCTAGAGGGTTGACAGTTTTTATCATGAAAGGAGTTTGAATTTTGTCAGATGCCTTTTCTGCATCAGTAGAGATGATCATGTGTTTTTATCCTTTGTCCTGTATGGTGTATTACACTGATTATCATATGTTGACTCATCTTTGTATCTTGGGGATAAATCCAACTTAGTCATAGTGTATGATCTTTTAATAGGCTTTTAAATTTGATTTGCTAATATGTTGCTTAGGATTTTTGCGTTTATATTTATCAGGGTTCTTGGCCTTTAATTTCCCTTTTATTGTAATGCCTTTTTCTGGCTTTGGTGTTAGTGTCGTGCTGGTCTTACACAATGAGTTAGGCGGCATTTCCCTCTCTTCAGTTTTTGGATGAGTTTGAGAAGGATGGGTATAAGTTGTTTATGTGTTTTATGGAATTCACCAGAAAAGCCATCTGGTACCAGGCTTTTCTTTGTTGGCAGATTTTTGGTTACTGATTCACTCTCCTTTCTAGTTACCTATATCCCTAGATTTTGTTTCATTATGATTCAGTCTTGGTAGATTGTGTTTGTAGGGATTTCCTCATTTTCTCTAGGTTATTGTTGGTGTGTAATTGTTCATAACAGTCTTTTATGTTCCTTTATATTTCTGTGGTATCAGTTGAATGGTCTCCTTTTTCATTTCTAATTTTATTTGCGTCTTCTCTCTTTTTTAGTTAGCCAAGGTTTAAAAAAAGTTATTGGTTGATCTTTGCAAAAAGTCATTTGTTGACTTTCTCTGTTTTTTAATTCTCTATTTCATTTATTTCTACTATTCTTTTAGTTTTAATTTCTTTCTGCTAGCTTTGGGCTTAGGTTTCTTTCTCTTAGTTCCTTGAAATGTAGTTAGATTATTATATACATATATATTTAAATCCAGGCATTTATTGCTATTAACTGCCCCTTTTAGTACTGTTATTTCTGTGTCCCATAGATTTTTATATGTTTTAATTTGTCTCAAGATGTATTTCTAATTTCCTCTTCGATTTCCTTCTTGATCTGTTGGTTGTTCAAGACTGTGTTAATGTCCACATACATGTGAGTGTTCCATTTTTTCTTTCAGTTTTTATAATTTTATACCATCAATTTGGATAAGATATTTGGTGTGATTTTAATATTCTTCTATTTGTTAAGACTTATTTTGTCACTTGGAGACATACATGTGCTTTTGAGAAGAATGTGTATTCTGCTGTTGAGTAAAATGTTCTTTTTCATTTAGCTTCCTCTAGTGTATAGTGTTGTTCCAATCTTTCGTTTCTTTCTTGATCTTCTGTTGGGGTTGCGTCCACTCTTGAAAGGGAGGTGGTAAAACCTGCTGTTGCTGTGTTGCTGTGTAGTTCTCCCCTCCTTTCTGTCAGTGTTTGCTTTGTATTTAAGTGCTCTGAAGTTGAGTCTATAAATAATTGTTGCATCTTCCTGGTGAACTGACCTTTTCATCATTATATAATGTCCTTCTGTGTCTCTTGCGACAGTTTTTGGTTTTTGACTTAAAGTTATTTTGTCTGATATAAGTTTGGCCACCCCTGCTGGCTACCATTTGCATGGATATCTTCTGTCATGCTTTTACTTTAAGCATATGTGTGTCCTCAAATCTAAGTTGAGGCTACTTTAGACAGCATCTAGTTGGGAATTTCTGTTTGTTTGTTTAATCCTTTCAGCCACTCTGACTTGATCAGGGAGTTTAATCTATTTATATCTAAAGTAGTTATTGATAGGGAGGACTTTGCTGTTGCTGTTTTGTTGTGTTTTATCTTTTCTTTTTTGGTCTCAACATCTCTTACTGTCTTTATATGTATTTTGATTTATTTTTTGTAGTTACATGCTTTATTCCATTCTATTTTTCTGTGTGTGTTTATCTTTTGTATTTTCTTTGTGATTACTATGGGACTTCCCTAAAATACTTCATAGTTGTAGCAGTCTGTTTTAAATTGAAAACTTCAATTTCATACAAAAATTCTGCACTTTGATTTCTCCCACCTCAATACTTTAAACTATAGATTATGCAGATTGGGTCTTTTTATATTGTGTGTCCAGTAGCATACGTTTATAGTTAGTTTTTAACATACTTCTTTTTTAATGTATCAGAATTAAAGTGCGTTATGCACCATTATTACAGTATTACAGAATTTTGTATTTATCTATATATTTCCCTTTACTGACAGACTATATTTTTATATGCTTTCCTGTTACTATTTATTTCAGTTGGTGGAAAATAGCAATACAGTGTGTTGATTTCTGCTGTACAGTAACATGAATCTGTCTTATTATATATACATATCCCCTCCTTCTTGAGCCTGCCTCCCTACCCTTTGTCCCAGTCCTCTAGGTCATCACAAAACACCAGGCTAGACTCCCTGTGTTATTTCGTAACTTTCCACTATCTATCTGTTTTACACATGGTATTGTATATTTGTCAGTGATACTTTCTCAGTTCATCCCACCCTCTCCTTTCCCCACTGTCCCCTTTCCACAAGTCCATTTTCTGCTCGGTTCATCAGTTCCATTGTTCTAGATTCCATGTATGTGCATTTATATATGATACTTCTCCTGTTCCTATTTAGTGTCTTTTTAATTTGAATTACTTACCTTAACATTTATTGTAAGAGAGGTCTATAATAGCAAATGAAGCAACTGACAAACAACTAATCTCAAAAATATACAAGCAACTCATGCAGCTCAATTCCAGAAAAATAAACGACCCAATCAAAAAAATGGGCCAAAGAACTAAATAGACATTTCTCCAAAAAAGACATACAGATGGCTAACAAACACATGAAAAGATGCTCAACATTACTCATTATCAGAGAAATGCAAATCAAGACCACTATGAGGTACCATTTCACACCAGTCAGAATTGCTGCAATCCAAAGGTCTACAAGCAATAAATGCTGGAGAGGGTATGGAGAAAAGGAACACTCTTACACTGTTGGTGGGAATGCAAACTAGTACAGCCACTATGGAGAACAGTGTGGAGATTCTTTAAAAACCTGGAAATAGAACTGCCTTATGACCCAGCAATCCCACTGCTGGGCATACACACACAGGAAACCAGAAGTGAAAGAGACACTTGTACCCCAGTGTTCGTCGCAGCACTGTTTATAATAGCCAGGACATGGAAGCAACCTAGATGTCCATCAGCAGATGAATGGATAAGAAAGCGGTGGTACATATACACAATGGAGTATTACTCAGCCATTAAAAAGAATACATTTGAATCAGTTCTAATGAGGTGGATGAAACTGGAGCCAATTATATAGAATGAAGTAAGCCAGAAAGACACCAATATAGTATACTAACACATATATATGGAATTTAGAAAGATGGTAACGATAACCATGTACTCGAAACAGCAAAAGAGACACAGATGTATAGAACAGATTTTTGACTCTGTGGGAGAGGGAGAGGGAGGGATGATTTGGGAGAATGGCATTGAAACATGTATAATATCATGTAAGAAATGAATCGCCAGTCTAGGTTCGATGCAGGATACAGGATGCTTGGGGCTGTTGCACTAGGATGACCCAGAGAGATGGTAGGGGGAGGGACGTAGGAGAGGGGTTCAGGCTTGGGAACTCATGTACACCCGTGGCGGATTCATGTTGATGTATGGCAAAACCAATATAGTATTGTAAAGTAAAATAAAGTAAAATTTAAAAAAAAAAGAGAGAGGAGAGGTCTAGTGGTGATAAACTCTCTTAGCTTTTATCTTTGAAAATTTGTCTTTCCTTCATTTTGAAGGACAGTTCTAGATAGAGCATTCTTAGTTGGCCAGTGGTGGTTCTTTTTCCTCTTTTACCTGTTTGAGTGTATTACTGCTTTTTCCCCCTAGTCTGCCAGTTTTCTACCGGGAGATCTACTGCTAGGTTTTTTGGGGTTAATTTGTGTGTGGCAAGTCCCTTTTTTCATGCTGCTTTAAAACTTCTGTCTGTGACTTTTGAGAATTTGATTATAATGTGTCTTGGTGTGGACATCTTTGGGTTTACCATATTTGGGGTCCATGCTCTTTAAATTCTCTTGGGTTTCTTGAATCTGGATATCTGTTTCCTTCTCCATATTTGGAGGTTTTTCTTCCTTTAAATTACACTTTGTTCATTCTCATCTTCTGGGACTCCCATAGTGTAGATGTGTGTGTATTTTCAGTTCCTCAGTTGTGTCTGGCTCTTTCTGACCCATGGAGCCCACCAGGCTCCTCTGCCCATGGGGTTTTTCAGGCAAGAATACTGGAGTGTGTTGCCATTTCCTCCTCTGGTGGATCTTCCCAACTCAGGGGTCAAACCTGTGTGTCCTGCATCTCCTGCATTGCTGGGTGGAGTTTTTACCACTGAGCCACATAATCTAGATATTGGTCCTTATAAATACCATAGGCATCCCATTTTTACTTTAGACTTTCTTCACTCTGTTTTATTTGTTGTTGTTGTTATTTTGTTTTGTTGTTTAGTCGCTAAGTCATGTCCAAATCTTTTTCAAGTTTGTGGACTGCAGTCCTCCAGGCTCCTTTGTCCATGCGATTTCCCAGGCAAGAATGGTGGAGTAGGTTGCCATTTCCTTCTCCAGGGAATTTTCCTGATCAAGGGATCAAACCCATGTCTCCTGCATTGCAGGCAGATTATTTCCCACTGAGCTACCAGGGAATTTATTTTGACTAGATAATTGTAAGCAACCTGTCTTCAAGTTTGCTTATTCTTTATTCTGCTTGATCAAGGATTGGTGAACCTCTTTAATGAGGTTTTCAGTTTAATTATTGGATTCTTCAGCTGCAGAACTTCTCTCTGATTCTATATCTTTGTTGGAATTCTTATTTTCTTCGTGCATCATTTTCATAAGCTCATTGAACATCTTTATGTCAGTTATTTTGAACCCTTTGTCATTAACTGTTTCTTTAGGCTTGATTGCTAGAGACTTTCTTTCTTCCCTTGATTGGATCATGGTGTTTTTTGTTTGTTTTCTTAATTTTCTTTTCATGTTCCTTGTTGTTTTGTGTTGTTACTCACACAATTTAAAAATGGCTACCTCTCCTAATCTTTCTGTACTGCCTTGATACAAGGAAGGAGTTTCACTGTTCACCTCAGCTGGAGATTCTGAGCTCTCAATTTTCTTAAACATCTAATACATAATTACTTACATTCTGTATCTGGATATTCCATTGTCTCAAGTCCCTGGGGATTTAGTGCTCTTGTTTGTTTCTACTTACTGTGACTTTTTTTCTTCTCTATTTGCTGATCAACTCATATTTGCCTCATTTTTGTCTGTGTGAAAGTTGGGAGACTAAATTGAGGATGATTTCCTCTGCAGAGGGTTTGTGTTTGTGATTGCCCCTAATGGGAGCCACTACTGACCTGGTACCCTTCAGTCTCCTAATAGGGATCCTGGCTCAATGAGGGTGTTTTAGGTTCAGCTCTCCCTCCTTGTAGGAGGTCCAAGGCTTAGTATTTGACCCTGCTGCTGCTGCTAAGTCACTTCAGTCGTGGCTGACTCTGTGCGACCCCATGGATGGCAGCCCACCAGCTCCCCTGTCCCTGGGATTCTCCAGGCAAGAACACTGGAGTGGGTTGCCATTTAGGGCACTAGCAGTGCTGGCTTTTGTCGTAGCTTTTAGCTGAAGTTTGTTTTTTATATATTTGTTTGTTTTATTTTTTTCTTACTCTGTTCAAGCTCAACAATGCGTTTTAAAAAGTGTGATTTATCTTGGAGGACCCACTGCAGTATCTTGCCTATTATACTGCAGAAAGGCCGGAATAATTTTTTTGAAAATGAGAGTTTAGAAATTTTTATTCTCCTACAATTTATTACCCTAAATTGTGTGTATCTGAAATACTCATATCTGTATACTTTAAAATGTGGACAGTTTTCCAAGCTGTTTATAAGTCTTGTAGATTTAAAAAAAAAAAAAAAACTTAGTAGACTGTGGAAGCCATTTGTTACAATTATTAAAATAGCTATTTTTCAAGAACAACTGATTGTCATCAGGTAGGTGTCTCCTAAATTACTTTTATAAAATTTTTCACATAATTGGTGGATGGATAGAAATGTGGACTTTATAAATAAACAAATGTAACCAGAAATGAGCTGCTTTTATTTGTGTGGGGTACTTTTTAAAATCCGTGATAGTCATTGAAGTTAAATATTGACATAAGCTTAACTTATAATCAGTCCTTCAATCTCTGTATCACCAATTGTTAAACCAAAATTTTTAAAATCAGGAAACATGTTTGTATTGTATAATATTAGTAATATTTCATTAATTACTATAAAGTTTGCTCTACACTAAAGTTTTAGTGTATTTCCAAGAACCTTTCACCTGTTTTATGTTATGCTTTTTATGTATAAGCTCTGTTAGTAAAGTAATACATATATAATTATTGTTGGTATTCCTAAAGTGGTCTGTGCCTAAAGATTTTAAAGATTGGGCACTTGATCTAAATTTTGAAGGCCATCCTGTATCAATAAGGTTAAGATTGTTCTACAGTTCCTCTGTGTATAAGTTTTATCTTCCTAACTCAACTGAAAGTTTTCTGAGGTTAGTGGTCACTTCCAAATTACTGGTGTGTGTTGTGTGTTACCTGCCATAGTATTTGGCACATTTTTGGTCCTCAGCATTTTGATAAATCACGGTTATTTTTTCTCAAATATAGTGAGTTTACAGACCAGCTGGACCATTTCAAATTCTCATTCCCTAACCCCTGCTCTCCCAGTCATTATTCTTACTCGGTTTCTCTAGGGTAGAGCCCAAGTAATTCTGATACTGCTATCTGCCACCTAGACTTTGTAAAACACTGAGTTACGATGATGAGGAGGATGATGTTATGATGATGGTTACTGTGTAGTAAGTCCCATCTTTTGACTAAAGTGGAAGGAAAAGTACCTTTGGTTACTAAAGCAAGTGGGATAAGAGACCTGATGAATCAGTCCTTTTGGTAGGCGATATCAGCAGTAGAAAATACTGGAATCGTCTTGCTTGAAAATAATAAGGTACAAGTGTGGCGTTTGTAGGTGGAAGGTGGAAGGAGGAGACAATGAGGAATTTGTGTTCCTCCTATCTCCTAGCTTTATGTGGTTAACTGTTTGAGAGGGAAGGTGCCAACTTCAAGGAGTTACCTGCACAGTGCCTTTGATTGTGGGCTGCCTTTCTTCTGAGGAAGTACTAGTTGATACTGTTTTGGCTGCTATGAGTTTAGTTCAGGCTGTAAACAAGTTAGAAGCTGAGAGACGGACCAAAATCTTAATGAACTACCTGTAAGGTATATAGTGTCAGGTTTATTTTGAAACTTTAAAGCATGACTGCCTTTCCTTTGGGCTTCCCAGGTAGCGTGATGGTAAAGAATCTGCCTTGCCACTGCAGGAGATGCAAGAGACACAAGTTTGCTCCCTGGGTCGGGGTAATCACCCAGACTAGGAAATGGCAACCCACTCCAATATTCTTGCCTGGAAATTCCGTGGACAGAGGAGCCTGGTGGGCCACCGTCCATGGGGTCGCAAAGAGCTGCACGTGACTGAGCACGCGGTATCAAGCACCTTTCCTTTGGGGGCCAACAGTTCCAAAAGAAGGTTTTCTTTATTTCCTTTGCTGTTTATTTCAGCTCAGCTATACACAACCGAGATACAAAGGCAAATGAAACCTGCTCCCTGCTCTGGAGGGACTCAGAGCCTGGAGAGAGAGTCATAGAGACAAACAAGTGCAGTGGGCAGTTAGAGCTCCTGTCGTCCACGTGGTCAGAACACAGCCTGAAAGAGGGTGGGGGAGAGCAGGAGGCAGTGCTTAAGAAAGGTGACAGCCTTTGAACTGAGGCTCGAAGGTAGGTCATCCTTTGCTAACAGCCAGCTCTGTGGAAAATTGAGTTGGCGGGAGGAAGAGAATATTGGGCTGAAGGAGCATTATGCACGTGGAGTCAGAGGAGGCAAACAGTAGCCCGGGAATGGCCGCGTTCAGCGGGGGCCCTGCCGCCTGCGTCAGCAGGAAGTGTCCTGGGGACACTGGTGGCCCGTGGGTGATGCAGGTAAAGAGTCAACATGATTAGATTTATATTCTGGGTATGCTGGCATGTTTTAGAAACATTCCAGTTTTTAAATTGCATGCCCTGCTTTCTCATGGCTCATGAAAGAGCTTTTAATAGGGGACTTACAAAACTTTTATAATAGGAGACTTAATTTGGCCTGTTGGGAGAAGGGTTTGGTAAAGGAGAAATGCCAGTCCGTCTTGGTCCTTGATCAAACTTCAGTTAGGCTCCTCTGAGCCTTCTTTTCAACTCGGCCTCCCTGTCTGTCCAGTCCTTGCAGAGCCTGCACAGTCCAGTCTCAGCAGAGTTCAGTGACATCACTTAAGTGAGAACCCCCAACTCTTGCTATCTGACCACCCTGGATATCTAATCAAAGTTTCTCATCCTCTATCTTTGATGTCCAAGTTCTTGACCTGTAAGAATCCTGTTAGGCTAGTTTAGCAAGAATCCCCCTACCCTTGATGTTTCCTTTTAGTAATTTTTTTTTTTTTTTTTTTGCCACTGACACCCTCCCTGTGCCCCTTGGCTGTAAATCCCCAGATGTCTTTGCTGCATTCAGAGGTGATCTCCGTCCCCTGTTGGAATATCCCTGTGCAGTAATCTTAAGTAAACTCTTCCTGCTGTTCTAACAAGTATCAAGATAGTTATTTCTTTGACACTAGTTAAGAAAAGATGCACGTTTTATAGTGAAATCCCATACACATTTCACTATGGTAGTAGGTGTTGAGAATAAGTTAAAGAAGCCCAGAGTCGCCTTAAAAAAATGAGTAGGTCAGAAAGTAGAGCCTCTCTAGACTTAGGGCAGAAGAATAGGGTGATGTAAAGGGCTCAGGACAAGGATTTAGCAAATGCTTGAGGTCAGTAACTCATTATCTGTTCATGACACCCTGTCTTTGTGATTTTTATTAGTAGTGAATAGAGTTGACCTAACGGGGAACATTATTTAGCTTCTAATGAGTCACTAGCTAGTTATCTTGGGTAAGTCATTTACCCCTTCTGTTGGCACTCATTGGTATACCAGGAAGATCCCCTGGAGGAGGGCCTGGCAATACATTCCAGTATTCTTGCCTGGGAAACCCCATGGGCAGAGGAGCCTGGTGGGGTTTCCAAGAGCCGGACATGACTTAGCAACTGAGGTACTTCCTTTTTCTACAGAAATTATTTGTGGACAGAATAGCACTACTGAGTCGTGCCATTGGTCCTTCTGGCCACTCTAGGTTCTCTCTGTTTACTGCTTAAATACCAAAGCTAGAGGGAAATCAGTTCAGTGACAGTGGCCCCGTGTTTAAACACGGGGATTGACTCTTCAGTAAGTTCTTAAAGACCAGTGGCCAAAAAACATGCTAAAGAGGAAAGCCTCGAAAAGGTCGCTGCCACCTTGGTGGAGTACTTCCACCTTTTTCTTTCTCCTTCCCTTCCTCTCCAGGAGGGGGAGAACCAAGGAGGGACGAGTGTGTCAGGCGGGAGACTGTGCCGTCTCTTCTGGTGAGTTGAGTGTCACTCCGTGGATTCTCCCTTGTGTGCCCTTAAAGGACAGCCCTGTCACACTGTACTGAGATTTCGTTAGGTCTGTTCTGTATGTAGTGCTGCAAACTCATGGAGACTGAGATCCCCGCTCCTGATTGCCGTAGCAGTCAGGCAGTGGTGCTGGCATAGTTGGCTTTCAGAACCTTTCGGAATTGTTGCTGTGCCATAATAGATAGCAAGAATCTGTCAGTACAATGCACCCTCTCCAGAAGTTCTTTGGCATACAGTCCTGTCCACCTAGTAGCTACTTGGTGGCACTCTCTGGAAAATGTTGAAGTACTTTAAGAATCTGAGGCGGTGCTATGTAGATAAGGTATTTCCCTTTTAAATTCTGGTCATTTTTAAAATGAACTTCTGAGGTGTTTTGAAGATTATTTCCCCCTGCCCCTTATGTTCATGTTCATAAGTCATCAGTTAAAATTTTGTATAATTTAAAAGGTTTATTCAGAAAGTATATTGACATTTAAGTTGATATGATTATTAGCTTATTATATTCACGGAAATTATGGAATTTTGTTAGCTTAGTAAATATATCTAAACTGAAAGTCTTAGACTAAAGCATTGACTACTGGAGTATTTTAATGTTTTGAAGAACAAACATCCATCGTCATTTCTGACATGAGTTTGCCATATGATTTTTGTACTTGGGGGACTTGAAAGAACTAGGAAGTTTCTAAAACAGTATACCATATTTTTAGATATAATTTAGGCCCATGTTTTCTCGTATCCCCTGGTGACTCAGTTGGGTCAGCTTGTAAGGTCTTCTGGCAAGTTACAGTGAAAGCCCTTGTCTCAGGGAGGAGTGTCTCTAGAAATGAGACACAGGCCAGCCCCCCATGCACCTTCTGAAGAGGGGGAATCACCCCCTGTATACCCCAGCTCAGATACAGAAGCAGTGTCACTCCAGAGGTGTAGGGCATATTCAGATCCAAGCTTTGCCATTTACTAGCTCCGTGACCTTGGGAAGACCCTCCATTTCTTTATGTTTCAGGTTCTTGATCTGTGAAATAGAATCACAGTGGTGGCCGTCTTCTCGGGTTGTTGTGAGGTTTGAATGGCTGGATGCATATCGTGCCCTTCGAACAGTGCGACGCATCTAGTAGAGGCTGCTGCCGCCACCGCCGCCGCCGCTGCGTTCAGAGAAAGGCAGTGAGCGTGCCAGAGTTTTAAGTGCTCACCTTAGAACTGCTGGATTATACGTGATTTCAACTAGAATTTCTGTATTTTCAGCTGTGGATTTATTCCTTTTATACCAAAAAAGTAATAATTGTGGTACATTTAATACATTAAATTTACAGTGTGAGGAAAGTTGGCTCATTGGAATGCTTCTGTTAAGTGTAAGAAAGCCAGATGGAAGTCTGAATTGTGTGCAGGTGGCTGGTAAACAAGGAACTGGAGCAGGGCACAGAGGAGGATAGGCGTGTGCTGACATCAGTGTTCTCAGCGGCAGTGGACGTACCTGTGATACTTGTAATGCTTAAGATCATACCTTTTGTAGACAAGACATCCTCGGGGTGGCTTATCCCCAGCTTAGTCATTTCAAAGGTGTTGCATGGCATCACCAACTCGGTGGACTTGAGTTTGAGCAAAATCTGGAGATAGTGAAGGACAGGGAAGCCTGGCGTGCTGCAGTCCATGGAGTTGCAGAGTCGGACATGACTTCGCAACTGAACAACAAAGGTGTATACTATCTGTAAAATGAGTAAAATGCTTACCTGTTGGTTAGATTGTCACGCTTAAGTTACTAGATACACGTTACATACTTGGCAGTAGTTAGGTGTTCAGTAATGGTACCAAAGAAACAAAACCAAGGTGACAAGAAGATTCATAGTTGCTCAGCAGGATGTATTCTTTCTTCTGCCCCACAGTGTGGAAGATACACAGTTAAACTGAGTGGTGTTTGGGCTTCCCTTTTCCCCGTGCTTACCATTTTCTTCATGTGAATCCACTCATTCTGCAGACTGAGTGCAGATATACTCACGTTGATTACTGCTTTAAACATGCCAATGGAATCTCTCTCTTGAGACCGCATTGATTTTACTGAACCCAAATTTAAAGGCAGGTTTTAAGTCAGGCATTTACAAGTTGAAGATAATTTTGATAGTGTGCCATCATGTATGCTGGAATATAATGTTCTTCCATTGTCTTTTTTGAATTGTGATACTTATATTTTGCTCCTTAGAAATGATGGGTAATGGCTTGATGAGCAAGATTTTGGTGAAGTTCTGAGAAGTTCTTCTCATTCTGTATTGTCTTCCTTCTCTTTTAAGGAAATAATATTTATCTTTCTAAAAATAATGCTTGATAGCTATTTTTCTCTTCAGAGGAATTAATTTCACCTTTGTGAAGTTTACATAATAGTGACTTAAATTAGGAATATATTTCTATGTTTGACTGCCTTTCACAAGTAAGACCATGCCAATCTTACCTATATTATTACATCTGAATTCAATCTGGGAAGCAGGATCCTATGAATGATACAGATTAAGGCTTTTGCTGCTGCTGCTAAGTCGCTTCAGTCGTGTCCGACTCTGTGCGACCCCATAAACGGCAGCCCACCAGGCTCCCCTGTCCCTGGGATTCTCCAGGCAAGAACCTGGAGTGGGTTGCCATTTCCTTCTCCAATGCAGGACAGTGAGAGTGAAGTCGTTCAGCTGTGTCCGACTCCTAGCAACCCCGTGGAGTATAGCCTACCAGGGCTTCTCTGTCCGTGGGATTTTCCAGGCAAGAGTACTGGAGTGGGTTGGCATTGCCTTCTCCAAGGCTTTTACTATGGCATTAAAATTACGGAGTTGTGAGAACTGGCTGAGTGTTTTATATATGGTTGCTGCTTTGGAGTCTGGTATTAAGAGGCTGAAATTACAAGGCTTTCCAGTCAGGAAGGAAAGACAGATGTGAAAGTAGGGGAGAACAAGACATACTGGTGTCTCTGAGGACAGACTGGAGCTTGTGTCTGTCCTTCCATCCTCTAAGGAGGGTGGCCTGCAGGCAGCTGACGCCCTTCATGTAGAGCTGCACAGCCCCCTGGCTCAGTACTCAGAGCAGCTGCACGTGGCCCTGTGGGGCTGAAGGAGCTGTGAAAGCCTGGCTGCTGCTGCATGCCCGCAGGCAGGCCAGCAGATTCTCTCGCAGCTGTGTCTGGCCCTGCAGGGACCTTCAGAGCAAATAAATGTGCCAGTATTAACTCAGATCATGGCTCAGTGGGTAAAGAATCCGCCTGCAATGCAGGACATACAGGAGACGTGAGTTTGATCCCTAGGTTGGGAAGATCCCCTGGAGAAGGAAATGGCAACCCACTCCAGTATTCTTGTCTGGGAAACCCCATGGACAGAGGAGCCAGGTGGGCTACAGTGCAAACGGTTATAGTCGGACATGACTTAGCAACTAAACACTAGGAACATTAACCCAGGACCATAGAGGGAAGGGAATTCTGGGAAATATAACTAGCCTAGCTAAGTTCACGTACCAGAGGCCACCACAGCCTGTCCCATGTCGCCTTGGACATGCCTTTAAGTATGGGATGTGGCCACACCAATCTTGCCATACTTAACTTCCAAATAAAGATAATAGCAAATTGTGCTTTTGCCTAATATGACACAGCTCTCATAGGTAGACCAAAAACATGTTAACCCTCTCCTTAAAAGAGGGTAGACATGAAGTACCTTTATCCCTCTTTGGATAATATTCACTTCTCTTCTGAGTCACATTCTCCTTTTATACCTTGTAACTTCAATATTCGTATAAAAAGCTAGGGGAATGGAGAAGGGGAGTAAAAAGGAAGAAATAATTGGTTGCTATATATATGCAGATATATTTATAGTAAAATAAGGAAGAAATATTCATAATTATTACAGTCCTTGTTTTATAGCTAGTCACATGGAGATAAGTGGAGTTTATGATTATTTTCTTCTACTACTAATTCCATATTCCCTTTGCCCTCAGGAAACACTTCAGTTGATTACAATTTCTTGCCTGCTGAGGTAACCCAGGACTTCATTTCTGAAGAGTCTGGGCCATCAGAAGCCTTACTTGTATTGGGTTATTGTAATTTTCCATTGACTGAATCTCAGGACATGAGAGTAATAAGAGGTGCCCCAGAGGAGCTTCTGCAGTTGGATATACTCCTCTTTAAAGCCTTTGCATAATAGCAACCCCGTTTCTCCTTGGTAGTCAGGATCAGTCGCCTTAGCTAGTATAATCTCCTCCTTCTTTGCCTCCTGATGCACTACCATGAAGCGGTCTCAGCTTGCAATTTAATGGATCATTACTACATCTGGTGGACGCATTCCTCCCTCAGGTGCTAAGACTTCTCTGGTAGCAGGACCCAAAGTTGTAGAGACGAGAAAGAAAAAATTCACAGATGGATCACCAAGGGTAATCAAAAGAAGAGCTCCTCTCATTTCTGTCTCTTGATTCCTGGACCTATGAATTCTGACTATGACTGAGTAAATAGCACCATATAATAGTCACTGATTCAGAGTACATATTGCATCCTGGAACATGGCACCCTAGCTCTGCAAAGTGTCACCCATCTGGCATCATAACAGAGTCTTTAAAAAGGGCATTCCACTGGTTTATCCAGCCAGCTGCTTCAGGATATTGGGAACATAATAAGACCAGTGAATTCTTCAAACTTGAGCTCATTGTCTTGCTTCATTTGCTATAAAACAAGTTCTTTGCTTAGAAGCAGTGCTGTGTGGAATACCATGATGGCAAAAAAGTAGATTCTGTAAACCTCCTCATGGAGGTTTTGCCATAAGCATTATGGACAAGGAAGGCAAATTCGTATCTACAACAAATATTTATTCTAATGAGATCAAAGCACTGCCCCCTTCTATGATGGTATAGTATATGATAATTAACCATATAATCAACCTGCTACCAGGCTACCCTTACTTGCTGCTTCTGGGAAATGTGTTATTTGAGGACCTCAGTGTTATTCTTTGCACTTGGCAGATTAGCCTTGGTGAATGTTAGTCTATGTTGCCAGGAAGATGGGTGACTAGAGAAAGAGGCTGACTGATACCAGTCACATAAGTAATCCTTGGTGAGCTTTCACATGGTACAACTGTCCACATGCTGTGCTCATTTAGGGGAATCTATTAGCATACTTCTTCCTTGTCATTAATTTTCAAATCATGTTCCTTCCAGGTCCTTGATCATTCAGGCAAATAAGGAGCACCAATGTGCGATTCTCTGTAGAATCCACACACTCTCTCTCTAGGCAGAGGAAGCAGCCAGGTTTCCTGCTTTAAGTCCCACCCATGGGGAATTTTCTTTTGGTGCTCTTCCTTCAGCGCCGTCACAAAGTGGGGCTGTAGTGCTGCAGCTGCCCTCTGTTGGGTGGCGCCAGGATATTGTGCAGGAACGAGTGTAAACTAGATGAGGATTTATTTTTCTTCCTCTATCAAGTGGCCATAGGAAGTGTCCTGTGAGACCATAGGTGTGGGTTTAGGATAAATATAGAGAATAAGCAGGGAACCTGGAGTATGGGCCAGGGCCACTTCAGCCATGTGGATGCAGCTTGTGTATTCAGTATCCGCTCAAGCCTTATCTAATATACATCACTTGGATCTGATAGTGGAATGTTGCTGTCCATGCCCAAATTTTCAGCTTGATGAGTTGGACGATATCCAAGTCATAATGGGAAGCTCATGTTGAATGATCAACTATTCAGTCTCTCCTGGGGCTCAGTATCAAGTCAGAAGCAGTGTCCCCAGTGAGAATAGTTATTTGCCAAGGGTGGTGGCATAGTTTTGCTTCAAAGTCTTGAAAGTCTGCACCGTGATTCACATGTAGGGGCCTGCCAAATGCTCAGTGCTTGACCTCTCTTGGTCATAGATGCTTCTTGCACCAGCGAGCCTTCTGAGTTCCAGTGGCAGGGCACTTGACAAGAGCCTTATATCTCCTACAAAGTCCTGCTTTTCTGGCCCCAGTACACAACTGGCAAGCTTTTGGATTGCCTGTAATGAAAATGAAGTGTATGTGTTGCCTTCATTCTATGTCCATGGCTTCCCTTTCTTAAAATTTGGGGAAGCCAGGTGCAGCAATTTGTTCTTTACCCTGAAGAAGATATCTTGACACATCCCAGATGATTAAACTGTTAGAAGTTTCACTGAGGAGACAGGCCCTTGGATTTTTTCTCTGGCATACACATACCTTAATCAAAGTATCAGAGTAGTTAATTCCTGCTTACCAGATCCAGTCAGCGTGACATCATCGATGTAACAGACCAGTGAGATATCCTTTGGAAAGAAAGATAAGGTCGCTGTGGACTAGATCAGTGGTTCTCAATTGTGGACAGTTGGCAAAGGACATTTGGCCATGCCTGAAGACATTTTTGGTTGTCACATGCGCGTGTGTGTGTGGCGGGGGAGCTGCTAGTCATCTAGTGAGTAGAGACCCAGGGATGCTGTTAAGCATCCTGTGATGCACAGGACAGTCCCCTACAGGAAAAAAATGATCTGGCCCCAAATGTCTATAGTGGCCAGATTGAGAAAGTGTAGACTAGATTACAAGGTAAGGCTGGAGTTCTGAAATATCTCCAAAGTAGCATAGTGAGTGGAGCAACAAACTGCTTCAGATATTCTAAGATGTATAGAGAAAAAAGCATTCATCAGCTCAGTAGCTGCACATTCAGTACCAGAGGGTATGTTGATTTGATTCAGCAGGGAAATCACTTTTAGAATAGTAATTGGAATTACCAACTAATAAAGTTTTGATAACTTAGTCATTTTTGAGAATGTATCTGTGTTTTGCTGAGTTGAATGAAGATGGGGTGGGAATGGATATGGTGGGGGATTACTCTCCCTGCATCTCTGTGCTGTCACTAATCTTTGCAGTCCCTCAAGGAGCCAGGATTGCTTTGGTTTACTGTTTTGGTAAGACCACATAATTCTAATAATTTCCACCTGCCCTCACTCCATCTAATGGCCTTCATATTAATTGACAGGCCTGGGAGCCAGTGTTTAGGTTCTGGCAGGTGCTGAGTTTGTGTATTCCAACTGTGTACACCAGAACTGGGGAAATAACCACAGGACCCATCTGGGGACCCAGTGGTTCCATTGTGAAGTGAGCCCAGTTATAAAGGTCATTGATCATCTAATTTCCTCAAGCCCCAGCTCTGACTGGTAGAACATGGTGGAGTTTTAGGTTCTGAGGAGTTATTGTTAATTTGGAGACAGCTTTTTTTTTTTTTTTTTTACTCCACATTACCAGGGCATAGTCATACTAGTAAACTGACACAGCTCCATTTGGGGGAAAGCTAGGAGGAGGATTTACAGTATGCATTTGAGGATAAGTAATGTTGTCTTTCTTCCAGACCTATCTTTCCCTTCGATTGAGGAGCTTTCAGTCTTGAAAGTACTCAAGTCTGGGAATTGTCTGAAAGCTGTAACTATGTTAATGCAAGTCACAATGTGAGCTACAAAAGCACCTGACTTAGAACCAGAATGTAACACTTCCGTTTTACAAATCTTGTACAAGTTTCTCATGGCCAATAATAACTCAGAAACATAGAGGGAAGGAAATTTGTGGGAAACATCACAGCTTAGTTAAAATGATGGTACAAAACCACTACAAGTTAAATACAGAAAAGCTGTTATTACTGATACTGACCTTGAGCTGACGTATGTTGCTTATATATAGTGCTATCTATTGCTGCCTCAGTTTATTTACCTGTTTGGAATAGCTGACATTGAAGGTGGCTGTGTGCAAGTCCAGAGGTGCCGTTGACATGGACTGGAGTGTGAAAGTTGTGCCCTGACTTTGTGCAGCGCAGCACCCTGGCCAGAGTTAGTGTGTGGCTTTGTGTGTGACCGACAGAGCTTCTAATGGTTTGAGCTTTTTTGATCAGAATGTTAATTGGTGATAGCTTTTGATGACTATACTTGCAAGGAAGTGAGAGTATACAGTTTATTTAGAAAAGACGTGAGAGATGTTTTACTCTATAAATTTTGGACAGTATTCAGAATGGTAGTTTTGGCAAGTGAGATGCTTCTGAAAAAGTTTCCCCCTTCTAAAACATGGCTGAAAATCTAAATGTTTTAGTATATGTTTACTTAGAACAATTTGGCATGTATATTCAATATTCAACTTTCTGGTGTGTTTTAGCTCTCATTAGTGAATAAGCATCTAATGATCAAGTGAAAACCAGGCATTTAAGTCATAGTTAAGTAAAAGGATGATGGGTAGTTGTTAAAGTTAATATTTACAAACACAAATACACAGATTTTGGGGGTACAGTTTAGCGAATTTTGATAAAAGTATAAACCAGCTCAATCAAGATAAAGAACACTTCCGTTATTCCAGAAATTTCACTTCAGCCTTTTTCTAATCTGCACACTCCCCTCTTTATTACTATAGATTTGGTTTGCATGTTCCAGAACTTAAGTGAATCAAACAGTGGTTCTTTTTTGTTTCCCGGTTTTCCTTATTTCATTCGTCTGTGAGATCTATCCATGGTGTGTGTATATCAGCCAGTAATTCATTTTCACTGCAAAATAGTATTCTTTTGTATGAAACTACCACTATGTATTCATCCATTCCACTGTTGACAAACATTTCAGTTGTTTCCGCTTGGGGTTATTAAAAACAAAGTTGTTATGAACATTCTTGTACACATCACTTTTTAACTTTTATTTTTATTTCTTCTGGGGGAAAACATAGGATTGGAATTGTTGAATTGTAGCAAAGGTATATTTTTAACTTTTTAAGAAATTGACAAGATATTTTCCAAAGTGATTGTACCATTTTACACTCTTACCAGCAAAGTGTGAGTTCTGATGATTTTTCACCAACATTTGATGTTGTCAGTCATTTTTACTTTAGGTATTCTGGTGGATGTTTAGTGGAATCTCCTTATGATTTTCAATTTACAATTCATTACTAATGATAATGTATACTTTTTTAGTGTTCTTATTGTCCATTTGTATATATTCTTTTATGATGTGTATGTACAAGTCCTTTGATTAAAAATTGGGTCAATTGTGGTTTTGTTCTTGATTTATAAGAGTTTTTAAAAAATAATGTATTCTGTAGAAGTTCTTTGTCAGAAAATATGTGTAAAATTCAAAGGGGGACTGTTGGAGATAAAAATTTGGGAGTCATGGGGTATAGCTAATATTGAAAGTCACAGGACAGTGAATCCACCGAGGGAAGATGTGTAGAAGGCGCAGGGAAACAGTGTTAATCTCTCAGTCGTGTTTGACTCTTCGTGACCCCATGGACTGTAGCCCACCAGGCTCCTCTGCCCATGGAATTCTCCAGGCAAGTATACTGGGGTAGGTTGCCATTTCTTCTTCCAGGGGATTTTCTGAAGCCAGGTCTCCTTCATTGCAAGCAGATTCTTTACCATCTGAGCTACCAAGGAAGCCCGTAAAAGTGAATACAGGGAGTACCAGTACTCTGGTAGAAGGAATTGACATGGTTCCTTCCTTCTTGCTACAAAAACATGAATTGGCTTAAATATGACTTTTTAAGTGTGCTTACTACTGAGCTTTAAGGGAGGAAGGAATGAAAATAAAAGCCAAAAGGAAAGCACAAATTCACAGCATGATAGCCCTTAAAGTATACACATTGTGAAATGTGATTCCAGCCCCTTTATATGGATAGGAGGTAGAACACAAACAAAGTCACTAAACCACAAGGGAAGAAACAAAATAGTTTTTGCTTTGTAAACGAACTAATATATATTTGAATAGTAAATGAACAGATAAAATCTACAAAAACAATTGGAAAACAAGTAAAAAGATGGCATATATTTGTTCAGTTCAGTTCAGTTCAGTCGCTCAGTCGTGTCTGACTCTTTTCGACCCCATGAATCGCAGCACGCCAGGACTCCCTGTCCATCACCAACTCCCAGAGTTCACTCAGACTCATGTCCATCGAGTCCGTGATTCCATCCAGCCATCTCATCCTCGGTCGTCCCCTTCTCCTCCTGCCCTCAACCCTTCCCAGCATTAAAGTCTTTTCTACTGAGTCAACTCTTCGCATGAGGTGGCCAAAGTACTGGAGTTTCAGCTTTAGCATCATTCCTTCCAAAGAAATCCCAGGGCTGATCTCCTTCAGAATGGACTGGTTGGATCTCCTTGCAGTCCAAGGGAGTCTCAAGAGTCTTTTCCAACACCACAGTTCAAAAGCATCAATTCTTCGGCACTCAGCCTTCTTCACAGTCCAGCTCTCACATCCATACATGACTACTTTACTTTAAATGTTACTGCATTAAGTGCTCCAAATGAAAGACATAGGGTGACTGATTGGATGAAAAAACGACAAACTTCAATATGTTTCCTACAAGTGATCTACTTTAGGCCGAATACATATACAGGCTGAAAATGATGGGATGGAAAATGTTACTTCATGCAAACAGAAGTGACAGGAAAGCAGGGATAGCAATGCTCATATCAGACAAAATAGACTTTAAAACAAAGGCTATAACAAAAGACAAAGAAGGACTTTATATAATGATAAAGGAGTCAATACAAGAGGATATTGCATTTACATATATGTACCTAGTACATAAGCACATAAATATGTAAAGCAAATACTAACAGACATAAAAGGAAAAGCTGACAATAATACAATAATAGTGAGACTTTGACATCCCACTTACACCAAGGGAGAGACCATCCAGGCAGAAAACTGGTAGGAACACAGTGATCTTAAATGACACAGTGGACCATACAGTTGGACTTGATAGATATCTATAGGATATAACATCCCAGATCAGCAGAATACAAATTCTTTTCAAATGCACATGGACGAGTTCTCTAGGGTAGCCCCCCCTCCCCCCCCCCCACCACCCCCCACCAACTAAAGAGAATAGATTTTAATTGAACCTTTTTTCCCACCCCCCCCCGGAACAACCCAAACACAAATAAAAATAAAAGAAAAAAAGAGAAAAAAGGGGAAAAAAAAAGCAAATTACAAAAAAAAAAAAAAAAAAAAAAAAAAAATCAAAAAAATCTCAAAAGACTTGACTTGAAGACACAGCGCTCCAAATCTATGGGATACAGCAAAAGCAGTTCTAAGAAGGAAATTTATAGTGATATAGGTCTTCCTAAAAAAAAAAAACACAAGAAAAAAATCCCAAACGACCTAAGCTACTACCTAAAGGAATTAGAAAAAGAAGAATTAAACAAAACTCAAAGTCAGCAGCTGCTGCTGCTGCTGCTAAGTCGCTCAGTCGTGTCCGACTCTGTGCGACCCCAGAGATGGCAGCCCACCATGCTCCCCCATCCCTGGGATTCTCCAGGCAAGAACACTGGAGTGGGTTGCCATTTCTTCTCCAGTGCATGAAAGTGAAACATGAAAGTGAAGTTGCTCAATGGTGTCCGACCCTCAGCGACCCCATGGACTGCAGCCTCCCAGGCTCCTCTGTGCATGGGATTTTCCAGGCAAGAGTACTGGAGTGGAGTGCCATTGCCTTCTCCAATGTCAGCAGAAGGGAGGCAATAACAAGGAGGAAAAAAAATTAGGTAGAGATTAAAAAAAGAAAACAGAAAACATCAGTGAAACCAAGACTTGATTTTTTGAAAAGATAAACAAAATTAGTAAACCTTTAGCTAGG
Organism: Nanger dama; assembly: GCA_917880005.1. Lineage (NCBI taxonomy): Eukaryota > Metazoa > Chordata > Mammalia > Artiodactyla > Bovidae > Nanger > Nanger dama. Next base: position 80,163 of record CAKJTW010000047.1, on the reverse strand, counting down.
CTAATCAAGAATGAAAGATAGGGAACCCAAGTAAACATAATAAGAAATAAGAGAGGAAAGCTAACAACTGATACCACAGAGATACAAAATATCGTAAGAGAATACTATGAACAGTTACATGCCAATAAGTTGGACAACCTAGAAGAAATGTACATATTTCTAGAAACATACAGCTTGCCAAGACTGAATCAAGAAGAAACAGACAATTTGAAGACAATAGAATTTGTAATTAAAAATAAACAACAACAAAACTACCAGCTAACTAAGGTCCATGACTGGATGGCTTCACTGGAAAATTCTCCCAAATGTATAAAGAAGAGTTAATACCAATCCTTCTCAAAATATTCCAAAATCACTAAAGAGGAGGAAATACTCCCTAATTTATGTTATGAGACCACCATTACCTGATACCAAAACCAGACAAAAACACTACAAAAAGAAAATTATAGGCCATTGATATAAAAATACATAATATTAGTTCACCAATGTACCAAAAGTATCATATGCCATGATCTAGGTGGCTTTACTCCAGAAATGCAAGGATAGTTCAATATTTGCAAGTCATAAGTGTGATGCACCGTTAACAAAAGGAATGGGTAAAAGCCACATGATCCTCTCAATAGATGCAGAAAAACCATTTGACAAAATTCAACATCCATTTATGATTAAAAAAAAAAAACTTGCATCAAAGCAGGTGTAGAGGGAACATATTTCAACATAATAAAGGCCACAGCCAACGTCATACTCAACAGTGAAAAGCTGAAAGCCCTTCCTATAAATTCAGGAACAAGATGGGGATTCTCACTTCTATTTAAATGGTATTGGAAGTACTCTACAGCAGTCACATGAGGGGAAAAAAAAGGTAGGGAAGAAGTAAAATTCACTATTTGCAATGACATGATAACTATATACAGGAAACTCTAAAAGTCTCTACCCCAAAACTATTAGAACTAATAAGTGAATTCAGCAAAGTTGGAGGATGCGATATTGATATACAGAAATATGCTGCTTTTCTATACACTAATAGCAAGCTATCAAAAAGAGAAAGTAGAGAACAATCCTGTTTAAAAATCGCATCAAAAAGAATAAAATACCTAGGAATAAGCTTAACCAAGGAGATGAAAGACTTATCTTCTGGGAAGTATGAAACATTCATAAAGGTAATTGAAGATGATACAAAGAAGTGGAAAGATATCCCATGCTTTTGAATTATAAGAATTAATATTGTTAAAATGACCACACTACTCAAAGCAATCTGTAGATTTAATACAGTCTCTGTAAAAGTATCCATGACATTTTTCACAGAACTAAACAGATAATCCTAGAATTCATATGGACCACAACATGAATTGCTAAAGCAGTCTTGAGAAAAAAGAGCAAAGTTGGAGGTACCACCCTCTCAGATTTCAAGCTATACTATAAAGCTACAGTAATCAAAACAGCTTGGTACTGGCACAAAACCAGACTTAGAGATCAGTGGAACTAAACCCATACACATATATTAATCTATGACAAAGGAGACAAGAATATACAATGGCAAAAATGGAATCTTTTCAATAAGTGGTGCTGGGAATATAGGACAGCTACATGTGAAAGATCAGAACATCACCTCCCACTCTGTATAAAAGTAAACTCAAAATGGATTAAAGACCTAACTGTGTAACCTGAAACTATAAAGCTCCTAGAAGAAAACATAGTAACAGCATTCTGTGACATAAATTATAGCAATTTTATTTGGCTATGGCTCCCAAAGGAAAAGAAAACAAAAAGTAAACAAATGAGGCCTAATTAAACTTAAGAGCTTTTGCATAGCAAAGGAAACCACCAATAAAAAGGACAGTCTGTTGGATGGGAAAAATATTTGCTCTTGATATGGCTAATAGGTCAAAATATATAAATAGCTGATACAACTCAGTATCTCAAAAGCAAACCAATTATAAAATGGGCAAAAGACCTGAGTAGACACTTTTCCAAAGAAGAATACACATGGCTAAGAGGCACATGGAAAGATGTTTAACATTGCTAATTGCTAGAGTAATGCAAATCAAAGCAATGAATTATCACCTCACCTCACACCTGTCAGAGTGATTTTTATCAAAAAGCCAGCAAATAATAAATGTTGGAGAGGATGTAGAGAAAAGAAAACCCTTGTACACTGAATGGTGGGAATGTAAATTGATGTAACCACTTTGGAACAGTATGGAGATTAGTCAAAAAAACTAAAAATAGGGCTACAGTATAACCCAGTAATTCCATTCCTGTATGTATATCCAGAAAAAAAGAAAACACTAATTCAAAAAGAGACATATACACCAGTGTTCATAGCAGCACTATTTACAATAGCCAAGATATAGAAGTAACCTTAGTGTCTATCAAGAGATGACTGAATAAAGAAAATGTGGCATATATGTATGCACTGTTACTCAACCTTAAAAAAGAAGGAAATTCTCTTTGCAACAGCATGGTTAGACCTTGAGAATATTACAGTTAGTGAAATAAGTCAAACAGACAAAGACAAGTACTATGTGATGTCACTTATATATGAAATCTAAAATATGATACAAACACATGTATTTAGGAAAACAGAAATAGACTCTCAGAAAATGAACTAGTGGTTACTGGAGGGAAGAGGGAAGGGGGAGGGGCAAATTAGGAATAGGGGGTTATAAGGTACAAGCTACTACATATAAAATAGATAATATAATATAATATAGGCATAATATATAGATAATAGAATATATTGTATAGTGCAGGGATTTATAGCTATTATATTGTAATAACTTTAAATGGAGTGTAATGTGTAAAAATACTGAATCACTTTGCTATACACCTGAAACTATATAATATTGTAAATCAGCGACACTTCAGTTTAAATAAGCAGCAAAACATACCTAATTGAAAATAGCCTTGAAGACTCAAATATACATCTGAGGAGATGATTTAGAGTGAAACACGAAGAAATGGACATTGAGAGTACTGAAGAGTGATTAACAAATATGGAGCATAGAATGAAAAAGTACACTGTACCTTTAATAGACATTTGAGAAGGAGATAAAGAAATCCTTGAGAAGCTGTTTTTGAAAAGATGATGGTTGAGAGTGATCCACAGTTGAGGACATAACATGTCTTTAGATTGGTACACACTGAATACCTAGCAGAACAGAAAAATCCATACTCAGTGGAATTGCTAACTCAAAATAGAAAATCTGAATAGCAGTCAAGAGGAAACATGATTTCTGAAGTTGTTACTTAGATGAACAGTAAATTTTTCATTAGCAGTAGTAAATATATAAAGTTGATATAATCTCTTTAATATAACAGAATAACTATAAACCACAAATTATCTTCTTAGACAGTCCTTTAAGAGCAAGGACAAAATAAAGGTATTTTCAGTCAAATAAAGACAGATTTTTCTACTTATATATTTTGACTGACACAAAACCTGATGTAGAGATAAGTGGAACAGACTAGAGCCCCCAGAGATAAAAACATGCTTGTATGTTAACCTGTGACAAAGGAGACAAGAATATACAATGGTGAAAATGGAATCTCTTAAATAAGTGGTGCTGGGAATATTGGACAGCTACATGAGGAAGATCAGAACATCACCTCCTACTCTATATAAAAATAAATTAAAAATGGGGTAAAGACCTAACTATATGACCTGAAATTATAAAACTCCTAGAAAAGAACATAGGCACAGCACTCAATACAAGAAGAGGATATTACACTTACTAACATATGTGCACCCAGTATACAAGCACCTGAATATATAAAGCAAATACTAACAGACATAAAGGGGAAACTGACAATACTACAGTAATAGTGAGACTTTAACATCACACATAGATCAAGGGGGAGAGATGACACAATGGACCAGTTGGACTTGTTAGATATCTATAGGATATAACATCCCAGATCAGCAGAATACAAATTCTTTTCAAATGCACATGGATGAGTTCTCTAGGGTAGATCACACACTAGTCTACAAAGCATATCTCAACAGATGTAAGAGAAGTATGTTGTCTTTCTCAACAAATGTAAGAAATTACAATAAGCAAAGAATTTCAGGTTGATCAATATAAACATGGACTATAACACTAACAAAAGGTAATTGTTTATTTTAGGATGCTGGGAAAAAATGAACAAAATGCTAGATAAGAATAACAGGGGAATCATTGGAGTGAAAACTTTGAGACCTTGGTTTACTGGGGAGGAGGATGTAAATGGATTGTTTAAAAATTTAAGGCATATCGTGCATTTTAAATTTTAAGTAAAAGAAGTGGAATGTATACTAGCTTGTCGTGGGAAGGAAAATTAAATCCAGTAGAAGGAAGAAAAAGAAAAAATTGGTAGAATGACCATAGGATAGAAATAAGGGGATCAAATTGCCAACATCTGCTGGATCATGGAAAAAGCAAGAGAGTTCCAGAAAAACATCTATTTCTGCTTTATTGATTATGCCAAAGCCTTTGACTGTGTGGATCACAATAAACTGTGGAAAATTCTGAAAGAAATGAGAATACCAGACCACCTGACCTGCCTCTTGAGAAATCTGTGTGCAGGTCAGGAAGCAACAGTTAGAACTGGACATGGAACAACAGACTGGTACCAAATAGGAAAAGGAGTATGTCAAGGCTGCACATTGTCACCCTGCTTATTTAACTTCTACGCAGAGTACATCATGAGAAATGCTGGACTGGAAGAAACACAAGCTGGAATCAAGATTGCCGGGAGAAATATCAATCACCTCAGATATGCAGATGACACCACCCTTATGGCAGAAAGTGAAGAGGAGCTAAAAAGCCTCTTGATGAAAGTGAAAGAGGAAAGTGAAAAAGTTGCCTTAAAGCTCAACATTCGGAAAACGAAGACATGGCATCCGGTCCCATCACTTCATGGGAAATAGATGGGGAAACAGTGTCAGACTTTATTTTTGGGGGCTCCAAAATCACTGCAGATGGTGACTGCAGCCATGAAATTAAAAGACGCTTAGTCCTTGGAAGAAAAGTTATGACCAACCTAGACAGCATATTGAAAAGCAGAGACATTACTTTGCTGACTAAGGTCTATCTAGTCAAGGCTATGGTTTTTCCTGTGGTCATGTATGGACGTGAGAGTTGGACTGTGAAGAAGGCTGAGGCCGAAGAATTGATGCTTTTGAAGTGTGTTGTTGGAGAAGACTCTTGAGAGTCTCTTGGAGATCCAACCAGTCCATTCTCAAGGAGATCAATCCTGGGATTTCTTTGGAAAGAATGATGCTAAAGCTGAAACTCCAGTACTTTGGCCACCTCATGCGAAGAGTTGACTCATTGGAAAAGACTCTGATGCTGGGAGGGATTGGGGGCAGGAGGGAGAAGGGGACGACCGAGGATGAGATGGCTGGATGGCATCACTGACTCGATGGGTGTGAGTCTGAGTGAACTCTGGGGGTTGGTGATGGACAGGGAGTCCTGGCGTGCTGTGATTCATGGGGTCACAAAGAGTTGGACACTGAACTGAACTGAACTGAACTGAAGGGGATTAAGCTCCCCATTTAAAAATATATATATATATATTTCTCTTCTTCTATAAAAAGTGATAAAATCTAACTCCAGCCATTAAAAAGTGAAAAATTTTAAAGTTTAATGTGAATAAAATGTTGAAAAAGGTAATTAAACTGGCAAATTAAGATTAATATCAGATGAACCTCATGGCTCAAATGTTATATAATCCACCTATAATGCAGGAGACCCGGATTTGATCCCTGGGTCAGGAAGATCCCCTGGAGAAGGAAATGGCTACCCAGTCCAGTATTCTTGCCTGGAGAATCCCATGGACAGAGAAGCCTGACAGGATACAGCTCATGGGGTCTCAAGAGTCTAACATGACAGTGACTGAGCATGCCCACATGATCATAGGCTGCTCTCAACTGGAAGCGATGTTGTCTTCTCTGTTAAGGATAATAAGAAAATAATAAAATAAGTAAAATTAAAAATAAAGATAAGGAATATTTGAACAAGTAAAGTGAGTTTTATTCAGTGGTCATGTACAGAATGTATACCCAAAACAGAATATGCTGTTTTTGAACATATGTAGAGTAGTTTAGCTAAAGTACAGGTAAGATGTAAATTTGCTGCTCTGAATACACATAATAGAAAACAAGGGGCTAAGAATTAATTAGAAAAAACCCTCAATGTAAGTTCAATTTTACAACTTAAATTTAACAGGTAAACATAAGGAACGTAGAAGGAAGAAAATAATGAAAATTAGAGCAGGTGATAAGGAAATGGAAAAACAAAAACAGGAAACAGTGACACCAAAAGCTGGTTCTTTGAAAAGATGAATAGATGTTTAGGACAGGGCCGTGGTACATAAGAGGAACCAAGGGCACTGAAGTAACTGTTAGTAGGTTAGGCAGAAAATCTGGAGTTGTGTTGCAGAAGCCAAGAGAATAAAGAAAGAGCAGGCTCTGTGTCAAATGCAACTGTTGGGTTTTCGACATAGAAGTGACTGGTACCCACTAGTCCCAGTGAAATGGTGGAGACAATTCTGCTTGGAGTGGGTTGGAAGCAAAGATTGGGAAGTGACAACAATAATTTACCGGCAGCCACAAAAGCTTCTTTTGAGAACTGAATTTTTATGTGTAGAGAGGGCTTCCTTGGTGGCTCAGATAGTAAAGAGCCTGCCTGTAATGCAGGAGATGTGAGTTTGATCCCTGGGTCACGAAGATCTCCAGGAGAAGGGATTGACTACCCACTCTAGTATTTTTGATGGAGAATTCCATGGACAGAGGAGCCTGATGGCTACAGTCCATGGGGTTGCAAAGAGTCAGATACAACTGAATGACTTAACATTTTTTATGTATAGGAAGTAGAGTTAGAAGGGGCATATAGTTACAGGACAATTCCCTCTTTTAAAATGAGATACAGGAGTATGTTAATATGATATTGGATAGTCCATTTGAAAACTGATGACTCAGGTGAACAAGAGTAAGTTTAGGAACAAAACCCCTGAAAAGGTAACGTTAAGTGGGATCCATAGTATGGAAGGTGAGTTGGTTTTCTGGTAACAGCAAGTACATTTCACAGAAGTTGTGGATAGGTCGTAGTTTTGATGTGGGTAAAACATTGAGTAGCTCTCTAATTGTTTCTGTATTATTAATGAACTATAAAACAAAACATCCTTTGGCAAGTGAGGGTGTAAGAGGAGGGAGGAGAAAGTGTGAAATGAGGGTTTTAAAGGGTAAAATTAGTGTTCTCAAAGTATAAAGGATTGTCAGATGATATTGAGTCCTCATTTGGGATTTGTAGCCAAAAATGTAAGTGAATCAGGTACCCCACTTGTAAATGTGTCTCTTAACGATGTTGAACGACGTTGAGTGGTTATTGAGTTGGAGCATGATTGAGTTTCACAGCAATGAGGGTTTGCCATGCAAATGTGAAAGAGGTACTGAAAAGCAGAGGAGTCAAGGAATTTTGTAAAGGAGCAGTTACAGTAGAGAATCATAGCGTATTGCCTGGGTGAGGAGATACATGTGAAGACATGACCGGGATGTATGGTGGTAAATGAGGAAGGGTCAGTGGACTAGACATTTTGAAGTTGAAGAAAACTGAATATTCCAGTGCAAGACTATTTGAATATTCTGGGGACAGGAGCTAATTATTTCAAATCAATGCTCTAAATGCTCTCAACACATCTATTACAAGACTTACTTAGGATACATGAAAAATTAAAAAGTCACAAAGTCAAGAATATAGTGTTTATATCAGTGCATCATAAGATTTAAGAATTTTCTGGGAAGGTCCATGCCATTCTAGTCTTAGGCACGTAATGATGAGGAAAATTGTGTTTATATTGTTTATAAATTGTCTATAAGTTGTTTATAATTGAGTTATAATTTAGATCTGCTCAAATAGTATAGACAGTGGTGGTGTTCATTTGCTAAATTGTGTCCAGCTTTTTGCGACCCAATGAATTGCAGCATGGCAGGTTTCCTTGTCCTTTACTATCTCGTAGAGTCTACTGAAATTCATGTCCATTGAGTTGGTGATGTTTTCTAACCATCTCATCCTCTGCCACCCTCTTTTCTTTTTGGCTTCAATCTTTCCCAGCATCAGGGTCTTTTCCAGTGAGTCTGCACTTATATCAAGTGACCAAAGTATTGGAGCTTCAACTTTAGCATCAGTCCTTCCAATGAATAGTCAGGTTTGATTTCCTTTAGGATTGACTGGTTTGATCTCCTTGCAGTTCAAGGGACTCTCAAAAGAGTCTTCTCCAGTACCCCAGTTCGAAAGCATCAATTCTCTGGCACTCAACCTTCTTTTGGTTCAACTCTCACATCCATACATGACTGCTGGGAAAACCATAGCTTTGACTGTACAAACCTTTGTCTGCAAAGTGATGTCTTTGCTTTTTAATCTGCTGTCTAGGTTTATCATAGCTTTCCTTTCAAGGGGCAAGTGTCTTTCAGTTTCATGGCTGCAGTCACCATCTGCAGTGATTTTCCATTTCTTCCCCCTCTATTTACCCTGAAAATATAGAAGGTATGTGCTGTGTGTGCCAAGTTGCTTCATTCTTTGTGACCCTATGGACTGTAGCCCACCAGGCTCCTCTATCCGTGGGATTCCCCAGGCAAGAGTACTATAGTGGGTTACCATTCCCTTTTCCATGGGATCATCCTGACCCAGGGATGGAACCTGTGTCTCTTACGTCTCTCGCATTGGCAGTGGGTTGGTTCTTTACCATTAGTGTCACCTGGAAAGTCCCTAGACAAAGTATAGGCAATGATTATAGACAAATGGTTAAAGAAAATTGGGCTTGGATGAGTGAAGAGACAGTGTGTTAAATAACAGATCGAGTATTCTGCATTTGAAGTTTGGCCAGGCAGCTGTTACTTGTGTTCTGTTTACTTCTAAATGTTCTAGATTTCAGAATTTCACTGATAAATTTTTTTAAATAAGCAAAAATAAGAACTTTTTTATTTGTCAAGTAAGTGGGAAAAACTCACCATGAATTACCAACATAATTACTTAAAAGAAGAGACAGCTAACTATGAGTAGAATGGCAGAGCCTCAAAATAGAGAATAGTCCTTTTAAGAGAGAGCATTTGACAGTCTTACACCAACAATGTATATTCATTCACATACATACACAAATATGCAGTCCTTAGTTTGCTGAGGACCTATGTAAACTTCATCTGTTGGCAAGTATTTCAGAAACACCTGCCTTGCTCATTTGAGGACCTTGGCAGTAAACCTAGTTTGTCTCTTGGTGATACTATTATCAACAAAAACGGTAGCTAAGGGAGAAGTTTAGCATAATGAATTAAGGAATTTGAAGTTCCACATTGGAATCATCTGATGATTTCCATTAAACGGTTGGGACCTTTACAGACTCCCACTTTGCCCAATCCAGTTACTTTCTGCACAGATCCCCACCCTCCTCCTCATACTGCATTTAAGCAGGCCAGAGATAGGTGCAAAACTAAGTTATAAACTGTCTGGACTGGGTAGGACTGTCTTTCATTGCTGTATCTATGGAATGCAGATCATAGCATATTGCTCAATAAATTAGATGAATTTCAGTGAAGTAGTATTCCAAGGGCAACACCTAATAGTGGAAGGAAAAAATCCTTTCAAGCTATAAATTAGTATAATTCTTGGTTTTGGTGAATAGTAAATAAGATCTGCAAAGACTATGAGGATAATTATTTCAAGATATAACACCAAAGCCTGAATTATTTACCTGAATTCATTACCTAGATAATATTGGCTGCCATTTATTGAATGCTTACAACATACATCTCCCTATGTTGTGTGTTGTTCGTCCACTGACTCAACAGATATTTATTGTGCACTGCTTCTAGGCACCAGGGCTGTGGAAGTAAGACAGAGGAGATTTTTTTTTATCTTTTAATGGGGAGGTCATATGAAAACAAGTAATTTTTAAAATAATTTTAGATAGTAGTAAATGATATGAAGGTAATAATGGAGAGTTAAAGAATGGGGAGAAACTGGTGGGAGAATCTCAGACATGGTGGTTGGAGAAGGCCCTCAGTGCTGGTGCAAGATAGTTGAACATAGTGCTTTGAAACAGGTCCTGGTATCACCCCTGCTTCCCAGGGCAAGTCACTTGCCCAAGGTTGCACAGCTGTTAAGTCCCAGGGCCAGGATTCAAGCCAGGCAGCCCCACTCCAGACACGTTTCCCTTAATCACTATGCTAGAGTTTGTGGACCTGAATTATCAATCATGTTTTCAGTGGAAATATTTTCTTTGAACTCAGCCAGTTTTTTTGCTTTAAAACTGATAATGCACTTTCTCCAGACTCACTGCTCTCCTCCTTCATGCACCGTCTTCCTTTGGGCCATTTCATTGTAAATCAGCACTTCTGTTTGAGGACAGCAGTAGAAAAGAGAAGGGCTGCCAAATGAAAATGGATTACATGCTTATTCATTAAAAACATTAGTTTGCTGAGGGACAGAGTAGAAACTATTGCATTAAATGGCTTTTAAGTAGCCTGTGGATTTAATTTCTCTCTGTTCTCTGTAATTTTAATTTAATACAAGTGCTTCAGAGTCTTTTGGTTTATGATTCTTTGGCCTGTAAATTCTGTTTGTGGCTAGAGTTTGAAACTCTGTTTAACTGAAGGCTGTATGTAATCTAACAAGGATCAGAGGCTGCATGGAGGAAGCCCCGTCTCAGGTCTTATATTTTTGGATTTTTTTCTTGTTCATTTCACACATGAAAGCAGGCCAGGTATCTTGTACAAGATATTTTGCTGGATGAGAGAGAAGCCTATCAGCATCTCCTTGGAGATTACAATTAATTATTTAATTATAGTGATAATTGCTAGAAAGGTGAAAGACCAGATGTATATGCAAATTGTTTCCTATATATATTTTCTGAATAGGTCTCATGTGGTACAAGAGGGATGAAAGAAGATTTACTGAATTATAGCTCAGGTGGCCCGAGAATAACTGTCTGATGCTGGGAAACAGCTCTAGTGGGCAGAAAAATGGTACCCTGTGTATACCTGTTACTAATTAATTGCTGTCTCATATCAAAACTGTTTGTATTAGTTTTTCCCGCTAACTTCTTATATTTAGAGTCATTTCTTATAATCATGGGGGCATCCCAGGTGGCTCAGTGGTAAAGAATCTGCCTGCCAAGCAGGAGACCTGGGTTCGATCCCTGGGCTGGGAAGATCCCCTGGAGAAGGGACTGGCAACCCACTCCAGCATTCTAGCCTGAAGGATTCCATGAACTGTATGGGGTCGCAAAGAGTTGGATACAACTGAGCGACTTTCACTTCACTTCACTTACAGTCATGTTCCTTCAACAATTGTAGGTTCTCAATTAATCTTCGTTAAATTAAATAATGTAATGTTGTGGTTTACAGATTTCATCCTGTCATACTATTTTTTCATCTTGAAGTCATACTATTTTTTTCATTTTTTAAGAGAGTTTATTCAAATTCTAAAGGGGGAATCCTCCAAAATAATTTCTTCTTTATTTTCTTTATTCTCATTCTCTTCTTTATAAGATTACCTCTCTTTTTTTCTCTTTATTTTTTTGAGGGAGGAACATTCCTTATTATAATTTAGGCCAGTACAAAGATAACCTATTTTATGTAAAAGGATATAAAATTCCAAGTGTGTACCATTCTACTTTTATATCTCAGTAAGAGATTGTTTACAGCAGTTCTTGAATAGAATAGTAGATGTGGAAAACGACTGGAATTTAAGGGAGAAATTAAATTACTACATTTTAATCACATCTGTCAGATATTTTCCCATTCCTCTCTAACTGAGCATTTAAACTGTAAAATAGATGATCAGTTTTCTTAGCCGTGACCATCACTTGGAGCCTGTGGATATCTTTGATTAGCTAATGACTGATTTCCAGTGGTGCCACAATAGAGAAGTTATTCTGGGAGCCACCAAAATTCTGATGATGAAGTTGAGAGTGCTACTTTAATACCCCCTTTGGTATGATCTCAGTTTGTTGATGTTTGCCTCAGGGGTTTGTAAACGTTTGCCTCGGGTTTGTAGGCATAGAAGGAAATGCTGAAAGATGAAAGTGTGCTTTTACTTGCATTCTGTGAGGGCTGGGTGCATGGGGAGACTTTGGTCTTGTGTCTACTGCAAAGAGGGGCATTTGGAGCAACAGATTATACTGGGAGTGGGTGGAGGGAAGGCTTCCTCAGCCCAGAAGCCCGGTCAAGGAAACTGCCCAGGTCTTGGTGGCCAGTGAGCAGAAATAGGATTTCTCCTTGTCCACACCCTTAAGAATTCTCATTCTTTGCGTTCTTCCTCTCTCTGTCTTGTTTTTAACTATTGGCAAGACTGGACAATCATAGGCCTTGGGCAGAGCCTGCCCTGCAGATGAATGAGAGCTGATAAGGACGTGTGTTCTCTCTAAGTGCTCACCTCTGAAAGGGTTCAGAAGGGCTGCTTTTGCTATTTTCAGATACAGTTAATGTTGGGACAGGAGGAACATTTAGGGAGGTAACTTAGCCTTCTAGTGAAGAGCGTAGGCATTCGTGTAAGCTGGACCTGGCCTTGAATCCTACAGCTGCCGTTCGCTAGGTGTGTGGCCCACTGGCAGTTTGTTTTGCTTGCTAAGTTTCTAGTTTCTTATCTATAAGTGGGTGATGTAATCCACCTCAAGTTTACCCTAAGGATTAAATAAAATCATGTCTAAGCACTCATCACAGAGGACATGGTCAGTATTGAATAAATGATGGCTACTGTTTCTATTATTGAACTGGTAGTGATGTTATTCCTGTTTTCAGGGATTATGAGTAGATACCAATATATTCATAGTAGAGTTAGGACGGAAAGAGTGAGGAGCAGCCAGAGGAGAGAACCACCATTGAAAACATAAATATAAGCTGTTTAGTCCTCATTGGTATGTTAATGGATAATCTTGAGCACACCATTTCACGATAGCTCTAACTACTAGCATTTTCTAGTCTGGATCTTCATCTCTACACCAAACTAGTTGTGCTTAAAACTGTTAACTGATCAAGCGCATTACTCCTTGTGAACTCTTGCTAGGGATTTATTTTATTTCATTTTGAAAAAGGAAGTGATACGAGTACTATATTGATAAATACACTGTGCTTGCCATGCTCAGTAAATATGGTTTTTAGTTTGATGTAGTCCAGTTTGTTTGTTTTTGCTTTGTTGCCTTTGCTTTTGATATCAGATCCTAAAATTGAAGGTAAAAACATCAACACATAGAATGTATTCAGTTAATGTTTGGTGAATATTCAGGCAGAATTTACCATGCTTGTCACTAATAGAAAGTAACTTACTCAATAGTCTTTTTACTTAAATATTTTTAATGAGAGGTGATGCATTCAAATGGGTGAAAATTTTGTAAAGTTCAAAAAGTATGCCTTTTGCTAGTCTAGTACCTCATCATCATAAGTTTTTTCCTGGGATATTTTATTAATATGAGCAAATATGCATCTCCTCCCACCAGACTTTACACATGGGGCAGCTCTTGATTTGTTTTAAGACTATATCCTGAAGGTTATCCCATATCACTACATAAAGGTCTGCTTTAAAAAATTACTGCATACTCTACTATATGGATATGTTTAACCATGTTTCCTACTGATGGCTATTTAAGTTGTTTCTGGCTTTCTGTTATTATAAATGTTATGTTGCAGTGAGTAATTCTGTCTTATAAATGTCACCTCACATTTTTCACATTTGGGAGTTTATTTGTATGCTGTTTTTTTGAGTAGTGTAGGATTGCTACCTCATAGATGGAGAAAGTTTGTAAGAAGCCTCTAACAGGGCATAATAAATATTTGTGCTTTACCTGATAGGAAAGGAAGGATAGTTAGGGTTGCTCCTGCTGCTTCTAAGTCACTTCAGTCGTCTCCGACTCTGTGCGACCCCATAGAGGGCAGCCCACCAGGCTCTGCAGTCCCTGGGGTTCTCCAGGCAAGAACACTGGAGTGGATTGCCATTTCCTTCTCCAATGCAGGAAAGTGAAAAGTGAAAGTGAAGTTGCTCAGTTAGGTTAGGCTCTTGTAAAGTAAGCCTTTTAATATTGAATGCTTCTTTAGACATCTTCAGAAACCTGAATAGCTGCCTAAAAGCTAGAATCGTTGCTCTGGTGTTTCCTCCTATTTTAAAACAACTCTTACAAAGACTGTATTTTTGATATCAGAAACACTGAAAGATATTTTTTCCATTTTAGTATATGACAAGGTTGTTACAGCATGTTCCAATGTTGATTATATGCCAGACAACATGTTAAATGCTTTGTTTCATGTAATTCTCATTAAAAACCCTTTGAGGTATAGGTAATGCTGCCATTTTATAGATGACTCAGCTGAGGCTTAGTGAAGTGATTTCCCAGAGGTCACAGAGCTGTTAAGTGGTGTAATGACACTTAGATCCTAGGGCTGTCTAGTTTTGAAGCTTATTTTCTTAATGCCCACATGACTCCCTTTTTTTTTTCAATTTGTATTTACAACTCCTATTTTCTCTCAGTTTGTATTTACCTGGTGTTTTGGTACATTCTGTTACTTTTAACTTTTTTTCTCCATTTGTGTTACAAGTGTCTCTTACAGGCAGCATAGAGGTGAATTTAGGCATACCCCCTGGAGAATCTCATGGACAAAGGAGTCTGGTAGGCTACAGTCCATGGATTCACAGAGTTGAACATGATTGAGTGACCAACACTCCCCCAGTGTAAAAGTCTTTCTTTTGAATAGTTAATTTTAAATAACCCACTTATGCTCCGATGATAGGATAGATTTAGCTTTGTTAAATTATTTTATCTGAACCTTTTTGGTGCCGCTTGATGTTGTACATTGTCAGGCACTTTAGATACAGTAGTGAATAAACTAGACAAATACCTGTCTTCTTACAGTGGGTGGAGGGGGGTGGAGGGAAAGTCAATACATTAGTAAGTAAGTACAGCAGGGGAAATGTGGTATCAGATGGATCTGAATGAACCTCACTGAGAGGGTGAGATTTGGGGAAAGATTGCTAAGGAAGTTGACCAGACAGGTGTCTGAGAGAAGAGTGTTCCAGGCAAAGGGAATAGCTAGACCAAAGGTCATCCTATACAGGTGTGCCCCCATGCTTGAGCAGCTGTGAGCCCACACTGGCTGAGCGAGGGGAGGGGAAGAGGCAGGGTGGTAGCAAGTGAATTCAGAGAGGTAATAGGGGGCCAGAATTTGTGGGGCTGTTATAAGGATTTGGAGTTTTACTCTGAGTAGAATGGGGTAAATTTAGAAACAGTGACCTGTTAGGAAGCTAATGCAGTAATCTAGGTAGCTTCAGACTTGAGTGGTTGTAGGAGGGATGGTGGGAGTAGCTGGATTCTGGGTATATTTTAAGGTAGAACCAATAGGATTTCCTGACAGAGTGAATATAGGATGAGAGAGTTGGGGAGGGTTGGAAGGGTCCAAGCTAAGGTGACCCTAGAATTTTGGGTCTGAGCACCAGAAAGGGTGGATTTGTCTTCAGTGAGATGAAGAAGGCTGTGTTGGGGCAGGTTTTGTATGGGGGATGGAGATCAGTTTGGGACAAGCTGAGGCTGGGGTACCAATAAACATATATATGGACATGTCGAGGTGGCAGTCTAGAGTTGGGAGAGATAAATGGAGATAGAAATTTAAGAGCTGTCTGCATAAACAAGTTATTTCAAGCTGTGAGGCTGAATAGGATCACCAAGGGAGTTAGTATAGTGTGGACAGAGAAGACAAGAATACTAAGATCTGAATTCCTGGAGCTTTCAGTATTAGGAACTGGAGAAGAAGGGAAGCAAACAGCAGACTCTGAAAAGGTGCAGTCAGGCGGGAGGAATACGTCAAAGCCAAGCAAAGAAGGAACTTAAGGGAAGGAAGGAGGGGTCAGCTCGTTCAAGAGGTGTGTGAGTCAAGATATTTTCTCTCTGTTCTGATCTCTGGTTTTCATCTCATTCCCCTTCCCCTCTTCATTGGATTTTTCTTGTGTGAGAGGTGGTCTAGAATAGTGGTTAAGAATGTGACTCCTGGAGGTACACTCCCTGGGTTTCACTCTCAGCTCTGCTTTGTAATAGACAGCTGAGCGACACTGGGAGCCTGATCAGACTGGCTCCTGTGTCCTTTTGACACAACTTCATTTTAATAATTGCTAGCTTTTTTGCTTCTGGCACAAGATGTCCAGGGTTTATCTTGTAAATCTCCTGCCTGCCCCACCCAGACCTGGAATCAGCCAATTTTTTAAAATGGGAGTGCCATTGTAACTCAGTTATCTGTGTTATCAGGAAGTAGGCATTTTGCTAAAGTAAAAAGCATGAGTTCATACTGATATTAGCACTTCAGATTTAATATTACATGATTTTACATTGATTTTATGACATTTTTAAATAACATGAATACATAATTACTTGCTTTATATATGCATATGTTCATATATAAAATATAGTCCCCCCAAAAAATATCACTAGTAATCAGACTACTGAATGGTATTTAACTGTTCTTTGCCTAAAAATGTTATTCCACTAAGAACATAGTCAAAATAGAGTTCTAAAGTCCTTAAAATAATGTTTTCCATTTTGTTTGTTTTACCAATTTGACATATCATTAAGTTCATTTGTTTTGTTTTTAAATATTTCAAGATTACTTTTTACTTTTAGTTCTGATATTGTTTGTCCAGTGTTTAAAATATTCATGTGGTTTCTAAATTGAAGCTGTGTTAGCAAGGTATATTCAGCACCGTCTTACTTCCTCTCGTTCTTGTTCCCCTCCCTCCCCTATAGGTAACCATTTTCATTAATTTTCAGTTTATCTTAGTGTTCTTTTGCAAATATAAGCAAATGTGTATCTACGTTGTAGAGAAGGTTTAATTAAAGTGTTTGGTGTTTTGTTTTTCCCCTTCCTGTGTCCTAGAGTAATTCTTCATGATTTCTTCATAGTTCCCCCACCGCCCGCCTTCCTCCAGTGTCTAAGCATAGGGACAGTGCAGGAGTCTTTTACTTAATAGTTCATCCTCCAAACGGGGAATTTTATCTAGGCTTGCTGTTTGCCCAAGAATGATGCATGTGGATTTTCCTTGGCTTATTTCCCCTTTAGTGTAAGTAGGTCTTGAGCTGACAGCTGGGTTTGAGCTGACAGCTGGGTTTAAGTATACATGGGTTCATATTCTCTTTTCTGTTCTTAGTAGCTTGAGAGAAGTGATGAGTGGTGAGGAATTAAGACTGTGGTGGAGGTTGGGGCAAGCAGCGTCAGGTAACCTCAGTTACGGTGTACTTTTTTAGGACAGTTTTACTGAATTTTAAGGATTTTAGAGTCATATCTAACCCAAAAGGAATACTCATTTGATTTTGGTCATTCTGTCCTGAATGAGCAGATTTAAAACCCTTTGCTAGTGAGGAAGCTGAGTTGGAGAAAGTTAAAATGATCTTACCACATGGTTCTTTTCAGTATCAACTGCTACACCTGCCGTTTCTTCTGTGGGGTCTGCCTATGCATCTGATCATCAGCCCTCCCAGTTAGAGATTATTTATAAGGCCCTTCTGAAACTAGTCACTTACTGTTTTTTAATCTAAAATTTGAGGAATGGGGTTGTGGCTACATTATCATACTCTAACTTGGTTCTTTCATATTTTCCACCAAAGGGTTATACTGAAGCAGTCACACAAAGTACTGTCACTCACCATTTGCCCCCAAAAGCTTTACTTCAAATTAGAATTTTTAAAAATGTCTCTAAATACATTTATAGTTTATTGCACCTGAATTTTAAATCCCAATAATGGAATTTGTTATTGGATTCAATTTAGGTAAGTTATTCAACCAGTTAACTGGATGGCATCACTGACTTGATGGATGTGAGTTTGAGTGAACTCTGGGAGTTGATGATGGACCAGAAGGCCAGGTGTGCTGCAATTCATGGGGTCTCAAAGAGTCGGACACGACTGAGCGACTAAACTGAACTGAACTGAACTGAACATATGGTACCTAGTGGACATTCAGTAAATGCTGATTCCCTCATCCCTGGCGCATTCTCTTAGATAAACTTAAAAAATAACTTGTTTCATTATATTGAAGAGTTAATGTATTTACATAATATTATAAAATAACATTTCAAGTATTTTAAAAGATACATTAGAAAAAGAAAGTGGTCCCTCTATTTCTTTTTCCTGATAACCTAGTTCCTGCCTAAAGTAAGAACTACTTACATTTTGGTCACGTGTGTAATCTCCTGGAGATCTTTTCTTATCAAAGCTTGGGGATGGTTGTACATGAGTACACACATATACAAAAACAGACCTACCATACGTACATGCATAACCAGTTCCCTATTGATGAACACTGAAGCTTATTTTAGCTTTTACTATTACAGAAAGTGCTGCACTACATTACATTGTATGCTCTCTTCTTTCTGACTCAGTGATCATGTGTATAGAATAAATTACTAGAAGTAAGATTTCTAGTCTAATTGTAGGAATTTCTTTGATAGGTATGACCGAGTTCCTCTTATATAGAGACTGTATTGGTTTTCATTCATCTGTACTATATCAGTTCAGTTCAGTCACTCAGTTGTGTCCGACTCTTTGCAACCCCATGAATCGCAGCATGCCAGGCCTCCCTGTTCATCACCATCTCCCGGAGTTCACTCAGACGAGTCCGTGATGCCATCCAGCCATCTCATCCTCTGTCGTCCCCTTCTCCTCCTGCCCCCAATCCCTCCCAGCATCAGAGTCTTTTCTAATGAGTCAGCTCTTCGCATGAGGTGGCCAAAGTACTGGAGTTTCAGCTTTAGCATCATTCCTTCCAAAGAAATCCCAGGGCTGATCTCCTTCAGAATGGACTGGTTGGATCTCCTTGCAGTCCAAGGGACTCTCAAGAGTCTTCTCCAATACCACACTTCAAAAGCATCAATTCTTCAGCGCTCAGCCTTCTTCACAGTCCAACTCTCATATCCATACATGACCACAGGAAAAACCATAGCCTTGACTAGACGGACCTTAGTCAGCAAAGTAATGTCTCTGCTTTTGAATATACTATCTAGGTTGGTCATAACTTTTCAATTTCATGGCTGCAGTCACCATCTGCAGTGATTTTGGAGCCCCCAAAATAAAGTCTGACACTGTTTCCACTGTTTCCCCATCTATTTCCCATGAAGTGATGGGACCGGATGCCATGATCTTCGTTTTCTGAATGTTGAGCTTTAAGCCAACTTTTTCGCTCTCCTCTTTCACTTTCATCAAGAGGCTTTTTAGCTCCTCTTCACTTTCTGCCATAAGGGTGGTGTCATCTGCATATCTGAGGTGAATGATGTTTCTCCCGGCAGTCTTGATTCCAGCTTGT
Organism: Nanger dama; assembly: GCA_917880005.1. Taxonomy (NCBI): domain Eukaryota; kingdom Metazoa; phylum Chordata; class Mammalia; order Artiodactyla; family Bovidae; genus Nanger; species Nanger dama. The sequence goes on along the minus strand of CAKJTW010000047.1, from coordinate 60,857 downwards.
GTTTCTTCCAGTCCAGCGTTTCTCATGATGTACTCTGCATAGAAGTTAAATAAGCAGGGTGACAATATACAGCCTTGACATACTCCTTTTCCTATTTGGAATCAGTCTGTTGTTCCATGTCCAGTTCTAACTGTTGCTTCCTGACCTGCATACAGATTTCTCAAGAGGCAGGTCAGGTGGTCTGGTATTCCCATCTCTTTCAGAATTTTCCAGAGTTTATTGTGATCCACACAGTCAAAGGCTTTGGCATAATCAATAAAGCAGAAATAGATGTTTTTCTGGAACTCTCTTGCTTTTTCCATGATCCCGTGGATGTTGGCAATTTGATCTCTGGTTCCTCTGCCTTTTCTAAAACCAGCTTGAACATCAGGGAGTTCACGGTTCACGTATTGCTGAAGCCTGGCTTGGAGAATTTTGAGCATTACTTTACTAGCATGTGAGATGAGTGCAATTGTGCAGTAGTTTGAGCATTCTTTGGCATTGCCTTTCTTTGGAATTGGAATGAGAACTGACCTTTTCCAGTCCTGTGGCCACTGCTGAGTTTTCCAAATTTGCTGGCATATTGAGTGCAGCACTTTCACAGCATCATCTTTCAGGATTTGAAACAGCTCAACTGGAATTCCATCACCTCCACTAGCTTTGTTTGTAGTGATGCTTTCTAAGGCCCACTTGACTTCTGAGTGTGCCTATTTCTCCTATAGCTTTAGCAGCTAATGCTGTGAAATTCTAATCTGAGAAATGAGGAGTAGTGTTTTATTGTAGCTTAACAAATTTGTATTTGACTTGTTATGATTGTTATATGAAAAATATTAATACATTCAAAAATGATGTATTTGTCCTTTCCATGAACTGTTTGTACCTATCTTTGTTTATTTTCATTTTCTCTTTGAATTTTTTTTTTTTCATGATTTGCCAGAGGTTTTAGTATTTTAAAAATGAACCATTTGCCTGCCACATGTTACAAGTATCTTCTTGGTTTATTATTTCCCTTTTTACTCAGGTTTGAGGAGAGGGTTTTTTTTTTTTTTAATGTTAGATTAATTTTTTATTGAGGTAATTTTGGTTTATAACATGTAAATTTCATGTGTACAGTGTTATAGTTCACTTCTATGTAGCATGCATGTGCTCACCACTAGAAGTTTAGCTTCTCTCTGTCACCATACAGTTGACCCCCTTTTCCCACTTTCCCCTCTCCTTCCCATCCTTCCCCTCTGGTAACAGCTACTCTGTTCTCTGTGTATTTGTTTTTGTTTGGTTCTCTTTGTTCATTTGTTTTATTTTTATATTTCACATTTAAGTGAAAATCACAGTGTTTTTATCTTTCAGTTTCACGATACTCTCAAGATCCATCCATGTTGTCACAAATGGCAAGATTTCATTGTTTTCTATGACTGAACACTTATCCCACTGCATATACATATACGTAGGTATATACGTATATGCAGTGGGATAAGTGTTCAGTCATAGAAAAGTATACGTATATGTATATGCAGTTTCTTTATCCATTCATCTACTGATGGATTGTTAGGGTGTTTCCATGTCTTGGTTCTTATAAATAATCCTGTTACAAACATGGGGGTACACATATCTTTTGAGTTAGTGTTTTTGTTTCTTTGGATATATTCCCAGGAGTAGGATTGCTGGATCACGTAGTGCTGCTTTTAGTTTTTTTAAAGGCATCTCTGTTTTCCACAGTAGCTGCACCAGTTTACATCTGCACCAATAGGGTGCAAAGGTTCCCTTTCTCCACATCCCTATCAATGCTTGCTATTTCTTGCCTTTTGGTAATAGCCATCCTGACAGACATGAGGTGATAGTTCATTGTGTTGATTTGGATTTTCCTAATAATTAGTGACTTTGACCATCTTTCCAAGTGCCTGTTGACAATCTATCTGTCTTCTTTGGAAAACTGTTCAACTCCTCTGCCCATTTTTTAATGGGGTTGTTTTTGTGGGTATGATTTCTTTGTATGTTTTGGATATAACCCATTATTGAATATATTGTTTGCAGATATTTTCTTCCATTCATTAGGTTGTCTTTTGTTTTGTGGGTGGTTTCCTTTACTGTTCAGAAGCTTTTAGTTTGATGTAATCCTCATTTATTTTTGCCTTCATTTTCCTTGCCTGAGGAGGTATATCTAGAAATATTGCTAAGACCAGTGTCAAAGAACATACTGCCTATATTTTCTTCTAGGAGTATTATGGTTTCAGGTCTTAAATTCAAGTCTTTAATCCATTTTGAGTTGATTTTTGTGTATGGTGTACAATAATAGGCTAGTTTCATTTTCTTTGCATGTGGCTGTCTGATTTTCCCAGCACCACTTATTGCAGAGACTGTCCTTTCTCTATGTTCTTTGATTCTTTGTCATAAATTAATTGTCCATATATGTGTGGGTTTATTTCTGGTTTCTCTTCTATTACTTTGATCTGCGTATTTCTTTTTCTGCCAACACCAAGCTATTTTGATTACTATGACTTTGTAATATAGTGTGAGATCAGGCAGTGCAATATCTCCAACTTTGTTCTTTTTCTTAGGTTTGCTTTGGCTATTTGGGGTCTTTTGAGGTTCCATATAGATTTTAGAACATTTTGTACTAGTTATGTGAAAAATATCCTTGGAATTTTGATAGGAATTTCATTGAATCTGTAGATTGCTTTCAGTAGCATAGGCATTCTAACAATGTTAATTTGTCCAGATATCTGCAAATGCAGAATATCTTTTTTTTTAGTAGTAGCTTTATTTATTTTTCCTAATATATATATTTTATTGACGTATAGTTGACTTGCAGTGTTTCAGGTGCACAGCATGGTAAGTCAGTTATACACATACACATATATTATTTTTGAAATGATTTTCCATCATAGATTATCACAAGATATTGACCATAGTTCCCTGTGCTATACAGTAAACCTTTTTTGCTTGAGGCATATCTATTTTTTAATTAGGAATGTAGCATTCTATTCATACTAAGTCAAACAAGTGGAATCAAAATGTCATAAATTTTTTAGTTAGGCAAAAATTCATTTTTTCTAAAATATATACATTATACATATCGTTTATGTATATATGGGAAATTCCCTGGTGGGTCAGATGGTAAAGTGTCTGCCTGCAGTGTAGGAGACTTGGGTTTGATCCTTGGGTCGGGAAGATCCCCTCGAGAAGGAAATGGCAACCTATTCCAGTACTCTTGCCTGGAAAATTCCATGGACAGAGGAGCCTGGTAGGCTACATACAGTCCATGGGATTGCAAAGAGTCAGACACAACTCAGTAAATTCACTTTGTATATGTGTACAAAAGCATTTCTACTACACTTGATAAGAGCTTGAGAAAACATAAAAAAGAAGAGATGGAGAAATTGGAAAACATAAACTAAATGAAATGGGAGCACTGAATATGAAATGGAAAAAGTGAAACAAACTAGATAGAAGTAAAAGATCATCATATAATCCAGTTTTTAAATATGAGTGTTCATTAGAAACATAGTTTGAAGCTCCAGACGAGAAAAGCATTACCTAAGCATTTGTATTTTTCAAAAAATTTCAAGATAATTCTGTTGGGCATCTGGATTTTAAAAAGTGATTACAAGTTTTTCTATTAAATTGTAGCTTTGGTGATACAGAGTTCTATTATTTTTCTGCTGACCAGTCATGATGCAGTGATACTAAGTGAGTAATACTTGCATAATCATGATAGTAATAGATGTTTATCAGTTTTCACAATCAATAACCAGACAAAAATAAAAGATAATTATAATTGCAAGCTATAATGTGAACATGATTAACCTAACAATATAAAATAATTACATACAGTTTGGTGGAGTGGTCAAGCAAAGTGATGTGGTAAGTGGAAGTACCTGCATGCACATGTTTTCATTTGCCCAGCCAGTCTGTGTCTTTTGGTTGGTGATAATCTGTTTTTGATATATATGATCCTATTACCATTTTCTTACTTATTTGGGGTTTATTTTCTGTAGGTCTTTTCCTTTTCATGTGTTTCCTGCCTAGAGAAGTTCCTTTAGTATTTGTCATTAAGTTGGTTTGATGGTGCTCAATTTTCTTAACTTTCACCTGTCTGGAAAGCTTTTGATTTCTCCATGTGAATGAGACTATTATTGCTGGATAGAGTCTTCTTGGTTGAAGGCTCTTTCCTTTCATCACTTAAAATGTATCCTGCCATTCCCTTCTGGCTTGTAGAGTTTCTGTTGAGAAATCGGCCGATAGCCTGATGGGAGTACCCTTGTATGTTATTTGTCATTTTTCCCTTGTTGCTTTCAGTATTTTATCTTTGTCTTTAATTTTGGTCAGTTTGATGACTGTATCTTGGTGTGTTCCTCCTTGGGTTTATCCTACGTGGGACTCTGTACTTCCTGGACTTGGTTGACTATTTCCTTTCCCATGTTCAGGAAATTTTCAGCTGTTACCTCTTCAAACATTTTTTCCAGCCCTTTCTCTCTCTTCTCCTTCTAGGACCCTTGTAATGAGAATGTTGGTGTGTTTAATGTTGTCTCAGAGGTCTCTTAGACTGTCTTCATTTCTTTTCATTCTTTTTTATATTCTGTTCTGTGGCAGTGATTTCCACTATTCTGCCCTCCAGATCATTTATCTGTTCTTCTGCCTCAGTTATTCTGCTGTTGATTCCTTCTAGTGTATTATTCATCTCTGTTTGTTTGTTCTTTAGTTCTTGTAGATCATTGGTAAACTTTTGTTGCATCTTTTCCATTTTTTTCCTGAGATCCTGGGTCATCTTCACGATCATTATTATAAATTATTTTTTTCTGTGGTTTTATCTTTGTCCCTTCATCTGGGACATAACATTCTGCTTTTTCATCCTGATTAACTTCCTGTAATGTGATTTTTGTTTTAACATATTGGAATGTGCTTCTTTTGCTTCTTCTGTTTGCCCCCTGATAGATGAGGCTAAGAGGCTTGTGTAAGCTAACTTACAGAAGGGACTGGTGATGGGAAAACTGAGTCTTGCTCTGGTGAGCAAGGCCTTGCTTGGTGAAACTTTAATCCAATTATCTGCTGATGGGTGGGGTTGTTTGGCCTGAGGTGACCCAGCCCTGGGCTCTATAAGCTCCATGGCAGGATTAATGGTGAGCTCCAAGAGCCAGGGGGGACCTTCACCACCTGCTGCTGCCCGTGTCCCAGTCTCTGTGGTGAGACCCTGCCGACCCATGCCTCCACAGCAGGCCCCAGCACTAGCAGATAGCTTTAATTCAGTCTTTGTGGGGTCACTGCTTCTATCCTCTGCATCTTGGTGAGTGCAAGATTTTGTTTGTGTCTTCCAAGACCACTTGGCTTCCCTGGAGGCTCAGATAGTAAAAAATCTGCCTATAATGCAGGAAACCCAGGTTCAGTCCCTGGGTCAGGAAGATCCCCTGGAGAAGGAAATGGCAACCCACTCCAGTATTCTTGCCTGGAGAATTCCATGGACAGAGAAGCCTGACAGGCTACATAGTCCATGGGGTCACAAAGAGTTGGACACGACTGAGCAACAAACACACACACAAAAACAGAGTTTTTCCAAGAGAATGTGCTGGTCATAGCAAATAACCTCTTCCAACAACACAAGAAACGGCTCTACATGTGAACATCACCAGATGGTCAGTACTGAAATCAGATTGATTATATTTGCAGCTGAAGGTGGAGATGCTCTATAGAGTAGCAAAACAAGACAGGAGCTCACTGTGGCTCAGATCATGAACTCCTTATTGCAAAATTCAGAATTAAATTGAAGAAAGTAGGGAAAACCACTGGCCCATTCTGGTATAACCTAAATCAGATCCTTTACTACTAATTATACAGTAGAAGTGACAAATAGATTCAAGGGATTAGATCTGATAGAGTGCCTGAAGAACTAGGGACAGAGGTTCATAACATGGTATAGGAGGTGGTAATCAAAACCATCCCTAAGAAAAAAAAATGCAAAAAGGCAAAATGGTTGTCTGAGGAGGCCTTACAAATAGCTGAGAAAAGAAGAGAGGCAGAAGGCAAAGGAGAAAAGGAAAGATATACCCATCTAAATGCAGAATTCCAAGAATAGCAAGGAGAGATAAGAAAGCCTTCCTTAGTGAACAGTGCAAAGAAATAAAGGAAAACAATAGAAAGGGAAAGACTAGAGATCTCTTCAAGAAAATTAGAGATACCAAGGAACATTTCATGCAAAGATGGGTACAATAAGGGACAGAAACCTTATGGACCTAAGAGAAGCAGAAGATATTAAGAAGAGGTGACAAGAAAACAGAAGAACCATAGAAAAAAAAATCTTAACCACAGTGGTATGACCACTCCCCTAGAGCCAGACATCCTGGAGTGCGAAGTCAAATGGGCTTTAGGAAGTATCGTTAATTACAAACAAAGCTAGTAGAGATGATGGAATTCCAGTTGAGCTATTTCAAATCCTAAAAGACGATGCTGTGAAAGTGCTGCACCTAATATACCAGCAAATTTGGAAAACTCAGCAGTGGCCCCAGGACTGGAAAAGTTCAGCTTTCATTCCAATCCCAAAGAACGGCAATGCCAAAGAATATTCAAACGACCACACAATTGCAATCATTTCACATACTAGCTTCAACAGTACATGAACCGAGAACTTCCAGATGTAAAAGCTGGATTTAGAAAAGGCAAAGGAACCAGAGATGGGGCGGGGGGGAAAGCAAAGGAATTCCAGAAAAACATCTGTTTCATCGACTGTGCTAAAGCCTTTTACTGTGTGGATCACAACAAGCTGTTGAGGACTCTTAAAGAGCTGGGAATACCAGAACATCCTATTCACTCCTGAGAAATCTGTATGCAGGTCAAGAAGCAACAGTTAGAATCAGACATGGAACAACACACTGGTTCCAAATTGGGTAAGGTGTAGGTCAAGGCTGTACATTGTCACCTTGCTTATTTAACTTATATGCAGAATATGTCATGTGAAATGCTGGACTGGGTGAAGCACAAGCTGGAATCAAGATTGTGGGGAGAAATATCAAACCTAGGGATGATACCACCCATATGGCAGAGAGGGGGGGGGGGGGGGGGGGGGGGGGGGGGGGGGGGGGGGCGTGGGGGCCCGTTCGCAAAGAGTCGAACACGACTGAGTAACTGAACTGACCATTGATGTTGGCATCTCACAACTTCTTTGGATTTTAATCTGTCCCTTAGATAAAATTCTATAAACATTTTGTCACTTTTATTTTGTCATCCATGGGTCACCATTTAATTGTAATAATTTCTGGTTGTTAGTAAGTCATGATTCTATAAAATATAACCTTCTGGAACAATCCAGAAATAAGTGGGAAAATGTTTCTTTGTATCTTATTCTGTATCCAAGTGAGTGATGATTTATAGAAATCAAAGAAAAATTAGCCATAATAATTTAGAAAGTGTATTACATACACACCTATCTGAAAAAAAATTCACCAACTAGAAAAAGTGAACCAAAGAAAGGGAGTTGTAGGATGTAAGCAACTACCATGAATGAATAATGTAGCCAGTAATGATTATAGGTAATTAAAAATAATTTCTAATAATGAAGCTATTATGTTTAATGCAGTTCTCTAAAACATTTTAAAAATGGAATAGGCACATGTTAAAAAAAGAATGAAAAATATGCAAAATAGTTTTTCGTGATGCCTTCTTTTACAAGGCATTCTATACTTATAGCATCTGGTTATTGTCCTTCCAGTTGCTGCTGCTAAGTCGCTTCAGTCGTGTCTGACTGTGTGAACCCCATAGACGGCAGCCCATCAGGCTCCCCCACCCCTGGGATTCTCCAGGCAAGGACACTGGAGTGGGTTGCCCTTGCCTTCTCTGGTCCTTCAGTTACCACCAGTCTAATCACCTGGGTTTCTGCTGCAGGTCCTCGGCCACCCAGTGGCTTCCTCGGCTCGTCTTGGTGCCTGTCTCCTCTCATCTCGTGGGGCCCTCTGCTGTGTTGGCTGCTACTCCCTATCCAGCAGTGTTTGTTGTTGTTGTTGTCTTCTGTTTCTTCTTTATCCAGCTTAGATTTTTGACCCATCATCTCAGTGACTTGCCAGTAACCTAAATTGTCTTGTCTTGCCACTTTCTCTTTGGTGGTACTTGTTTGAAAAACTCCAGGCCAGAGTTAACTCATTTATCTGCTTCCTCAGTAGTCTGTCTGTGGGCCGTTGAATATTGCTGGGAAAAAAAAAGACAAAACTGGACAGATTAGAGCCATAATACATTCATGGCCATCGACATCAAGGAGTCTGTCAGTATTGCTCAGCAGCCCTACCAGGTTGCTTTGGTTAACTCATTTTTTGTTTTTCTAAACGGAGTATTTCCAATCTTTTTATATTCTCTGCAAACCTCTCTTCACTCTTAGAAGGTGACCTTACTTCCAACCACCCAGAGAAAGGAAGAGCTATCAGATTTGGACTCCCTCAGCTTCCTTCCATCAAATGTATGCACCTTTCTACATCTAGATCTAGCTTCTATTCCTTTCTGCTTTTTACAGGAGAAGTGATGTCTTTCTTCCTGCATTAAGGGCAATGTCTCCATTTGTGCCCTGAATCTTCTCACTGTCCATCTCCCCGGGAACTTTCCTTATCTTTTCCGTCTCTTGTCTCATCAGTGCCTCCCTCTGCACTGGATCCTTCCTTTGGGATTTAAACATATTCAGGTCCCCTCCATCGTAGAACAGGCAAATGAACAAAAACGTCCTTTATTTCCACACCTTTTTTTCTTCTCCAGTTGTCATCCTCCTGCCTCTGATTCATAGACAGACTTAGTGTCATCCACTGCCCTAGCAGCCTCCATTCCTCATTTCTACCTTCTGCCAGCTCATTGCACTTTGACTTTTACCCATAAATTTTAAAAAAGTGAAACAAACAAAAACCCCTGTATGATATCACCAATTTATCTAGCATTCTAGAAAAGTTAAGAGTATAGTGTTAGAAAGCAGATCAGTGAGAGGAGGGCGTTGACAGCAAAGGGACACAGGGAGCTTTTATTTTGATGAGATGGTTTCCATATTTGTTATTGTCTTTCATGACTTTCCATGTTTGTCACAACTCATATGCTTAAATTTGGTGAATTTCATTGTGTGTTACTTATTCCACAATGAAGCTGACAGAAAGAACGTTTGGTAGAAACATCATAGTATACTACTTGGTTTCTAATGATGAACTTCTTGAATTAGCAATGAAAGCATTTTATTTAGAAACATTTAAGCCAATTTTAGAAGAAAAAGCAAAAAGAAGGTTCTGGGGAGCAGGCTTGACATCTTAAAGGCTGGTACAGGGGACTGATATTTTTGTTCATAGCCTGTTAGAGTTAGTTGACGTTTTTGACCATATGCATGTATCATTTTGCTTGCATGCTCACCTGCGCCCGACTCTGCAATTCGTGGACTGTAGCCCTCCAGGCTTCTCTGTCTGGGAAATTTTCTAGGCAGGAATACTGGACCAGGTTGCCATTTCCTTCTCCAGGGGAATCTTCCCGACCCGTATATTGAACCCATGTCTCTTACATCTCCTGCATTGGCAGTTGGATTCTTTACCAGCTGAGCTGCTGGTGAAGCATCATGTTATCATTTTAGGGAAAATTGACTTTTAAAATTTAGGACAATGCATTGCTAGAAATAACTGTAGAAAGACCAAAAATTGGCACAGAACTCAGCTAAGTAGAGGGGTTTGGAATAGAAGCTCTGATATGGTGTATGGCTTTTCCTGGGAGGAAATGCATAAGCTGAATATGAAAGGATGAGTTCAGAGTTCACCAAATGACTCAGAATCTAATTGATTGTTAAGGATGCTTTCTCTCTTGTAACTTTGTTGAACTCAAATAGTACTTCCAGAAGATATTTTATTATTTACTTGAATTTTCTAGGTTTGTATTCAGGTCAACAGTGGAGAAATGATACAAGTAAATCTTTCTGCTTTGTTTTTCTTCAAAAGCATTACTGGTCTATCTACCACTACTATAATGTTGAGTTTTTCATGAGATCTTGTCTTGTTTGTGTTTTTATGGATTATCACTCAGAGCTACTCTGAACTGAAGTGGTAAGTTGTAGTGTTTTTCTTATACAGAATTAAGTTTGCCTTTTTAGGTCATATACTTAAATGACTGTAATGATAGTTCTTTAATATGTTGTTGAATAGTGGTGAAGATTTTCTTTAGGTTTCTTGGACCTCTATATAGTATAGGCAGACCTCAGAGATACTAACGTTTGGTTCTAGGCCACTGCAGTTAACCAAGCATGTGAATATTTTGGTTTCCCAGTGCATATAAAATTATGTTTATACTACATTGTAGTCTTTTAAGTGTGAAATGGCATTATGTCTTAAAAAATTGTGCATACCTCATTTAAAAAATATTTCATTACTAAGATATACTAACCCTCATCTGAGCCTTCAGTGAGTTCATGATTTTCTTGTGGTATTAACATCAAAGATCACTGTCACAGATCAGTACAGTCAATATAATAATAATGATGAAGTTTGACATATTGGTAGAATTACAAAAGTGTGACACAGAGACACAATATGAGCAAATAGTGTGAGGAAAAAAATGGTGTCAGTAGACTTACTCAATGCAAAGTTACCACAAAGCTTCAATTAAAAAAAAACAACACAGTATCCATGAAGCACAGTAAAGCAGAGCACAGTGAAGCAAGGCATGCCTGTAAACTGTCTTGGCCACATTTCTTCATTAGCATCATACATTTGAGGTATTTAAAAATCAAACCCACTTCTAGTTCCTAAAAAGATCGGATCAGAGATCTCTTATAGTAAGAAAGTTTGTGAAATTATATAGTTACTTGTTACCGACAGGCAGGATCACTATGCTGTGTAGCTTTTGCCCCCTGGGTTCATGCAGTGCATAGCTTGGTAGCTATTGGAAAGTTTTGGTGATAATTTGTTTTAATAACTATTTTGTCATCTGTGTTGGACTTCATTTTTTGTGGTTTATCACATCTGTTGTCATCTCATTGCAATAATGAGATGTATAAAATAGATGTACATCTTTAACGTATAAGATAAAATTGAGTTTTTAAATTTATATTTTAGGTGAGATAGTTAAACTGTAACATGTTTAGTGGGTCTGTTCATGCAACACCCACTATTTGAATGATAAAGAAATGTAAAAGAAACCATGCTTGGTGACTTTGAAGTTCACAGTTTAAAAGGAGATAGTTTCCAAAGAAAAGGCAATTGTATCGTGAAGTAGTAATTGTTGTATAGAAGAATGTACAGGCATATCTCTCTCATTGTACTTTGCTTCATTGTGCTTCACAGATAATGTGTTTTTTTTTTTTTTTTTTTTTTAAAATAGAATGTTTGTGGCAACTCTTGAATCAAGCAAGACTGATGGCATCATTTTTCCAGTAGCATTTGCTTACGTCCTGTCTCTCTTTCACATTTTGTTAATTCTTGAACTCTTTCAAACCCTTCACCAGCAAAAAGATTGAGACTTGCTAAAAGTTCGGAGGATGCTGGCTTGCTTCAGTGCAGTTTATTGTACTTGGCTGGAACCCGAACCCATAGTGTCTCTGAGGTATGTCTATCACGTGCTGTAGGAAGAGAATGCACAGCCCTTCCGTTTTTAGTAAGTATTCTTTTTCTGCTGTGTAAGATTTTTGACACTCATAGAACTACTGCTTTCACTGAAGCAACTCACCATTGTGCTATTTAAAAAGGAATTTCATCTTGAAACACTGAAATTGTGGAAGAGGGAGGTGTCATTATATGATAATACAATAAAGGGAGCATACCATTCGAGAGAATTTTTTTGACAATTAAATTCATTTATTGCCTGATCCTTGTGAAATAGGCATTGTCATTATTAATGATATTTTCAATCATGCTTTTGTATGACATGTAGCTGTTCTTTAAGTCGTTCCTTGACAAGCGACAGTTGTAAATATCATACAGTTTTCCAAGAAGGTAATTTGATACTTAAAGCTTAAAAATCTGGAGTAGGGTTCTTGCCTTGGAGAATGTGATTCATGTGCTTTAAGAAATCTGTAATCTACCTCAAATTAATAGTGTGTTCAGACCTTCCTTACTCATACTGGGTTTTAGGTGAAGTTCTTTAAACTGTTGAGAGATGTTGTTAAACTCTCCAGTCATAGTTGTGGATTTGTGTATTTTTTCCCTTTGCTATTAGCTTCTGTTCACTGAAACTCAGTTATTAGGTATATACATATTTAGGATAGTTATGTCTTCCTCACAGTTGATCCTTTTATCATTATCAGCTGTGTGTCTTTATTTTGTTAGTACTGCTTGTTTTGAAGTCTTACTTTGTCTGACGTTATTATAGCTTCTTTAGCTCTCTTTTGCTTATAACTGTTTGCATTAGTATTTCTTTTCTCGTAATTTTACTTCAGCCTATCTGTATATTCATAATTAAAGTACATCTTTCAATTTAAAAGCTCATTTAATCCTGTCTTTGAATTGAAATTCTTGTTTATGTTAAATATAATTATTAAGTTTGGTAAGTCTTTAATTTTTTTCTTTTGTTTTTCTTTTAGTTTCATTTTGTTGTTATCTCTGGTGGTGTTCCTCTCTTCTTTTGTTCTTCTCTGCTTTTGAATCCGTCAGTTAATTTTTAGTATTCCATTTAGGAAATCATTCTATTTATTTTCCATTGCTGAGCAGGCCTTTGTGTGCTTGCGGTGAGTAGGGGCCCCTCTTCCTTGCAGTGCGTGGGCTTCTCGTTGCAGTGGCTGCTCCCGTTGCCAGGCACAGGCTCTAGAGCTCGCGGGCTTCAGTAGCTGTGGTGTCCTGACTCTGGGGCACAGGATCGACAGTCGTGATGCATGGGCTTCGTGGCATGTGGGATCTTTCTGGACCAGGGATCGAACTTCTATCTTCTGTACTGGCAGGTGGATTCTTTACCATTGAGCCACCAGGGAAGCCCTATTATTTCATTCTAATTCTTCTGCTGACGTACCTATGCTTCTGTATCTTTTTCAGTGCCTTTTCTCCCCATTGGTTGTTCTAGAGATTGCAGAATGCACCCATATATTACTTCAGTCTACATAGGGTGATATTGCAACAGTTCAGATAAAATTAAGACTCTTAAAAGAACCTTTTAATTCCCCTGATCTTTGTGCTTTTTTTTCCACATACATTACTTCTTATAAACTCCACAATATGGTGTTACCATTTTTGCTTTATATAGTCATATTTCTTTTAAAGAAAGATGAAAAAATATGTATTATTTATATTTCTCACATATTTATCATTTCCAGAGCTCTTTTTTTCCTTTCTGTAGGTTTAGATTACTATCTATGGTCACTTTATTTTAGCTGGAAAAACTATCCTTAGCATTTCACATAACATATGTCTTCTGGCAGCAAATTCTTTCAGTTATCATTCATCTAAAAATGTCTTCATTTTGTCTTCATTTTTATTACAATTTCTTTTCAGGTATTATTTATTTACAATAATTGTCTTTTTTTTTAAAGAATATTTTCACTGGGTAAAGGATTTGGGGTTGCATTTATTTTTTTCTGCAGTACATCAAAAATCTTTCATTGTCACCCGACGGCTATTGTTTCTGATAAGAAACGAGCTACCATTTGTATTGCCACTCCTTTGTATGTATTGTGTTGTTTTCCCCTAACTCCTCTTATGGTTCCCCACCCCACTTCACCCAGCTATACATAATTTTTTAGTAGTTAGACTTCGTAATGTACCTCCTTTTGTTTTTCTTCAAACTTATCTGGCTTGGCGTTCATAGTTTGGGGGAATTATATGACTTATTGCTTCTAGTAATTTTTCTCCCTTCTTTCCTTCTTATTCCTTCTTTAGTACCCCATTTACACATGTGTTAGTGTGTGTTATTGGCCCACAGATCATGGGGCTCTCTGCATTTTTGTTTAATCTTCCTAGTTCTTTAGATTGACTAATTAATATTCTCAGTTCTTCAGATTGGCTAATTTTTATTCATCTGTCTTCAAGTTTGTTGACCCTTTCTCTTTTGCAGTCTGCTATACACCTGCTCAGTGAATTGAGTTTTTAAAAAAGTATTATACTATTCAGTTCTAGAATTTCCATTTACTTCTTTTTAACTATAGTTTCCATTTCTCTGCTGATATTTCCCATGTTTGTTTCTTCTAATCATATTATCCGTTACCTTTAGAAACAGTTATCATAACTGCTTTAACGTTCTTGCCTGTTGAGTCCAACTTCTAGAACATCTTGGTGTCTATTTCTATTCACTGCTGTTTCTCTTGACAGTCTCTTTCTTCTGTTCCATCATGTAGTTAGTAAATTTTTGTTGTATATAAGACATTGTTGATAGTACTAAACAGAGTCTCTGGATTTATTTATCTTCCTCTGAAAAGTGTTGATTTGACAGGAAGTTAATTTGGCTTAACTCAGACTTCAAATTCAGCCTTTCCAGTAGCATTCAATAGGCAAATCTATAGTTTTCCTAACCTATCTGTCTCCTGACATATTCTTTGGAGTTTCTCTTGCTCACGTTTGGTTTAGGGCTCAGCAAGGGACCTATAGTTTGTGTGAGGACTTCAGAGTTTTATTCTCCGTAGCTTTATTTTCAACAGTTTCCTTTTTCACTCTTAGATCAATTTTTTTTTTTTTTTTTTTTTTAGCTATCAGCTCCATCCTCTGACTCCTTAAGCCAGTAAGACTGTTGCTCTGTTTGAATTTCAGTCACTGGGAGCTCGGTGGATCAGAGTTTGCCCCAGGTGGAACTAAAAATTTCACCTTATGTGGTTCCCTTTTACAAAGATCAGTCTCCTTCCAATTTTTGGCTTCTTTCTGTGGCTCTTGAGGGCCACCAAACAATTGTTTTTAATATTTTGTCTGGAGATTCTATTCTTATTTCCTGGTAGATTAGTCAGATACAACTATTTATCCATTATTAGAACCATAACTTCCCTACTTTTTTTTTTTTAATGACTTTGAGAAATAGAAATTTGGTTATTGTTTCTAAATTGTTGTGGCCTGTATTGGTGCTGACTGACTGACGAGTAGTTATGGTGTGCGTAGAGTCCTGGGAAGTGAGCTGTGACATCCCCAGCTTCAGGTCTCATATGTGATATATAACTTCTCAGGAATATTCTCTCTTTATCATGTATTTGTCATTTGATTCATTCATGTATTCATGTATTCATTCATTACCTAATAGGTTAGCCAAACTACACCACCTTTTGCCTTCTAAATCTGACTCTGTATGGTCCAGTGTGCAGGGGCTCTATATCTGTAACTTTAACAGTTTGAATTCCAGTAGTATTCAGTGAGACAACTGAATTTTCAACATGTAGCCCTTTGAAAAATATCCTCCATTTACTATACCATTTTCCTAGGTACCTTTCTTCTTTGACTTTACAAAGTATGCCCTCACCTTGGGGGTTTTTCTTTTATTCATTTCACTGCCTCAAATGCTCTTCTCCTGTTTACCTAGCTCATTGCCATCTGTTGGGTCCAGCTCAAACATCATTTAATACATCTAGTCCATTAGTAGCATTCACCGCAACTCTCTCCCTAGACACTTTTGTCACATCTCCTCATTTTATTTCCTTTTTACCCCATATTACCAAGTATAGTTATTTTATTTTGGTTATTTGCACAGTCTTGTCTTCTTTCACTCGAATACAAGTTTTATCCTTCAGAATTTTTTTCAGGCTACCAATAGACTTTAAAAAATCTTTTTTTTTTTTTTTTTTAAACTTAGCCTAAGTTGGTTTCTGTTGCTTAGAGACAAGAAACCTGACTGTAGGGAAACTAGTACAGTTTCTACACAGTCAGGTTACAAGCAACCTGACTGCCTGCAACCAGAAGTCATTGCAGGCAACAAGCACGCAGGGAAATGGCAGAAATTTGGGATTGGTTTTCTGGCCTAGGGGATGGGTTTTTTGTTTGTTTGTTTCTTTGGTTATGACCAACTTAGACAGCTTAAAAGCAGAGACATTACTTTGCCAACAAAGGTCTGTCTAGTCAAAGCTTTGGTTTTTCCAGTGGTCATGTATGGATGTGAGAGTTGGACTGTGAAGAAGGCTGAGCACTGAGGAACTGATGCTTTTGAAGTGTGATGCTGAAGAAGACTCTTGAGAATCCCTTGGACTGCAAGGAGATCCAACCAGTCCATCCTAAAGGAGATCAGTCCTGGGTGTTCATTGGAAGGACTGATGTTGAAGCTGAAACTTCAAGATTTTGGCCAACTGATGCGAAGAGCTGACTCTTTGGAAAGGACCCTAATGCTGGGAAAGATTGAGGGCAGGAGGAGAAGGGGACGACAGAGGATGAGATGGTTGGATGACATCATCGACTCGATGGACATGGGTTTGGGTGGACTGTGGGAGTTGATGATGGACAGGGAGGCCTGGCATGCTGCGGTTCATGGGGTTGCAAAGGGTTGGACATGACTGAGCAGCTGAACTGAACTGAATCAATAAGCACTTGTATGGTTCTTCAGTACAGTTCAGTCGCTCAGTCGTGTCTGACTCTTTGCGACCCCATGAATCGCAGCACACCAGGCCTCCCTGTCTATCACCAACTCCCGGAGTTCACTCAAATTCACGTCCATCGAGTCAGTGATGCCACCCAGCCATCTCAACCTCTGTCGTCCCCTTCTCCTCCTGCCCCTAACCCCTCCCAGCATCAGAGTCTTTCCCAGTGAGTCAGCTCTTCGCATGAGGTGGCCAAAGTACTGGAGTTTCAGCTTTAGCATCATTCCTTCCAAAGAAATCCCAGGGCTGATCTCCTTCAGAATGGACTGGCTGGATCTCCTTGCAGTCCAAGGGACTCTCAAGAGTCTTCTCCAACACCACAGTTCAAAAGCATCAATTCTTCGACTCTCAGCCTTCTTCACGGTCCAACTCTCACATCCATACATGAACACAGGAAAAACCATAGCCTTTAGACGGACCTTAGTTGGCAAAGTAATGTCTCTGCTTTTGAATATACTATCTAGGTTAGTCATAACTTTTCTTCCAAGGAGTAAGTATGGTTTTTACTATGTGCTATTCTGAGCACCTTTACAGAAATTATTTTTGTAATCCTCAGAATAGCTATAAGGTAGGAAAATCCCATGGACAGAGGAGCCTGGTGGGTTGCAGCCCATGGGGTCGCTGGGAGTCAGACGCAACAGAGCGACTTCACTTTCACTTTTCACTTTCATGCATTGGAGAAAGAAATGGCAACCCACTCCAGTGTTCTTGCCTGAAGAACTGCAGGGACGGGGGAGCCTGGTGGGCTGCTGTCTATGGAGTCGCACAGAGTCAGACACGATGGAAGCAACTTAGCAGCAACAGCAGCAGACTTTATTAGTTCCTTTAACAGACGAGGAAACATGCACATAAAGATTAAACAACTTGCCCAAGGATGCATAGCTAGTGGGTAGAAAAATTTCATTTCAGTTGGTATTGAAAGCAGGGAAAATTCTATTATTATTCAGGAATTCTAAGTCTGATAATCCATGGGATTAGTTCCTTGAAGAGCTAATGAAATTGCTACCTGTAATTACTTTGAATACACTACATCTCAAGCCCAGATTTAGGTTCATGTTACCACTGCTGCAGAAAAATGAAGGAATTCAGTGTCTGCTGGATTGAGTGGACAACTTGAAGAAAGAAAATAAAATCTGAATTTGTATTTTCAGCTAAAGATGAAGGACTAACATTTATAGCCATTATATTATTGAGCTTGCATAATATCTTATACCTATCAGCCTTATGGTTGAGACAGTTCTTAATTAAACTTAACTATGACTTCAGCCCGACGAGGGCATGGCAGCCCACTCCAGTATTCTTGCCTGAAGAATCCCGATGGACAGAAGAGCCTGCCAGGCTGCAGTCCGTGGGATCAGAGAGTTGGACACGACTGAGTGACTAAGCACAGCACAGCATGACTTCAGCCTATGCTGGATAAACATTTTTTTCTAGGCCTCTTGTCTGAGAGTTAATATATTGATCAGCATGGAGTGAGATCAGTTATCTCAGATTACTCTTCAGAAAGTTCCTTTAGGGAAAGATCGTGCTGCTGAGTGGTACTATGACAGTCCTAAGGAAAAATGGCGGTTTGAGGGGAGGAATATTTGTTTGGGTGGGTATTTTATAATTAGGATCATAATATTAAAAATGTGCTTTATATTCCATTATAATTTCTAATTTGAGACTCCTCTAAATGCATTCTGAGAGAGTTGGATGGCTCCTAAAAAGGGTCATGCTTAATGTTGAAAGTTAGGAGATCTCATTTTTCAAAAGGATTTTGGAGAATATATTACCTTTTCCAGTTCTAGGAGTGGGATAAGAAAGAATAGTTTTATTCTAAGAGCCCTCTGTCCCCTCCTCTCCTAAGTACAGACACTGCCATACCTATATTTTCCTAGAATCTCCTTTTCTGTTGGTAGGATTGGCCAGAAGCAATTAAGTTCTGCCTTTCATACCATGACGTTTTATAGTAGGGGTTGGCTAGCTGCATCCTAGGCCAAATGCAGCCTTCAGGTGTGTTTTTATATGGCCCTGAGCTAAGAAAGTTTCTTTAAAAATGAATACCCAACAGGGACAGTGGAGTCTGCACAACCTGAAATATTTATTGTCTAGCTTTTTGTAAAAACTTTGCTTACCTCTGTGTCTCACCATACTTGTTGAGAATATACAGAACAGTCAAGAATGCTGCCCCTAAATATTGATAGGTTACCTGATCAAGAGTTTCTCCTTCAGTACAGTTCAGTTCAGTTCAGTTGCTCAGTCGTGTCCAACTCTTTGCGACCCCATGAATCGCAGCACGCCAGGCCTCCCTGTGCATCACCATCTCCTGGAGTTCACTCAGACTCACGTCCATAAAGTCTGTGATGCCATCCAGCCATCTCATCCTCGGTCATCTCCTTCTTCTTCTGCCTCCAATCCCTCCTAGCATCAGAGTCTCTTCCAATGAGTCAACTCTTCGCATGAGGTGGCCAAAGTACTGGAGTTTCAGCTTTAGCATCACTCCTTCCAAAGAACACCCAGGATTGATCTCCTTTAGAATAGACTGATTGGATCTTCTTGCAGTCCAAGGAATTCTCAAGAGTCTTCTCCAACACCACAGTTGAAAAGCATCAATGCTTCGGCGCTCAGCCTTCTTTACAGTCCACCTCTCACATCCATACATGACCACTGGAAAAACCATAGCCTTGACTAGATGGACCTTTGTTGGCAAAGTAATGTCTCTGCTTTTCAGTATGCTGTCGAGGTCGGTCATAACTTTCCTTCCAAGGAGTAAGCGTCTTTTTAATTTCATCGCTGCAATCACCATCTGCAGTGAGTTTCTCCTTAGGGAACTGATTAACTGCCCTTTCTTTTGTTGTTCGTAGCTTAGCTAAAAGTTGAAAATGGCTGATAAGAATCTCCTAATTATTCATTTTTCCTTTATGACCTCTTAATTAGAATAGCTCTTATGTATCAGCTATTGTATTGCTCTGTAACAAGTCATCCCAACATCCAGTGGTTCAGACTCACAAGCATATGTTATTTCTTATGAGTCATGGAGTTATCTGGGGATCAGTTGAGTTAATCTGACCTCAGCTGGGAGTGGCTCTGCTCAGTGTGTTTTTCATCTTCCTTCTGGTATCAGTCTTGGGCACACCCTTCTCGTGGAGATGGCAGAAATGTGAGAGAGTAAGTTGAAACACAGCACGGCCTCTTGATGACTAGTATGGGACTGGCTTATACCACCATTTTGAACTCATTCTATTGGCCAAAGCAAATCATATGACTGGATGCCCAAAGAGTGTAAAACTATATTCTACCCTCAATAGGAGGACATTGGAAAGTTACATGGCAAAGGATGTGAAAATCTGGAGCTAATAACTCAGTCTATCAGTTTGGTTTATAGTAAGAATATGCTCTACAACCAGCATTGAGGCATAACTCAAATATCTTAACTCATTCTGCTGTTAAGAGATCTGGACAGCAAGACATCATTCCTCATAAGTCATCCCGAGTATAGGTGTTAGGAGCACAGGGACCATAAGTTTCTTTACTTGGCTGATTTGTATTTGTATTGTCTTTTTTGTGCCTAACACCATATTCAGTATTGACCATTTCATGATGTCCATGTGTAGAGTCTTCTCTTGTGTTGTTGTAAGAGGGTGTTTGGTATGACCAACGTGTTCTCTTGGCAAAACTATATTAGCCTTTGCCCTGCCTCATTCTGTACTCCAAGGCCAAATTTGCCCGTTACTCCAGGTGTTTCTTGACTTCTTACTTTTGCATTCCAGTCCCCTATAATAATGAAAAGGACTTTTTTTTTTGGATGTTAGTTCTAGAAGATCTTGTAGGTCTTCATAGAACCATTCAACTTCAACTTCTTCAGCATTACAGGTCGGGGCATAGACTTGGATTACTGGATATTGAATAGTTTGCCTTGGAAATGAACAGAGATCTATCAGTTTTGAGATTGCATTGCCAAATTCAGACTTAAATTAAAGAAAGTAGGGAAAACTACTAGACCATTCAGGTATGACCTAAAACTAACCCCTTATGATTATACAATGGAAGTGACAAATAGATTCAAGAGATTAGATCTGATGGACTGCCTGAAGAATTATGGACAGAGGTTCGTGACATTGTACAGGAGGCAGTAGTCAAGACCATCCCCAAGAAAAAGAAAACCAAAAAGGCAAAATGGTTGTTTGAGGAGGCCTTACAAATTAGCTGTGAATAGAAGAGAAGCAAAAGGCAAAGGAGAAAAGGAAGGATTTACCCATGTGAATGCAGAGTTCCAAAGAATAGCAAGGAGAGATAAGAAAGCCTTCCTCAGTGATCAATGCAAAGAAATAGAGGAAAACAATAGAATAGGAAAGACTAGAGATCTCTTCAAGAAAATGAGAGATACCAAGGGAACATTTCATGAAAAGATGGGCACAGTAAAGGACAGAAATGGTATGACCTAACAGAAGCAGAAGATACTAAGAAGAGGTGACAAGAATACACAGAAGAACTGTACAAAAAGATCTTCATGACCCAGATAACCACGATGATGTGATCACTCACCTAGAAGCCAGACATCCTGGAATGAGAAGTCAAGTGGGCCTTAGGAAGCATCACTACAAACAAAGCTACTGGAGGTGATAGAATTCCAGTTGAGCTGTTTCAAATCCTCAAAGATGATGCTGTGAAAGTGCTGCCCTCAGTATGTCAGCAAATTTGGAAAACTCAGCAGTGGCCACAAGACTGGAAAATAATCAGTTTTCATTCCAATCTCAAAGAAAGGCAATGCCAAAAAATGCTCAGACTGCCACACAATCGCAGTCATCTCACATGCCAGCAAAGTAATACCCCAAATTCTCCAAGCCAGGCTTCAATAGTATGTGAACTGTGAACCTCCAGATGTTCAAGCTGGTTTTAGAAAAAGCAGAGGAACCAGAGATCAAATTGCCAACATCTGATGGATCATCAGAAAAGCAAGAGCGTTCCAGAAAAACATCCATTTCTGCTTTATTGACTGTGCCAAAGCCTTTGACTGCTTGGATCACAACAAACTGTGGAGAATTCTTCAAGAGAGGGGCATACCAGACCACCTGACCTGCCTGGTGAGAAATCTGTATGCAGGTCAAGAAGCAGCAGTTAGAACTGGACATGGACCAACAGATTGATTCCAAATAGGAAAAGAAGTACATCAAGGCTGTATACTGTCACCCTGTGTGTTTAACTTATATGCATAGTACATCATGAGAAACACTGGACTGGAAGAAACACAAGCCAGAAGGCCCCCGAAAAGCAGAGACATTACTTTGCTAATCAAGGGTGGTCTAGTCAAAGCTTTGGTTTTTCCAGTAGTCATGTATGGATGCGAGAGTTGGACTGTGAAGAAGGCTGAGTGCCAAAGAATTGATGCTTTTGAACTGTGGTGTTGGAGAAGACTCTTGAGGGTCCCTTGGACTGCAAGGAGATCCAACCAGTCCATCCTAAAGGAAATCAAATTCCTGAATATTCATTCTAAGGACTGATGCTACAGCTGAAACTCTAATCCTGTAACCAGCTGATACGAAGAACTGATTTGATTTGAAAAGACCCTGTTGCTGGAAAAGATTGAAGGTGGTAGGAGGAGGGGATGACAGAGGATGAGATGGTTGGATGGTATCACTGACTCAATAGACATGAGTTTGAATAAGCTCCAGGCGTTGGTGATGGACAGAGAAGCCTGGCATGATGCAGTCCATGGGGTCGCAGAGTCAGACACAGCTGAGCACACACTAACTAACTATCCATATTAATTTCTGGAGTTTAGGGAGATTTAGGTTTAACAATGAAAATTAACCATAGACCGATACTTAAGAAGATGGTGTGATAGTCCAATAGTAGAACTTTTTCCTGGATATAAATATAGCGACAGAAAAGAGGGGTAATCAGTTCTGCTTTGTGAAAGACATAGAGCAGTTTGTTGAGGAGGAGAAAAAACTGAATTTTGAATGATGGAGAAGTCCATAGTCCCATTGGACAAGTTCAGGTAGAGAAGTACTATTTGTAGGAATTATTATAATGATCTATTGACTCTGAGAAAATGATTAATTAAAATCTCTTGTTTATGCTCAGATAATAGAAAAGTTGCTAAGAACCAGTGAGCAACTTTGTGATTACTGCCTAATTATATTATTCATTGCAGTAGTTTTCAAATTTGCCTGCATCAGAATCACCTGGAGGACTGGCTAAAATACTCCTTACTGGGTTCCTCCCCCAGAGTTTTCTGTTCGGTAGTTCTGGAACAGGGTCAGAGAATTTGCATTTCTAGCATGTTCCCAGATCATGCTGGTGTGTTGCTGGTCCAAGGATAGCACTTTGAGAACTATTGGTTTATTGAACTTTTCCTATGTATCTGGCACTCTGCGGTGTGATAAGTGTATAAAAGTGGAAAGAAAACATGTCTCCTCAAGTTGCTCATGGTAAGGTGGCAGACACAAAGAAGTGAGCGTATGACAGTGCAGTAGATGGAATCACATGGAAGTACAGTCTGCTGTGAAGATACCCCAGTGTGACTCTTAACTCAGAATGGCTGCAAATGTGTGTACGACAGTAAATCCTTTAATCCTGAGCCAAGTTTTTAAAAAATATCAAAAGTAAAAATAATAGAAAATGATCTTGAGTCCTGCTCTGCGTGAAATTAGTAAATGGTGTCATCTTCAAAGTTGCCTTTAAGAAATTTCTGATCAGAATTTTTAGACATGCTTTCGGTGGTATAGGTTGGACACACATGTCTGAATTACTTTGCAAATAAAAGCTGCCCCTTTCTTTTGTTAATTTGTTGTACTCATCTTCAGCTATTTTTAAGATGCCAGATAATGATGTTATGTTTGTCATGCATAATTCTACATTTTTACAGAAAATGCTACAAATTTTCTTTACTTCGGAAAGCAGACAAAACTAGCGAAGAGCAGGGACACTCAGAGCTGGGCAAACAGGGTTCCTTAGGCAGCCTTACCTGGGACTTGAGGTGCTGAGCCCCAGGGTAACACAGTCAGTTACTGGGATTGTGAGGCACTGAGACAAAGTGACGTCTCTGCCTTGAAAAGGGCACGATTTTAATGTGAGGAAGAAGGTAGTGGGTATAAGGTCGTGGATCCAGCAGGGCTATCAACGGCTCCTCCTTGGGCATGGGAAACTGGGTGAGGGGCTGAGGAGTTGATGAAAGGTACCTGTTGTGGGAAACGGCTGGTTAGTTGGCCAAAGTTAGGTGCCCAGCAAATGAAAGAGTGACCAGGACAAGTAGCTGGACTGGTTTAGAGAAACAGAGCTGTACTCGTGAGGTTGTCTTGGCGCTGAAGACATTCTGCCATCGTAATGAAGCAGTCGGGATCTGGATTGTCACCGCAGCCTACAGGGGTGACACCCTTAGGAGAGTAATGATCTGTGGGGCTCCTGGCTATCTAACCATTTATATCTTTTCAAAAGCAAAAGCATATGTCTAAAGCTATGCAGAACATTTCATTTTAAATGATTATGTTCCCCCTGGCAAAGAGAACTAAAGTCAAGTAGAAATCACAAACAGAATGCCCAGAAATGGTGTAGTGCAATCTGTTTTCATTAGAGATGAATTTTTTTCCTCTTTATCTTTAAATTGAAGAATGATTACAATACTGTGCTGGTTTCTGCCATACATCAACGTGTTTCAGCCATAGGTTTATATATGTCCCCTCTGTTTGGAGCCTCCCTCCCACCTCCTACCCCATCCTACCCGTCTAGGTCAGAGATGAATTATCAATGAAAATTGTTTGTAGTGTTATATGAACTGTCCTTTAATTATATAGTTTAATTAACGATGAAATCTTCTAACCTTTTTCTTAGCATACATCTGTGGATGGATATACTGAACCCCATATCCAGCCAACCAAATCAAGTAGCAGACAGAACATCCCTCGGTGTAGAAACTCCGTTACGTCAGCAACAGATGAACAGCCTCACATTGGAAATTACCGTTTACAAAAGACAATAGGGACGGGAAGTTTTGCCAAAGTGAAATTGGCAAGGCATGTTCTAACCGGTAGAGAGGTAAGTTTTCACGATGCCTTTTAATACTTACTTGGACCTCTCCAGAGTCTTACTTAAAAAGCTTTCCTATAGCTGATTCTGGAAATAAATTAACGGTTGTAATATAGTACACACTGGGGTATGTGTGATTGAAATGTACATAGGTAGAGTTATACCTAGCACAGAAAAATTGTCCTTACGTATTAGCATCTCTTATAAATCAGATGTACTGCACATGAGGATTTCTTAGCCTCCTGTCTTTTTACTATATGGTTTCCATAACATTTCAGATTACCCTTGCTACCCAACCCCAGGAACAGGGCTAGGATAACTTCTTATTAATTACTACTTAAGCTGTACTGTATATAGGAATAGAAATCTGAGGTTGTACACATGAAACTTACATAGTGTTAAAAGCCACTGTTACCTGAATAAAAAATAAATTTTTAAAACTACTACTTGAAGTAAATTAGGTATAAATGTATAGGACATTAGCCACTAATTTTTAATCTATTTAGAGATTACATTGAGCAAGTGTTATAGATGTTTTACTCAGATAATAAGAGAATCAGGTTTCTAAAATCCTGTGTGTGTCATAGTAGGTATATTTACATAGTAAAATATATGTTTTAATAATAATAATATATTTAATAATTTATATATTAAAGACTCAAAATAGTTAAACATCTAACACTCTACATTAAATGATTGGATCCAATTAGGACATTATGAAAAAGTCTGTCATAAAACATTTTTGCTAAGTTTCTGTTTTGTTTTATACATAATATTATTGTCACTTATGGTTAAATTTAGTCTTCTCTGTCTGTTTTGGCCCCAGGAGCTATTAGGACACAGGCTGTATTAGACAGAGACTTAGAGGACGTTTAAACCTGTTTTGTTAGTTTGCTGTAAGTTTGGGTGTCCAGTCTCTCTCCCCAGGTACTACTTAACTTAGTAAAAGTTTAAAAGCCTCTCTCTTCTGATAATTATGACTTATCAAGATCATGAGTCAAATATTAAGGTACAAATGATTTTTACTTTAAAAGGGGAACCTTGGAAGAACTTTAACAAAGGTGTAATTTCACTGACTCAAAATGAAATAGGTTACAGACTTGGGTCAATAGAGTATATTCTAAGGCTGTCTAGTTATCAAAACTTTACCATCCAATTATGTTAACCCCCAGTATAGCTATATCTAGTTAGGATGAAACAAAAGATGTTTTCTTTATAAATTTTATTCTTTAAGATATGTATTCTCAAATTAAAATTTAATGATTCTCTTTTTCAGGTTGCTGTGAAAATAATAGACAAAGCTCAGCTAAATCCTACTAGTCTACAAACGGTATTTAATTATTTTAATAGTAATGATAATGTGAGTTTATAATCAATATATGGTACTCTGTACAATCAATTATTCTAAATTTCCCATTAGGTACAATTCTACATTTCATCAGTATATGAAGAAAATACTTGATATCAACATAATATTTATATTTGCTAATACTTAAGTATTTATCAAATGTTTGAAAAATATCTACTCCTCAAATGCATTTACTGTGTCAAAGGAACTTAACGTCTTTTAATACAGTAGGATAAAACTTTTTGTATCAGATATTTTGAAGTACTTAGGATTCTGCTTCAGTCTAATCAACTTATGAGATACTGTTGTCAGTAGGTGACTTTCCTGTTGCTTCAGTCGCTTCTCTTCCTTCCTCCACGAAAACTGCAGTAGAAGATTACTGTAGAAGTTACTGTAAGCTAACTTAGAGTAGAAGATACTGTAAGCTAACTTAGAGTAGAAGATACGAACATTTCTTCAAACGGTGAAGATAAAACAGCATAGGGACCAAAAAAGCAAGTAGGATGGGAATTGACCTGGTAAAGTTAGGAAAGCTGGTTCGTGTTGCTTCATTAATTATTTATTTGGGAAAACTTTCTCAGGTACACATTTTAGTACTTTAAAAACAAAGCAAATATTTTAGCATTTGTGCCATATATGTTGCTTATATATAGCTCACTATGTAATATATAAGATATATATGTGTGATTATCTATACATTATTATTTTCATGAGAATATAATGGGATCATGGTCACATATGTAAGTGTGGTGTAAATAACTGGATTTCTAAAACAGAATTCTATAAGAAAGTTTTAGTGTGGTGTGTATAACTATACCTGCTGTGATTCTAACATTAAATGAAAAATTTGGGTCCGTGATACTCAAGACTTCCCACTTGTCTCAGTACCAGATAACTCAGTTTATTTCATATATCTCTACTTAAGAGATTTAGATCTGTCTTTTTACTCACTGAGATTCCTTTTAAATTTGCCAACCAGTATAGCTTTTCACATTATTGGTATTTCTCATCTGTATGAAGATGAAAGATTTGCTAGATTTTTTTCCCCCCCTGTGAGTGTGAGGTGATATATACCTTGTTGGATATTTTTTGGGAGAAACTTCCAGTTCCTGTCTCTCAGCTAATCATGACTTAGTGGTATGAGTTATAAAAGGCATCTTCTTTGGGCAGACAAATTATCCAAAGATGCTGTTTCTTCCTGTGTTAGAGCCACAGTGGGGCACATTTTTGCCCACCCCTCTCCTGGGAATCCCTTTAAATGCATAACAGCCCAGAGGCCCTGTTTGTGGCCCAGCTAGCCTTTTCTCTTTTCCGAGGTTAATCTGTGTGATCCTCTGGTAAATTAAGTGATTTTGAGTGACATGTAGAACTAGTCCAGACCTGTTGTGCTTGTTGGATGCAGGGCAGTGTGACCCCCACTCTGTCTTTCCCAGAGGGGCCCAGAGAAAGTTGTGGAACGAAAGTCACGCTTGTTGAAACATGCAGATGTGAAGCTCGACTGTTGTTCAGATAAAAAATATACTTGGTGATGTAATTTCTGTTCTAGATTCTGCTACATTCTGCTTATCTTGCTGATAAAGAGTTGCTTTTCCAAACAGGCATATAAAAAATGATGCCAATTTTCTTTTCTTAAATCTGTGAAAATAAAAGCAAAGATTGAAATTTACTAAATGTAGCTAGTACACTATGTGTATTTTGTTGTTTTCAGAATAATTTTTATTTATGTTCATAGCTTCGCTTTTTGTTAAAAGATTTAGAAAAGAACAGATCAAGGCTTGCTTAGTTTTCATGCATTGTAGAATAGTCAACATTTGGCCTTACTCATTGAATACTAGGAGCATCTCATATGCCAGTCAGTCATATTTAAGAAATAAAAATATAAAACATGAAATTAAGAGTAATCATTTTTCCCCCTTAGCACTGACAGTCAAGTAATAGAAAAAAATAGCAAAATGGCTTTCCATGCCTTAGGTATCCTTCTTAAAAAACAGATTATGACAGCACCTATTTGCAGTAAGGATTCATTTTAATCTCATCTCAACCCAAAAGTATTTGGTTAAGTCTTGTTCTGAACTTGATCTGAATTGAAACTGGTCCTTCTTGTTTATTCTTTTTGTATAGCATACTAATAGGGAATATTACTTTCCTTTGCCAACATTGGACTTCCCTGGTGGCTCAGATGGTAAAGCGTCTGCCTACAACGTGGGAGACCTGGGTTCGATTTCTAAGTCGGTCCCTGGGTCGGGAAGATCCTCTGGAGAAGGAAATCGCGACCCACTCCACTATTCTTGCCTGGAAAATCTCATGGACAGAGGAGCCTGGTAGACTACAGTCCATGGGGTTGCAAAGAGTTGGACACGACTGAGTGACTAAACTTTAAACTTTGCTGACATTAGTGGTAGATGAAAGGAATCTAAATTTGATACCCTAATTGTTCGAAACTTCTGAAATATAGAGTTCTTAAAAACAGTTTGGTCTTTGGAATTGTTAGCATCTTTAGTTTCAACATTGCTCACATAATATGTTTGTATTATTTATATTCAGTTCAGGTCAGTCACTCAGTCCTGTCCGACTCTTTGTGACCCCATGAATCACAGCACGCCAGGCCTCCCTGTCCATCACCAACTCCCCGAGTTCACTCAAACTCATGTCCATCAAGTCGGTGATGCCATCCAGCCATCTCATCCTCGGTCGTCCCCTTCTCCTCGTTCCCCCAATCCCTCCCAGCATCAGAGTCTTTTCAAATGAGTCAGTTGTTCGCATCAGGTGGCCAAAGTATTGGAGTTTCAGCTTTAGCGTCATTCCTTCCAGTGAACACCCAGGGCAGATTTACTTCAGAATGGACTGGTTGGATCTGCTTGCAGTCCAAGGGACTCTCAAGAGTCTTCTCCAACACCACAGTTGAAAAGCATCAATTTTTCAGTGCTCAGCTTTCTTCACAGTCCAACTCTCACATTCATACATGACCACTGGAAAAACCAAAGCCTTGACTAGACAGACCTTTGTTGGCCAAGGACTTTGTTGGCAAAGTAATGTCTCTGCTTTTCAATATGCTGTCTAGGTTGGTCATAACTTTTCTTTCCAAGGAGTAAGCTTTTTTTTAAATTTCATGGCTGCAGTCACCATCTGCAGTGATTTTACATATTTTAAATTAATGGAATCCAGTTTAATATGTTTTCATAGTTTAAGACTATTTAGCATAGATGTTATATTTCCTTTTTCCTCTTTGTACCATGACTCCCAACTCACATATTAGTGGTTTTCTAGAGTAGGGTCTATGAACTATACTAGTGATTCCCTAGGGATCTTTTAAGCAGCCTATTACTGATGGAGAAAAAGCAGAATGATGAAGCAGTTTTATTCGTAGTTCACTTAACTTGAAATGTAAGATTAGTTGTTGTTTTCTCTGAAATTCCACCAAGTTTTGAAACTTGGACACATTAATTGATACACAGATTGACAAAGTTTGGTTAGTTTGTCTCAGCTCACAATCATCAGGGTGCAGTTTATCTTCTGCATATTACTTATTTAATTTGCATCTTTTATTGTTTTACTGTGTTGCATTATATTTCAAAGTCGCAAAAATTGCTCAGTGGTTCAGAAGTCATCTGCTGAGTAGTAAAACCTGCAATGAAAACAGAAATAAGACTACTAAAGCTCATTAATGAGAAGTGCTGCATCCCAGTTACATAGAATAAGAATCCTTATGACAGTGATTTTGCACAAGCAGGGCAAGTATAAAAAGTTTCGATAAGTGACATCTAGGAGTATAGACTTATTGAATGAATAATTCATTTACTGCTAGTGTGTTATCTGTTGTGTAAAAACATTGTCAAATGGTAACAATCCTGAAAGGTGATGCTGTGAAAGTGCTGCACTCAATATGCCAGCAAATTTGGAAAACTCAGCAGTGGCCACAGGACTGGAAAAGGTCAGTCTTCATTCCAATCCCAAAGAAAGGCAATGCCAAAGAATGCTCAAACTACTGCACAATTGCACTCATCTCATACTCTGGTAAAGTAATGCTCAAAAACTCCAAGCCAGGCTTCAGCAATACATAAACTGTGAACTTCCAGATGTTCATGCTGGTTTTAGAAAAGAACAGAGGAACCAGAGATCAAATCACCAACATCCGCTGGATCATGGAAAAAGCAAGAGAGTTCCAGAAAAACATCTATTTCTGCTTTATTGACTATGCCAAAGCACAATAAACTGTGGAAAATTCTGAAAGAGATGGTAATACCAGACCACCTGACCTGCCTCTTGAAAGGCCTGGTATGCAGGTCAGGGAGCAACAGTTAGAACTAGACATGGAACAACAGACTGATTCCAAATAGGAAAAGGAGTATGTCAAGGCTGTATATTGTCACCCTGCTTATTTAACTTCTATGCAGAGTACATTATGAGAAACGCTGGGCTGGAAGAAGCACAAGCTGGAATCAAGATTGCCGGGAGAAATATCAATAACCTCAGATATGCAGATGACATCACCCTTATGGCAGAAAGTGAAGAGGAGCTAAAAAGCCTCTTGATGAAAGTGAAAGAGGAGAGTGAAAAAGTTGGCTTAAAGCTGAACATTCAGAAAACAGAGATCATGGCATCCGGTCCCATCACTTCATGGGAAACAGATGGGGAAACAGTGGAAAGAGTGTCAGACTTTATTTTGGGGGGCTCCAAAATCACTGCAAATGGTGACTGCAGCCATGAAATTAAAAAACGCTTAGTCCTTGGATGAAAAGTTATGACCACCCTAGATAGCATATTGAAAAGCAGAGACATTACTTTGCCAACAAAGGTCCATCTAGTGAAGGCTTTTGTTTTTCCAGTGGTCATGTATGGATGTGAGAGTTGGACTGTGAAGAGAGCTGAGCGCCGAAGAATTGATGCTTTTTAAACTGTGGTGTTGGAGAAGACTCCTAAGAGTCCCTTGGACTGCAAGGAGATCCAACCAGTCCATTCTAAAGGAGATCAGCCCTGGGTGTTCTTTGGAAGGAATGATGCTAAAGCTGAAACTCCAATACTTTGGCCACTCTGATGCTGGGAGAGATTGGGGGCAGGAAGAAAAGGGGACGACAGAGGATGAGAGGGCTGGATGGCATCACCGACTCAGTGGACGTGAGTTTGAGTGAACTCCGGGAATTGGCGATGGACAGGGAGGCCTAGCGTGCTGCGATTCATGGGGTCGCAAAGAATCGGACACGACTGAGCGACTGAACTGAACCGAACTGAAGCCATTTATACTTCAGTGAGTTTTCAGATGAAGCCCAGAGACCTCTAGTAAGGTAGTTATGTTTTCCAGAATATCTTCACAGTAATCTGTATCATGTTGAGGAATTTGGTCAGTAAAAGTAGAGAGGAAGACAGAATCATGGAAGCAATTCAGAATTTCATTTCTTTTAACAAATCAAAAAACCAAACTTGTAAAGGCAATCCTATAATTATTGACAAATATTTGGATCAAGAAGAAAGCAGAAGCTCCTTGGCAATATTCCTTAACAAGTCTCCCCCGTTGAACATAGGTTGGAAACCAGTTACTCTCACATATGCTTGCTCTCTCACATATTTCATTTTGTAGCTGCAAAAACCACTTACATGCTGAGTACTTCTTGTGTACACTTCTTTTCATATGTGTAGATGATTTGAAGGAAAAGTCTTGACCAGTTCTTTTGTGGATAAATGAAAACCTAAGTCATAAGAGCAGAATTAGCATTTAGTAAGCTGGTTGTAGACTGCAAAAGTTGTCTTTGAATCATACTGAGTATAAGTTCACACACCTACAAGGAGTGATACTGCTGTGTGAATACATAGGATCATTCCTAATGCCAAGTCACTCACTGCTTCATTTTCCATGAAATTTTTGGCTGGTAACATATCTCTGACCTTGATTTGATTTTAAAGGAATGCTGGAAACAGGGACTATCATAAAATCTTGGCTATTGGGAGATGTCTGTGTAGCACACAGTATGGAGAATTGAGAAGTGTATCTTTCACACTGAAATATGAATTTGAGGGAGCAGATGTTCAAACAAGTTTCTTTTTAAATTTATTCTTAATTGAAGGATAATTACTTTACAGTATTGTGTTAGTTTCTAAACAAGTTTCTTTTAAAAGGTGATACCAATAATGTTAATGTCTAACTAAAATAGCAACAGTTTAAATGCTAAAGATAACCAGATTTTCTGGAAAATTGCTCTTGTTTAATCTCTAGGTTGTATCTAACTCTTCTGCGACCCCATGGATGGCTTCTCTGTCCGTGAAATTTCCTAGGCAAGAATACTGGAGTGGGTTGCCATTTCCTTCTCCGGGGGATCTTCCTGATCCAGGGATCAGACCCACGTCTCCTGCCTGGCAGGTGGATTCTTAACTGCTGAACCGCTGGGGCGGCTCCTTTTGGAAAGACCAAACTGTATTTCAGGCAGTTTGCTGACCAAAACTCTGACTTTTCTAAACCCTGTTTTAGCCCTCAGTTATTGGACAGAGTTCAATAACATATTATAGGGAGGTTTAACATACAGATGTTATATCCAAATATGAAGACTACTTTCCAGAGTAAGCATATCCAAAGAGTATATTAAGAACGATTTGCTATTATCCTTCAGGTTGAAATTTCTCGTCTTCTGGCTTTTTAGTGTGATAAGATCAATAGCTTAGAATCTGTCTGAGAGCTGTGCTTTTAATCTTCTTAAAGAACTGCTTTTGTAAGGTTGGATGCACTAATTAATCTGAATGTCTCTGACATACCTCCCAGTATTTCCTTCGTTCCTTTCACTGGTCGATCTGTGATTATAATTTAGGATTTTTTAAATTTAGTAGAAATAAGGGGGAAAAAAATAAAGGTAGAAATGAAAACTGCCTTATGATTAAAGCTGCTCGACAATGTATTGAGTCCAATACATGTGTTAATTAATTAATTCTTAATATAGCAAATATGTATTGAATGAAGATTATATTTCCCCTTATGTTTTCCTCTGTATTTTTGGCTCCCCCTTTTCTGTTTCCTTTAAATGGAGTCATGTTCCTTTTTGTTGGCCGCTCAATGTTGGAGTTTCACAAGGCATGGTCCTAGGACTCTCAATGTTCTCTTCCAAGGCTGTCTCAAGGGTTACTCTGGTTTAAATGATCACCTATAAGCAAAGACAGATTTATTTCTTCAACTCGGAACCCCCCTACATTCGCTTGTAATCCTTCAAAGATAACCCAAACTTACATCCAAAGCTGAACTCATGGCCTCCCCCTACCTGCTCAGTATGTTGCCACCTGTTGCTCTTCCAGTGTCCTGTCTCAGCGAGTGACACTCTTCCCAGGCTGTGCGGGCCAGAAGCCTCAGAACTGTCCTTGGCTCCTCCCTCTCCCTCGTCACCACCTCAGTCCTTGAATTGTTCTGATTTTATTTCTTACATGTCTTTCTCATCCCGATCCTCTGGACCCCGCTGCTGTTCTCTCTTCCTTGGATTACCCCAGTAGCTTTCCAACCAGTTTTTCTGCACTTTGCATCCCCCTCCAACACTCCTGCCCCCAACACACACACTTACTCACTCACACACATATATACCCCTTTAAAAAGTCATCAAGGATGCAGAACCTGTCTGATTATATTGTCTATTTAAACTTTTAGACGGCATTCCATTTTTTGGAGTCTGGAAATCAACTTCATTAGCATGGTGTTCAGATCCTTCCTTCTTTTTCATTTCATGGTCCCCCAACTCTCCCCAGCTTGTCTCCACTCTCCTCATCCCCTCCTCCTCCAATTCCACTGCCTTTCTTTCATCTGGTCCTATTCATACTGTTTCAGCCATCAGGCCTTTGCAGCTTTTCACCCCACCCTGTTCTTAAGCTTTTACCCCTCCCTCTTGGCTTCCCTGATAGCTCAGTTGGTAAAGAATCTGCCTGCAATGCAAGACACCCTAGTTTGATTCCTGGGTCAGGAAGATCCTCTGGAGAAAGGATAGGCTACCCACTTCAGTATTCTTGGGCTTCCCTTGTGGCTAAGCCGGTGAAGAGTCTACCTGCAGTGTTGGAGACCTAGGTTTGATCCCTGGGTTGGGAAGATCCCCTGGAGAAGGGAAAGGCTACCCACTCCAGTATTCTGTTCTGGAGAATTCCACGGACTACAGTCCATGGGATTGCAAAGAGTTGGATACAACTGAGCAATTTTCACTGCACTTCATTTAATTCTTGCTCACTTCTCACATTTCAGCCTTAAGAGTGATTTCTTCAGGGAAACCTTTCCTATCTCCACAACAGGTGTTAAATCCCCCTGTCCTTCTTAAAATTAAGCACCCAGAACCAAGAGTTATTCATAAACCATCTCTTTAGTTTTGCTTGAATAGTACTATTTGGATTTTGCTTTTGATACTTGTATTTCTGCCTCTGATTCTGAAGACCTCTGTTCTAATTTCTCAGTCTTCTTTGGCTGAAAAGTGTACATCTATTTCTGTATTCTCAAGAACTATGTAATATTTTCACAGTTATTCTAAGAGTCCTACTCCTGGCTTTTCTAAGTTGGGAAGTTTGTTGATATAGTACACTAGTCTATTTTTAATTTTTGGATGGAGATTTCAAAACATCTTTCCCGTTTTAAAACAGTTGCTTTCTCATGATATTTATTTATTGGACTGAAATGTTTCATTTCTGATCTTTTTAAAGAAGATAAAACTAGAGGTAGAGTTGAAGCCCTGTGTGTCATTTCTTGGTTCTATTCCTGTCTTTCTACCTAGAAATAACTTCTATTCTGAATTTGGTCCTTCTTATTCCCATTCATTTGTTTAAAAATTTTCACATGTGTATCTTTACATAAAATACTATATATTATTTAAACTTTTTATTCTTCTGCAACTTTTTTCCATTAAGCATTGTCTTACAGTTTTATTCATGTTAGTGTGTATAGTCTGGTTCATTTGTTTTCACTATTATTATATGTCATTGTACAAATAAGCCAGTTTACCCATTCTCTTAGTAGATATCTACTAGTTAGTCCATCTTTCTGTTTATATTTAGATTGTTCCTGTTGTTTTCGTGTTTCTTTTTTTTTTTCCAGTTAGCCTTTTTGCTTTTGCTGTTACAGACAATGCAGCAATGTTTATTATTATGTACATATTTTTCTAAAGAAGTATAGAAGGGTATATATCTCTCCAAGTAGAATTGCAAGGTTGAAGGGCATGCGTATCCTCAAATTTATTAAATAATATCAAATTGCTCTTAAGTGGCTGCACCAATATCTACTTCTGCTAACTTTGTATGAGATTTACTCCACATTGTTGTCAGCACTTTATATTATCAGATTTCTTAATTTTTGCCAATCTTGTAGAGGGGATTTTGTTTTGATTTTCATGATTTCTGCCTAGTGAGATTGGACACTTTTTCAAATTTAATCTATTTAATGTTTAGTATCTTCTCTCTGAAATTATTTGATGTGATATCTCAAACAATTGTATTTACTTAACAGCAACTTGAGCCCACAGTTGTAGCCATACAAACCCTTGGGAAAGACTGTAGCACTATAAAATTAGTACCAGTTCATTAAAAAAAAAAAAACAGCAACTATCATTCATAAATGAAGGTAAAATTTAGGCAAAGTGGCAGAGCCTATTATTTTGCATTTAATAATCGATGACAAGTTGTCAAGTTTAGAAGTAATACTAAACATTTTGTGTTTTTTAGTTATAAATCATCTAATATATACTAATTTAAGTATATTCAGATTTCTTTTTCTGAACTGTTTCATGGGGAGAACTTAAGTTAGCCTGAGTTTTAATACTGGTACTAAGAATAACTTCATAAAATATTTGATGTCCTAATAATAATGTCTGAAGTAAAAGAGGAATGAAATGGTAATGCTAGAAATTAAAAAGCTGAGAGTTAAATCTGTAGGGTTCTGTTAATATAGGCAAATTGTATATAAAATCCCTCAATGACTGATGTCTCTGAGAAGGTGTATGCAAAGCCCTTTCTCTTAGAACTGAATATCACCTACAGGCTACAGCAGCACCCGCCCTTCACATTAATAGGCCAGTAAACTGTTGTGAAAGATACAGTTGAAGTTTTACAAGATTTGAAGTGAAGGCAAAGAAGGTCTTCTGCCCCTCCTCAAACCCAAATCAGAGCAAAATACTTGAAAGGCCAAGAAAGCTGTGTTAAAAGGCACAAGAAGATATGAATGTCAGCCTCCTCTTAAGTGCCCAGCATGCTGTGACTCTCATGGCAGCCTGGAAGAGCTCTCCTCGAGGGGAACATGGTTGACCACTGCCTTTGTCAGTTTCTCCATGGCCAGCGTTCTTCTCTATTTCAGGACAGCACAGTGAGCAGGTCTCATAGAGATGATGATGGGAGTTTGACTGGTCCCTGACTATGATGCTTTGAGAATAAATAGGATGGGCATTGTTTTAGCCATGTCCACTTGACTACTAATAGATAGAACAGACTTTTCCACCATCAAAAAAGTAATAATAAGCAGAAGGAATGGAAGAGGTTGGAAGGAACAGAGTAGTTGAGAGAAGAAATAAATAAGGCAAATGTGTATTGATTTACACTAATGGATTTTGCCTAATCCTGATCCTTACCTCTAACCAGGAAGAACTGAACTGAAAAGTAAATACCTCTCCACAGAAATGAGGCTTGTTCACTAACTTCAGTTATCTAAAACAGTCAAGAATCAAGGAGGAAACCACAAAAGCCTCTGAACAACTAGAACAACTGTCACAAAGTCCAGACAGTGAAGTCCCTGCCCTTCAGTCATAGCAGACCCATCCCTCTCAAGCCTTCGCTCAGCACTCACTTCTGTAATTCAACACACAGTCTTAAAATCCTGGCCTTAATTCCCAGCGGACAGAAAAGTTGAAACAATAGTTTGAAAGGTATTAGTGAATCCAGAGCTCTCCTGCTAAATTTGTATATGTTAGGAACATCATGATGTCACAGTTTCAAGAGGGAAAATAGGATTAGAAATTAGAATCAGAAACTCAAAATAGTAATGTGGGACTATTTAATATGTTCACAAACTTCTGTTTTTTTCCTGGTTAATTCTCATGTGCATTTTAATCACACTGAAAATTTTAAAGGTGGGGAAGCTCATATAAACGCTGATCTAAAACAATGGCAAACTTTTGTTGTCCTTACTTGGCCTGGATATATGATGCTTAGTTTGCTCTGTCATGTCTGACGCTTGGCAATTTCATGGACTGTATAGCCCACCAGACTCCTCTGTCCATGGCGTTTTGCAGGCAAGAATACTGGTTGTTGTTGTTCAGTCACTCTGTCGTGTCTGACTCTTTGAGACCCCGTGTACTGCAGCCTGCTAGGGCTTCCCATCCTTCACTGTCTCCTGGCGTTTGTTCAAACTCATGTCCATTGAGTCGGCGATGCCATCCAACCATCTCATCCCCTGTCGCCCCCTTCTCCTCCCACCTTCAATCTTGCCCAGCATCAGGGTCTCTTCCAGTGATTCAGTTCTTCACGTCAGGTGGCCAGAGTATTGGTGCTTCTGCTTCAGCATCAGTCCTTTCAGTGAATACCCAGAGCTGATTTCCTTTAGGATGGACTGGTTGGATCTCCTTGTAGTCCAAGGGACTCTCAAAGTCTTCTTCAGTACCACCATTCAAAAGCATCAGTTTTTCAGTGCTCAGCCTTCATTATGGTCCAGCTCTCACATCTGTACATGACTCCTGGAAAAACCATAGTTTTGACTAGTGGGTTGCCATTTCTTTCTCCAGGGGGTCTTCCGAACCCAAGGATTGAACCCACATCTCCTGTGTCTCTTATAGTACATGGGCGTGCATTGATTTTTACATTTCTCCATCTCAGGGTAGCCTTCTTAACTTGGTCTAAATGTTCAGCTCTCCTTTCTCCCTCACCTCTGTCTCTCCCCCTTTACTAAGGAAGAGCAAGCATGGATAAGATTAGCATCTTTGCTAATGAGGATGTGTTCTGGGTGAAAAAATCACATATGTATAAGGAACTCACTGTCTCCCCCTCTTCTGCTCCCTTTGACTCAAGTGACTGGTGCAGTTGTCCAGTCTCTCTTCTGTGCAGCCAACTGGAATATTAGTCTTTAAGAAGGGATTATGGGGAGTCATGAAGAAGAGACATCATAAACCTTTACCGAATCCATGTGCTACTCCTGTTCAGTGGACCCAGATTCTCTAGGTTTGGAAGGTTAATGACAAATCTAGCTGACAATTTAAGTGTTTAAGAATAAGGATGATTGGCAGGGCATGATTCTGGCACTTCACTGTTTCAAGTGAATTAACCACTTAAAACCCCCATCATCACTTCTTCCAGCAGCAGCTACTCTTCTTCTGTCCATAGCTGCCTGTCACTTTAAGCCAGCACATACCCAGCTTATACACACATTTATGCTGTTGCTTGTTTTTGTTTTTTTCCTCACTCCTTGTTAAAAACTATTAAAGGATAAAATAGATAACCAACAAGGACCGACTATATAGCACAGGGAACTGTACTCAATATCTTGTAATAACCTATAATGGAAAGAGTCTAAAAATGAACATATATGGATATATATATATATATATATATATAAAAAAACTGAATCACTTTGCTGTATACCTGAAACTAATACTACTTTGTAAATTAACCATATTTCAATAAATCCAAAAAGAAATCCACCTGAAGAAGAGGAAACTGTGCACAGAACAATATATTCCAGACATCTTTGAGATGTAGGAACCCGATGGCTACAGATTATTGCTTTAACTAGAGTAAATTAAAACAACAGATACCACTTCACACCCATTGCATTGCATGTGTGTGCTCAGGCATGTCCAACTCTGCGACCCTATGAGCTATAACCTGCCAGGCTCCTCTGTCCATGGGATTTCCCAGGCAAGAATACTGGAGTGAGTTGCCGTTTCCTTCTCTAGGGGATCTTCCTGACCCAGATATCAAACCCAAGTCTCCTGCATCTCCTGCATTGCAGGTGGATTCTTTACCTTTTGAGCCGTTGGGGCTTCCTGCACACCTATAAAATGGTGAAAATCCAGAACAGGGACAACACTGAATGGTGGCAAGGATGTGAAACAACAGGAACTCTCAACTGCTGATGGGAATGCAAAATGGTGCAGCCACTTTGGAGGGTAGTTTGCTTGATTCTTACAAAACTAAACCTACTCCACTATACCATTCAGCAATCGTCCTCTTTGATATTTACCCAAGTGAATTGAAAATTTATGTCCACACAAAAGCTTAATGGTTTATATATCTTTATTCTTAATTGCTTATAGTGTGATCAGCCAGTAGAGACAACTGAAGAGTCAGGCCCCCCACCTCCTAAGAACGTAGTTTTTGGATAAAAGTCATAAGAATGTACATTTAGTTTCATTTCCGTAGTATTTTTCTTTTATTCCTAGTAATGAGTATTTGAATTTTTTTTATTGTATATAGTATATCACACACACACACAGAACCATTTGAGTTCAATTAGTTAACGTTGTCCTGGAAACTGAGTCTTAGTAGAATTGGAATTGTGAAATAAATCTCTTATTTAACCACTATTAAATCCTATAATGTCTTACAAGAAGATAAATTTCTTCAAATAGATGTTCTGATTGGTTCTCTGTTGAGTGTTCCTTTTTAGCAGAAATGTTTCCTGTTTCCTTTCACAGTTGTTTCGAGAAGTACGAATAATGAAGATACTGAATCACCCTAACATAAGTATGAAATTTATATTTTCCTTAAGTACCCTTGAGGCTATTTGAAATGATACAGTTTTAAGGCTGTTCTGTATAAAAAGAAGAAAAGTGATAACCTAAGTGATAATCTCAGAAAGTGTTACTTTGGGTATAAATATGATAAAGAAGTTAACTGAAGGCTACAAATTGTATTTTTCTACTACCTTGCTATCTTCTACTCTTCGCTAAAATAATACATATGACTTGGAGTTGCTGTATACAGGTGTTTCTTGTATCTCCTTACTAAATCTCTCTAAAGGTTGCATGCCATTTAGATATGGATAAGAAATAATTCCAGATATTTTGGCAATATGGACTTGGGTTTGTTCATAGTCCATAGGCAAAATAACTAGTTTGAATTTTAAAGAAAATAAAGATTTTATTTCAATTTTAGTGAACTTAGTTCCATAAGTTTTATTTCCCCCATATTTACAGATAAATTTATTTGTAAATTAATTTACACATATTACTCAAAGTCATTGGATTATAAGAAGTAAAAAGCAATTCTTCTTTTAATCTGTTCTTGAAGTGTTTCTTGTGCACTAAAAAGATCTTATATTTATTAGAGATACAAATGCAATTCCCTGTGGTATATAATTTCAGCTACATAAGTCTGATAATTTAGTAGATTTTAATCAGAAACTTAAAATATCACATAATTATAA
Organism: Nanger dama; assembly: GCA_917880005.1. Lineage (NCBI taxonomy): Eukaryota > Metazoa > Chordata > Mammalia > Artiodactyla > Bovidae > Nanger > Nanger dama. The sequence continues at coordinate 20,720 of CAKJTW010000047.1, read as the reverse complement.
AATTTTTTATTTCTGTACCAAAGATTATTTAACATTTTCGATTGAATCATTATGATAATAGTTATCTTTCTAAGCATTCGCTAAATTTTATTATTCTAACAATTTTTTAAAGATTTTCCTTTTTATTACCTTATTCTAATTTGAAAGGGGATAAGGTTTTTAATCCTAGAAACTTAACTCTCTTTTGACCCAGCAGCTGGTTCCAAATCATTTTGTGATAGATCTACCATGGTAGTAATAATCCTTGGGAAAAGTTATAAACTTTAAATAAGTAGTAATTTTTAGTAAATGCTCAACTTTTCCTTTGGTTTAGTGTTACCTTAAATTTTCTTAAAGCATATCTAGTATGCTCACAATTACAGAGTTACATCTCTAATTTCTTTTTCAGTAAAATTGTTTGAAGTTATTGAAACAGAGAAGACTCTCTATTTAGTCATGGAATACGCCAGTGGGGGTAAGGATGAGGGGAATGAAAAGTTACCTTTGATGAGACATGTAGAATTATTAATACCCGAAATCTCATTATAATATCTATGTCTTTATTGTTGTTAATGAATCTGTAGTTTTATCAAAATGCCTTTCAATGGTGTCTTTAGGAAGATTCATTGTTTGATTTCAAGACCTGTTGATCCTACATTTAAAAATTGGACTTTGGCTTATTTAAAAATTACTTAGGGGTATTTTTTGAAATTAAATTTGCGTTGTTATCTATGAATGTAATCTATGACACATTCATCTTAATATTATATTATTATTATTTTCTAATACTATTTTGTCTTGGCTATAAATAGAAAATCTCAAACCCAGAATGTTTTTGGTAATGTTTATAGTAAAAACCTATTGTAGGTAACAGTTTTGCTTCACTGATCACATATCACAGATTCTCAATATACATACATCTTCAAGATAATCTATAAAATGTTTCATTTTAAACAAGTATTAATCTATATATTTGATAAATTAGAATACTGAGTTAACAGGGGAATGGTAAGATATACTTCTTGTAGAATACAATGTTTATTTTGACTGTCTAGCATCAAAATAAATACTGATTATTAGAAAATCATTTTCATTTCCTGCACTTTCCTCAGATGAGAGATACATTGCTGTAGAATCACTGTTCTTTTAGGCATAAGCCTTAACTTTCTCAGAAACAGGTTTAAAATTTATGGAGTTAAATAATTTAATAAGTAAAAAGAAGAAGATCTTGTAGGTTTTAAGGACTCATAGAATTTAAGCAGTTAAAGAAGGAGGGCATTGAAAATGATTTAAACCAACTTGTCTAATTAACCATTTTTTGCTAATCAGTAGGAAAACTAGTGTTGAGTCTAGTTTTGAGTCCTTTTAGCTAAAAAAGGGTGTAGATTTTTATGATGTTCTGATTTTCTGTAACTTGAATAAAGACAATTTATTTTAATATACAACATTTAGACTATGTATTTTTATACTCTCAGATTTGTTTTTAATTTACTACAGATACTAGATAATTACTTTTTTAGTTTTCTAATAGATTTGGGTTTTTGCCTCACTTTTTAAAAACCCTAAAAATACTTCATGTAAGTTTTTTACATAAAGCAAAAATCTAAATCATTAATGTTTTTTATTATCATAGGATGTTAAAAAATATTAATCATCATGCAAACTTGCATAAAATGTTAGTCTATAATAAAATTAATGAACCTTCAAATACCACATAATGAATTCTTTCTTCACTTAACTCTTCTTTAGTTAGATGTAAATTAACAGTTCCTCAGTATGGGAACCCTGTGTGTTTATAGTTCAGTTAAACTATTTTTTAGTGATCTAGTCTCAAGAGAAAGGCTAGACATGGCTTTGATTTGAGAACTTATAGACAGCTAAAGATCGATGGGCATTGTTCAATTTTTATGAAGGTCTACCACAAGGCTGGGTTAATACTAATGTGCATACTGCTTTAACAATTAATGGTAAGTACAGTCAACTCTCTATTGGTGCTAATGAAGGGGAGCAATGGCTGGAGTAATAGACAGCACCTGGGGTCCTCACTGCTCTCCTTCAGTAGCACTAGGGGGCAGTAGGGTGTAGTGTAGGGTAGAGGGGTGTGTACTTTAGCTCATCCCAAACCAGAGGGTCTCTTACTTAATTCTGATTCCTGGTGATAGGTTTCCTTTGAGTCTTGCCAGTCAGTGGTCCTGTAACAAAACCATCGCAGTTCTGTAGCAGGAAATCTAGAATCGAAGTCTTGCCATTTAAACCTATAAATGACAAGATGACTGGAAAATAAAACAATGTGTTTCCTCTAAAATTTATAGATATTTTAGGATTGAATCTGACATGCACACTAGAAACTCAGCATGAAAAATGGCCTCTTTGAGGAGTACATCTCTTGACTCTGGTTCATTCATGGGGCAAAAGATCTTCAGTGATTAGAAGGGAGGGAACTCCTATGTGAACCATGTTTTGTTCAAAGGAACCTATTAAAAGTAGGCATCAGGGCGAATCCACAGTGGTGTGTATTTCTTCTATTGTTCATGCAAACATTATCTATTAAATGTTTACTATGTACTAGGTGATATTCAAGGTGCGAGCAACACGTGGATGAACAGATACAACATCATTGCCATCAAAAAGATGACATTCTAGTTGGGGAAGCGTATCATAAACAAGTAATATATAATCAGTAAAAGACTGGGTCATGTAAACATCTGGGGTATGAAAATTCCAGGCAGAACTTGAGGGCAGTCCAGATTTTTGAACCCCTGATGTATATTTCTTTCCCAGCCTAAATTCACATATCTAGAGTTAACTGCTGTGATGGGTCAACTAGAGCATCTCTTCATTTCTCTGTTTTTATCATCCCATTTAATCATTTAAGTATGCTTTATATAATCTGCTAACATTGTAGATGTATTAGTTTCATCTGACATACATACGTCATTGCATTTTAATTTTTAACATTTTACTTAACGTCCTAGGATTGATATTGCATATATGTATATGTAATATATCTGTATACCTAGATACAAATATATAATTTATTGAGTGCTTACTATATGCCAGTCACTGTGCTAAGCACGTGCATTATTTCATTAATCCTCACAACGGCCATGTGAGATAGGCAGTAGGGAGAAACGGAGTCTTAACGTAGTTAAGAAATCTTCCTAATATTTCCCCATAGCAACTTAGGGCTAAATCAGGATTCATACCAAAATTAGTCTGATTCTAAAACCTGAGTTTTTAACCACTTTGTTGTACTTTATAAGAACTCTTTAAGCCACTTGGTGAGTTTTTAATATACATACATGTCTATATGGTACAAATTATAAGGATATAAATTTTTTATCCCTTACACTGAGGTATTTTATCTTTCATAATGTAACTGAACATTAGGCTTATTAATTAGAGAAAAATGAAAAAACTCACATGTAAAGGATCTATTAGAAAATTTTTACAGTTTCTAATATCTTTAAATTATTTCAACAAATTTGTATTGTCTCTCCGCTTTGTGTGCTGTCATGGGATGGGCATGCAGGTAAAGTATGGGTGTGATGACAGCATTCAAGAAGGTTGCAGTTCCTCTAGGGTAATAGGAGATGCACACAAGGATGGTTCCATTCTGTATAGTAAGGAGTTAAGTACCAGTGCAGGTGAAATGAATATCATGAGAATGAACATGATCAAAATACGAAGGATAAGAATGAAATCAGTGTGGATGGAGATAGAGAGGTGGAATTTAACCAAGATTAAATCATCAGTAGACTTTAAGAGAGTGAGCCAACATAATATGACTTTTGGTGTTTTATTTGAAACATAAGCCCCCAATACAGAGCCAAATGTAATTTTTGGTTGCCTGTGCTGTGGCTTCCCTTTATTTGAATGGATAATAAAGAGTTGACTGTATTTTCACATAGTACTAGAAAGAAGAAAGAAAGTTTTCTTAATGTTTTTATGATTTTTTTTATTAAAGGAGTTTTGCTGATTCATAAGCTGCTACCAGTATTTGGTTTTATATGTCTTTTCCCCTTTTTTTCTATCATGTAATAGTTTTAATAAACGTAGAACTATCAGGAGAGTGTGGGCCGAAAGCTTCTTTAAAAACAAGGCAAAAACTTGACATTGCATATATTGTTAACTGAAAATCTATGTATATTTTACTGCCTGCTTTACCTTTCTGATTCAGGTGAAGTATATGATTACTTAGTTGCCCATGGAAGAATGAAAGAAAAAGAGGCCCGTGCAAAATTTAGGCAGGTATGGAAAGTAGTTTTCAACTTTGTTTTGCTGATATTTTTAGTGATGTACAATGGACAGTATCACAAACCAGAATTCAGAGTACATGGTACTTTAAAAAGAAAAATTGATACTTTCTTTTTAAAGATGGAAACCTGAAAAAGAAATTTGTAAAATAGTTATATTTGGTTATTTTTAGATCACCATAAATTGTAAAATGTTTATAGTTGAGACTCATTAATAATTCTTTGATAGTCTTGGAAGTAGAGACCTAGAGTGAGATAGATATAAATATTTAAACATTTATCCAGGAATTATTATTAAGTATTATTACCTTTATATGTACAACATAACTGTGTACTGTTTAAAAAGGTTTTTGTATTTTTTAAGTAATTAAAGATATCTTGCTTTTGGAACTCCTAGTTTTGTAGGTTTAAAGACTATGATCAATTTTATTTAGTCGAGTAGGGAAGGAACCTTGCCGGTATGGAGAATATGGTAAGATATTGGTATTTCCAGGTCGACTTGATTATGATTTGTTACCTAAATGATAAAATAAGAAAAAGCAATTTAAGTTCTGTAAGCTTTTGTTTCTAATTTTTAGGAATGAACTAATTAAAATTAGCATACTTTAAAAACTACTGTAGCAATGCCAGATTAATAAATTGTAAATTGTTCATAAAATTTACTGAAGTTTCAACAGATAACTTACTATATGCCAAACTTTGCCTTAGTGAATTTAAAATACTCACTTAAAAATAGTTCAGTTATCTCTGCTGTAAGCATGATTCTGCAATTAAAGTGGTCCTGTAATCAGTAAAATTGGGTCATACTAATATGAAATGTTCCACTGTGAGATTTTTACATATATGTTAGCATATAAACAATTATAGAAGTCCTGAAGAAGATGGGAGGAAAATACCTTTCTGACTGTTTTATTGGCAGAGCACTCTCCGCATTAATCATGGAGTGAGTTTATTTTGGGAAACATCTATTATTAATATCTCACAGAGTCATTACTTTTTGGAACACAATATATAAAATGCTTTAGACCAAAGATACATACAGCCATTCATTATATTTGAAATGGATCTTAGAAGCATTTGACTTAAAATAGCTGGATCTAAAGACAACTGGTCATGAGGAAGCAACATTGAGAAGCTGGACAGCAATCAGCCAGATACTGTTAAGTTCTTTTCTATGCTGGGTTGCAAGTCCAAGTTTACTTAAGTAAAGAACTACAATCATCACTTCAAATGTCGTCGTTCTCTCCGTCTCAGTCACTCTAGCTTTAGTAGCCAACTAGGAAGAATATTCCAATTGACATTAGATATTTCCATTGGAATCTAAATCGGTATTTGAAGGACTGTCACTGCTCACCCTTCTTTTTAGTTGGTTGGTTTTATTTATTTATTATTTAAAACATACTGTGGTCGAAAACTGTACTGGGTACTATATGGAATTAGAGAAGGTGAAAATGCCTGCTGTTTCAAAGAGCTTACTCATCTTTCCTGACAGGTGTGAGCAGGATAGGAGGCTAGGACACAGATATTTTCATAAAGATCCAAGTAATTATTAAGTGGCTCTTTTTATTTTTTTAATGAAATCTGGATTACTTTGAAATGAGATGAGAGGTTGAATATGAAATGAATTCTATTTAAAATGTAAAACAATAGAAGTTTAAAAAATAATTCTCTATTATAAATATTAAATGGATTTTACTATCTATATGTGTTCCCCCAAAGTAAATAGGTAACCAACTTACATTTTAAAAAAAAATGAAAACACAAACACCATTTTGTAGTTATTTGTCAAAAACTTGTTTTTGTTTTTATATTTATTTTTGCTAAGTTTATTTTTCTTTATAGGTTTAATTAAAACTCTAGTTAATGTGTATTTATTTTATTTTTATTTGCTCTGTATTTCATGCAATTACTTTTAAGAGTTTAACAGTGAAGGGGGAATATACTATATTAGTAAGGGTATATACACACCTATACGTGTATATCCTTGACTCTACCATGAATTATAGCAAAGACACTACGACAGTTTAGGACCAATTTAGCAGTTATTGCTCCTCTGCATTCCCTTAAGATTTGAAGGCCTACAAGAAAATCATAATGTTGATTCAGCTCTCCCAATATTAAGGCTACGACTTGAAGCTTGGGAATTCCTGACCCACTTATAAAGAATTGCAAAGCAAACCCCACAATTGTACCTCATGGCAAAACATTGACATGTCTTAGGGTCAGTGCAAGACTTATTGTCAATCATGTTTTTGAGATCCGTAACAAAAGGATCATAAAGAAGTTCGTACATTGCATTTGTGGAGGTATAGAAGGTTTGAGATGGGAGGGTCTGGCCATAGATTAATGCAGTCAAACCTGGATTTGTGGATGGGGATTCTTACAATGAGAGAGTCAGAAGCCAGAGCTGCTTTCATTGTAGAAATTGTATCCTACTAGATCAGTGTGGTGGTATTATAAATTGTCTTTCCCTTCTTAAGTCTTTTAAGACGCAGGAGATTCTTACTCCAGAAGTGCCTATAGAACTGCTTTCATAGAAACTATCCTGTCTGAGGTGAAGTTCATGTTTGGTAACCAAATCTTCTGTAGCATGCTTTCTTTATTGTATCAAGAGAAGGTGACTTGAAAAACATAATGTTATCAGCAAAGTTCTGTCATCTGTGATACAAAAATAGCCTTATAGTATGAACATCCTATGGCCTATATAATATATTCAGTAATGAATTAATATTTACATATAAATGTATATCTCTTAACTGATGAACATATTTTGGTGAAAATTAGATATTACAATTTGAAGCATATTGCTTAAGAAAATGAATGCTACGTATTACTTGTAGGGTTCTGCTGTATTTGGGGGACTCACACTTAAAATTGATTATACTCATTCACAGTTGTTCTGCTCAAAAACATTTCATGGTTCTCTAGCACCTGCTTAGTTTGGAATTCAGAGATTTTTACCAGCTTGTCTGTCCAGGTTTAACTCCCAATATTACCATTTTCCAACCTACTTTTAAGATACATTGTGTTGCCTCCACAGTAGGTATTTCACTCCCTTACCCTCTACATCCCCATCCCCAAGCCTCCACATTTTAAAATATTTCTGTCCTTCATGTTGGCTTAGGTCAAATGTTAATATCACCTACCAACTGGAAATTATTCTTTATTTTTATGATTCCTTTGCTTTGTACTTCTGCTTCTATGATTCTGCCTTGTTATATATATAGTTACTTATATACATAACTCCTCAAGGACAGGGTGCACATTTATTGTTCATTTTTGTGTTCCCCTTGCAACTAGCACATTTTCTTGCACATAGCAGGTACTCAATAAACTGTTGGATCAAACTGACTTAGTAGAATTACATCTTACTCATTGTATGTTGGTTTTGTTTTGAATTCATGTCTTCTCTGTCTTTGAACCATTTTAATATACATTAGAATAATTTTATAATACTGAAATAGCAGCTTCACTTGTACTACTTCGAAGTTTTTTTTTTTTTTTTTCCTAACCAATATCCTATTAGCGTGGTCACACTTCACATCACCTTTTGACTTTTAAACATCTGATTTCTGTCCCCATTTGTAAATGCCTAACCAGTACTCAACATTCAGACTGTGTTTACATTTAACTGACTCCACAGACCTGAATGTTCTGCTGTGCTAAAATGGCCATACATGTATGTACAAAGTAGCTCTTACCTGATTGCTATCAGATAGTTTCCATTTCTATATTTTATGTAATAAAAGTATATAACTATCATAGAATTGCTTATAACCTATTTCTCACTTGTATCTTTGGCCCTTAAGCCATTGGGTTCTTTCCTGTTTAGCACTTATCCCCAAAGAGCCCCAGGTAATAGAAATTAAGACTGCAAGGGTTATCCCTTGCAAGTTACAAGGGTAGAATACTTTGCCCAGCTGAATTAGTGACAGGTTTAAAATTATATTTCGTTTTTATCCCTTTTCTTTTGAAAATTAGGTTTCCTTTTAAGGCTCAAAACTTTTCCCTTTGCTTTGTAATATATGAACAGACAAAAATACAGTATTGCTAAGTGCCCTGTTGATAAATTCTTTTGTCAGTTGACCTCCCTGAGAAACATGCCTTGAGCATATTTAAGGTAATTCCTAAAATAGAGTTTTGCATTTTGAACTTGAGCCAATTATCTTGAAATGCTGATTCATGTGTGCCAAAATTCTTATTCCAACAGTGGAGTAAACCATTTGACCCAAAACTATGAAGTATACATTTGATTGTGTAAACAGAGAAATATAACAACCTATACAAAAAATCTTCATGCACTCTGATAAATATTTAGTGTATTTTAGCAAGAGAACACTACTTTTCCACATTGTCTGAATTTAAAAGTGAAAATTTCATCACTTTAGCATGTATGGTTTTCTGAACTAAAGGAACAGTGAAATTATTAAATGTAACTTTGCAATCCAAGCTAGTAACTTCTCTAACTGGAATAATAATTTGGAAAAACGCATGTTTTTACTATAATAATTTTGCATCTTTTATCCAAATATTTATTTCAGATTGTATCTGCTGTACAGTATTGTCATCAAAAGTGCATTGTTCACCGTGATCTTAAGGTAAGCAACTGGTTTTATAACAAAAATTTCTTATTAGTAACAGATATTTGATAATGTTAGAGCTATTTTTTTGATTGCATGATTGTGCCAGACATTTTAGAAGAAAATTAGCTTTTATTTAATTTTTACAGCAGCTTTTTATAAAAGGCAGTATTTTCTTTCTTTTTTTTTAATTGAAGTATAGTTGGTTTACAGTATTATGTTAGTTTCAAGTGTATAGTCATTCAGTTATATATTATATATATATTTTTTTTCAGGTTCTTTTCCATTATAGGTTATTACAAGATATTGGAATGTAGTTCCCTGTGCTATACAGGGGTATATTTTATGTATGGTATTTTGTATCTGGTAATGCCATACTCCTGATTTATCCCTCCCCTCTTCCTTTTCCCTTTGGTAACCATAAGTTTGTTTTCTGTGTCTATGAGTCTGATTCTATTTTGTATGTAGATTCATTTGTATTATTTTTAGATTCCACATATAAATGATATTATATAATATTTGTGTTTCTTTGTCTGATTTACTTCACTTAGTATGATATTCTCTAGTCCATCCATATTGCTGCAAATGGCATTATTTCAATCCTTTTTATGGTGAAGTAATATTCCATTGCGCATGTACACACAGACACACAGACACACACACCCTGCATCTTCTTAGCCAGTTTTCTGTTGATGGACACATGGATTGTTTTTGTATCTTGGTGTGTTTGTATCTTTTCAAATTGAGTTTTTGTGTTTTCTGGATATATGCCCAAGAGTGGGATTGCTGGGTAATGTGGTAGCTCTATTTTTCAGTTTTGTAAGGAACCTCCTTACTCTTCTCCATAGCCGATGCACCAGTTTACATTCCCGCCAACAGTGTAGGCAGGTTCTCTTTTCTTCACACCCTTTTAAGCATTTATTAATTGTAGTCTTTTTGATGATAGCCATTCTGCCCATGGTGAAGTGATAACCTCATTGTGCTTTTGATACACATTTATATACATTTTTCTAATAATTAGCAGTGTTGAGCATCTTTTCATGTGCCTGGTGGCCATCGTGTATGTCTTCTTTGGCGAAGTGACTGTTTAGGTTGTCTGCCCATTTTTTGATTGGCCTGTTGGTATTTTGTATTATTGAGTTGTATGAGCTGTTGATATATTTTGAATATTAACCCCTTGTTAATAAAAAGTTTAAAAATTTGCAAATAGTTTATCCCATTCTTTGATTCTTTTTTGTTTTGTTCATGGTTTCCTTTGCTAGGCAAAAGCTTTGAAGTTTGATTAGGTCCCCTTGATTTTATTTATTTTTGCTTTTATATCTTTTGTGTGGGGGAATAAACTTAACTAAGGAGGTAAAGACCTATATGCACCTATAACACTGAAAATTGTAAAATATTGATAAAGGAAACTGAAGATGATCCAAAGAAATGGAAAGATAACCCATACTCTTGGATTGGAAGAATTAATATTGGTAAAATGCCGCACTCCTCAAAGCAATCTACAAATGTAATGTAATTCCTATGAAAACTTCCATGACAGTTTTCACAAAACTAGAACAAATAATCCTCAAATTTATATGGTACCACAGAAGCCCTAGAATTGCCAAAGCAATTTTGAGAATAAAGAACAAAGCTGGAGGCGCAGCCCTCCCAGACTTCAGATGCTTCCACAAAGTTATAGTAATCCAAACAGCTTAGTATTGGCATAAAAGCAGACATATAGATCAGTGGAACAGAATCAAGAGCCCAGAAATAAACCCGTACACCTACAATCAATCAATCTATGGCAAAGACAAAGGAGGCAAGAGTATACAGTGGAGAAAAGACAGTCTCTTCATCAAGTGGTGTTGGGAAAGCTTGACAGCTACATTTAAGTCAGTGAAATGAGACCACTCTCTCACACCATATACAAAAACAAACTCCAGATAGTTTAAAGATCCAAATACAAGGCGTGACACCATAAAACTCCTAGAAGAGAACCAAGGCAAAATACTCTGACATAAATCATAGGAATGTTTTCTTAAAGGGCAGTATTTTCACTGAGCAAATGAAATGCTGGATGAGAGGTTATCTAGCATTAAAGGTTAAGAGGATTTGATTCTGTTAATTAGCTTCTCTTAATACATAAATGTGTAACTCTGTCCCTAATTAAAAGTGCCGGAGGCCCCATTCCATCAGAAGCAAGGTCAGGGTACAAATCCAGGTTTGTCTGACGTAAGAGCCAGTGCTCATCCTTACACTGAAATTCGGAGAAATATTAGGAAAATTTTAAATGTTTTTATGAATCCCTGGTGGCTCAGTTGGTAAAGAATACACCTGCAATGCAGGAGGGCCTGGGTTTGATCCCTGATTTGGGAAGATCCCCTGGAGAAGGCAGTGGCTACCTGTTCCAGTATTCTTGTCCAGAATCCCATGGACAGAGGGCCTTGGCAGACTACAGTGCCTGTGGTCTCAAAAGAGTCGGACACGACTGAGCGACTAACACTACTACTACTATGAATATCAGATGCGTGTGATTAGCATAAACTAGCATACTTTAGACTAAGTGATGTGTGATAGTCAAGAAATGATGGTGGCAATGAACATGGGAGGGCACATACCTCTTGGAGGAACTGATTTCATTTTCTTTAGGTAGACTGAGAAGACAGATGGCTGGATCACGTGGTAGTTCTAGTTTCAGCTTTTGAAGAACCTCGGTACTGTTTTGAAGAATGGCTATACCAATTTACAGCCCTCCCAACAGAACACAGTGTTCTAGTTCCTCACATTATTGATGACACTTTTATTTTTTTCATATAGCTATCAAGTTGTGAGGTAATACCTCTTTGTGGTTTTGATTTGCATTTCTCTGATTAGTGATGTTGAGCAACTTTTCATATACCTGTTGACTGTCTTCTTTGGTAAAATGTCCATGTAGATGTTTTGCCAATTTTTTAATCTGGTTGTTTGTTTTTTTGGTTATTGAGTCCCATGAGTTTCTTGGATATTTTAAATATTAACCCCTTTCAGATAAGTGGTTTGCAAATATTTTCTCCCATTCTGTATGTTTTCTTTTCATTTTGTTGATGGTTTCCTTTGCTATGCAGGAGCTTTTTAGTTTGATATAGTCTCACTTGTTTCTGTTTGCTTTGGTTGCCTGAGCTTTTGATATATAACCCAAAAAGTTAATAATTGGTATCTTCCCTGGTGGTCCAGTGGTTAAAACTCCAAGGTTCCAATGCAGGTGGCACAGGTTGGATGTCTAGTCAGGGAACTAAGATCTCACATGCCGTGCAGTATGGCCCCACCCCCAAAAGTTAATAATACTGTATTAAGTACTGGATGTTTGCTTAGAGAGTAGATTTCAGGTGTTCCCATCATTAATACCCCCAAAAAAAGTAACTGTGAGGAAGTACGTTAATTAACTTTAGTAATAATCATTTCACTATGTGCATGTATATCAGATTATCATGTTCAGTTCAGTTTAGTTGCTCAGTTGCGTCCAGCTCTTTGTGACTCCACAAACCGTAGCACCAGGTTTCCCTGTCCATCACCAACTCCTGGAGTTCACCCAAATCCATGTCTTTTGAATCGGTGATGCCATCCAACCATCTCATCCTCTGTCGTCCCCTTCTCCTCCTCCCCTCAATCCGTCCCAGCATCAGGGTCTTTTCCAATGAGTCAGCTCTTCCCATCAGGTGGCCAAAGTATTGGAGTTTTGGCTTCAGCATCAGTCCTTGCAATGACCACCCAGGACTGATCTCCTTTAGGATGGACTGGTTGGATCTCCTTGCAGTCCAAGGGACTCTCAAGAGTCTTCTCCAACACCACACTTCAAAAGCATCAATTCTTTGGTGCTCAACTTTCTTTATAGTCCAACTCTCACATCCATACATGACCACAGGAAAAACCATAGCCTTGACTAGACGGACCTTTATTGGCAAAGTAATGTCTCTGCTTTTTAATATGCTGTCTAGGTTGGTCATAACTTTCCTTCCGAGAAGTAAGTGTCTTTTAATTTCATGGCTGCAGTCACCATCTGCAGTGATTTCGGGAGCCCAGAAAAATAAAGTCAGCCACTGTTTCCACTGTTTCCCCATCTATTTCCCATGAAGTGATGGGACCAGATGCCGTGATCTTCATTTTCTGAATGTTGACCTTTAAGCCAACTTTTTCACTCTCCTCTTTCACTTTGATCAAGAGGCTCTTTATTTCTTCTTCACTTTCTGCCATAAGGGTGATGTCATCTGCATATCCAAGGTTATTGATATTTCTCTTTAATTATTTTTTTATTAAAAATAATTTAAAAAATATATTGTTGAAGCCAACTTGAATTTTTTTTTAATGAAAGTAAAAAGTTCCTTGTCTAAGAAAGTTTTTTTTTCCCTTTTTCTCTATTTTTCCAAATTTGATTTTCATGTTCCTTATCTAGGAGTCATTTTTTTTAAACTTCTTTTCTCATTGCCTATGTCAGTTCCTAGCAGTAATTTGTGCTATATTTGAATATACTGTCCTAAATAGTTGTTTGAGGTTTAACACTGTATTTTGCTCCATTTTTCTGAGATTTTAGAGTTTCTACTGCTTCAAATATTTCTATTTCTCAGTTTCCTCCCTCAGCTATTTTAAGGGAAATCACTGCTGCAAAGAAAGAGAAAGAAGAGAGCTATTTATTTCCCTGCCTGTATCTGCAAAAAAAAAAAAAAAAAAAAAATCACCTTGTGTTTTTCCTCTAGTCCTGTAGAGGGAGTTTCCTGTATGCACTTGAGAGGAAACCTCAAAACTCTCTCCAGCTCGCCCCTTCTTGGGCAGCCATGGGTACTATGCTGTCTATCCAGACATCTTTAGAGAGACTGAGCTAAGTCTAGCTTGCTCCCAGAATGCCCCAGAAATTCACCATCACCAGGCCCTTGGATCAGAGCATCACGGTAACCTGGTTTTGTCACACAGTCCATAATGCGATGAACTCCTATAAATCTTCCAAAGCTGTGTGCTGTTAGAATATACCATGTTTTTTGCATATTTGGGGTATTATCTGTATCTTTATTTCCTAAAACAGGATGAAAACAAACATCCCAAACTAGTACTCCTTAAGAAGGAGATAAGGGAAGGAAGAAAAATATGATGGGCTGAGTGCTGAGCTCTGCTGACTGTTGGACCCTTAAGTGGTGTAGAGAACTCTGGATTTATTTTAGTAAAATTTTACTCCTGTTTGTAACCTGATAAAACACATCCACTAAGTGATAACTTTGTTAGTCTGTCAGTTTAGCATAGAATGAAACAAAACATGTACAAAACCAAATCCTTTATTGAATTACTTGCATGTATAAAAGGTACCTTTAAATGTTTTTCATTAAATGTTTCTGATTCAGGACTATTTTAGAAAACCTGTTTTTTTCAAAACATAGGGAGAAATCTCTTTTTCTACCATAATAAACCTCCAGTAAAACAATGTAGTTTTAGAAAATTAAAAAGAGGCTTGAAACAGATAAAACCTAATGGAGGCTAATGTTGTATTGTTTTCTTTTACTGGAAGAATAGAACTTTGTTGAGGATGCATTTTGCAAGAGAGGACAAGGAATGAATTCATTAGTCATGGAACCCCTGACTTGCTTTAACTAGTGATACTCTACTAAAACAGAGCATATTTGGGTAAATTGGTTGGTTTAACCCCATAGTGTATTAGTGTTTTGTTGACTTAGGTTCTTTAGAATAGGTCATGCTGCTTCTGCTGCTGCTAAGTCGCGTCAGTCGTGTCCGACTCTGTGCGACCCCATAGACGGCAGCCCATGAGGCTCCCCCCCGTCCCTGGGATTCTCCAGGCAAGAACACTGGAGTGGGTTGCCATTTCCTTCTCCAATGCATGAAAGTGAAACGTGAAAGTGACGTCGCTCAGTTGTGTCCAACTCTTAGCGACCCCATGGACTGCGGCCCACCAGGCTCCTCCGTCCATGGGATTTTCCAGGCAAGAGGGCTGGAGTGGGGGTGCCATCGCCTTCTCCAGAATAGGTCACATTCAGGTACAATTCCAGGATGTTTCTTACCATAAGGAAGAAAATTAGGCTTAAAATGACCTCTGGGAGAAAATAGTTTTTAAATAAACTTTCTTAAACAGTTACACACATGTGTGCATACTAAGTTGCTTCAGTTATGTCCAAGTCTTTGTATCCCTATGGACTGTAGCCTGCCAGGCTTCTCTGTCCATGGGATTCTCCAGGCAAGGATACTGGAGTAGGTTACCATGCCCTCTTCCAGGGGATTTTCCCAACCCAGGGATTGAACCTGCGTGCGTCTCTTACATCTCCTGCATTGGCAAGTGGGTTCTTTACAACTAGCACTGCCTGGGAAGCCCACAGTTACATATATGCATATAAATGAAACCCTCCTATATAGTGTTAAAATTCAGTCTTTGTCATTGTTGCTCAGTCGCTGGGTCGTGTCTGACTCTCTGCAATGCCATGAACTGCAGCACACCAGGCTTCCTGTCCATCACCAACTCCTGGAGCTTACTCAGACTCATGACCATCGAGTCAGAGATGCTATTCAACCATCTCATCCTTTGTCGTCCCCTCCTCCTCCTGTTTTCAGTCTTTCCCAGCATCAGGGTCTTTTTCAATGAGTCGGTTCTTTGCGTCAGGTGGCCAAAGTATTGGAACTTCAGCTTTAGCATCAGTCCTTCCAGTGAATATTCAGGGTTGATTTCCTTTAGGATTGACTGGTTGGATGGATCTCCTTACAGTCCAAAGGACTGTGAAGAGTCTTCTCCAGCACCACAGTTTGAAAGCATCAGTTGTTCAGCACTCGGCCTTCTCTGTGGTCCAACTCTCACATCTGTCCATGATTACTGGAAAAACCATAACTGATTATATGGACTTTTGTTGGCAGAGTGATGTCTCTGCTTTTTAATATGCTCTCTAAGTTTGTCATAGCTTTGCTTCGAGGCGTCTTCTACTTTCATGGCTGCAGTCACCGTCTGCAGTGTTTGCAGTCTGTCACTCTTCCATTTTTATACACCATCTATTTGCCATGAAGTGATAGTGTTAAAATTCAGTCCTATAGAGGCGTAATTCTGAACAACTAGATGTTGAAGTAGACTACTGGGCTTCTCAGTTTGATGTTATATTTTAAAATGAAAGACAAGAAATTAGGAGATTGAGGTGGACATGTATACACTATTACGTGTAAAATAGATAACTAAAGAGAACCTACTATATAGCACAGAGAACCCTACTCAATGCGCTGTGGTGACCTAAATTAAATGGGATGGAAATCCAGAAAAGAGCAGATATATGTATGCGTATGAATGATTCACTTTGCTGTACAGCAGAAGCTAACACAGAACTGTAAAGCAACTAAACTCCAATCAGAATTAATAGCAAATTTTAAAAAAGTAACTGTGAGGTAATAGATGTGTTAATTAACTAGACTATGGTAATCATTTCACAGGGTATAGGTTTATTAAATTATTGCTTTGTATACCCTTTTTAAAAGTAATGCTGTAAAGCCTAAATATATTCAATTTTTGTCAGTCATACCTCAGTGAAGCTTGGAAAAAAATTATAAATAATAAAAAATTCACATCATCTTAAAAAGAGAGACAAGAATACATGTTTAAGATCTGAACAATTATAATGAACATTTTATTTTATGTAGGCTCTTTACATTGTCCTTTTTATTATTTTCTTCTTAGGCTGAAAACCTTCTCCTTGATGCTGATATGAATATTAAAATTGCTGACTTTGGTTTAGCAATCAATTTACAGTTGGGAACAAGCTGGACACATTTTGTGGAAGCCCACCTTATGCCGCTCCTGAGATTTTCCTAGGGAAGAAGTATGACGGGCCTGAAGTCGACATTTGGAGCCTCGGCGTCCTTCTATACACATTGGTCAGTGGCTCCTTGCCTTTTGTCGGCCAGAATTTCAAGGTATTGGCTAAATTCGGTATTATTGTTCTATCCCCAATCACCATGATTTCATCAGCCAGCAATAAATGCTTTCTTTTGCTTTCTAAGGAACTGCGGGAACGGGTCTTAGGAGGGGAGTACCAAATTCCCTTCTATATGTCCATAGAATGTGAAAACCTTTTGAAGAAATTATTAGTGCTGGATCCAATTAAGAGAGGCAGCTTAGAAGTAAGTAATTTTTCCACCCTATATTTAAAGTTTGACAATTAAAATATTCGGGGGACTGACCCGTGTTTTTTTAGGAAAATTGCCAGATCATCTCATTTGTCTTCTGTTCAAGCTAGAGAAAGTCATATGATGCTTTCGCTACTCGAAAGCTGTGCACTGGGTTTCTCTAGAGACTCTTACTTCTTCTTCATCCTGCAATGAAGTATTCAAACAACATCACAATAGGGATAAGATTGACTTAGTTGGATAAGATTGACTTAGTTGAAGAAAAAGGAAAACCTAACCTTGTATTTAGGAAGTACAGGTATTTCAAGGATGAAAGGACATAGTGAAATTTGAATCCAGTGAATATTCCATGACTGCATCTAATAGTAAAAATTGAGTAGAACCCTCTCAACATCAGTACAAAAAATTTGATATATTTAATAACTAGAGCATGTTGGAAACAGGTATTTCATTTCTTACCATACTGTTTTGTTGCCTATATACATTCTGTATATGTGAGATATTGATAATAATAGGTGCTATTATAAAAGTATTTAAGTATATTGCACCCACTGATGTCAGAGGCTCATGTAACCAAAAAGGTCTAACATTTTTTCCTGCTGGTGCTGTAATCTGAACAACTTATTAAGTATTTTGCCCATCTGTTTTTAAGAATATTTTTACCTATTTTCACCTATTTTAAGAATATTTCAGAGATTCAGCATGTATTGTTCTCTAGTACTTTTTGTCTTCATTTATTTGCCTTAATAGATAGGGTAGAAAATTCAGAGAATTAACCTCATCTAAACTGTACTTTTTAGTGTAGCAATGGGGCTTTCTGACATGGACTCCATGCTGGTTAGGAGGCAGCCTTATAGTGAGCCATCCCTGTGTACAGAGCTCTCCGGTTAGTTTGGGCTTTGTAACTTTATTACCACAATACTTTTCACTGAAAGATATGTTTGGATGGAAGTTAAGGGATGGTGACTTCCACTGGGAAGTTAAATGCTTTATATCAGTGAATCAATCATCAGATTTTTTTACTGAATTATTTGTTTAAATGTGATTAGTTCCTTCCTATACTTTTTTCTCGTTTATTTATTTTTTTTTCCTTTGGGGGTCAAGCAACATGTTAATAATGTTTTAATAGATAAATCTATGCAGTAAGAAAGCCCACTTTCATATTACTGCTCTTTTTAACCATTATAATAGAAATTTAAGTGAAATAGTTATAATTATTTATGGACACTCATCAGTTGTAAAATTTTATAGGGACAAAAAACTTCTCTTAACCCTGCTTTGTGACCCATTTTTATCACTGGAGTCAAATTTATATGCATGTCACTTAATAAAAACATCTCCAGAATTGAGGCATCAGCTCAGCTAATCAGCAGAGTAAAAAGACCAACAAAAATTATTTAAGGGGAATAGATGTTAAAATCTCTGTGTACAGTTGATAAGATGTACTTGATGTCTTAATGATGATTCATTTACAATAATAACCAAATATTGAACTCTTTTATCCTTAACATTAAAATGTGAAGGATTACAATATTAGAATTCTCTGACAAAAATTAAAAATCCAAAGTATTATGAAAACATTTGTTCATCAGAAGTTCAACTTGATTTATTTGAATACAGTCTGGAACTTCCTGTTTCAGCTTATCAAAACTGTGTTTTCCAGCTATGGAACCATGAGTCAACATTGGAAATGCTACCATAATATTGCAGATATCACTATACAAAGGCTTTTCTGCTTCACAATTCCCAGAACTGACTTTCCAGAGAAACCTGATACCAATTTCAATAAAAGATTTCTTTTACCAAATCTTAAGAAACTCCCTTAGAAATAACAATGATGTTAAAAATTGTATTAGTCTTCACTTTTATTTTCATATGAACTTGATTGTCAACTTTGCAATTAAAATAAATCTATGAACTTTTAAAAACAGCCATTTTCAAAACACCAGTCTGCAGTATGTAAACAAAGTTTTATACAGTAATGTTTTCATGTCATATTGCATTCTTTTTTTTTTTAACTTCAGCGTTTATAGTTTGTACTCTTTTAACTGTTTTCTTGCTTGTTGCATATTTGAACTGTTTTCATTATTTTTGCTAAAATTAATGTGATAAACTTTTTTCCTTTGGGATATATGCTTAGATAAATACTCCAAGCCCATAGTAAGAAGGTATAAGCAGTCTGCTAGGTCCTGTGTAGCACTGCCAAAAGATTGTATGTGACCTAAAGCACTTGAGGGTATCTGTTCTCCACAGCTTGTTTCTGTATTGGATAGAATAATTTCTAGTAATTGGTGTCTTTATGGTAGTAATACAGTCATAATCGCCTTAATTTGTGTTTCTTTCCTTAGAGATAATGCTCAGTGTTTTTAATGAATAGGTTAAGGGTGCTTCTTCATGTCTGAGCTCTCTATGTCCCTTTAACTGCTTGACTGAAGGAGTCTGGTTAATCAGCTTTATAGACATATCAACTTTGTACATTTTGATATGAAATATTTCCCAATTCCCATTTTTTTAAAATGAAACTTGATGTATTTTTTTTTCAGTGTTGAGTATCATGAATTACTGAGTAAACTCTAGTCTTTCCTGACTATATAATTTGCTAATATTAAAATTTGATTTAAATAATCTTGATTCAAATAAGCTGCTTACTGTCTTATTAACTTCTTATTTAACATACACACTTTCCTGTTGCTTCTTAGATATGACTGTGTATTTCTTAGGGCCTTATAAGTTACGTGCCTTAATCCTCCTTGAGAACAAAATTAATGAAATTGATTTTATATTATCCTTGCTTGACCTTTGGTTGTTTCTAGATCTAAATATTTGTATAGCTTTCTTAGGCTGTGTATATGAATGGTTTCAGCTCTTCCTAATTGGGATCATAATGGGAGAGACAGGATCACACATGATTTTAAAAGGATTTGTGTTTCATGCTGTGCACTGTTTTTTTTTTCCCTATTTTTCCCTATTAGAACATGTATGTCTGAATTATTTTTTTTTTTTAGAAAGAAACCAAAAACTCTTCTGCTGGCTCATCTTTGTATATTTTCTTTAGTTTTTCCAGCCCTTAACCAAAATGTTTAAAATCATAACAGTTTGAGCCTAAAACAGAGCCCTTCCTTACTGCTTTTTCTCTGTCATTTTTAGTCCTCAAGAGGTATTTTACTACTTTTAACATTTTTTTCAGCTAAGATAATTTTAAAAA
Source organism: Nanger dama (assembly GCA_917880005.1). Lineage (NCBI taxonomy): Eukaryota > Metazoa > Chordata > Mammalia > Artiodactyla > Bovidae > Nanger > Nanger dama. The sequence continues at coordinate 585 of CAKJTW010000047.1, read as the reverse complement.
TCTCGCTTTTGTCTGCCTAGTACAAGTGGTAGTAAAGCAAAAAACAATAATAATAACCATTTTTGAAATGAAAATTTCTGAGTACAAATTCAGATGTATATGGGGTATACTTTACAGAGGCTAAAATGATTTAAGAAAAACTATTTTCATCTGGCCAATCTAAAGCCCATAGTCTTTTAATGTGTGGACCTATGTGTAGGGTTTTTTTTTCCTACTGTTAATTGGTTTAATTCTTCATAATTCATCTGTGTCCATTGTTTTGCTGGTTTCTCAGCAAGTAGTCATCTCCAGTCACTGGCAGTGATGGCTAAAGTAAACTTTGCTTCAGTTTTGGAGTCTTGCTTGTCCTCTTGTTTCTTGTGTTGAGGTATCTCAAATGAAATCTGAAATGGATTAGTTTGTTCACCTGGTCTAGCGCAGCATATTGGCCATTGAACAATAGCTCCCTGTTGCTCCTTCCTCCTAACGCAGGCAAACAACGTTCTACTTCCTGTTTCTATGAGTTTTATTTAAAACCATCCTTTATATAAGTAGATCCTTTATATGAGTAGAATCATGCAGTGTTTGTTTTCCTGTGATTGGCTA